>OY856413.1:318101100-318833600 GCA_963693085.1 Alisma plantago-aquatica | reverse complement strand
CTACCCATATAACCAAGTGAACCTCCTTTTATGGGAGTCCATCACTAAAGAACTCCATAGTTAAGCATGTTCACCTTGGAGTAGTACTAGGATGGGTGACCAGTCGGGAAGTTGACCCCGACTTGCGTGTGAGTGAGGAAAAAGCACGTAGTTAAGGCTAGTTGTGGTCTGTGGGGCCAGTCGTCATTCCTGAAACTCTACTAGATCCTACGACACTGGGCCCAGGTGTTACACCATCAATAATAATCATCATCATCATCATCACCATCATGATTAGTGATCTAATGGTGGTGGTGATGATGATGATGGTGTATTGATGATGATGTGGTAATAATAGATTGAACCCTAAACCCTAAGCACTCATTTATTAAGACTAAGAAAACCATTTCAATGAAAAATGGCATTAATAAAAATGCATATAAGTGGTCCAAGGCATCAAGCTATGAGAATACAAGATTCTCAATAAAAAATGATCATGAAAACATTTCAAATATGAACAAGAAATATAGGGCGGATGAGGAAGAGGAGGAAAGCAAACCTAAGGAGGAGAGAAAAACCTACAATGGCCAAGGAGGAAGAGGAGACACTAGGGTGACGAGTAATAGCTCAGGGTTAGCAGTAGAGGAGGTAGCGTGGGGGCAGTAGTAGCTCGGCAGCACAATAGCTTGATGGCGGCAATAGCTCGAAGCCGATCAGTAGCAACAATGGATGCTAATCGACAGTGTCAATGTCTTAGTGGAGGAGAGTTTACGACTATGGCACCAGTGATGGGACATGACTAGAAGGAGGAGCAGTGGCAAAGAGGAGACATCAGCAGATAGGAGACACTAGCGAGGATGAGTTGGAGGTAGAGAGGAGGCAGCAATGAGGAGGAGTTGGAGGCAGATAGGATGAGGAAGGAGCTGTGGCAGAGAGGAGGCAACGAAAGAGAGGAGGCAACAAGGAGGAGTTGGAGGTAGAGGAGCAGTCAATCATGTGAGGAGGAGATGGAGGTGGAACAACAGAAGAGGAATCACTAGAGCATGTTTCCAGAGAAACACATGGTAGAGTAATGAGGAGGGTAAGGGTTTCACAAGGTTAAGTAAGCTATACACCGTCGTTTTGTTATAAACAAACTGACAACAATGGTCAATTGAATTCCCACGGGTCATATGGTGTGTGCATATATTTCTTTCGATGGTTGTATTGACAATAACTGATGATATAGATTTTTTGGAGGCAAATGAAATGTTCCCAAAAATTTTGTGCAAAATTCTAATTTTGTGGGTGATATATAGCGTCAGTTTTTTGAGAATAGCCCGATGGAAAAAAGAAAGTGCAACTCACATTTCTCAGGTGGGAAACCCACAACAGTTGCCTACCTAGAACTAATGTGAAAAATAACATCGTTGGTTGCATTCAAAAATATACCTGATGTTGTATCCCCATTCTATAACAGTGTATGTTAGTGTCTCTTCGCCAGATGAATGTAAAACTGGAAGTGTCTTTGCTAGAAGGTCTGTTGGTACATTTACAGGTTAGATCTACTTTGAGGTAGTAGATATGTGATGCACACCACAACAAACTGTGATACATAATATACAATCAGAGTTGGGTAGTGAGAAGCATGATGGCTTCCATGAGGTAGATGACAATACAATTTGTTTCCATAATAAGATAGTGGTTCCTGATGTTGATGGGTTGAAAAATATGGTACTTGAGTAGGCTCACTCCTCGATGTATGTGATGCATCCTGGTAGTACCAAGATGTACTACAAACTGAAGGAATTGGATTGGTGGCCATGTCTAAAGCATGACGACATAGAGTTTGTTGTAAGATGTTTGGTTTGTCAGCAGGTTAAAGCCGAGCACCAAAATCCTGCATGGACACTACAACCTTTTCCAATACCATAATGGAAGTGGGATCATATCACTATGGATTTTGTGGTTGGTCATCCTAGGACAACTAAAGGTCATAATTCCATATGGGTGATAGTTGACAGATTGATTAAGTCATATCACTTCTTTATAGTCAAGATGACATTTATAGCAGAGAAGCTAGCACATGTAAATGTTGATGAGATAGTTTGTTTGCATGGCATTCTAGTGAACATAGTTTCTAACAGAGGACCACAGTTTACAAGTTGATTTTGGGAATGTCTGCATTCAGTGATGGGAACACAACTGAGATTCAGCACAACTTTTCATCCGTAGATAGATGGTCTATCTGAAAGGACTATTCAGACTTTAGAAGACCTTTTGAGGGCTTGTGTGTTGCAATTTCTTTTTGTTGGGATGTACATATGAATATGATAGAGGTTGTGTATAAAAATATCCATCAAATAAGTATAAATATGGATCCTTATGAGGCTCTATATGGGAGACGTTGTCAGTCTCCACTTTGCTGGTATGAGATAGGTGATTATCAACTCTTGGGTCCTGAGCTTGTACAATAGACTACATAGAAGATTAAGACGATTCAGAAACAGTTAAAAGAAGCCTAAGATAGAAAAAAATCTTATGCAAATAATCATTACAAACCATTAAAGTTCTGAGTATGAGGCAGAGTGTATCCCAAGGATGTATCCCAAGGATTCCCCTTGGAAAAGTGTGATGAGGTTTGGGAAGAAGGGTAAGTTGGCTCCAAGATTTATGGGACCATACCCTATCTTGGCTCGTGTTGGAAAGGTAGCATACAAGTTGGAGTTACCGCTAGATCTACACATGTTACACAATATTATCACATCTCCATGCTGAGGAAATGACATCCAGATATGGAGCAAACAATCCAACTAGTGGGGGTTGAGTTAGATGATGATATTTCCTATGTTGAGGGTCCTGTGTTGATCCTGGATAGAAGGGTGAAAAAGCTGAAGAAGAAAGATATAGTGTTAGTGAAGGTTTTTTGGCATCATCATGGATTAGAGGAAGCCACATGGGAGCTATAGGATTATATGTGTAGGAAGTACCCATCTCTCTTTGCGTAGGATTTCGGGGGCAAAATTCTTGTTAGGAGTTTATAGTTGTAAGGCCCCTGACCATGCTTAATATGTTGAACATGATTAATTACCATAATTGAGTGCTTCAAACCATAATATAACCTTGTGATATTCTTTGTAATCATGTGACAAGCTTAAGTTTCAATTTTGGTCCAATTTGGACACCGTTTGAGCAAGTTATGCAATTTATATACATTTTGGAGTTTTATGCAATTTACCAAATTGGGAGGTTTTCTTTGCAATTTGTCACATGAATTATGTTCCTTAGATATTATTTTATCATTATTGATCTTTTTGAGCCATGGGGTACTTTCTTGAACCTTGGTTTTGTGGTGATTCTCTTAAATGGTGAGTTAGGGTTTTACCCTTCATGGATGAAGGAGTTGCTAAGTGTGCAACCAAGGAGACCGAAGGTTTTTCCTAGTGGGTGTGCCAATTCCCCTACATGTAGGGATCTTAAGGTTAACCTTGGAAGTGGTTCACTGTTGTGTTTCATGATTTGCGCATGAGGACAACGATTGGTTCGGGCCATGAGGGACCAGATGGGCTATATTACTTGGACGTTCCGAAGACCGTAGCATATCTGACATCCTCTATGACATGCATCCAGTGGAACTACCATCTGAGGCATCCTTCTGCAGCAAAATTAAAACATTTACTTCCTGATGTTTTAGATTCTGTTTTTCATTGTGAGACTTGCCAATTGGGCAAACAGACGCAGGCATCTTTTTCTAAGAAATCATGTATTAGTTCAAAGCAACCATTTGATATTATTCATGATGATGTTTGGGGACCTTGTAATGTGTCCAATACTTTTGTATTTTGCTATTTTTTAAGTTTTGATGGTTGAGGTGGGTAAAGGATCTCAATCGACGGGGGTGGGGGGCGCAGAATGTACCTTTTTTCCCTTTATGGTGGTATGTGATGGCCGATGGTCCTTTTAGGGGTTAATACTGATGGCTATCATATGCTGGATGACCTATGGCCCTTCTAGGAATTAAGGACTAAATGTTAGGCATCAGGAAAACCAATGTATCTGCTGCTTTCATGTCCAAGGAAGCTCTAGGCCATGGACACATGGAGAGCTACTTGGACACCTCAAGTTTTTTCTCTCTCTTATCCTTAAGCTTTATATACCTATCCTTAAGCACCCAAATGAAAGATTTGGTCCCCTATCTATTATTCTCTCTCCATACCTCATCTTTGCCCTATTGGTAGGCAGAGACACTGTCCAAGGAAGAAGAAGGTGTCGACCTTCTTGGTGGAAGCACCTAGGGTTTTGTTTTGCTTCCTTTAGGGTTTCTAAAGCTTCCTTCTTGTGATCTTGACCTAAACTAGTAAGCATCTCCTTATTTCCTCTATTTGTTTTGATTTTCTTTATCCTCGTACATTCCTCTAGGTAGTAACCATGCCTTTCTATGGTAAAAGTTGTTCTAGAACTCAAGAACCTACCTTTCTTGCTTCCTCTACCTACATTTTTGCTGCTCTTGTGGATAAAGGTGCTACTTGGCCAATTTTAGAGCTTGCCTAGGGTTTTTCCTACCTTCCTTTCTCAAGATTCTTTCTATTTGGGATCTAACCTTCTCCCAAGAGGTGAGTTTTATGACACTCGTCACTAATATTTCTTACTATAAGGTTGTTAGCTCATGTTCTTACTTAAAAATGATGATCTAAGCATTAAGAAGCTATGCTTGCTTAGGATTTCGATTTTTATGGTGTTCCCTATTTTCGTTCTAGTTCTAGATGAACCTATAACTATGTGCACATTCTTCCTAAGGTAGAATATGACTTAAGTCAGGTTGGTATGACAACCGATGGTTCCAAGCACCTATCAAAAGATTGTCCATATTAAGGCTTCTAGGCTATATTCTTCTCTAATACATGACCTGATGGTGTTGTCATTGCAACAACTGATGGTGTTTCCTTATTGACAACCGATGGTGGTGACCAAAGGTGACAACCAATGGTCACACCTTAGGTCAGGTTTAGGCTTTGTGGGAAGCTTAATGATCAATGGTTTGGTTCCCTAGTGATGGTACCAACCAATGGTAACATTAGTTCAAAACCCAATGGTGAAAAATGATAGTAGTGCTGACCCTATCAACCGGTGGTGACACAATGTGATTGTGTCACCACCTATGGTGGGTCAAGGTTCTAATTTTTTTTTCATTTAAAACCCTAAACCATTGGTTACTTAAATCAATTTATTCAAGGGTCAGACCTATACTCCAATGGTTTTGAATGATGAACTTGATTCAATGGTTTATATTGGATGCTTTAGACATCCAATGGTTTAGAATGAATCTTATAGTATAATACTTTGGTTCTAATAATGAAAATTTGATGGTATAACATCCTTGAACTTTTAGTCTTACCTTTGCCCTCGTATTGTTATATTTGATACATCACCATAATAAGTGGATGTGTAACTCTAATGTGATATATCTTGTTACACCTAACCCTAATGTAACTAAATAATGGTGATTGGTTATAATATCATCCCTCTTGAATGGTTAATGTGATAATGAAATACTTTCTTCTTGTGTTGAAATCTAATATGATGCTAATTGAACATCATAGTTCCTTATTATGTTAATCTTATATGTTACATGTGTGTTGATGATTTGCTGAGGCTTATTTTAAGACATGGAAAGATAGTCTTGGACATGTAAGAAATAATGTGATGGTATTAGCTACCTATGGGCATGTTTGAGCCTTGAATGAGTTGTGACCCTCTTCATGGTGTGATAAAGGTTAAAACCCTGGAACTATGTGACAAGAAATTATGTACTAGGGTGAGATGATGACAAGTATGGTCTCATGTATACCAATGAATAGTACCATGTGGAGATTGCGATTAAGAATTATACTTCACATGTTTATATATTCTGAAGTTGTTATACTTACATGCATGAATAGAAGTGAATTAGGGTTTGCATGTACACTTGTATGATGCATCCTAATTCACCCAATTAACATAACTAATTAAGTGAAATCCTAATCATGTAGTGCCATGTGCTGTAGAACCATATTCAGTGTCAAAACTTGATGGATGGTGAAATGAGTATTCTAAAGGAAAGATCGGAGTCGCATACATGACATGTTGAGTATATGTGGGTGCAAGTGAGTGTACATCCTTAACATCCTAATCCCAAGGTTGTTGAGAATGGCTACGGTCGTGTCTTAGATACTTTAATGTGTATTGTGATTGAGGACAATTGCGGTTGTACCTCAGATATTAAGGTTTGTATACCCTGGCTGCTAGTGTCGTGACCTGTACCAAGGACAGACTAGGTATCAACTTGACTATATGTCGATGTTCACAGTCTGACTAAAATGTCACTGTAGTTTACTCGTACTGACCTATGGGAAGAGATCTTAGGATTCTAGCTCTCCTAGATTGCATACAAAACTGATTGCAACAAATCGGCGGTCAGTTGGACTTTGAGTTGTATGACTCAAACTCCCCATGGCATATTAACAAAAGATGTAATACAAGCTGTGTAGTATATTTGCTAGGGTTAAATACATTTCAAATTGGTTAATTACCCCTTGCCTTGTCTTTATACTACACAATGCTTGTAAGATGATATCCTATGAAATATGAGTAATTATACTTATTTCTAAGTTTACTTGTTTAACTTTCTTAGTATGCTTATACTGTACAATCTTCTCAATTGCTTATTCAGTATCCAATTGCTCAATTTATTTGCTGTTAATTAATCTGTTGTAATCAATATCTATTGGAGAGAGAATATCTCTCGATGGGACATGGGTCTCACTAGTGGGTCACCACATCTTTTTAGGTGGTCGCGGGCAATGTGGTCGAGGTCATGTTGTTAAAGAGGATAATCCTAGTGATCAGTAGATTCAGAAGGTTGGTCAGTTGTAGATGTTAGTAATAGATTCCTAATGTCATCCCTGTACTTTCAAGTCTGGGTATGGGATGTGTTTTCTAGATGATATAATTGTATTGACGTGAGATTTTGGTAGTATGTCAGTGTTTGTAAAATATGGCATGTACATGTGGAATATCTTTTATATATATGATGTGGTTGAGGACAATGGACATAGATGTAAAAACCTATTATGGAATACGAAAATGGAACATATGAACCTTTATGTAAATATTTCAAAGCTTGTTTATAATGTTGGAATTGATTTTAATTTTTTGCTTTTCTGACTATGTGGTTAGTAGTAGTCGATCATGTTTTATGTTTTGAGTAATCTCGTTTAGCATGACAAGGTGTCACAATCTAAAACATGCCTCACATGTTGATCGAGCTTGTAGCAGCCTAGTTAGTCAGCCCAGATCTACAAAATATGATAGGTTTCATGGAAAATCCTCAAACATACCTCTCTATGGGTGTGGATGGAGGAATCTAATATAATCATCTACCTAGGTTCCCAAGGAATCACATTGAAGGATCACATATGCAAGTAGCTCATGGATAAAAGTACGTCGTACACCCCGAAACCACTAAGACATTCAAAGACCTGTAGTGATTCTTTTGGTGGCTTGGAATGAAGTGATACATGACCTCATATGTGGCTAGTAGTTTTACATACCAAATGGTGAAGGATGGGCATCAATGACCTGGTGGGTTACTGCAATCCATCAAGATTCCAGGGTGGCAGTGGGACCAGATCACCATGGATTTTATGGTGGGTTTTCCCAAGATAAGGAGAGGACGCGACTCTATATGGGTCATGATTGACTGCCTAACCAAGTCCGCATACTTTCCTACCCTAAAGATTACTATCAAGGCGTCAGACCTAGTTGAGCTTTACATTCAGAAGATAGTCTATTTGCATGGTGTTCTAAGTTCAAGAATCTCCAAATGTGACCCTAAGTTCATCTCCAAGTTACCAAAACAAGTCCAATAAGAACTCAACATGAGGCTGAAGTTTAGCATTGTATATCATCCTCAGATTGATGGTCAATCAGAACACACAATCCAGACCCAAGAAGATTTATTAAGAGCACATGCCCTATATTGGGGTGGATCATGGGAACAATATCTACCCTTAGTTGAGTTTACCTACAACAAGAGTTACCAAGCCAATATCACGATGGCTCTGTATGAAGATCTCTATGGGAAGTCATGTCAGTCTCCACTTCACTGGGATTATGTCAGTGAGAGAACCTTGCTTAGGTTAACAAAACTATAATTATATGTTAATAAATTCACTTTGATCAAGCAAAGGCTGAAGAAAGCCCAAGATTAGCAAAAGTCATATGTTGATGCAAAGCGGACATACCTGCACTTAACTATAGGAGATCATGTCTTTTTGAAAAACTGCCCTCCCCCCGAGCTATACCTAAATTTGAGGAAAATTGAGTCCCCAATATGTGGGTCCGTTTGAGGTTTTAGAACAGACTGGCAAGGCTGCTGATCATATAACTTTACTTCCATATTATAGCATGATGCATTGAGTGTTCCATGTGTCCAATATGAAGTGTTGTGTGAAGGATCATGCCCATGTGTTGAACATCGAACCTATAGAGATCCAAGGAAGGTTGTCATACCCTAAGTCTCATGTGAGGATCTTGGATTCCAAGGAGAAAGAGCTCAAAAATAAAAAGATTGAGATGGCAAATGTCCTTTGGAAACACCATGGTGAGGATGAAACCACATGGAAGCCAAAGACAAGCATGGAAAAGTCTCATCCCCATATTTTTGATAACTCAATCTAATTTTTAGGACAAAAACATGTGTAAGAGTGAAAGGATGTTATAATCTGAATTTTCATGTATTTACACATATATTTGGATGCAAATAATGTAATTTTAGGACATTTTAGAAATCTTGAGATTTCTATGTCTTGTTTACTGATTTTTATTGTGAATATAATTTCTCCATATAGATAGGATTTGTCCTATTTTGGTTTTCAATAATCCATTATTAATTGTTGGTTAAAGAAATAGTGGAAAACTCAATAATATGGAAATCTAAATTTCTTGAAAGACAAGTTGAAGGCAACTAATAGACTTTATTCGACCCTATCTTCCACCCACAGTAAGAATATATTAAGATATGATTTCTTGCCATGTTTGGTAGGAAACAAGTTGTTACATGCCTTGAATAATTCAAATAAAGCAAATACATGGGAGGAAAGTAAGAAGCATTTAACTTATGTGTTTTTCTAGCAACCTTTTCCCAATCCGAGAATAAGTTATTATGAAGTTTCCTTTCAAATTTTGGGTCCATGGGCCAAAGGATGAGAGAGTTATGAATTTCATACATTTGTATATTGTGAGTGGTTAACTAATAAATGTATATACATTGTCACATTTAAATGTGACTAGGAATCATAGGCTTGACCCTCTATGATGTCGCACACCCCCGTGGCCCTCAGAATCCCAATCTATGATCCATGGATTGTCTCCTACCTTTGGCTAAAACTAGAAAGTCAACTACAATACACTTTTATTTCCCCTTTCATCCCCCTCTCTCTCTGATCCATGTTGATACCCAACAATGTTCCCAACAAATTCCAAAGGTGATTCTAAATATATTCGTCCCTAGATTTCCCTATTCATGAGTAGGATTGGGACTTACCCAATTGTGGATTGGTGTCAAACTCCATTGGTGGTCGAGTTTCCTACCCACACCTATATAAGGCACAATAGCCTCTCTATAAGACTAGATCACATGATGTGAGACCCTACAGATATCAAGGAATCATCCCTCACCTCTAATTCCATAACAATCCCCTATCTTCTTCTCTTCTTTCTTTCTCTACCCCACAGAAGAACCCTATCTCCTTCCTCTATGTTCTTGCCTTTCCTAAGAAATCAATGGTTGCGGTCGAGTTTAGAGAGATGTGACAGAGAGGATAGCACCCTCGCATGCCTCTCAAAGCCCAGATTCTTGGAGTCAAAAATCAAGTTGACTCACCTAGAAATCTGGTTTACGAGTGGAGGAGGACGAAGGTTGAAGACTGTAACGTCCCAGATTTGAGGCCTTGTATAAGACGATCTTAAAAGGAATGATTGGACTACCCATATCACCAAGGTGCACCTCCTTTTCCAGGAGCCCATCACTAAAGAACTCCATAGTTAAGCGTGCTCAACTTGGAGTAGTACTAGGATGGGTGACCAGTCGAGAAGTTGACCCTGGCTTGCGCGTGAGTAAGGAAAAAGCGTGTTGTTAAGGCTAGTCGTGGTCTGTGGGGCCAGTCGTTATTCCTGAAACTCTACTAGAGCCTTGGGCAGTGGGCTCAGGTGTTACAAATGGTATCAGAGCCGATTCCCTTCCAGGCATGTTGGAAAGGGCTATCCGAGTTGATGGAGCCGCCCTTGCGTTGGTAGCCGTGATCGGGAGCTGGATGTACATGGGACATTTGGGTCTACACTGAAATGGGGAAAAGATTATGAGGCTATATAGTTGAGCCTTGACGAAGATGTCAAGAATATAAGTGGGGGAGATTGTAACGTCCCAGGATTTGAGGCCTTGGATAAGACACTCTTAAAAGGAATGATTGGACTACCCATATCACTAAGGTGCACCTCCTTTTTTGGGGGCCCATCACTAAAGAACTCCATAGTTAAGCGTTCTCAGCTTGGAGTAGTACTAGGATGGGTGACCAGTCGGGAAGTTGACCCTGGCTTGCACGTGAGTGAGGAAAAAGCACCTTGTTAAGGCCAGTGGTGGTCTGTGGGGCCAGTCGTTATTCCTGAAATTCTACTAGAGCCTTGGGCAGTGGGCTCGGGTGTTACAAAGACAATAGGCATGCAAGTTTACCTCCCTACCCCAGTTTGTTGTTGTAAGGTAAGGGGCATTTCGGTCTTTCAACCATGTTCAACACCCTTGCGATGTGGGTGTGGAGTGTTGAGGTGCCGTGAGCCGATTAACTCCGTCCCAACCCCACAACGCGTGAAACACCTAGTCAACTGCTGACATGGTGAACCCTGATTGGTCTAGATAGAATTATACTGAAATAAGTAAATTATGGGTAGGTCAAAATATATCAAATATGTATATTATTTTAATAAAAAAGATGTGTCTAATCCAGTGGATTAGGTTGAAAAATCACTTGATTCTATATCAAGTTTCAAAAGTATACATAGATGCATACTTTGGGGACTTTTAATGCATGAAAACCCTAATTTCATGAAAGATGTGATCATATCTTGATTAACTAGTCCTAATGAGTAAAGTATTATCTAAATTGATAAAGGAGTATGATTGGATCTAATATGGAAGAAGGTTCACATGTTACCAAATTAGGGTTTCCAAAGTAGAAAATTTTAATATGTGATAATTAGGATTTTGGAAGCCTAACCCTAATACAACCCTAATTTGACCCTAAAACACTAACCTAGGGCCCAAGTCACTCTTAAGTGATATTTTGTGCACATAAAAGTAACACATGGGCATTAAACATTAATTATATATTGATTGCTTGGTTGTTTGAATATACTCTTGTTTACTTGGAAATCAAGTCAACCCTGAAGAGAGGTATGTGGTTACTTATGGGTAACACACTTATCAACATCTGGTTTTTTTGAAGTTTCACAAGTGTGTTGCCATTAATCTTCTTGACTATTTATTTATTTCTTGTAAACTATAAGGCCATATGCATACCACCTTAGATGAATATAACTTTTTGAAGCTAATGATGCTATCTTTGGAGGGTTGGATGTATGGAAAAAAGTCATTATAGAGACTACCCCCAACAAGTGGTTATGTCATTGAATTTACCCCCAACGAGTGGGTATGGTTTAGAGATTACCCCCAGTGAGTGGGTATGCCATTGAATTTACCCCCAACGAGTGGGTATGCCATTGAGAATACCCACAATGAGTGGGTGTACCATAGATATTGAGAAAATATGGGTTAAGAAGTTATAACATAAAATGCATGTTTGATTATCGAATAATAATTTTTGATATGGTTTTTTACATTGTTACACCTACATGCATATATTTTTCTTGCACCACATATACTGTATAAAAATAAATTGATCGCATTTTGATTGTCAGAATTGTAGGTTAATTTGAAATTTATCTAAATAAATGGACATCCTAAAAAGATGGTACTAAAAGAACATATGACTGAAAATCTATCAGACGATTATAGATAGATTTAATTTACATTTCAAACATTGGTTTCCCTTTATATGTAACTCTCCGAAGGAGATTTTATCTTCATATTGTTATGAAACTCTTTTACATTCAATGAGATTGCTAATTATTATTGGTTATTTGCTGAATATGGATCCTGGAATAATGACAATGGCTTTTTCCCTCTTAGTCTGCCTTAATTGGGGATGGAGAGGTGGTCATTACAAATAAACTAACTTTAATTGGTTGTTTTGCTGTTAACAAATGCTAAACTCCAGGAATCAACCCCCATAGTGAATTGGTGTGTAAGTGACACATATCAGTTCCTATAAGGACATGGTACAATTTGGCATCATGTAAATATGAAACAATATCCCTCTCCATTATGCTATAATTTATTGGTTTTTAACATATGCCCTTATATATTCTTGGACAATTAAAAAGTATTGGTGGAATGAAGTAATGGTGACATAGTAAAGATGTGTCTAGTGAATATTTTTTGACTTAGTTCTAACATTTATTTTGATACTGTTTTTGTATTTACATCACAAAATTTTCATACTCAATCTTGTTTTTATTATTTTACTGTATGTTTAATAAGATAATTGCCTAGATTTTACCGATGCTTTACTTGAACCAAGTCACCACTATATGAAGTTTTAATAAGTAGAGAATCCTTTTAGAGAGGAACTGCCTGACAGGTACCACCAACCACGAAACCTTATACCTAAGTGTGGGCAATGAGTAAGAAGAAATATTGGATATATATGACTTAGTTATCTACCCTTGTGTTACTCATGTAGGTTGTTAGTTGGGTTATAGGTTACTCCCTTAAGAGGAGGATTCCCCCCCACCCTTTAGTCCTAGGGAGTATAATTTGACTTTATGATCGTCTAAATTTTATAGTGAATGTATTCAGTACTGCCTACATAATTTACCAAGTTTATGTCAAACAAATATAACTACTCCCTAACTGAGGTTCTTGGATAACCCTTTCTAAGTCATAAATCACAAATATTAATTTTATAACCTAAATGAATATAGACAATAAGTTTGTACTCAACTTTAAGAATTTGATTATGAACACAAGGTAAGTTGCAAGGATGGGTGAAACTAATTGGTTGATAACATGAAGAAGGTATTTAAGAAGGAAAATAATTAAGTGATTTAACAACTAAAAGTTAATTTTTTGGTTTATTCTCTATCTCTCTATAAAGGTAATGTTATGGGTAATTTTACTCGATAAACTAAGTTGAACATATTAAGAACAATAAACATAACAAATTTCCATCCTTCCTCCTGTGAAAATGCTAAATTGAAGAGATGGTAAATAACTACACAAAATCACAACATTAATTTATACATGTATGTAAATTGATGGTTCTTTGTTAATGACTTAGTGAGGTTACACAAAACATATTATAATGCTCACATGTTATAAATAAGATGCTTTCTCTTACTAAAACCCAATAGTTGGCTTGATAGTTCTACCTTTGGATGTTAGGGTATGGATGGTTATATTTCAAGAAAAAACCATCTTTAAGGAGTGAAGTGGGTTAACATATTGAAACCTACATATACCTATATGTGAAACTAAAAAACATAAGGTTTAATGAGAATAAAATGAGTGGATAACTCTTAAGCTAATAACATTCATGTGTAGTCCAAGACATATTATTGTACACTTAATTGCCTAAGTTGGACATATATGATATGCTTCGGTGCAAACCTTACCCCCAAGCTCATATGTAACCTTCATGCAAATAGTCTAAAGACCTTGATATAAATAATGACATGAGAGACTCAATAAATGATAGGTGTTGATGGACCTATAAGTCACATATAAGGACCCATATAAGATTACTATTACCTATTAACACCATATGATAGTCTGTGAATTGGCATGTAGGCCTAAGTTGAGTATAGAAAATAATGTATGTACATGTTTGTATGTGTATGACACAACTAGTACATTGGTGTTACTATGTGGTAAGGTATAATAAATAATGGAATATTTTCTCAAATGGACTTTTTATGGTAATTAATGACACCATGTGTAACTCTAAATTTCCAACAAATGAATATTTTGATACATTCCATGTGCCACATTTAATTATTACAATTAGTAATATAAATATAAATGAATATTAATAAATTTTCCCATATATGAGTTATTAGGGGGAATATGCCTAGAACATATAAATATATATGTATTGAACTTGTCACTCAAGTTGGGTAATTTCAGTTGCCATTATAAACATGTATTTGCAATAAATGCACTTCATGGCATATTGCAAGGAATTTCAGCATGTATAAATACAATAAACTTTGCTCATGTTTTTATAATCCTAAAATAACCGCAAACACCAAATATGGTAGCTATAAATAATTATACTAATGTTTATCTAGATAATACTACTAAACCCTAATATATTAAGTGGGTTCATAGTCGAAGATGAATTTTAAGATTAGATTTGGATTCTACAATTGTTGATTAGGTTAATTGTCAAATTTCATTCCATTTGGCAATATGTATTCGATCAACTGATTTTAAGAAAAAATAATATATACAAGACATATATTCATTACCTGAGTTGGGTAACATGCTTTGCTTACCCATGGATACATGTCTGTAATAGGAAGACACCAAAGTGTAATCAAGACCAAATTTGTGATACAAAGACTCGATTTATAAACAAAGGGTCAATTATGTATTGAGTTTGCCGAAAATTTTAAAAATGATATTTTTGGAAGAAAAAATGTCTACCCCAAACTGTGACCAGGATAAAAGTTTGTAACCTGAATGCTAAAACATTGTCCAGAATGATCAAATTGTAACCAAAATCCAATCAAATAACAAATACATTCCCATATATATATATATATATGAATGATTAGATATCATGATTAATTGTAAACACTCCTTTAGTTTTGTTGTCATGTGGGATTTCTTATTTCCTATTTGACTCACTCTGAAAGTAATCGGTAAATTTCCCATAAAATGCCATTCATCTTGCCTTCCACCTTGGTAGGTGGCCAAGTTGGAGTTGTGCATTAAATGTGACAGTCTATCAAAAACTTCTCCCTCCTTTCTCCATAGCTCCTTGAGATTATCTTCCTTGAGCCCGATAGACTCTCCCAAGTAGTTTGAAACCTAACTTGAGCCATATGATGTATCATATAGCATACATCCATCTCTCTCTCATCATCTTCTTTGAAAAGAAGCACATTTGAGCATAGGTGACCAAATCCAACTTAAACCTAATGTCCCTTTGAGCATCTTAGACTATTGATAATATTTCCTCTACTAGTAAGTCATTCTGATTGCTATACCTTTTTTGTCGAACCCCATCTTTCTGGCAATGGTCGACAACCTCGATCTCTACCTCTAATTCATAATGAATAAATTCCTTTGGAAACTCAGGAAAATGGGCATCTCAAGTTTTATTTGTTTGACATAGAACCTCAAGTTTGCACCCTATATTACTCAAATCTATTTTATGAACCATGATATGATTTACATGAGGTTAGATGTATGAAAAAAATATGGAAAATGGGCATCTTGGACTAATATATCAAAAATTATATCTTATCTCACTCTTGATCTCCCAGAATGTTCTCTAATCACCAAGGATTCCCTAAATAACCCCCATGTTAGGATCAAAGTACCCTATGTTGGGTCAATTATTTTCTAATTAAACATACTCATCCATAATTTTTATTGTGTGGTTAATTATAAGAAACCCTAGATATTGAGTGACGAGCATTCTTGGCTACCCACAATCCGTTTGAGGTATGTCATACCTCATACTTAGCTTAATTATGTAAATATTAGCTGATATATTAGAGTGATATGTATAGCTTGAAAATATTGTGGATGGGGAACATGCTTTCATGTATGTCATGATTTCCTCTATAGTGTATTTTAGGAATTCTTTCACATATTTTTAGTTGGGTCCATCATCCTATACTGTGGTATGCTCTATAAATCTTGAAAGTGTTGTGTTTTTGAAGGTCTAGACCTATGATAGAAGGAATGATGTTAATGCCTTTTTAACTCTTGAGTCGAAGGTGGTTAAGACATAATGAATGTTGACCTCTTTGGTGGCCAATGCGAGGATAAAGGATGTAAGACAGATTGCATAGTCATTTTTAGTATGTGTATGTGTTGATCTTGTAGTCTTAATTCCAAACTGAGTATTAGTTGCATTGACTTTTTATGTGTTTAGTAGTAGGTATTGGTTCTTTTGTGGTGAGTTTTTAGTGTGTCTAGTATATGTTGATTTTGTAGTCTTTGCTTCCTCCCACCTAATTTTGGTGAAACACTATGGAACCTAGTAAGGTTAATGGAATCTCTAGCTAGATACTTATGCAAAATTATTTTTGATTCTCTCTAGATATCTTTTTAAGTTTTAGATATTGTTTAGTTCCTTCCATAATTTATTTCCTTCGACATGCTGCCTTCAGACCTTCCATACTTTAAAAGATTTTGTCATAATATATGTGGATCCACTTAGGTTCGACACCCTTAAGAATTTGTTTTTCTATGTTCGAACATATAGTTTGAATTTGATGTGCTAATCTGTGATAAGAATTGACACTTACCATTCCTCCTGTATTTATTATTTGTTTCATATCCAACAAACCTCGTATAAAAGTTTGCTAGTGTTTAAAATGCTCTAACCTACAAAATATAACAAACTATTTCACGAGAGTCAAGGTGGGAGGAACAAAAGGATAGAAATACAAACAAAAGTACAAACTACTTAAAACATTGGAGATGTGGGGTATCGATCCCCATACCTCTTGCATGGTAAACAAGCGCTCTACCATATGAGCTATGTCTTCGTGATGTATATCAACAACTTATCCCTCCTCTCTCCATAGATCCTCAAAATTCTCTTACTTGAGCTCGATAGACTCTCCCGTGTAGTTTGAAACCTAACTTGATCCATAGGATGGATCATATAAGAATCACCCATTTCTCTCTCCCCATATTCTTTGACAAGAAGCGTATTTGAGGACATGATACCAACTTCAACCTAAACCTAATGACCCATTGAGCATCCTAGACATTTATGGATAATATTTACTCTATTAGTAAGGCTTCCCATTGCCAAACCTTTTTTGTCGAACTCCATCTTACTAGAAGTGATCCATGACCTCAATCTCTACCTCTAACTCATAACAAATAAATTCCTTTAGAAACCGAGGAAACTTGGCATCTCAAGTTCTATTTGTTTGATATTCCGAATCTCAAGTTTGCATCCTATATCACTCACATCTATTTTATGACCCATGATATGATTCACATGTGGTAGAAGTACGAATAATATGGAAAATGGGCATCTTGGTCTAATATATCCAAAATCCATATCTTATCTCACACTTTATCTACCAGAATGGTCTCTAATCACCAAGGATTCCCTAAATAACCCCAATGTCGGGACCAAGGTACCCTTTGTTGGGTCGATTATGATCTAATTAATCATACTCACCTATAATTTGTATTTATGGGTGATTAATTATAAGAAACCCTTGATATTGAGTGAGGAGCGTTCTTGAATATCCACAATCTATTTGAGGTATGTTATACCTCATGCTTAGATTAATTATGTAAATATTGGATGATATATTAGAGTCATATGAATAGCTTGACAATATAGTGGATGGGGAACATGCTTTCATGTATGTCATGATTTTATCTATAGTGTGCATTTTAGGAATTTTCACATATTTCAACTTGAATCCATCATACTATAATGTGGTACACACTATAAATCTTAGTAGCATTGAATTTTTGAAGGTCTAACACTAAGATAAAAGGAATGATGTTAAAGCATTTTTAACTCTTGAGCCTAAGGTGGCCAATACATAATGAACATTGAACTCTTTGGTGGCCAATGCGAGGATAAATGATGTAAGACGGATTACATATTGATTTTTAGTTTGTGTATATGTTGATCTTGTAGTCTTAATTCCAAGTTGAGTATTAGTGGCATTGACTTTTTATGTGTTTAGTATTAGGTATTGGTTCTTTTGTGGTGAGTTTTTAGTGTGTGCAGTATATGTTGATCTTGTAGTCTTTGCTTCCTCCCACCTAATATCGGTGGAACTTTATGGGATCTAGCAAAGTTAATGACTCTCTTAGCTAGATCTGTATGTAAAATTATTTTCGGTTCTCTCTAGCTATCTTTATATGTTCCATATATATTTCAGTTCCTTCTGTAATTTCTTTCCTTAATTGGTTCTTTTGGGGTTTTTTAGTGTGTGTATAGTATATGTTGATCTTATAGTCTTTGCTTCCTCCCACCTAACATCGGTGGAATTCTATGGGATTAACTAGATCTTAAAAGTTAATGGTCTCTCTAACTAGATCTTAAAAGTTAATGTACTCTCTAACATCGGTGGAAAACATAAGAAAATAACTAGAGAGAATTTCGAAAATAATTTTACATAAAGTTAATGGACTATCTAACTAGATCTTTATGTAAAATTATTTTCGAAATTCTCTCTATCTATTTTCTTATGTTTCATATATAGTTCAATTCTTCTATAATTTCTTTCCTTAGACGTGTTGCCTTCGACCCCGACATACTTAACAAGATTTTTTCATAATATATGTGGACCCACTTAGGTTCAACACCCTTAAGAATTTGTTTTTCTATGTTCGAACATAGAGTTGGAATTTGAGGTGCTAATACGTGATACTGGATTTATTATTTATTTCAGATCCAACAAACCACGTATAGACTTCGATTTGCTGGTTTTTAAAAATGCTCTAAACCTGCAAAAATACAAAAAACTATTTCACGAGAGTCAAAGTAGGAGGAAGAAAAGGACACAAATATGATCAGAAGTACTAACTGATCTATGATAGGAATTGCCACTTACCATTCCACCTGGATTTATTGTTTGTTTCAGACCCAACAAACCATGTATACAAAACTCGGTTTGCTAGTTTTTAAAATGCTCTAAACCTACAAAATACAACAAACTATTTCACGAGAGTCAAGATGGGAGGAAGAAAAGGACACAAATACGACCAAAAGTACCAACTAGTCTGTGATAGGAATTGTCACTTATCATTCCTCCCAGTGGCAGAATCAGAAAATCACAATAGGGGGCTGAATGAAATATGTCATGACTGAAATTGAGTTAGTGAAAAAGTATGAGCCTATTACTGATAAAGTAATATTAAGACAATTATATACATATAAATAAAAAGACAACAACAAAAATAGTCACAACTAATATACCAAGTCAACAAATATATGCTTTGGAATAAAAAGAATACATATGAAACACTTGACTAATTTAAATGAGACAGTTGAATGCGACACGTCTTCATGTTCTAAAAATCTTATAAAATGGCTTCATCACTAATTCCACTAAACACGTCTCACTCAATATAGCATATCATCAAGTTATTTAACCAATCATCACTTATCTTGTTACACAGTTCTATATTGACAATGTTCATTGCTGAAAAAACTCTTTCAACTGTTGCAGTCACCACCGGTAGTATTAATGCTAGTTCTATAAGATGGTAAACTAATGGAAAAATCAAATATTTTTCAGTTTGTACAATCTTCATAGCAAGGTTGGCAAGATCATTGCAATCTAAAAATTCAGGTATTCTTCTCACTACATGAATATATATGCCAAGTTGATCTTTCAAAATCACGTGGTCATATTCAGAGAAGTCATTAGAGTAAATTTTAGCAAGTCGGATAAGCTTTCCATAATCAAATCTATAGAAAGAATTTCTTGGATCCAAATAAGCAATGCATTTTAGCAACTCTGTAGAAGTTTCACTGAATCAACTATTCAACTCAGAAAGTCATTACTACAGAACCGACCTTTGGCGTCAGTTATTTAAGGACTTTGGCGACAGTTAAAAAGTGACACCTATGTGGGCGACACTAAAAGTTGAACCCTTAGGCGTCGGTTTTAAAACCGACACCAAAACCCTTCGCACCACCCAAAACGCGCCAGCAGGGGCACTATATGCGTCGGTTATTAGTGGGAAAACCGACGCCAGAACCCTTCGCGCCACAAAAAGGGCGCAAGCAGGGGCACTATAGGCGTCGATTATTAGTAGGGCAACTGACGCCCAAACCCTTCGCGCCACAAAAGGGCGCCATCTAGGACACCAACGACGTTGGTTTCTTAGTAATAACTGACACCATATTACCTGCCACCACGGTCGTGCTGGCCAGCACGACTGTATTGTCTGACCACATTAGACGTCGATTTTTTGCTATTAACCGACGTTGTAACCCTTTGTTGTCGGTTTTCGACTAATAACCGACGCCTATGTTTTGATTTTTTTTTCTTATCAGTTTGCAGGCCTGCTGTGGCTGGTCATAGGATAAAGAAACCTACAATTTAGTGGAATTGAACTATAGGTTTACGACATCCATTGATATCAGCCAACAACAGGCCACAAACCTGCAAATTTAACAAGATTCACACACATGTAGAAATAGGCTACAAACATGCAGTTCCTTTCATTTTCACATTCACACATGTAGAAACATTCTGACACATGTAGAAAATTCATGTAGCAACCTGCAGTTCCTTTCATTTTTACATTCACACATGCACATGTAGAAACATTCATGTAGCAACCTACAGTTCCATTCATTTTCACATTCACACATGTATAAACATTCAGACACATGTAGAAACATTCACACATATGTCAATTCAGAAAAATTCATTTACAAAATATCATTCTTTAGACATTATCGCTATCAACATTCCAATTATATTTTAAAACCCCTACTACTTGTATGGCTTTTGCCCATTGTTCTCGTACATCATTTAATTCTTCTGTCATATAGGAAGCATGTACATCTGATAAGGCCTTATACCTGTAGTGTGGTCAGTTTTAAACACCTACAAAGAGAATGATGTATAAGAGAATGACATATATATATAATTAATAATATATAAATAAGATTGATATATTTCATATTATCTAATGAGACTATATATAATACCTCAGGTATGGTATCGATGTCAACTGCGACATATTAGATAATCATGTGAATAAATCACATCACATAGTATGCACATGCCCAACTGTTGTCTTGTGTAGCACACTATAAATTGAAACATACAAAATATTTAAAAATACAACTAAGCACAATTCACATAAATAATATATACATTGGAGTCGAGAACTTACTTTCACGTTCTCCCAAAATATTGGCTAGTTCTTTTTCCCGGGGACCTTTCCTCCAACCTCTTTGAACTCATGTAAACCCCTACATGTTAATGTAACACAGTAAATTGCATAATTAAATAGTAATATAATAACATATGTTCACAAATATAAAAATGAAATATTTTTCACCGGAATAATGTCATTTTCATTGCATGTCCATATTTTGGATTCAATTTAGTCTCCTTAGGATCTAGATAATAGACAGTGAACATCCCAGGGACAATAACTAGTAACTCCCAATGCGTACCCCTAGAGGTAAAAAAGTTAAAAAGTAATAACTCGAAATCCACAATAAAAATGTAATTTTCTTAAGTCCAAATTATAAGCAAAGTAAACATACTCCACATTGAATGGAGATATTATTACCGTCTTCTTATTTTGACCAAAATTTGTAAAACATCACATCAGTATTGTTGAACTGATGTAGGGTCTTTATCTACTAGACAAATCAAAGATGGAATAAAAAATCCTACATGTTCAAATGAAAAATCTACACATATCTTGTCTAAGTAGCTGCAAATATGTATTACGTATGCATTAATATATAAGAAACTAGATTACCGGATCCTACACAAGGTATAAGGATGTATAAACAAGATCTCACTTTATCCATAGCTCTATCACAGATGTATTCAACCAATCATAGCAAAACAACTCCAAAATATCTTGTATAAATAGTTTGTTTTCGTATGATTGACCTGCAACATCAGCATCTATAGAAACATTTATAGGGAAATTTATATCATGTTCGCCTAACCATACTGCCATACCCCTACAATTAGGACCTAACGGGGCAGGTAGGTCCTGTGGAACCCAACTTGGTAATGTAGAAGGTGGAGGTGGAGGCCTAGATGCTCTGGGTGTCTTTGTTTTAACCTGTATATATAATTTCAGATCAATTGACCTCATATATACACACTAACAATTTAACGTAATGTAAATTTACCATACAATTTTAGTATAGACGACATCTGCTTTGGGCCACAATATCACTCCGCCTTCTGCCTCACCAAGTGTTTCACAATATGGGTGGGCATATGGCAATAAAAGATCTATCCAATTGGGGAATATACGTAGCGGGCTCACACGAACCCAACCATTTGGTAATGGAGACCCATGAAA
The DNA here is from genome assembly GCA_963693085.1 of Alisma plantago-aquatica. Lineage (NCBI taxonomy): Eukaryota > Viridiplantae > Streptophyta > Magnoliopsida > Alismatales > Alismataceae > Alisma > Alisma plantago-aquatica. The sequence continues at coordinate 318,811,195 of OY856413.1, read as the reverse complement.
CATTTCTCCTGGAAGGGATGGGTAAGCCAACGCCTCTGCAATGACATATTCGTTACTTTTTATACGACATGGCTTCAACCCCTACAAATTTACGTAAAGAATGTTATATACTTATATACATATCATCTTTAAAACATATCATCTTTAAAAGACTAGCTACTATGTCATATAATACTTACATCGGATGTGCTAGGTGGTGGATCTATAGGATTACTCCCAACCTCTGTAGTAGGAGTAGAGCGGGACGCCATAGGTATTGTCTGAGTGGCAGTCTGAGACGCCTGCCACTTCACCATTACTTCTTGGATTATCCTATCAATTAATGCATCTACCTATACATGGATAAAAGAAATGTTGGCTTCTGATTATTGAATTCCCTTTTACAGTAACATTCTAAAAAAAGAATAGGTTACCTCTTCTTGTGAAATTCCCACTTTTGGGACATGTTTGCACTGGGATTTCCCAAAGAACACTTTGATGCCCACACCAATGCTTGCACCTTGATGCGATGATTTTGAGTCACATTTATAGACTAGTTTCACCCGCGTTTTATGCGTTTATTGGTCATTTTGGTGGTTAATATTTCATAATTCACTTACTTTAGTCTATGACCCTTCTCAACATCAATTCTCTCTTATTCTATTGTTTTGAGCATAAATGATTACAATAATATGTTTTATTTTGGCTTATGTGGTTTTGTGTTGCAATTTCAGGAAAAATGCATATCTGCAGCTGTCGATACCATCGACAGCTGTCGATACTATCGACACAGCCACAGGTTGCCAGCCGCAAGAAGCAGCACAGAGTCGATACCATCGACGGGGAAGTCAATGGTCGCGACATTCCATCAGGTTGCTGGTGAGTAGATAGTCGATATTATCGACCATAAAGTTGATACTATCGACATAAGAAGATTCAACGACGGAAAAGGACAAAACCGACGCCTTAGGGTGTCGATACCATCGACCCTCGTCGATGGTATCGAGTCAGCATCAGGCACAACGAAGAAAAGAAAAGAAGACTTGCCGATATCGTGCAGGGTCGATACCATCGACTCACGTCGATGGTATCGACGCCGTCAGATGCAAGTTTGTTTCAGATCAATCTAAATCTGACGGCTGTGATATTTTTGCAACCTAATTCGGTGATTAAACCTAATGACGGCGGCAAAGAGCAGGGTATCACATCATTAACCGCTGCACACGTCCTGAGAAGGTGTGGAGAGAAGAACAGAGCCCAGAAGCACGCCCCGATCATTTCGAAAGCCGAAGAAGACGTTTTCCACCGCCGAAAGGCTGCAGATCGCGCATTCTACGCCGAGGAACGCTCATATCTTCTCCGTTCAGGGGTTTCATTACTTATTCACATTTTCTCCATGTTTCTCCTTTTCTCAACCATGTTTTGCTCTGAGATGAACATGCGGGGCTAATGCCCTTTGTCTTTAGGACTGGGAGTAGCCCGGGGAAGCATTGTATGACATTTTTATCATTGTAATTCATATTTTATCTCTTAAATCTGTGGTATAATTTCATGTTCTCAATTATATTATTATGCTTGATCACCATAACGATAATCTAATGCCTTTAATTACTTTGAAAGAAGAATTAACGATTGAAAAGAGACAAAATTTACATTAATTAACAAATCCCTTGAACAAGGTGATGTAAGATTAATGGTGGAAACCCATAGGTTGATTCTAATGCGCCTACTTTAGGGTATAGGTTACTACGACGGTGGAACCGACCTAGACATAGGTAGTGAATTGTACCACGATAGTGGGAAATTCTGACTACAGGCCACTACCCGGATTGAGAGATGAACATGAATTATTATATAGAAATTCATATAATGAAAACCTACGGTGAAACCGTAATCCTAAAGATCTCCACCTGAATTGATTAAACTAAACATTTAATCAATTGTTTTGTTTTATTTTATTTTCTTTTATTTTTACAACAACTCTAAAACTCTTTTACTCGGTTTAGCTGATCGCAAACAATTAGTAGTAGTCTACCGATAGTTCAGTGTCCCTGAGTTCGACTTGGCCCTCACAAGGGCTTATACTACATTGACGCGTGCACTTGCGTTATACGCACGGTAAAATCGTGTCATGTTTTTGGCGCCGTTGCCGGGGACACGACAATTGTCAGCACTACGAGTGCTGCAAGCGGCCATTCTAGGCCACTTTTTAATTTTTATTATTCTTAAATCATTTTAAAATTTATAGTTTATCTTGCACATTTTGTAATCATCTAGCACGGTACTGAACTGAAATTATCATTTTGTAGGTACTGTGCATGGTGCAGACGCGTAGCACCGACTACACGCAACAGGCACCAGAGGTTCCATTGCCAGGACCTAATGACGAGGAGGATTACAATCAAGACCAACCGGAAGATATAGATTCCGACTCAGAACAAGAAGCCATGGCAGAAGAGCAGACGATATGGGAGAAGATAAAGGCTTCTTCCTCATCCGCTTCAAAAGGGCTAATAAAGAAGCAGGCGATCAACATTCCGACTTATAAGATTGATCCTGCATTAATCAATATGGTCAAATCCAATGCATTTCACGAGCTCAAATATGAAGATCCAGTGACTCACATTAGCCAGTTCATGGAGAACTGTGACATGATTAAAATTGACAGGTTTCTACAAGAGACATTGTACCTGAAGTTGTTTCTGAGCTCTCTAGCGGGAAATGTACGTGAATGGCTACACAATCTTGATGATGAATATGTGGAATCATGGAACCACATGGTGGAAGTGTTCTTTGAAAGGTTCTTTCTACTCGAGAAGACAAATGATATGATCAAAAAAAGTCATAACTTTAGTCAGAAAGCAGGAGAAACTTATTCGGAGACCTGGGAGCATTTTTAGATTATGCTGAGGAGGTGCCCACACCATGGTTTGGACAAGGAGAAACAACTTAAAATCTTCTATTTTGCTCTTTCAGAACATGATAGAAGTAATCTGGATTCAGCAGGTTCAGGGTTCTTCCTAAACAACAAAGGTACGAGGTGTTGGGAGATTCTGAAAAATATGGCAAAGAAGCAATCTTGGGGCGACAGGGATGCACCAGAACAAGTGAAAGTTGCAGGTGAGTCCAGGGCCATCAAGGAGCTGAATGATAAATTAGACCTTTTAGCCAAGAAATTGCTTGCTAAAGAAGATGCAGGATCTGATGAGGAAGCCCAGGTAAAATTTATGCAACAACAGGGCTATAGAAATAATGATTATGCTTGGAGGAAGGATAAGAACTTCTCATGGAAGGATCCAAACAACTTCCTACAAGATCCAGATGCAAAGCCACAACCAAGGGCTGAAGACAAAAGCACTGAGTTGTTGAGTCAAGTGGTGCAACAAAATCAGGAGATGATGAGCATGTTTAGTAAGCAGTTGCAGTCCCAAGGTGAGATCTTGACTAAGTTTGGGAAAACATTGCAAAGCCATGGAGCACAGATGAGGGCATTAGAGACGACTGTGACCAAATTTCCAATGAAGTGGTGGCCATGAAGCATGCCAATCAACAAAGACATGCTGGGAATGTAGAGGTTGTTCAAGCACATCATCAAGTAAAGTACATATCTGTGATTACTGAGGCAGAGCCCCTGGTGGTGGAGGTCCAAGACAAAAGCAAAATGATTTTTGATACAGAGGCTACACCGAAAATACCGTATCCTCACAGTCATTATGGACTACCAGGCAGATATTGTCCATTCATAAAAGCCCGCCAAGAGCCCATCACGGTCGCGCCTACACCTAGGCATGAGGAGTAGGTGAAGGCCATGCGTCAAGGTAAAGCAACATCCACTGCGCGAGAGGAGCCGCTAAAAGTTACCTATTGAAAATGATCTACCCAAGTCTACGTAGAGGGTGACATTGAAGCAAGCTTAGGGGAGGAGACCCCGAAAAGCCCATATGTGCTGCCTCATAAGCTTTTAAATAAGGTAGTCGTGTCTTTTCCGGACAGCCTGAGGCCGAAGAAAGAGCATCGACACTACATGAAGTTCTTGGAGATGTTCAGGAAACTCCATATCAATATTCTGTTAGTCGAAATGATAGAGCAAATTCTAGCTTACAGAAGGTTTATTAAAGAAATCATCACCAAGAAAAGGCGAATCAAAGACACATATGTTTGTCGGGTGAACCAGATGGTGAGCTCAATTATCCATGGGAGTCTACCACAGAAGAGCAAAGATCCGAGTGGTTTCTACATCCCATGTTCTACAGGCGGTCAACATTTTCCACAAACACAGTGTGACTCAGGGGCCAGTATTAATCTTATGCCACTGTCCACGTTTCAGAAGCTTGGGTTGAAGGAACTAAAGAAGTCTAGTATGACTATCGAGCTGGCGGATGGGTCCATTGTGAAGCCATATGGAGTGTGCGAGGATGTACTTGTCAAAGTATACAAGTTTATCTTTCCGGTGGATTTCATTGTCATGGACATGCCACAGCTTAAAGGATGTGAGATGCTATTAGGTAGGCCGTTTCAAGAAACGGTCGATGTTGTTACTGCCATTGGAAAAGGTACTTTGACGTTGGGGATTGGCCAGGATCGAGTTGAGTTCAAACTGCCGCATGATCCCCTGGGCATACTCTCCAAAGCTCTAAAGTGATGAAGCTTGATTCGTCTAGCCTAAGATGTTAAATAAGGGCGCTTGTTGGGAGGCAACCCAGCCATTGGTAGTTTTGTTTAGTTTCTTTTTCATTAGTAAGTTAGTTTGATTCGATTTTGTTTTTATTGTAAACAAGGTACCTTGATTGTTTGTTCAATGTGCATGAATGAGGCAGGGTCGATACTATCGACCCTTGTGTCGATGGTATCGACAGGGGTACAGTTAGGTGACTGTAGCAATCTCTCTGCGTCGATACTATCGACAGCCTCGTCGATGGTATCGACACATCATCAGGTTGATCGCAAAAACGAGGTCGATAGTATCGACATGGATGTCGATACTCGCGAGATCTCTGGAGATATTCAGACGAAAAATGTCTCAGTGAAGTCGATACCATCGACGGGCCCGTCGATGGTATCGACCCAGTTACAGACAGGAAGCGGCGGCCGAGCCTCGCGAGGGTGTTTGCCCTAAGCAGAAGTCGATACTATCGACTTGCGTCGATAGTATCAACGCGACATGTCACCGATTCGTGAGAGGAAATCAACAGCGATCGCTACATCAAGAGATTCGATCCATGGGATGGGTCGATACCATCGACCCATGTTGATGGTATCGACGCGTCATCGATCCGGGCCCCCACATTGGGCTATCGACAGCCGTCGATACTAGCGGAAAACCGGATTGTGCTACAGGTGTCGATACCATCGACCCACGTCGATGGTATCGACGGACACATAGCAGCGCCGACTACGGTTATAAAAGGGATGGATTGTCATCATATGAAGTCACACCTTCAGAGTTTTCCTCCTCCACTTGTGCCGTGCGTCTTTGTGTGCAATCAGAGCCCGGTTACGAGCATCTATGGAGCAAGTTCTTCCCCGAGCCTTCACCGAGCGGAGATTGCTTTCTCTGATCTTCCCCGAGCTCCGACTTCTATTCCTTCTTTCTCAGTGACGATGGTGCATACTGCCAGAGAATCTTCTTCACGCGCGACACCAATGGAGATCCCAGTGTTTATTCCTCCACCTACTGTGTCTATTCTACGACCGCAGATTGTCCATCCTTCCGTGGAGATCAAGAAGGTTTACGAGGAACTGATGAAGAGAAAGATAGAGCCGACCCGCTACGTCGACCGGGACATGATCCACAATTTTGGGTTCGAGGCCAATCTTGCCTACGTTGTCAAGGGACAGGCAAGGCATACAGGTAGGAGGCCCGATGAGATAGAATTCCACACCGACGGCCAGCCATTCTTCAGTGAATGGCCCACATACAAAGAGCTAGTGGCGGAGTTCATGGCGTCGCTGGATATATGCGTCGTGCCAAACGACATCATCGCCACTAATCGGGAATGGATCAAAGGCCGCGTTTCTTTCTGGCTGTACAACAATGATTACACTCTTACCCTCAAGCAGTTCAACTCCATCTACAAATGGAATCATGGGTGAGATTAGTACCGGAGGCCAGACAACCAGACTAATTTTTATGCTATTTTCGCCGAGCTAGTGACTATGCCTCCAGGCAAATTTGTGAGCTACCACAACGCGGCGGTGGCGGATTTCGAGCATCTGTTCGTGCAGATTCTTCACCGCATGCTCTGCATCACCCTGTTTGCTCGTGGTGACATGTCTCTCAGCAAGTTTCAAGAGACAACTTTGTTTTTCCTACACAAGTTGCTGAAGCGAGAAGAGTGTAATTGGGGCACGTTCTTCTTAACGCGCGTGTTGGCTGTAAAGAGGAGTACGCGGAAGGCTCCAATCCACTTTGGAGGGCTCATCACACCGTTGGCCTCCTATCTTGAGTTAAATTTCTCCCAGCTTACTCCCCTCTCCAACAAGAGCAAGGTCAACTTGCATCATCTGTACCACTCCAACCTCATCCTGCTTCGTGATGGCTTGGCATATGCACACTGCCATGTCAATCAAGCACATCAAGAGTGTTCACTTCCAGACCCCGTCTTCCACATCACGGGCGCTCAACATTTCAGATGGCCTATCATAGCCATTGAAGACTCGGATGAAGACGGCAACAATGACGACAATGACAATGACGACGACGAGAATGAAGAGGAAGAGGAGGCCTTCACTCCTCTTTGGGCACGAGTGGCACCCAGGAAGCGTCCCCGCATGCATCCGGGTGCATCTTCTTCTTCGCAGCCTCTGCCACCACAACCCTCGTAGCAAAGCGAGGATGTCTACTCTATGCAAGGGATGTATACAATGCTGCAGGAGATTCATCAGACGCATCAACAACATACAGCTTCATATGCCGGTATTCAAGATACAATGAACGAGTTGTTAGATAACCAGAGGGCTATTTTTGAAAATGAGCGCCTCCTCCTCGACAACCAACAACACATTCATGACATGTTGCATAGGATGGAGATGCAGCAGCAACCCTTCTACGGTCATTACTAGAGCCATAATTACTTTGGGGGGTATCCACAACCTCCGCCCATGCCCAGTATGATCTGAGCTTTCAGGGGTAGTACCCATCTTGGGACCCCACGGCTCCGCAGTACCCGCCTCCTCCGGAAGAATGATCGGTATCACCGTTCCACCTTTTAAGGTTGTTTTTGACTATGAGGCCATAGTCGAATTCAAGCTTAGGGGGGGAGTTGGAACAACTCTATTATTTAGTTTTCTCAGTTTTTAAGTTTATTGTTTTGTCTTTTGTCATTTATTTCTTGTAGTTCTTAGTTGTTTGTAGGATCCACACTCTATCTAGTGTAATTGTGGATGTTTTAAGTCATGTGTCATCTCGTTGCTTGTACTTGGGAATTAGGGAAAAATTTAAAATTTTTTAGTATTTTTGCAAGCTTGTGTTGTTAAACTTTGAGCACATAACTTAAGGAAATAATTGGGTTTGTCAACTCTAAAACAGAAAATCACAACTACACATTCCCATGAGTCATGAAAAGTGGACGGAATTGGTTGTTTGAGCCTAAACTGACCAAATGATAATGAGACTTTAATTTGAAATTAGAGAGAAAAACCTCTTAATTACTACACAGGTCAGTAAGGAGGGACACATAATAATTGTCAAAGGTTCAGTCAATTAGTCTTGTGATCTATCCACCCCATTATTTTCATACTCCACCATAAGAATTGGAAGTACATTACAGTTTTAATTTCTTTGATTTCATTCCATGTAGATAGGTCTTGCATTGCAACTATTTTCACATATTTTGCATGAAAAAAATGGATCAATTATACATGCACATCATCCTTAGGTGCGTGTCATTTAGTTGCATAATCATCATTTTGTAGCTGCATTCACATTTTTTGTGTGCATATAGTACATCATGCATCTTATGTCTTCTGAAATGAAAAGGTGATGAACTTGTTCTATACCTTCTGAATGCGTCAAATGTATACGTTATGCAGCATTAAGTGAGCCCAACAAACATTTCATTGTCATCTATGAAAGTGAGGATTTAAAAAAAAGAGAAAAAGAAAAAAAAAGAAGAGAATTGAGAAGCAAGTACTAATGAGAGGGAGAAAGGAACATAGTCTCACCTACATTTTAAAGAAGAATAAGTACATGATGTAGTTTTCCTAGATATTCCATCTCACCTTGAGACGGAATGATAGTGCATGCATCATTCCATCCAAATGTAGGCATTACGGCATTTACACTTGCATATGCATCATTTAGGTCATTTTTGCTTTGTGCATGTTAAAATCGTATAATACTTCCATTTCTTCCACGAGCCACCCATTCCATCCACCCGTTGCTCGAATTGGTAGGCCACTGTGATTTTTCTCCTCACTCATTAAAACCAGAAGAACGACTTCCATGTAGATGGTAGTTAGGACGAGCAATGTAGAATAGAAGATCACAAGATGCACCGAGTCTAGACCGGAGAATTTTATTATGTTAACTGCCTTATGTGATAGTGTTCATTATTTTTAAGGTAGATATCTTTTATGGATGATTACTGTCGCCTTTAGGGTATTTATCATTCCGTGGTTAGTGAGGGTCGATATGTGAATGTCCGGCGGGGATTATGTGGTGATGTTTGTTGTGACGATCTGTTCTTTAGTTGACCCTCACAATTCTATTCTAAAGTTTAGTTGCTCGAGGGCGAGCAATGTTCAAGCTTAGGGGAGTTTGATGCGATGATTTTGAGTCACATTTATAGACTTGTTTCACCCGCGTTTTATGCGTTTATTGGTCATTTTGGTGGTTAATATTGCATAATTCACTTACTTTAGTCTATGACCCTTCTCAGCATCAATTCTCTCTTATTCTATTATTTTGAGCATAAATGATTACAATAATATGTTTTATTTCGGCTTATGTGGTTTTGTGTTGCAATTTCAGGAAAAACACATATCTGCAGCTGTCGATACTATCGACACAGCCACAGGTTGCCAGCCGCAAGGAGCAGCACATAGTCGATACCATCGACGGAGAAGTCGATGGTCGCGACATTCTATCAGGTTGCTGGCGAGTAGATAGTCGATACTATCGACCATGAAGTCGATACTATCGACATAAGAAGATTTATTATTTGTTTTAGATCCAACGAACCACACATATACTTTCGGTTCGCTAGTTTTTAAAATGCTCTAACCCTACAAAAACAGTGGAGATGCAACGAATCACGATTTGATGGTTTTTAAAATGCTCTAAATCTGTAAAATACAACAAACTATTTCTCGAGAGTCAAGGCGGGAGGAAAAAAGGATACAAATACAACTAGGAGTACTAAAGTCATAGGAATTGTCACTTACCATTCTTCCTGAATTTATCATTTGTTTCAGATTCAACTAACCATGTTATAGACTTCTTTCTATTTACTAAAATTTTAAAATGTTCTAATCCTGCGAAAACGTCGCAGTGGAGATGCAACAACCACGGTTTGTTGGTTTTTAAAATGCTCTAAATCTGTAAAACACAACAAACTATTTCACGAGAGTCAAGGTAGGAGGAAGAAAAGGATACAAATACGACTAGAAGTACCATCTCACATGTGACATGAATTGTCATTTACCATTCCTCCTGGATTTATGCAGTGTTTGGCAACACGTTTGGTGTGCCACCGCTTTGGTGAGGTGAGATGGACCACCGCAAGATTTTTGTTCGGTGAAAAAAAATTATCGGCGAACGCTAATCAATGTTAAAAACAATACAAATTCAAAGCGGTGGATGATCTTGTGTTTGGTAACAATGATTATGAGCGATTGCAACCTGCCCGACCTTGCCAAATCGCTGTCCGGACAGTCACACCGCTTTACCAAACAGAACATTAATATTTATTTCATATCCAACGAACCCGCGAATTGTCACTTACAATTCCTCCTGGATTTATTATTTGTTGAAGTGCTAGTTTTTCAAAAACGCTCTAAACCTACAAAAAGAATGATCTTGTGTTTGGTAACAACGATTATGAGCGATTGCAACCTGTCCGACCTTGCCAAATGGATGTCCGGACAATCACACCGCTTTACCAAACGGAACATTAATATTTATTTCATATCCAACGAACCCGCGAATTGTCACTTACAATTCCTCCTGAATTTATTATTTGTTGAAGTGCTAGTTTTTCAAAAAACGCTCTAAACCTACAAAATAGTGGAGATGCGGGGTATCGATCCCCGTACCTCTCGCATGCTAAGCGAGCGCTCTACCATCTGAGCTACATCCCCATTACATTGGAAGAGCAGATGCTAGCGAAACAATTCAGATTTTACTCAAACGCACCCTAAACTCTCCTGATGAGCTACAAGACGCTGGAAAGCATTGTACGTGCGGTGAAAGAGACAAAAACGAAGGTCGGATGCCATACTGCTGATCATTTTAAATCTCAAGGCGTTCCTTACCTCTCATGCGACCACACTGCAACCGTGAGTGTTTTGGGTCCTAAATTGGACGCTTCTCAAGTTCGAGTGTAGTTAACTTCCAAACTGTGCTGTTTCTGGATGGGCTACATAAGGCCTGAACCCTAATACCGTCTTTATATCCTCATTATGCAATAGTGTTGATAACTAATTTACAACTAGGTCAACACTCAAATACCCAAATACCTCTTTTGAGGGCCAACTAGCTCAGCACTCGAATGCCCTAATACCCTTTTGTATCCTCGTTTGATCACCCTCGCCAAATAATACTAGTAACTAGATAATGCAACCACATAATCTGGGAAAGTTGTTCCAAACAGGTATGAAGGGCCACCACAATTTACCCAAACAAATATATGTTCATATGAGGGTAGATCAAAAGACAGTGGAGGTATCTTTAGACAGCCCACATCATTGTAGATAAGTTCATAGAGAGTATGGTGAACACTCCTATTGAAATGGAGGTGGGCTCTTCTTAGACAAGTATTATGTTAGGACTCACAACTCCAAGCTCTAGCTAGTAGAGCTTTGAAATGATGACCGTTCTCGTAGAACAACACTAGCCTTGGTTGCTCGCTTTATCTTCACTCACTCACAATCCGGGCTCAACTTCGTGACATGTTATACATCCTACTATTACTATGGGCCACTTGGACTCGTGGCATTCTGCCAAGGATTTTATTATATGGACTCAAAATCTCTTCCCCATTTCAACGCAAGTCCAAAATGGCCTATTTACATATGAGCTCTCTTTTTTTACTATTGGAGGGGGGGTCCTCAACATGGAAGGCATTTCCAACATGCTCTGACCACACAACTCAATATTTGAGCATCACTTGTCCATGTGGACTCCACCTACTAAAGGAAAACTAGCCCTGATACCATTTTAATGCCTTGACCTCCTGTCCTAGGCCCTATTAGAATTTCTATACTGATGACTCTCCCGCATATCAATGAAGGTCCTCATTCACGCACAACTTGGGTTCAACTACGCATTATGTCACCCATACTTGTAATACTCTAGTTCAAACTGATTAACTTAAAAGTAAATATTTATGTGCTATTTGAAAAGGAGGTGCACCTTATTGGATTTTATAGTCAAATCATTCCTTTTAGAATCATTTTATCCAATGCCGCAAAATATGTGATGTCACAGTAACCAACAGTTAAAGTAGAAACACCAACCAAACATCTAGACAAAAATCATGAGCAAGATAGATCATGAACATATAACATCCAGTCATCAGAAGCAATTTCATAGGTGTGAGATTGTTGGTCTTTGTCCGTTTAGTCCTCCTCACATGCAGCAAAGAAGAGGTACCCAACCATTTTTAGGCAGTTGTCAATATTGAATATGGGAGAAGACCTTGGATATACCTTTACTTTTCATTGTAGAGGATGCATCACCCGCATGAGAGATTTGAAAGAAAGTGAAAGAAGGAGGAGTAGATGCTAGTGATAAACCATGAATAGAATCAATTTTAATTTAAAAATTATCGCATTATATTGTTCAACCCATATATGACATATAATGATGGAAGCTATAATGGAATATGACCTACATAAAGATGGTTCAAGACATCTAGATTTATTCAAAAGTGTTTAATAGTTATGGTTTTCATGTTAGTATAGTTAAAATGGTCATCGATGAAATGTGCCCAGATAACAGAAGAGGAAAAGTAGATAAAGGTATGTTCCACTCCATCAAGACTTTCTTGGCAAAGAAAAGAATGCACGAACAACAAATACATCTTTTGTGTCAATTATTTTCCATAAATAGCTTGTTATACCTCATGAGCCATATGAGAATGTGAATATTTAGGTAGCATCTAATCTTCCATAAGTTCCTAACAAAATGTGATGTTTTTCTAGATTGTGGAAGGGAAGTGTGTTTTTTTGAGACTGTAAAATGATTGCTCAAGAAATAAGAGGTGCTAGTTGTGCTTTGTGGGTAGTAAAGGTGTAGGATGATTTGCCGTATGTATTCTCTAAGGCCCATCTCATTGGTATATCTTTTAATATGACTTTGCCTTGTAGAGATATTTTTTTTACCAAATTTGTCTAAGCTTGATTGCTTAAGCTTTTGTGGAAATTGTGGGTCAATAATATTTAGCACGAGATGCCGCAACGAGGACCACTGGCCAGTTCAAAATCTATCATTGTTCAAGGAATTTGGTTGGGATAATGATGGTAGATACCATAAAATAGCCGCATTTTCCGGTATATATTTAGAAATCTAATCCTTTTTGGGTATAGGGAAACTTAGTTTTCTTGACAAACATAAATTCATAATGCATTCTCAAGTCTTTTATGCTCCAATTGACTAGTTATTTTGGTTGACAAAGAGTAGATTAGTTTACAATGTGATTTTTTAGGCGTTGAGCTCCAAAAAAAAATCAACAAATCTTGTTTAGTGTATATTTTGCAATCATTCAAAATGGGGATGCAACTAATGAAATGAGACAAGATTAGTAATATATGTATTAACAAGGGTGAGTGAGATATCCAGCCATGCTAAGGCAATAGTTTCTCCAAGCTGCAAATTTTGTTGTGTTTTCTCTAAGACGGGGTTCCATACATAAGCATGGAGTTCTTATCGGGATATAGGAATCACTGGGTATTTTAGATGGACTTATTTTGAGACATATTTTAGCATGTGACAATATCTCTCCATATCTGATCCAAGGACATTGGTATCAAAAAATGTGGCTTTGTTGAAATTGGTTTAAATATCCGAGAGTGCTTAAAAATACCTAGAGTGAGCATGGTGTTTATAATATTTTATGTTTTTTTGTTTGATGAATATGATGGTATAATCAACGAATTGTATGTCTTTCCAATTATTTCCAAGAAGAGAATATACCATTTGTACAAAATTATAGCTTTGAACATTGAGGCTAGACAAATAAGATAGGAGAGTGGGGATCAACTTGTATCAAACCATTAGAGATTTTGAAATAGCCAAAGGGATAATCCTTTATTTAGAATAGAATTGGCTATACTTTTATAGTTGTGTATTACATAAATCCATTTTCCCTATAAGTTGTATCTTTTCATACATTCAATGAGATATCTCAAGTTTATGTTGTAGAAGGGGTTTTTAGAATTGAAGTCTTAATGTTGGGAGTGGGATGTTGCATTGATGCCAAGTACATATTACTTGTTTTTCCATGATGTAGGCATTTTGAATGTGCATGATATTTAGTAAAGAAATTTGTTCCACATTTATGATCTAGTTTACATTTGCTTGATTCTAGTGCTAAAGTCATTTACCATGTGAAAAAATTATGAGGCCGATAAGTCTAAAATGGTTGATATTTCTAGGGTTGTCTCTTTTACTTATAAAATCTATGCAATATGGTGTGAAGTTGATATTAGGGAAGACATGACATCATATTTCGGGTCGTATAAATGAATATTTTGAAGAATATGTTAAATTTCATTCCTATAAATATGGTAGAAAGACATCAAATCCACCAGGACCAAGTGTTATGGAAATTGCACTTATTTTATCAATAGTGCTCAATAAGCATATCCGGGTCTAGTAGTTTATCTTTAGTAAGAGTCCCCCAATGCAACTGGACTGAATTATAGTATGTGTGGTTGGTTGAAAGTAAACTTGAAGTGGTCAATAATGCTTTTATAATTTGATCTCCATCATTAACATTTTGGTTGTCAAATATAAAATTATGAATAAAAGATCCCTTCTTCCATTTTTACTCTTTGTGCCAAAGTATTTAGCATAACAACTGCCTTGTCTAACCCAATTACATTTTGATCATTATTTACAAAGAATTTATCATTTGAGGATTAGTTGGTTTATGTAGTTTTTGACACTCTTAATCTCAAAGAAATTATGGCATTGTTGTTGCCCAAGTTTTTATGTTTGAGGTCTATAACATTTATGTTGATTTTTCCATAATTAACTTTGTTCCACTTGATGAATATAACCTTGAATTCTATGTGTATCATGTAAGACCATGGTAGGTGGAAGGTTCTCATTTGTTTCAAGAATTCTCAATATTGGATATGAAGTTCTAATGATGAAATCTGAAAGAGTCAAAATGGAAGGTTTTAGGTCCATAAGTACATATTTTGAATTAAAATAATTAGGAGGTGATCAAATGTGAGATGAGGTCCTGCAAGTGGAAGGAGTAGGGCCCAAGAGAGGATTCACTTCTTACTTAATTTAAAAAAATAAAAAATACAATTCCATTCATCTGAAACCACAAAATATAAGTACTTTAGTAAAAGGGGTGGATAATATTTTCTCAAACAAATTGGAAAAGAACATAGTATTGTAGTAGCAGAAAGATAAATCTAGATATTACAATTTTTTTTATCTAAGTTTGACAAGGGGACCACAAAGGATAACTAACACTATGAGCAATCTAATCTAAAGGGATCATCTGCAATAGGAAACATGTCAATCTCAAAAGTCTTCGTGAAGCTAATATTGGGCAACAACTCCTACTTCTCGGTCCTGACATTGTTCAACCTCTAGGTGGGTTGACAACAACACCCAGAAGAGGGAACACACAAAAGAAGGGACGTCATAAAGTTGAGAATGTGTACAGTAATAACAACTAGGCATTACTTAAAGCAAATAGATAAATATTTAAAGAGATTTCAATTAAGGGATGCCCAAAAGAGAGGATTGTCAAAATATTTAACATGTCGAGTAGATGAGGCATATATATTAGAAGGGATAATTGTCAAATAAGAAGTCTTGTCTTACAATTTCACATCAATAATATCCCAACAACAAGAGCATGTTGATTACAATATATACTACATATTTAATTTTATTTTAGTTTAAGTAAAGAGGAATAGATCATCCATATAAGTAGAAAGGATCACCAGTGGTAGATTCATATGATTTACTTAACACTTTTGTAATATAATCCCAAAAAATAAGGTTCTAAAAGGATCGAATAGTAATAAAAGGGTACTCAAGTGGTTCCTCACATGGGATATAGATTATTAATCTTGATAATAACACCGAAATAAATTGGGAGGATTCATATGCCTTGACTTGGATGTTTGAATTAGAAACAAACTACTACCCAATAAAGTCTAGAGTTCCCTCAAACCTACACATGATTTTTTACACAACTCATGGTTCAATTGTGCCTTATATCATGAAACCTTAGAAATCAAACCTTATAAAACCCTAGACTAAATCTTGATATTAGTCTAGTAAAGAGGGTCATATGTTCCTAATTCATAAATTGATTCATCTCTAGCTCTCGATTTTGAAAATGTTTATTACAATTTTCTCAAGTTTTGGTAAAAGAGAAAGAGAGATATAAACCCTAAAAATCACTCCTTTGACACAATCAATTCTGGTGTTGAAAACTACACCATATGACAAAGATATCATGATTCCAAAACATAATTTTTGTAATTTTTGGAGCTTCCAACAATTAGTTATGAATTTTACTATTTTATAGCATTTACTGATTCATATGTGAAAATGATGTTAAAAAGACAATGTTAGCCTCATATTGTTACCCAAAATTTAGAAAGAGATAGGTGATATTGTCATGTGAGCATTCAATCATTCTCATGGAGATTACAAAAAAAACAAAAAGGTAGTTTTTCCATTGTGGGGGAAAACTTAGGAAAACAAACCACAATGGTAAAATGCTAATTGTGGGCAGGAGCCCTCTTCTTCCCCCTTATTCTCGCACCATGGAAGCACATGTCCTAACTAGATTAAAACAACCATATGTGAAAGTCGGTGATTGTAGAAAGCTAAATTTGAAGAAGAAGGGTTGTATGTGCTTAGCCCTGAAGCTATTTTCCTATGATGAAGGAAAGAACCAGTAGCAAAGAAGAAAGCTAGAGACCAAGATTGAGTTGGCGATAGCAAAGAATGCATCTTAGGAAGCAATTGACACCAACAAATAATTTTCATGCGATGGGACAAAACCACAGAAGTATTTAGGTATATATAGGGTGGGATATTAAGATTTCTGGGTGTAGAGGTTTTGACAAGTTTAGGACTAGATTTATAGAAGAACATAGATATAAGGAAATTGGACTAGATCTAGGATTGGTTAATGGCATACCCTATCCCAAAAAGGGGATAAAGAGATATTTAGGGAATAAAACTCTACCCTTTCTGCTAGTGAAATATCACATAAAAAGGTGAATGTGATTGCTACTATGTTTTGTGCAAAAAGGAGGAAAAAAGATATATCGTTGAAGCCACAGTGTCAATCTGAATAGTTCTCCATGATGGACAAAGACATAAGAATTTAAAGAACAAAACCAGGGATCATATATGAAGATCTAGTTATGAGTGGAGAAGGATTAACACCCCCATCTTTCCAGGTAAACCAGTATTAAGACACAATCCGTTTGCAAGGATTGAGATATTTAGGATGGTGAAATTAAAGAAAACACATAAGAAACATTTTTTGGTGGGCAAGATTTAAGGGATGGAGATGGTCGTGCCCTTTGCATCATTACCATAAAATTCTTAATTTTTAGGTGTGTTGTGGTCCCAATCATCCAAAGATCTCCCTTAGTAGAGATCCTTCATTGGCGATTAAGAATGATGCGTATAATTTTTTTAGATGACTATGAGATGTATGCTTAGAGAAACTAGATCCGAGTTTTCAGATGCACTAAAAAATGATAGTTATGATAGCAGTAAGGAATTATAGTAGATTAGATCCAGTAATAGATTAGGACAAATGCAATAAATCTAGATAAGATATTATAGAATAATAGATGTAGTAATTAGGCACAACATTTGCATATTTTTACTATTCTACCAATCTAACAGAGCAGGGGGTGTCAATGGAAGGATCTTCTAATCACCAATAATATGAAAAACAAAGAGGGAGGTAGTCATTTCTCTGGATTTAGGAGAGACAAGGGGGCTTGAAATATATTGGGTGTAGGGGGAATTTATAGTCTCAGTGTAGGGTTTGGGGTTTTAGACATATACTTCTAGAGAGGCAGCAGATCACCGTGATGTGCCACATAGGAAAGCGCATGGATCGAGGCGTTCTACCACATGGCATGTGGCAAATGGATCTGATATGTATGGTGTCCTGGGTGATAAGAAGGCAATTCCTTGTTGTCCTAGTAATTTTAGGAATTTTCTAGAGAAAGTAACATAAAACTTGCATATAATTATAACTCGAGATTACCTTTCAAATTTCTTGGTAAAGGCAATTAATAAAGGAAAAGTTTATATTTCAAACAATCCAACTAGGCAATTAATGGAAAATAGCTTATTTAAAGTAGAATTGAAGAACAATTTCACTTTCAATATGAAAGAAGGTTTCTTTGTAGAAGGCCCCAAACCAAGTGAAAGTTGGCAAAAGGGGATGGATAAAATATGTTGAAAAATGTAAGAATATGTGGGAAAAATTCATAAGTGAAAAATAAGAATATGTGGGAAAAATGCACAAGTGAAAAAAGGGTGAAATATGGAATGGACTCCATCATTTTTTAGAGAATTTGCATTGAATTCTAAATTTCTATAAAATGGGGTGTCAACAGTTTCACCCTATTAAGGCTAGGTTTTTGAGATAAAAGTGAGAACCACAACCTTAGCCAAGTCTAACCCCCATTTTTAGTTACGTAATGCCAAAAAGGTTGGAATCGTCAAGGATGTTCTGACAAACCTTGTGTAGGGTGATAAAGTGAGTGTGATGTCCTTTCCTTATAAATATGAATTAGTGAGGAAACGATCGGGAGAAAATGACCTCTCCAAATAGAGGGTAGCCTATCACTTGGGAAGTTTCCTATGTCTGACCAATCATTCACTCCCCTAGAGTTTGAATGAGCCTTAAGAGGTTGATCAACTGTAGAAGTGACTCACATTAATGCTTCAGTCCTTAAACCATTGCATGTATGATTCTCCCACTAACTTATGCCTTATTGAGAAAAAGGTGAATATGAAAAGGTGAATGTCGGTTATGGTTTATTAGAGACTTTTAGATTAGTAGTCTATGATCATTGAAAAATAGTGACAACTGCTCTTCTTGAAAAACAAATCTTAGAGAAAAGGAGTAGTCATCCCTCTTCCTATGCATCTTTAGTTATTTTTAGTGGTCCAATTTAGAGTCAGGAGTAGAACTCTTAAAGCCACATTATGAGGATTTTTCCTATCTAGATAGGGTTTGGATTGTCAAAATTGGTGAACTGTCAAAAGACCATCAGATTTTTAAGTGGGGCTGAACCCAATCGGGTTCAGGTGAACCCAATTGGGTTTAGTTCAACCATTTGTTGGAGTGGTTTGGGGTGACCATCAGAAGGTGCATCTTTTGGAGACGCCATCAGAAGACAACCATCAGAAAATGAGCCTTCACTTGATTCCTTCAAAAGGCACCATCAGATTTTTAAACCTTATGAAGGTGAACTGTCAAAAGGCAACCCATTAGATGTTGTTCTTTAACTAGCTTCTGAAGGAAGAAGGTTGAACCTGACCGGGTTTGTACCTTTGAAAGGTGGTCGTGGAAGCATTCATGTGACTAACTACTAGCCTTCATTTGTGACTTTTGGAAGAGACCATCAAAAGACGATCCATCGAAAGGCACCATCGAGAGAGGGACGTTTGAGAGTATCCTTCAGTTAGTGCCATCAATAAACACCATTAGAATAAATCATCAGAAGTTGTCTCCCAAAGAAAAAGAGTTGTTGGAGCATTGACGTGTAAAACTACAAAAAGATAGGGTTTGAACCTAATCGGGTTCATCAGTCAAAACCTAGAGGATTGGTGTTTTCTTCAGTTTGGTTCCTGCAAATCCCAAAATTAGCTAGTTGAGAAACTTTATCTTCAAAAATATATAAACTACAAAAAGATAAGAATCTCAAGTTATTTTGGACATATTAAGGCTATAATGACACAAAACTATAAATAAATACTTAGCATAAATGCCTAAATTTGGGTGTTACGAACCACCCCAAGCTTAAATATTTCTTGTCCTCATGTAAGACTATGCTCAAGAAACAAAAGTTAACATCCAAATTATCTTGGTGATAAATTCTAAGGTTAAGAAAAATAGTTTAAAATAGCAATTCCCTTGATCCATGTTATTGCCGAACCCCCACTATTTGAGCAGAACCTGCTAAAGTAAGATTAAAGTGCATCCATGTAAGATTAAATTTTTTTACTGTAACATGTCAATACTCATGAGGATTTGAATCACAATAATTCATAATTAGTATTGTCATTGAGGTGATCAGGCGGGCGATGGAGGTGAGTAATGAGCTGTATGTATTCATGTAGACCAATCTGGAGCAACACGCCTACCACTTATTCAAGTCCTAAAATTAATAAAAACAAAAAGACTCTGATGAGTTCTTAGGATCCCAATTTGCATTAGGTTGGTCCATGCAACAAGAAATAATGCCCTACAGTCTGAGCTAGTTGGCCCAAATTAGTGAGACAAACTCCTAGTACTAAGTTTGAACCAACCCTACTACTGGGATTATCTCATAGGTCTCCTAAGGATTCCTAGTGAATATCTAATGAACTTTCGGGGTGGTACTAATACTCATTCTGATTATCACCCTTACCTCACATGTCCACCAATTTTACTATGTTCAATGAACCCAACACCAAGTAATTAGATCATGTAAGTCCTTATAATAGACCATGCATAATCATCTAAATTGGACTGGACCATATAATTAGTGATTGACTATCACTATAGCAAAACTAGCCTTTAATGTAAAAAATCACACAACCTTTTCTTCTAGTCGTAATAGATAGACTAAAAATGACAACTTAGTTTTATAGTCGCTGTCTGCATAGTTAATTATGACCAACACGATTTGACATTGTAAATGAGACATAAATTCCACCATAAAAAGATCCTTTCAAATACATAATCCCAGGTATAGTGAATTGCATTATATATATATATATATATATATATATATATATATGTGTGTGTGTGTGTGTGTGTGTGTGTATACACACACACACACAGATATATATATATATATATATATATATATATATATATCATGGAATATGTTTTTAATATATCATTTTTTTGTAGGTTCATATATACAAACTATTTCATTTTATATTTCTTCTGTATAGGCTATCTGCAAGCAACACCTCCTCATCCTCATGATCCTCTTCCTCTTCCTCCTCCTCCTTCTCTTCTTCTTCTTCATGGTGTTACAACCTTTTTGTATATTTTGTATCCATGGTAAAGAATAGACCACCATAGACAAAGGAAGAAGTAAAAAGGACTCTTGTCAAATGTTGGAACACAACAAATTTAGAGAATGAAATGGACATACAATGACAAAAATTCTTTGGAGTCAGGTTTTCAGATCCTATTTACTTGTTTCTGAGATGCAATAGAAATACTTTAAGATAACATATAAAATGCCCCTTTGTTTGAAAGTCTCAAAACAATTATGTTTATTTAGAATTCTTTATTTTATTCTTTTAGAAATAATATTCTAAATTTGAAATATAGATCTCTCTAATAATTTAACTAATTTATTTGTATTTGTTTTATTAATTTTATATAGTGTCAAAAGTAGCCAAAAAAATACATATTCTGAGTATTATGTGATGAAGTACATGAGAGACATCCATGAGACATTTGTTAGAAATATTCCTAAAAGTAAGAAAAATATTATATATTTTTTATTTTGTTCAAACTTCTAAATAAATTGAATGATTTACAATATGTTGATATATATGATATTTGATTACAGTATTATTTGATGTACATATGAGCTTGCTTCAACCAAGAAGAAATCAATGAGGTCTGAAACCAGTGGGCGATGTGTGTTCTTGAGCATACACCAGATTGTCTAACATGAGTAGGAGATGTTTGATCCTTATCATAGACGAATGTGTGGATCTTTTGTAGCTATTTTTAATTTTGACTTCAAAGTGTGTACTCACTAGTTTGTGTGATTAAATCTTTTTATATATGATTGATTCTTTATAAGATTCATTGCAAGCTTTATGTAAGGTTTAATGCAAATTTTGTTCAATGATATGAATGTTTATAAAAATTAAAAAAATATAATTTCAAATTATTATAAAATATTTGAAATATATTTAATTGATCAATAAAATTGATTTAACTCAAATTAGTTTGATAGGAGCAGACAAACTCTAATCAAATGCAACAACTAGTGATATATTGTATTACAACAAACAATGCATGTTGTACAAACCACCCCTATTACAATGGGTATGTCGTGGAAATATAATCCTATTATAATAGGTGTATTTAGTAAATAACAAAATGCAACACCTGTTGTATAAGCATATATGTTAAAATAAGAAAAAAAACTTGTTGTATAAAGTGCCTCTATTACAGTGGATGTGTCTAGTGAATAACAACATGCTTTAACTGTTGTATAAACATATATATTACAAGAGGTGCACCACATGTTGTATAAAATACCCCTATTACAATGGATATGTTTAAATAAATACAACATGCTTCAACTATTGTATAAATATATAATACAACATGCACACTACATGTTGTATAAACCACCCTATTACAACATATGTGTTTAGTAAAAGACAACATGCTTCAACTATTGTATAAACATATATATTACAACATGCATAACAACTATTGTATAAAAACACCCCATAAGACCATGCAATCAAATACAATAGTTGATACTTGTTGTAAAATGGAAAATTGAATTATTGTAAAAAACATTTTCGACAACAGTGATAGTGTCGGATACGCTCGCATAGGCATTGAAGACTCATTCATTCTATTGTGACAATTATATCTTGAGACGAATGGCCACTTCATCAAGTTTCCAAGGATCCTATCATAGAATCAAAATATGTGAACCTTAGAAGATACCAGACTGTGAATGTGGAAGAACAAGTATAAATGAACAACAAACTAGATGCATACACCATGAGCAAACTCAACATTCGGAATGTAAAATTATTACAACATCAATTATTCCAACTTAGATGTACATATTGAAATAAGAATTTTACAAGTTCATGACCATGTATGCTACCTAAGACCTTTACACAATAGGTACATCCTGTACACTTGCTCACAAGTCATCTTTTTTCCCATGCTAGCTCTGAACCTAAAACTATTAGAATAGTGGAAAAAGTCAGCACAAATGTGTTGAGTAAGTGGTGCCTATAAAGGATATAAATACTAGAAAAAGAAACATAATTGTAAAATATTACAAAAACATTGCTTGGCAAGATTTAAAAAATAACAACATTTGATCAATAGGTTAGTTTATTCGACAATATTTTATTATTATTTTCCAATTATGTTGATATCGACAAGAATACATATATGAATCCAGCCCCCCAACAAGTTGGGGGAGGTCACCTGGCTCCATCTCTCGATTCAAAGGAGGAGGTCAACACTTTGTAAAATTTCCACCCTCCGATATGAAGAGGTCTCTTGTACCCAATATCATCATCATCATCAACATCATCATCGCCATCATCATCATTTGGGAAACCATAATGAGCATATCATTTATGCTCAAGATTATTTGCAACATATATATGTATCATTTTTAAATATTATTCAATACAAAAAGTAACACAAACAAGCACATAAGTCCAACAATTTATAAAACATGTCAACTGGCCAAGAGGTGAAATAGTGTACATTAAACCTAATATATGTTTCTAGTCCAAATGGACTAGACAGTCATCAATGAGGATAGTCCCATATACCTAAGTTTATAGAATCCTAATCATCATTGACCATATAGATCTCTGGTCATCTCCTGATTAATAACAAATTAATCATCATTAATACAAGGTTCACCATTATCAATGGTATATAGGTCCAAATTTGGGTTTAGCCAAACCTAGTTTCAATACAATCTAATCTTGTCTACAATATTTTTATAATGATCCATAAGTCATAAATAGGATCTTGTTCTAGGGGCATAGATTTTGATGCTTTCTCTATTTTCTATAATTAATATGATGTTTAAAACATCTAATTCATGATTTAATTAGAAAAGACTTAGTATTTTGGCATAATACTCATTTGAGTTCAAAAAACGGGTTGCAATCATCTCTAGGATTCTCTAGGAATTTTTGTAGGATTAATCTCAATTGGATACTATTTATTCCAATTATTACAAGCCTATAAAGGAATATAAAAAACTTAAATTGGTTATCACCAACCAATATGTATGGAAAGTCTGATTTAGGGTTTTGACAACATAGTGGACACTTGTTTGAATCAATATATATATTTTTGGAGGATTTACTAGATATGGGGGATATTTGTAGTGCATTTAAAGATCTACCTATTTTAAAAAATTGCTATTGATTTACCTGTCATTTGATTAAGCGCCACCATTGGATCTCGTCCTTGTCGACTAGATCTCAGCCACATTGCCCTGAAGGGGTAATGGTGGGGGTGCAACTCCTTGGCCCACACTGGGCTGGTGGACCATCTGGTCAAGTGGCTGCTGGACCGCTTGACCCTCCCATCTTTCTCCTTCTCAACTCCACATGCGAGTCTTCTGATGTGGGTTAGTCATGCCCACAAGCTCCGGTGAGGAGTCATGCTCGGGTCATGGTCTAATCTTGTACTGATGAGCCACACATCACCTTCCTATGGGAAGGGGAGAGGTTTATTGCTATCTGCTTAGGTGGTGACTACCCTAGATTTGTAGGGTAGTTATCTTATGAGAGATAAGAAGAGGATAAATATCATCCTAGCCCAAAACTACTAAGATAAGTCACAAATATCATCAAAAAACCTCTTTGAATCCATATAGGCCACCAAACCTTGTTGAGAGTGCTAGAAGCACCACCAACAAACCTCACCTTTATCCCCAAACCAAACCCTAAAAAACAACCAATGGAAATCATTGGAAGCCATGAAATTAGTGGTACCAATCACTTGTCTATCTTGAAAGTGGTTTTTCTATACTTAAAATCCACCCACCGACCCCTCTCTGGTACTTCCCTATGCCCTCTAACTAGTGGTGGAGAGGATAATGAAACTGAGAGATGGAATTATCTCATAATGCCAAAAAATTCTATGACCTCGAGGTGGTTGGGGAGCTACAGAGAAGGCAAATCTAAAGGCTTAGTTGGGATCATGTATGTCTCGCCAACAGTGTCTGGGGATGGCCTCCTCCTTTGATGATGTCAACCATGTATCTTGTAGAGGTTGAAGATGATGACTAATTTTTTGGATCTTTATTCACTGGACACTACGACACCATGCTACAATAGACAAGTCACGACTAATAGAACACACCCATCTATTCAGCGGGTTGTCTACGTCACACATAAAAAGTAAACTTGGGCCTAGTAATCATGTTATCCATTTTCAAACATTTATATTTGCCACATGGCTAGTGCAAATGATACGGAATTTTGTCCAGTGGTTCCTTAGCATGTAATGCCACACTCAGCCAAGTTTCATACCAAAAATCCAATATCTGAGCTTATAAATTAATCTCTCAAATAACCATCAAATTGGATCAAACAAGTTCAACTTACATAATTTGACCACATCAAACCTAAAGGTCCATCATCAAATCTTTTCTTACTAGGTATTATTTCAATATACTATGTTGGTATCAAATCCCTCAAATTTTGGGTCATCACATTCACCCCATATTAATGGAATTGTTTCCTAAAAATTTGACTAGTCTCATTCTCAAGAGGATACCACCAAGTTCAACATCATATAGCTCACTAATTCTACGTTCTAAGGCTATCATAGCTCTTAATGAACCCTAAGTTGTCATTTAAGGTTTTTGATAATATAGGGGTACCCACCCAACCTTATATGGGTCAACTCATAATTTATCATCACAATCATTTCATATCATTCTGTAACTTAAGATTTATATTCCTTATCTCCCTAAGATCAAGTTTTTTTAAATATTAAAGTTGACAAGGTATTATTACTCAAGGTTTCATATTTCAACCTGTAAATCATGTAAAGTGATATCAACATTATGTGTCACTATTTACTAGAAATATCACACTCAACATCATTAGTGTGGTCTTATGATCATCATCATACTAGGATTCATCATTAAAGGGAATGATTTTCATATTTACATATTAATATTTTTCCCTCTATTTTGTGAGTTATCACCAAGAAGCATAGATTTAAAAGGATTAATGTCAAAAACAATGTGTTTTGATCATGCAATCTATGATCCAAAGATATTTATATTTCAAGCTCATAATTTCATACTTAAGCATTTCATGTATGATATGGAAGGAAGGATAACATAATAGTTCAAGCTTATCTAAGTGGAATATCACACATATATCATGTCTCCAACTCAAGTGAGATACATTTTTTCCATTGTCCACTATCTGAAGAGGAACTCTATTATCCACACCATTATTTCATAATAATCTCACTTATTTCTAAAAAATGCTTCAACTCTCAAGTTACTCAAGCTCGAACCTACTTAAGTCAAATCAAGACATCAAACTACACAAATTTTCTACCCATATCAAAACAATCTACCCAACACTCAGAAGTGGGTACACTCATTAGGTTCATTCACATGGAATCACTAACCTGAGTATGAGGCTCATTATCAAGATCACATATCATATACTTATGATAACACCCAAATCCACACATATTATCTATGCAATTTATCTATAGTTTCGTGTCACTTTAGTCTTAATTTGCCCTGAATAAACCATGCTTCTTATCTCATTGTAATTTATGCCCTTTTATAAATAAAGACTGCTCAACTAGCCAATTTTGGGACTTGCAGGTACTGGACCTGAGAAGACATCTTTACTCCATGATTTCTCCCCAAATCCACACATTTTTGCAGCAGTGAAGTCTACACCATGACCGCGGTCCACATGGTCTCGACCACGACCACGACCAGGACGCACACCGCGAATGTGGTCCTCACCATCACCACAACCACGACCGTGGCCCACATGGTCCCGACTACAACTGTGGCTAGGACGCACACCGTGACTGAACTAACCACGACAGAGGTTTACACCTCGACCGTGGTGCCCAACCCCAACCAAGGTGATCAGCCGGCCTCAACCGTGACCACGGAAGGCACCTCAGCTGCATAACTGCGACCAGAGGTCCTCACCACGACCGCGGTAGTAGAAACCACGATCTAGTTCTGAACCGCGATCACACCGCCTATAAATACCCGTCCCTCTCCACCTGAAGAGGGGGTTCAAATCTAAGGTGTTTTTCCAACAATTGGTCTCGACCCAATGAGGTTCCCATAGCTCTTTGGGAGAGTCTGGAGGTCTGAAGGGGCTAAAGTGTTCGTTCTACACCCCCCTCTTTAGCATGCCTTCATATTCCACCACTTTTCCACCTCCATCCACTAACCGAGCTGCTTTTTGGGGAGGATCTAGAGAGGAAGGAAGCCAAGGTATCCGGATGACCAAGGAGGAGGGCCTAAAAGATGAGATTCGGCCTATATAGAGGCTAAGGAGTGAGAACCACCTCTCCTCTTCAGGCTTAATCTCTTCGTCTTCCTCCTTATGTCTTTTTTTCCCCTTGGTGTCTTGTACAACAATGTTCTTTCATCTTTGTTCGGGGAAACTATGCTTGTCCATGGCTAGTTGGGCTCCTTCTTGGCTTTGTAGCCCGTTTGGGGTAGGTTTATGTACTTTTTCCTTAAGCAAATTGTTTTATTCCATTTATTGTATGTTTCTTGTTTTATCTTCTCTCTTTGGTATGATTGCTAGATTGGTTGATATCTTTCTAGTTTGAACTGCTATTTCTGCCCGTATTGAGAGATCCGTTATAGGAATAGCTAAGAGACGATAGTTTGGATCGGAACCTGAGAGGAGGAAGATCCAAGGTACTCTGTTCCTAATATCTCCAGATGTCCTAAGACCTGAGAGGGAACTTAGTATATTCTGAGGTATTGATGTGTCATCCTTAAGAGAGGCTCGATGACATATCGTTGATGGTTCTAGTCACGCACCGCGAGAGCAAGTGGGATGACCCACAGGACAGATGCCACAGTGTGTACTAGATTCTTGCTTGGGTGCTCGAGGGTTGTCTATGCCCGAGAACAAGTGCATAGGCTGCCCAGGTTGTGGTTACATAGCCAAGAACTCTTTCTCTCTATTTAGTAGAACGATAAGCTCTGTTTTGTTTTGTTTTGTTTTGTTTTCTTTGTTTTGTTTTAAATCGTGACAACCCGCTAGACTAGTTCTAGCACATACTTTTATCGACTATTGCTTTTGGCTTATCTGACCCAAGAATGAAATCTCGGGCATCCTAAATGTCACCACGTCCCTGTGTTTGACCCCGTATATCTACTTCGACCCCATAATAAAAGTTGCGAGTGTCTTAGAAGGTTTCAGATTACAAATGTAAAGCTTGATTCCTTCCCTTGTCCCGTGTTTGTATCCAGACGCGAGGAAAAGGAGTGCGATCAACTTTTTGGCGCCGTTGCCGGGGATGTGGTTTTCCATGTTTACACACCTAAAAGATTTTTTTTCTATCACTATAAGCCTGTATATATGCATAGTTTTCCTCTTACTTTACACATTTGTCCATATATAATGAATAGTTTTCCTTTTTTATACCATTTTTTGCCATGGATCTTTCTTCCTTACGGCTTCACTCTCAAGCTGCTTCCTTTGGGGTGTAACTAGAATCACGACTGCAGTTTATGAGAGGACCGCGACCACGACATGGCAGTAAGACCGCGACTGTGGTCTAGTTGCCTAGAACCGCGACCGTAGTCTCGCATGAGTGAGCTCGCGACCGCGGTTATGAAAGCCCAGGGGAAGCTTTTTTGGCTAGGTCTGAACGGCACGTTGGGTTGTATACGAGTTTTTGATCGACTGTTGCCCTTTTGACCAAGCTTTTTCAACCTTTTCTAGGTTTTTTTGGCATTTTGTCCGTTGCTTCTAGCATTCCACGTGAGGGAGAGGCCTGGTGATGGGCTATAAATACCACTGCGACCATGGCATTAACCCCCTTCTGTCCTTGCCACCGAGTTCCCATCTCCACTTTGCTTTCTTCTTATTTTCCTCCTCTTTGCTCCGGCCGAAGGGTGACAGGGAAGGAGCGCACGCATCAACACAGCGGCAGCAACCACGACTAGACCACCCCCGGGGTTGTTACTCAGTGGCCCTGTAACTCACCGGCCGAGCGCCCCAGGCAGCGCCTAGCTCGAAGGGTCAGAGAAGGATCCCGGTCTTCGAGGTCACAGTTTGTCAGATTGCGGTCGCCTACACAACCGCGATTGCGATGATACGAATGCTGAGGTCGCAGTGTCCCTGAATACACCGTGATCGTGGTTCATTAAACTACAGGCACCTATGTCGCGGTGCCTTAACCTTGGATGGTGGTCGCGATCTTCTATACCGCGATCGCGGTCTCCAGCTAGGTCGTGGCCCAATTTTCATATTGATTCAGTGTGTTTTCGAGGATCTCCTTCACCGTCAGCCACAATCAAGGTTACCAGGTCTACATCTAAAATATCGATATCATAGACGCCATGAAGAGTGGTTTCAAAAGGCTCAAGAAGTCCATGACCAGGACGAAAGGGGAGGGGAGCTCATCTTCACCATCAAATTACGAGATCCCCTACCCATAACACGCCTCCCAGACTATGAACCCGATATATGAAGATGAAGTTATGCTTTACACATCGGGGTTCAGTTCACAAGATTTCAGCTCTGGTTTCTACAGTCTCATTGGCACACCTATGGATACCCACAACAGAGGGTCAGTACAGGAGGCATTTGGAGAGAGGATAGAGATAGGGCGACTGGACGCTGAACTCTAAACCTCGATCGGGTATCAGGACGGTCTGACAGTTCTTCATAGAGCTTCATCCACGGGAGATCAACATCGACAATCTACATAGCATTCAATTTTCTTACGATGGTCAACTTCCTTGAGAGATTCTTTCTAGGGGAACACACACCAAGCATCTCATATTGGTGTCAACCATAGCTCAATCCCCTCTCCATTCTTTCTGAGCATAAAGCAAAAGATAAGTTTTGATGCTCTTCTTGGAGACAAACATAGACTTATGGGCCCGAGGTACGCCGATCTAGGAATGCTGATTAGACTCGGGATCCAAGAGCAAGTCGACGAATACCTTGCAGGTGTTGGCCTTGATGTGCTTGCATACACACAATGGAATTCTTACCATAGACTCACTTGTGAGTTTTATGCCATGCTAGAGCCATGCAAGGATCACCAGTACACTGTACTATGTTTTCATCTCCTTAACCAACACCTTGAGGTTACAATGGAAAGATTAAATAGTTGGTTATCAAGATCTGTTGAAGACTGTGCCGAAATGACTAGGGGGAGGCTGGAGACAATGGACCACAACTTCTAAAAAACCACTAGAGGGGGGTGAATAGGGTTTTATTATTATTTTAAAGTAATTTAACTCAAACAACCACAATTGAAATAATAAGAAGGAGACAAGGTGTTTAGAGTGGTTCCAACCTTAGCAAATACTAAGGCAGTCAATACACTACCCGGTTGCTTACCCAACCAGGATTTTGAAAGTATTAAATTTTATTACCTCTCAAGGAATTTACATAAAATTATAATACTTTCTACACCCTTTGGACAACCTTCACCTTGAAGTAGTTGCACCAACCTTGAAGCAGCCTTCTTGAAGTAACTTCAAGCTCCCCCTTGAAGTAGCCTTCCTCTATGAAGTAGCTTCCTGTTGCAACAACCTTCTAGAAGTAGTCCAAAG
The DNA here is from genome assembly GCA_963693085.1 of Alisma plantago-aquatica. Lineage (NCBI taxonomy): Eukaryota > Viridiplantae > Streptophyta > Magnoliopsida > Alismatales > Alismataceae > Alisma > Alisma plantago-aquatica. Next base: position 318,781,036 of record OY856413.1, on the reverse strand, counting down.
ACCTCCTTCTTCACCAAGAAGATCAAACCCTCTCCAATCCTCAACCTCCAACCCTAGGAGTAGCAAGGAGATTACAAGCAATAAGAAAGAACAAGAAAGGAAATGGAAATTACAATTACCACTTTGAAGCACAAGGCTTGATTTTCCTATATCAAGCATATAGATCTCCTAACCAATGAATATTGAAGTGTAGGTTTAGTGGATAGGAGATGCTAGCCTATAGGACACGAATTTTTTAGCAAGGAAAAGAATAGCCAATGCTAGTGTTGCTCAATTGCTCAAAACAGATTGCCAATTGCAAGTGTAAGCTCAAGTATTGCATAAATGTGTTTTGGGTGTCCTATGACTTGTCCTATTTATAGGAATGGCCTGTGGATGCTTAAGGACATTCTAGACACTTTCTAGGGGGTTCCAAGTGCTCAATTATCCGTTAGGTATCCACTAGTTGGTTTAACAACGACTAGTTAATTAATTCTGAAAAGTGCAGACAGAGACATTCTCGGTCGAGGAATTGTCGACCGAGATCCCATCCGGTCAAAGTTTTGTCGACCGAGGGACTGTCTGGAGTCAAGTGTATATAACGTTTTGATCCAACTCCCAACTACTTTGTCTGCTGTGTCTAACGGCTACCTGGGTCATTCTCAGTCGAGGAAATTGTCGACTGAGAGTGTCTCGGTCGAGGAGTTTGTCGACCGAGATTAACCCTGTTTCAATGTTTTAAATTAAGTACCAAGTGTGTGTATGAGTGTGCAGATGTAACACTATTGTATGGGATGACCTATCTAAGTGTTGTGATTGGCTAAGGAAGATCTAACACTTGATTTACACGATCTCTAAGTACTTGTACATTATATATTTGTACAAGTTTTACAATTGATTACATTCATGAAATTAAAGCAATTTAGCATATAGATCTTCCAAATATTTGTCATCCACTTTATTTCTGCAACACTCAAGTAGCACGTTAGATCGACAAGAATATGAAATGTTTTTCATTATCAAAACAAAGGGATTTAAATGATGTCCATTTAGCCGACAATCTCCCCCTTTTTGAAGATGATAAACATTTCCAAAATATAAATCAACTAGTCTTTAAAATGAGTTGAGTTTCCAAATTTCTGCTCTTGTTTATGAAATGTGTGCTTATTATTCCCAAAGAAGTATGGAACATAGAATCCAATCCTTTAGGGAATATAGCAACTTTTAATGTAAAGCCAAGGGATTATGAAACTCATTGATTGAGTTTTTCAAAGTTACCATTTTAAGATTTACATTTATTTCTCCCCCTTTGTCATTTCAAAAAGATGTCCGTTAAAAATTAGAAAAAAAACTCCCCCTGAATTGGATATCTCCCATAAAAGATAGCCATCGAATCTTTCGAAAAAGATGTCCATTTGAAAGCCAAAATAACACGATTAAAACTGTTTTTAAGATGCACAAATATCAAAGAAAACATCTTCTAAGGGAGTGATGAGTAGTTGCTTCCTTATTTTGTTAAATTGGTCTAGTGGAAGCGGTTTTGTGAAAATATCAGCCAATTGTTCTTCCGTATCAACATGATGAAGGGATACATGATTCTTAGAGATATGATCTCGTAAAAAGTGATGACGGATTTCAATATGTTTAGCTCAGCTGTGTAGAATGGGATTATGTGCTAAGTTTATAGTACTTATGTTGTCACAAAAGATAGGCATAGATGAAAAAGTAAAGCCATAACCGTTTAACATTTTTTGCATATAGAGCACTTGATCACAACAAGATCTGGCTGCCATATATTCAACTTCAGTTGTAGAGAGGGCAACCGTATTTTGTTTCTTGCTAAACCAAGATACTAAGGCTCTTCCTAACAAGAAACAACTACCACTAGTGCTCTTGCAATCAAGTCGACAACCAGCGTAGTCATCATCAGTATAAGCTTTAAAATCCAAGGATTGTCCTTTGGGATACCATAAACCATAACATGTGGTGCCGGCTAAGTATCGAAAAATCCGTTTGACAGTTTGAAAGTGAGAATGCATAGGCTATGATTGAAATCGAGCACATATACCAACTGAAAACATGATGTCCAGACTAGAAGCGGTTAAGTAAAGCAAACTACCAATCATGGCTCCATATAAGGAGTCATCAATAGGTTCCCCATTTTTATCCTTATCAATTTTAGTAGAGGTAGCCATTAGAGTGGTAGCATGTTTGCACTGATCCATTCCAAAACATTTTAAGAGTTCATTGGTGTACTTTTCTTGGCTTATAAAAATTCCGACAGGTGTTTGTTTAATTTGAAAACCAAGAAAGAAAGTTAGTTCACCCATGAGGCTCATTTCAAATTCTTGTTGCATAATATCACTGAATTGTTTGCATAATGATTCATTTGAAGCACCAAACATAATGTCGTCAACATATATTTGAACAACTAGAAAATCAGATGCATATGTTTTGAAGAATAAAGTAGAATCTGAATTTCCAATAGAAAAACCATTATCAAATAAATAGTTCTTGAGCCTTTCATACCAATTTCTAGGTGCTTGTTTCAAACCATAAATTGCCTTCTTAAGTTTGTATACATGGTCACCTTTTTCCAGTATTTCAAAACCTGGTGGTTGGGAAACATATACTTCTTCTTGGATTATCCCATTGAGAAATGAACTTTTTACATCCATTTGAAAAAGTTTGATGTTTTGGTGTGCAGCTATAGCAAGTAACATTCTAATTGCTTCAAGTCTTGCTACTGGTGCATATGTTTCATCAAAGTCTATCCCTTCTTGTTGATTATATCCTTGTGCTACTAGCCTAGCTTTATTTCTTACCACTTCTCCTGCTTCATTTAATTTATTTCTAAAAACCCATTTAGTTCCAACAATGGTTTTATCTTGTGGTTTAGGAACTAAGTCCCATATGTCATTTTTAGTGAATTGGTTTCTTCTTGCATTGCCATTATCCAATAGTCATCTTTGAGAGCTTCAGTTACCTTTTTAGGTTCAATCATAGAGACAAATGCCATATTTGCAACATCTTTAAAAGAAGAACGAGTTTTGACTTTATCATTCAGATTTCCAATGATTAATTCTTGAGGATGATCCTTAATGAGTCTAGGAACAAGTTGTGTTTCAACTTGGTGATCACTAGTAGTGTTTTTGTCATTATCATTAGGTATTGATAAATTTTCTAATTGATGAGTAAGATCAATTACTTCAAGGTTTTCAGATTATGGCTCTTCATGAAAAGAGATGTGAATAGATTCCTCAACTTTTCTAGAAATAGTGTTGTAAACTCTAAATGCTTTGATAGAAGTAGAATATCCCAAGAAAAGTGCTTTATGTGATTTAGAGTCAAACTTGTCTCTATCCTCTTTTGTGTTTAGAATGTAGCATGTTGATCCGAAAGTATGAAAATAGTCAACCCTAGGTTTCTTATTATATATGATTTCATATGGTGTTTTCTTTAAATATGAATGAACAGTTACTCTATTTAACACATAGCAAGCTGTGTTTACCGCTTCAGCCCAAAATGTTTTAGGTGTATAATGTTCGAGCATCATAGTCCTAGCCATTTCTTGTAGTGATCAATTTTTCCTTTCAACTATACCATTTTGTTGTGGAGTGTGCGGAGCAGAAAAATTGTGAGTGTAGCCTTGAGATGTGCAAAATTATTCAAATAAAAGGTTCTCAAATTCTCCACCATGATCACTCCTAATTGTACATATTTTGTTTTGTAATAGATTTTCAATCTTGGAACAAAATTTAATAAAAACTTGAATAGTATCATCTTTGTTTGCAAGAAAGTGTACCCATGTATATCTACTATAATCATCAACAATAACAAAACAATATCTTTTGCCACCAATAGATTGTGTCCGCATAGGTCCAAATAGATCCATGTGAATGAGTTCTAAGGATCTACAGGTGCTAAGTACATTTTTGGATTTAAAAGAGGTTTTTGTTTGTTTACCCAAAGTACATGGTTCACAATTTTTAGCTTGATCAAAAGATAAATTAGGCAAACCACGAACAAGATCATATTTAACTAGCTTTTTGATAACATGTGAACTAGCATGACCCAATTTTCTATGCCATAGTTGTAAAGAATTTTCATTTGCAAGTAAGCATTTTCCAACTACAGATTTCATAGAGTTAGGTCTAAGAATATAAAGATTTCCAACTCTTTTTCCTTCATAAACAACATTTGTAGTATTTTCTATTAGTAACTTGCAGTAGTTTTTGTTGAATAAAACATCATATCCACTATCACATAATTGACTAACACTTATTAAATTATGGTGCAAGCCATCAACAAGTAAAACATTATATATTTCAAGATTTGTACCAATATTACCTATTCCAACAATTTTACCTTTACCATTGTCTCCAAAAGTGATTGTTCCACTTTTCTTTTCCTCAAAAGTTTGAAATGCATCCTTGTTTCCGGTCATGTGTTTGGAACATCCACTGTCGACCACCCAATCCTGCATTAAAATGTAGGTTTTGGTACCCATGTAATGGTCCATTATGGTTAGGTACATATAATTTCAAATAGATCATGTTTTAACAAAGAAAGCTGATTAGAACTTCATTCGGTCGACAAAAGTTCGACCGACCTGTGTCTCGGTCGACTAATTTGTCGATCGAGAAAGTTGCTGTATTATAGATTAGAACTGAATAGGAATAGGAGTCTGTTCGATCGACCATTTTTCGATCGATTTTTGCTCCGATCGATCATTTCTCGACCGGAATAGTTTCTGTTTCACAAAGATTTCTACTGTATATTTTGGTATGTCACAGACATTTGCTCGGTCAAAGTTTTCTCGATCGAGAGTATCTCGGTCGAGCTTTTTGTTCGCCAAAAATGTTTCTGTTTTGTCTCAATAATCTGTTTATATCAGTTCTTAATTTAATACATGAAACTATTTGTTTAGTTGAGATAAGACATTTTGATTTTCAAGAGTAAACATTAGATCATATCTCAACTAAATTACATTCAAGTTTTCTAAGCTTGAGGTTTAGGGACCCAAACTAACTCACAATCCTTCTTCTTATAAGGGCATGAAAAAGAGTAATGTCCAAGATGTAGACAAAAATGACAAGAAATAGAGTCAATTTCATTTCTCTTTCTAGGATTTTGAATTGTAGTTTTAGGTAAAAACATGGTCTTAGTCTTGGATGCTTGAGCTCTTTTACTTTTTGGAACATATCCCAAGTCTCTTCTTCCATTGTAGCTAGAGGAATTTTTTAGAATATTATCAAGAATGTCATTTCCCTTTAAACCATTTATTTCTCTTTGTAGCTTAGCAATATCATCCATCTTCTTATTTATATCTATTCTTGCTTTATCTAAATCAGATAATAGAGAGTTCCTTTCCTTAACAACATTATCATAATCTAGATGATTACATAGAATAGGTTGAGTCTGAAAATTATTTAGTTTAGCAAGCAAATCAACCTTTTCTTGAGAAAGAAGATCATGGTTCATTTCTAAAGTAAGTAACTTTCTATTACAATCATTTAAGGATGTTTGTAAAGACAAATTTTCAAGAGCAATATTGTTCTTTTCAGAAGAAAGATAATTTAATCTAGCATATAATTCCTCATTTGTTTTGGTGATCTTCTTTAGTTTCTTTTTGTAGTCAACATATTTGTCATGAGTTTCTTGTAGACTAGCAATTAAATCTTCTTTAGGCAAGTCAAGAAGGCTTACCTCTTGGGAGTCGTCATCATCTTCTTTTGCCATGAGACATTCCACCTTCTCTTCTCCACTTTCACTATCGCTTGACTCATCCCACACAACTTTATAAGCTTTTTCTCCCTTCTTTTTGTGTGAGCTTTTCTTTCCTTTCTTTGCTTTAGGACATTCATTTTTGAGATGTCCTTTCTTTCCACATTCGAAGCACCTAGGAGGGGAAGAAGAAGAACTAGCAATTTTGTTAGATCTAAATCTTCTATATTTCTTACCATTAACAAATAGGGCTTCTTCTCCTTCTTCTTCACTTGTTTCATCACTTTCTTGGGTGATGATCTTTGAAGCTTTTAGAGCCACATCCTTCTTTCTTCCTTGTTGCAGTTCACACTCTCATCGTTCCTCTTCCTCCAAGGTTGCCTCATGTGCTTCTAGGTTGCCAATGAGTTGCTCCATCCTTAGTCGGGTGAGGTCATTTGCTTCTTCAATGGAAGTTACTTTGGGCTTGTACTTGGGAGGAAGTGATCTAAGAATCTTTGACACCTGGTCTTCCTCACTAATCACTTTGCCTAAAGCATTTAAACCATTCACAATAGAAGAAAATTTTGCATACATTTCACTAATAGATTCATTTTGATCCATACAGAATTGTTCAAATTTCTATTTAAGCATTCCGATTTTAGAATTATTTACTTCAACAGTTCCTTCATATGTTATAGAAAGTCTATGCCATATTTTATAAGACATTTCACAATTTGATATTCTATTAAACTCACCAACTGAAATTGAGCAATAAAGTATACTTACAGCTTTTGCATTCATTTGGGCAGACTTTACCGTATTGACATCCGAATTTGCATACTCCGTAAGAGGAAGTTCATAAGGAGTAGATACCATTCTCCATAAGTCCCAATTGATTCCTTGGAAGTAAAATTGCATCCTCCTCTTCCAGTAAGTGTAATTTGTTCCATCAAAAGCTGGAGGTCTAGCCACGAGTGTTCCTTCCAAGTTAAGGTTGTTGAGCAACCCATCACCCATTCTTTAAGACTTTGTTAGAGTTCCTTGAAGCCTGCTCTGATACCAATTGAAAAACTACTAGAGGGGGGGGGGTGAATAGGGTTTTATGATTATTTTAAAGTAATTTAACTCAAACAACCACAATTGAAATAATAAGAAGGAGACAAGGTGTTTAGAGTGGTTCCAACCTCAGCAAATACTAAGGCAGTCAATCCACTACCCGGTTGCTTACCCAACCGGGATTTTGAAAGTATTAAATTTTATTACCTCTCAAGGAATTTACATAAAATTACAATACTTTCTACACCCTTTGGACAACCTTCACCTTGTAGTAGTTGCACCAACCTTGAAGCAACCTTCTTGAAGTAACTTCAAGCTCCCCCTTGAAGTAGCCTTCCTCTATGAAGTAGCTTCCTGTTGCAACAACCTTCTAGAAGTAGTCCAAAGATCTCCTTCTTCACCAAGAAGACCAAACCCTCTCCAATTCGTAGCCTCCAACCCTAGGAGTAGCAAGGAGAGTACAAGCAATAAGAAAGAACAAGAAAGGAAATGGAAATTACAATTACCACTTTGAAGCACAAGGCTTGATTTGCCTATATCAAGCGTATAGATCTCCTAACCAATGAATATTGAAGTGTAGGTTTAGTGGATAGGAGATGCTAGCCTATAGGACATGAATTTTGTAGCAAGGAAAAGAATAGCCAATGCTAGTGTTGCTCAATTGCTCAAAACAGATTGCCAATTGCAAGTGTAAGCTCAAGTATTGCATAAGTGTGTTTTGGGTGTCCTATGGCTTTTCCTATTTATATGAATGACCTGTGGATGCTTAAGGACATTCTAGACACTTTCTAGGGGGTTCCAAGTGCTCAATTAGCCGTTAGGTATCCACTAGTTGGTTTAACAATAGCTAGTTAATTAATTCTGAAAAGTGCAGACAGAGACATTCTCGGTCGAGGAATTGTCGACCGAGATCCCAGTCGGTCAAAGTTTTGTCGACCGAGGGACTGTCTGGAGTCAAGTGTATATAACGTTCTGATCCAACTCCCAACTACTTTTTCTGCTGTGTCTAACGGCTACCTAGGTCATTCTCGGTCGAGGAAATTGTCGACTGAGAGTGTCTCGATTGAGGAGTTTGTCGACCGAGATTAACCCTGTTTCAATGTTTTAAATTAAGTACCAAGTGTGTGTATGAGTGTGCAGATGTAACACTATTGTATGGGATGACCTATCTAAGTGTTGTGATTGGCTAAGGAAGATCTAACGCTTGATTTACATGATGTCTATGTACTTGTACATTATATATTTGTATAAGTTTTACAATTGATTACATTTATGAAATTAAAGCAATTTAGCATATAGATCTTCCAAATATTTGTCATCCACTTTATTTCTGCAACACTCAAGTAGCACGTTAGATCGACAAGAATATGATATGTTTGTCATTATCAAAACAAAGGGATTTAAATGATGTCCATTTAGCCAACAACTTCAACGCTATCGAAGCAGGGAAAATGATCATAGGGAAAGGCAAGTACTCTGCAAAAAGCTCCAAAAGCTCACACATCCACAACCCGACAATCTGTTATCTACATCGGGTGCTAACCAACTACGTCTTGGAAAAACAAGATAGTCAGGGGGCGCTTAGTGTAGCTGACCTCTACATTCTATGGTTTGCAGTAATGGGAAAGAAAGTGAATGTGGTGAACTTCATAATTCATCACATTCACAACTCCTTCAAGAAACAAGTCCAATTCATGCCAATGGTAGGTATCATAACGTTTATAGCGTGCCATTTGGGAATTGGGGATGAACAATTAGCACTCATGCAAGATACTGCCGAGTGGTGAAGATTAGACTTAGACCACTTGATCCGTTCAGGAATGATCAGAGAGTGCAACACTGGTTATCTTTACATCTTTGGTCACTACAAACACAAAATTTTATTGCCGGAAAATGTCGAGTTCACATGTCGAACATCATTTATGGACGTGTCTCTTTTGGATGCCTACGGTAACGTTCATCATACGAGCGGAGCTGTGGGAGATTCTTCTTATGTGCCACCAGTGCCAAGGATTCATGAGGGGAAATAGCAGATGGGATCGATCTTTGACAACATATCTTATCAGGAAGGACCCTATGGGGGGATACCTACTGTTGAATATTTTCAAAACCCCCAGCAGTTGTACGTGCCATATGATAACTAGGAGAACTTCTACGACTTCATGACAGGTTTTAGAACTGACTCTGGAAGGCGGTTTGACACTTTGGAGTAAGTCGTGCATTATCTCAGAGAAAGGTTCTATATGGTCTTTCCCCTAGAGCTTCAACAGTTTTATCAACAACCGTTTCAACAACCCCCCATGCATTATTATCAATCTAGACCCAACGTCTATCAATCTCCTCGAAGCTTTGACCAGACAGTTCAGTTTCAGCAAGACCCGAATCAAAACTTTGAAAACGCACCGAGCAGTCTAGACAACTTGGATCAATATCTGAATAGCGACTACCAATAGGTAGCTGCTCACCTCGTTCACCCACCATGACAAGAAGAGCTGCTCGAGCACGAGCAAGGATTTTAACCTTGGGGTGGCGGTTAGGGTGTACCCCCCTCTCCTTTTCCCTATTAAATTATTGTTTTATTTATTCTTATTTTCCTTATATACATGCATCATTTAGGACTTTAATAAATTTCCCACCCTATCTTACATACATTCCCACCCTGATATTCTAAGTTTAGATCTTGCTTGAGGACGAGCAAAGTTTTAAGCTTGAGGTGGTAGGCTTCACCCTTCTAGCATGCATGTTTACTTCCTGCATTTAGTTCTAAAATTTTCAAAATTTTTAAGCTTTTTAGCTCTGCAATTATGGCTATATGGTGCGAATCTAATAGATAAATGCTTGACTTTATGCCTAAATGTACAGTTTTCATCTTAAATATTGCTTGACCTTTTGCTTGGCTTGCTCTTTGACTTTTTCCTTGAGTTTGGTAATAAATCTAAGGTTATGTGCCTTTTTCATAGCTTAAAGCTAAATTCTCTTGATCTATGTTGTGAACGACAAATCTATGGTAAAAGACTATTGGAACGAGCTAAAACATGATTAAAGACTCCTAGCTGCGAATGCACAAGCTTGCCTCTGTTCTAAGGATTCTTGAATCATAATTGCAGCCGTTCACACAGGTGTCAAGCAAATTATGATGGGCTTTGTGCTATAATCATGATGAATTGTTTTCCTTGACGGACTACGTGCCTTCTCACATTAGATTGAGTCAAAAAGATGAAAAATACAAAAAAAGTGCAAAAGAGGCTTGGCCGCCCACAAAATCCCAAAATATCTATATAGTTCTCACCCAAGCCTACAAATAGAATGCAGATGATAAAAGCCTGAGTGTGAACAATAAATGAGCTTTTATTTTCTCTTTTAGGAGAGTTGAGGATGGTGCCCAACTGGTGTACGACTGTGCTCATGAACGCGGGTATGTCGTGCCTGGTAGTATCACTCCAAATGCTCATTAGAGAGTCACTAGGAACCCCAAGGAGACCTATGAGACCATCCCAGTAGCAAGGTTAGTTTGGGCGCAGTACGAGGAGTGCATCTCACTGCTTTGGACCAACTGGTTCGGACTGCATGGACTGTTGCTCGCTAAATGGACCAACCTAACGTAGATCAGGATCCTCAGAAGTCATTAGAGTCTTTTTGCTTTATTTCTTAGGACATGAATAAGTGAGAGGTGTGTTGTGTTCCTGATTGGTATGCATGGAATCATGGTGATGGCTCAATGCTCATCACCAATGAGATCACCTATGTGACAATTCTTTCATATTTAAAAAATTATGATCCAAATCCTCATGAGTATCGACAGGCTGTAGTGAATTTTCTTAATCTTGCCTGGAAACTCTTTGATATTGCTTTGGCAAGACTGTGGTTGATTGGTAGGGGTTTGTTCTGAAATGACATGGATTAGGAGAATAGATGCTTTAAACTATTTTTCTTAACTTTAGCATTTATTTCCAAGCTTAATTCGGATGTTATCTTTTTGTTCTTTGAGCACAGCCTTGCTTGAGGATAAGCAAGTTTTAAGCTTGGGGTAGTTGATAACACCCAAATCCACACGTATTATCTATGCAATTTATCAATAGTTTCGTGTCACTTTAGTCTTAATTTGCCCAAAATAAACCATGTTTCTTATCTCCTTGTAAATTTATGCCCTTTTCTAATTAAAGACCGCTCAATTAGCCAATTTTGGGACTTGCAAGCACCAAACCTGAGAAGACATCTTTACTCCATGATTTCTCCCCAAATCCACACGTTTTTGCAGTAGTGAAGTCTACACCACGGACACGGTCCACACGATCTTGACCACGACCACGACTAGGACACACACCGTGACCGCGGTCCTCACCATTGCCACAGCCGCAACTGCGGCCCACATGGTCACGACCGCGATTGCGTCTAGGACGCACACCGCGACCGCGACTGAACTAACCACGACTGAGGTTTACACCTCGACTGTGGTGCCCAACTCCAGCCAAGGTGATCATTCAGCCTCAACTGTGACCACAGAAGGCACCTCGACCGCATAACCGTGACCAGAGGTCCTCGCCGTGACCGCGGTAGTTGTAGCCGCGATCTAGTTCAGAGCCGGGATCACACCGCCTATAAATACCCATCCCTCTCCACCTGAAGAGGGGTTCATATCTGGGGTGTTTTTCCAGCAATTGGTCTCAACCTAGTGATGTTCCCAGAGATAGTTCAGAGCCGGGATCACACCGCCTATAAATACCCATCCCTCTCCACCTGAAGAGGGGTTCAGATCTGGGGTGTTTTTCCAGCAATTGGTCTCAACCTAGTGATGTTCCCAGAGTGTTGTGGGAGAGTCTGGAGGTCCGAAGGGGCCGAAGTGCTCATTCTATGCCTGCCTCTTCAGCATGCCTTCATCTTCCACCACTTTTCCACGTCCATCCACCGACCGAGCTGTTGTTTGTGGAGGATCTAGAGAGGAAGGAGGCCAAGGTGTCTTGATGACCAAGGAGGTGGGCTAAAAGATGAGATCTGGCCTATACAGAGGATAAGGAGTGAGAGCCACCTCTCCTCTACAAGCTTAATCTCTTCTTCTTCCTCCTTATGTCTTCTGTTCCCCTTGGTGTCTTATACAATGATGTTCTTTCATCTTCGTTCGAGGCCAACTATGCTTGTCCATGGCTAGTTGGGCTCCTTCTTGGCTTTGTAGCCCATTTGGGGCATGTTTATGTACTTTTACCTTAAGCAAATAGTTTTATTCCATTTATAGTATGTTGCTTGTTTTATCTTCTCTCTTTGGTTATGATTGCTAGATTGGTTGATCTCTTTCTAGTTTGAACTTCTATTTCTGCCTATATCGAGAGATCCATTGTAGGAATAGCTAAGAGACAATAGTTTGGATCTGAACCCGAGAGGAGGAAGATCCAAGGTACTTTGTTCCTAATATCTCCGTATGTCCTAAGACCTGAGAGGGAACTTAGTATATTCTGAGGTATTGATACGTCATCCTTGAGAGAGGCTCAATGACATATCGTTGATGGTTCTAGTCACGCATTGTGAGAGCGAGTGGGACGACCCACAAGACATATGCCACTGTGTGTACTAGATGCTTGCTTGGGTGTTCGAGGATTGTCTACACCTGAGAACGAGTACATAGACTTCCCAGGTCGTGGTTACATAGCCAAGAACTCTTTCTCTCTATTTAGTAGAACCACGAGCTCTGTTTTGTTTTGTTTTGTTTTCTTTGTTTTGTTTTAAATCGTGACAACCCGCTAGACTAGTTCTAGCACATACTTTTATCGACTATCGCTTTTGACTTATCTGACCCAAGAATGAAATCTCGGGCATCCTAAACATCACCACATCCCTGTGTTTGATCTCGTATATATACTTCTACCCCGTAATAAAAGTTGCGGGCGTCTTAGAAGGTTTCGAGTTACAAATGTAAAGCTTGATTCCTTCACTTGTCTCGCATTTGTATCCGGACGTGAGGAAAAGGAGTGCGATCAACTTCCTTTAGGGTTTTGGGACATCTCCCTCACCTAGATTGATTTTCAAACACATATTTGATAACCTCATTTCTCTGGGATTAGGTTTATTCACAAGAAGTCTAGGGTTCAAAATTTTTCATAGGAGCCACACACTGGGTGACTCAACTCATATACTCAGAATTTTTCTAGCTAGGGACTCACTATCAAAATTTTGAAAATCACATATCTAATATATTATAGTTTAGGTCATCTAACCTTCTCCCATGGTGGGTCACCCTCTCTAGAGTTCACCCTATCAAATGTCCCGTGCAGAGGGTCTCCTTTGTAAACATATTGAGGCCAACATTGGTCCCAAACAAAATCCTACATGTTGTGTCTAAATTTATACAAATATATGTACATGCAGCAAATCCCACCATCTACTTGTAGCATAGGTGACGTGGCACAATAACAATTAGTGTTGTATATGGTGCAATAGTGGCTATGGTTGCATGTTTAAAACTCATCTCGAATCATCAAAACAATATTTTGTCCTCAAAATTGGAACTTATATCATCATTTATCAAACTAATACTATCATCAATCGAGCTAATTTCTTCTAGGCTACACTATTAGCCTAACCTTTATTAAGGCTCTAGATGATATAAATACTACATCTATCCTCCAGGCACTCTCATTTAAAATAAAGTGTCTCCCTTTCACTTAGGTTGCATGAGCACCTCCTACTCTTCTGTTTGAGGGGCACATTTTCATATTTACATATATAATATAATATTTCCTAGTTTTCCTCCAAATATGCAAGCGTAAAAGAAAACCATAGATGATCGAGATGATTGGAAAACAAAACCAAATGAGCAAAATCGAGTGTCCCACACACAGTAGAGTCTCTAGTATCATGTCACCCAATGAATCAAGTTAGAACAATGTGTAAACTAGTGAAGATACCCAAAATACATGCACACCTATGTCTAGGGTTTCTCTTCACATGATGCAATCATCCTTAAACAACATAACACCCCATACCTCTTGGGTTTTAGGGGAGACAGAGAAGGCAGCGGAAACAAAAAACTATCCCCCAAACCCAGAACAAGGAAACACGTCAACGTCTATATATTAGGAAAGGATGGTTTGTGGAATCATACCTTGTCCCGAGGCTTACTCGACGACAATACCTCGCGCCTTGTGTGGTCTTCAACTCCGGTCTTAGACGGTGTCTGTGCAGCTCCTGGTCGCACCGGGACTGACGACTCCTCCTCCTACCGGACTGTCGGATGACAGTTGTCCTCCTGAGCGGTAGTGTCCTCCCGCCTCTGTAGTAGTCCACACGGATCACCTGGAACTCCACACTCCTTGTCCCACAAGGAAGTGGAAGGAGTCACACCCTCCTGTTGACTTACTAGTCGCCAACACACTCTCCTACCTCCAGTTGCAACTGCAGTTGTCCTTCCCTTGCTGCACCTCCCTTTTGTGTGAAGCACTTGCTCGGGCTCTCTCTTGGTTACCAAAACCAGAGAGAACGACAACTTTGCAGAGCAACTGGTTGCACTGAGTTGTACTTTGAGAAGCCCCCAATACCCCTATATATAGTAGGGTCATGGGACAGGGTTCTCTATCCCGGGCAATGCGGGACTAAAAGCAGGAGTAGAAGGGTTCGAGATTTTCCACAAAAGCAACCAACTCGCAACCTGAACCGATCGGTTCAAAAGTGAACCAGTCAGTTGGGGACCTGAACCGGTCGGTTGGATCACCAACCGATCGGTTGGGACCCATGAGCCGATCGGTTCACTTCTGAACCGGTCTGTTCGTGGTCCTGATCAGTTCTCGATTGACTTTCCTTCTTTTGTTTCTAATTGGTATCGAATACCAATCCTTGTTCCAATCAAATTGGGCAAGTGAAACGCAAGGAAAATTCTCACCGACCTGACTTTCCCAACTTGCTCGGTTGCACTAGTGGAACCGATCATTTCAACACTTGAACTGATCGTTTCACTCTGACCATGAGCCGATCGACTCAACACTTGAGCCGATCAGTTTAGCAACCTCATCCGACCGGTTCAACACTTGAGCCGATCTGTTGGGAATGCAGGTTGTGCAGAATCAGTCAATTGTGATTTCAATCAATCCGATACTCCAATGAATGCGTCCAACACCTTGAACCATATGATATTAAGCTATCGACTGATTGAGTGTTTAATTGAACTACTAAACTCCTTTAGTAATCAATCTAAACACTGCTTTGTGGACAAAACTCCTCTTCTAGGTTAAATCCTATGTGTGTGACCCTGTAGGTCCATTTCACATTGGCAGTGAAAGTCCATAACATTTATGACTTCACAAGCAAAGAGAGGTGCCTAGTCACACATCAGTGCTACCCAAGTGAAAGTAGAAAGTTGGAGAACAACTTTCAATCCTACAATCTGTGAATGGTGTTACAGTGAATGTATAATTCCTTTGTCACTGATATCCCAAATGAACTCAAGGCATGGAACAGTCATCCTGTCAACGTTCATTCACTTTCTTGATCTCAGAGTAGATTGAACGAGATATGTATGACATCAATATCACATATTGATTCACACATGCATGCGCACGCCTATCTCAATCCTACTCATCAAGTGGCCTAGGATATCAAACTCCCTCAGGAGGGATAAATCCCATATCTATCACTCACCCCTCAAAAGCCCCATGTGTCAAAGCCACCCAATCATCACCTTTATAACAACCCATGTTTCAGGACTGTGTTTGATGATGTCAAAGTGTGCCCAATGACATGTGTTGAGTGTAGTGATTTCAGGTCTAAGAATCACACTCACCACCATCACTGTGAGTACTGACTGTGACTACCATGTCATGGTTCCATGTGTCAAACTCATGATGGGTCTGTCCGGTACCTTGTTCTCTAACAAGTACCTATGTGTTTGGTTTGATATCTCTATATCATGACTAATGAGATTCTGTCATCAACCAACACCACAATCTAGTCTTGTGTGTCATTGCTGTCTATCTACCTTCCATAATGACATCCGACTAGGGACATAACAAGAATGTACAAACTCTTAGCATCCGTATGATCTCATCGTTCAAGTCATGAACCTGAAGGCATACGTCATTGAGTACTGTCATTCTCTAGACATTCAATCTGTTCTATCACTATCTCATATGACTGAACCAGAAAGAATTGGAAGCTTGCCTTTGATGTTTATCAAATCAATCTTAATGTATCCCACCAATCATCCCATGATTGGCTCTCAGGGCATACATACCAACAATACCACCACATTATAAGTAAAGATTGACACCATAGAACATGTCATAAAACATCACTAGTCTATACCTAGTTCTCAGATATCTAGGTTCTAACCTAGAAGCTGAGTCATGCCTAATTTCCAACATACTAAGTTCTAGGGTTAAAAAAAGGTTCTAGGGTTTCAAGTGAAAGGTGAAATTTAGTTTTATATTTCATGATGAGAAATTGTTATGTGTAGCTATTGTTCATGCTCTGATACCAACTGTCACAGACTCAAAATCTTTGAACCATTGAAGATACCAAAGTGGGAATGCGGAAGCACAAACATAAATGAACAATAAACTAGATGTATACACTATGAATTACCTCAACATTCAACATGCAATATTATTACAACATTAATTATTCCAACTTACATTTACATATAGACATAAGAATTTTACAAGTCCATGACCATGTATTCTAACTAGGACCTTTATACAATAGGTACATCATGTACACTTGCTCACAAGCCATGTTTTCTCCCATGCTAGCTCTGAATCTAAAAATATTAAAATAGTGAAAAAAGTCAGCACAAATGTGCTAAGTACGTGGTGCCCATAAAGGACATAAATACTAGAAAAAGAGACATAAATGTATAATATTTTAAAAATACTTCTTGGTGGGATTTAAAAAGAAACAATAACAACAATTGATGAATGGCTTAGTTTATTCAACAATATTTATAAAGAATTTTCCCATTATGTTGATATTGACAAGTATATATATATACATATATATATGTATATATATGTATATATATGGATCCGTCACCCCAACAAGATAGAGGAGGTAAGCTGACTCCATCTCTCTGTTCAAAGGAGGAGGTCACCATTTACCCAATATCACCATCATCATCATCAGAAGCAATAATAGCATTCAAGTAGTCATAACAGGCAAATTATTTATGTTCAATATTATTTTCAATATATATATATATCATTTGAAAATATTATTCAATAGAAAAAGAAGTAACACAAACAATCACATAAGCTGAGAAAATTTTAAAACATATCAACTGGTCAAGAGGTGAAATAGAGTACATTAAACCTAATATATACTTCTAGTCTAAATGGACTAGATAGTCATTAATGAGGATAGTCATATGTACCTGAGTTTAGAGAATTGTGATTATCATGGACCATATAGATCTATGGTCATCACCTAGTTAATATCAAATTAATCATCACTAATAAAAGGTTCACCATTATCAATGGAATATAGGTCCAAATTAGGGTTTAGCCAAGCTTAGTTTCAATCCAAGATAATCTTGTCCACAATATTTTTCTACTGATCCATAAGTCATAAAAAAGCTCTAGTTCTATTTTCATAAATTTGATGCTTTCTCTATTTTCTATAATTAAGATGAGGTTTAAAGCATCTAATTCATGATTAAATTAGAAAAAAATTAATATTTTGGCATAATACTCATATTTACATCCATAAATGCGTTTCAATCATCTCTAGGATTTTATAGGAATTTTCTAAGGATTAATCTCAATTCGATACTATTTATTCCAATTATATCAGTCCTATGAAGGAATATTATAAACTAAATTAGACATCACCAACAAAGACGTATAGAAAGTCTAATTTAGGGTTTTTACAATATAGTAGATGTTTTTCTAAATCAATAGATATTATTGGGGGATTTACTGGCTATGGGAGCTATTTGTAGTGCATTTATAAAGATATACCTATTTTTTGGAAAATAATTATTGATTTACTTGTTGTTTGATTAAGAGCCACTGTCAGATCTCGTCCTTGTGGACTAGATTTCAGCCACATCGCCCTAAAGGGGTAATGGTGGGGGCACATAGCTCCTTGGCGCACACTGGGCTGATGGACCATTTGGTCAAGTGGTCACCCTACCTTCTTTCTCTTTCTTGACTCCACGCATGAGTCTTATGATGCGGCTCCACCATGCCCACGAGCTCTAGTTAAGAGTCATGCTCAGGTCATGGTCTGACCTTATACTTTGAGCTGTTCATCACCTTCATGTAGGAGGGGGAGGTTTACAATTGTCTGCTGATTGGAGACTACCCAAGATCTGTGGAGGCAGTCAACTGACCAGACCCCATCACTTCTATGGAAGATAAGAAGAGGATGATGATCATCCTAGCTCAAAACTACTAAAAAAAGGCACAAAAGGCTTCAAAAGACCTCTACAAATCCATATACACCATTGAACCTTGTTGAGAGTGCTCGGAACACCACCAGTGAATCTCACCTATACCCCCAAACCAAACCCTCATGGACGGCCACTAGAAATCATCAGAAGCCATGAAATTGGTGGTACTAGTCACTTGTCTGGCTTGAAAGTGGTTTTTCTAGTACTCAAAACCCTCTAGTTGACTCCTCTCTAGTACTTCCCTATGCCCTCTAACTGGCAATGGAGAGGAAAATGCAGTTGATATCTAGAACTCTCTCATCATACCAGAAAATGGTAAAATCTTGGGGTGTTTGGGAAGATACATAGAAGGCATATCTAAAGACTTAGTTGGGACCATGTTTGTCTCACTAATAGAAACTGGGGATGACCTCCTCCTTTAATGTTGTCAACCCCACAACTTGCAAAGGTTGAAGATGATGATCAGTTTGTTGGATTTTTATGCACTGGCCACTACGACACCACACTACAACATACAAGAATAGAACCATGCCCATATGTTCAGTGGGTTGTCTATGTGACACATATAAAAATTAAACTTAGGCCTAAATCAATTAAGTAGTAATCATGTGATATATTTTCAGACATCTATATCTGTAACATGGATAGTGCGAATGATACATAATTTTAGTAGTGGTTCCTCAACATTTTATTTATCATTCAACTAAGTATCATACCAAAAACCCAATATATAATCATATAAATTAGTCCCTCAAATAACCTCATAAATATTCATATAAACCTTATATACAAGTAAATTAACCATCAACTTGGATAAAAAAAGTTGAACTTACATCATTTGACCACATTAAACCTAAGGTCCATCATCAAATCATTTCTTACTAGGAATATCTTCAGTTACTATATTGGGTATCAAATCCTTAAAATTTTGAGTCATCACAGATTCAATCCTTTAACTAGAAAAAAATGTTTATTGAAGTCAGCCGTAGGTGCATCTCTAATGATCGTTGTGACTACTCCATACCCCATACCTTCCTAGTCTCGGTGCGTGTAACCAACAAATGCACAACGGATTTGTCCTCGCCGTTATAGAGGGGGAACCCCCATATGGGATGCAATGACTTGCATGAAGTCCATCTCTTGTATCTAAACATCTCATGACCACCTACCACATAAAATGTTTTGAATTTGGTGGCTAGCTCAATTTTTATTTGTTTCTCCATCTCTTTAGATAATATCATTCAAGTTTGAGTTCCAAACAGGCGTATTTCCCATGAGCCCAAACCAATATGATGTTTTGACAAAGAATTGTCCACTCTTATCCAGAAACCAAGCTATTCTAACCAATTGTATCATACGGGGAAGTAGTATCATTGTAATGCAATCCACTAGTTTTGGGCATAGTGCTTGTTGGAGACATGTCGTGTTCCATTTCCCGATTAAATTGTCAAGAATCATTCACTCATAACATATCGATATTTATTAAATGATTGGATAATTTTTTCCCTCATGAGGAATCCATATTTCCTCAAAGAACATAATAATAATGTCATTACATTAGCTATGTGCACAAGTTTTAATATTTGTAAACTCAAACACTACCCCACAAGTAAATGGGTATGTTAGTATTATCGAGATCATCCAAGGAGAAAGGTATCTTAGGCTCAAGTGTGTTATGGTTCAAAAATCTAGATCAATTTGTAAAAGTTGGATTTGGTTGTGATCTACTAACTAGAAAGCAAAAGAGGAAAGGAACTAATTTAAGAGGATTTAGATCAAATTTAGGAGATCTTGGACATAATTTTTACATCCATACCATTCCATCATATGAAACTACGATATTAGCATGCCAATCGAATTGTAATTGAGGTTTCTGTCATCATACACCTCCCAATGATATGAGACAGTTCTCATTTTTAACATAACACCTCCCGTCTCTATATCAAAATTCAAACTAGAACCTTAGACCCTCAATGTATCCAAGCCACTCCTATGTTCATGGGTACATTGCCAAGAGAAATACTCCCTACTTCTCTATAAACCTTCCCAGATCATATAAAGAAGCATAAAACATGTAGGTTTGATGGCCAAGCAAACATACAAGCAAATACCACCGTAGAAACTCTTAGTGAAGCAAATTAACTAATACTAGTTATGATATCCAGGTTCACATGAGTAATAGCATGGGAGCTACTCTCCCATGCCCAAGAAAAAGAGTTCTACTCGTACATGATCAAGAAACACAAGTGTAGGGCATACATTTTAGAGTTTTGCATGATTAAAGAGAGGAAAGAGCAAAGGGAACCAAAGAGTGAAGCTAAATGAGGTAAAACTCCAGCTTGGGGACGGAATTCCATCCTTGTATCTTCTCCTACTCGGGCTATCTTCCCATCTGAGAAGCATGGATGGAGTAAAGGAATTCTATTGCACCTTTTAAAGAAGAAATGGTGAAGAATGGATGTTCTTCCCAAGAAACATCTTCTTCCTCCCCAAAATCACCCTCCTCTTGATCTAAAACTCTTTCTAGTTGTAGAGTGTTTCAAATGACGAGAGTTAACCATCCCATCCAAGTGTTTTTGCATTTAAAAGGTGCAAAAATTGTTTTTTTAAAATTGCAGAATCAGTCGGTGACACATCGTGTCCATTGACAAAAGTGTTGTGTCTTTGTGTGTAACTGCTGCTTGGAACCGCTCTCGTGAAGAGTGCATGGCGTTCCACTGAAAGATACACTATGCAGATACAATCTAAAGTCGTTCTGAGAAAATTTCACATGGCATGTCTGCATAAACACACGCCGTGTGAGTTTTCATAACTTTGTAACTTTGCTTTTCAATGCCCAGACACGCAGTGTTTTAGTAGCAACAAGTTGTGTCTTTTTCTCTACAGCTGGGGCATGAGTCCTTGGAAACTTACACAGTGTGTTCAAAATAGCACATTTGTGTGTTCTTCTTTGTCACTAAGGAGTGATCTTTATGGAATGTCACACGGCGTGTTTAAATGACACACATCGTGTCTTGTTCAATTTCTTCAAGATCAACTCTATTAAGCATGCAAACTCCTCAGGGATCCAACTAAGGTTGGATTTGGGTTGGATCAAGCCCATTTCATCATCTTAATTGTCTACCTATGATCACAACCATGTAATGACTAAAAAAATAAAAAGATGGAAAATCAAGTATGATTAGAGTCCAAATGGAGGGCAAAATGGACTGTGTTTGTGTGCAAAAGTGAGCAAAAAGTATGTATAAAATGTGCATATCAAATCCCCCTAAGCTTGAACTATTGCTTGTCCTCAAGAAAAAAGAGCATAGAAACACAAGTGAAGAAATTTTCAAGTTTATGCATTTATCAAATCCAAATGAAAGGTGCATATGAGACCAAACCAACCATATCGATAGGTTTATACTCATAGCCATGAATTCAACTTAAACACCCAAAAAAGAATATTTTAGTTTAGCAGGGGTGGTAACAATTTAGATGAATCAATCAACTAGGAAACACTAAATGCAGCTTGGATGACCGAGCCAGAAAATTAGTGAGTTTGCAACCAAAGCTCACAATTATTAAGAATACAAATGATGGAATCTTAATTAATGTTGAAAAATTTAGCTTTTTCTCCTTATTTTCCAATAAGATATGACAATGGACTATTATTTTTGGCACTTGACAGCTAAAATAGACTTGCGCACACATGGAGTGTTGGTTGGGGTATTTTTAACCTCTTTTTTGACATAACACATAACCTTCATGGTCAGATCAGACTTACACTATACTAGCATGGTATGTGGGCCATTTAGCCATCTTTCCATGGGGTAATGAAGGTGAAGTGAGCCAAAATAAATCTTTACATGAGTTGGTTTGACTTTTTTTTCACCAAAACCTAGGAGAGTTTACTAAATTGCAACATTAGTTAGATTCCATTCATTTGTTCTTAAAAAATTTCACTGAAAGAGTGGTTGAAAATGAACTAAGAGCCTGGCAAGGGCATCCCATGTTCTAAATGTTGTAAAGTTGATTAGTTCACAAAAATTGAAACCATTACATGTGTTAGGCAATCAAGGATGTGAAAGATGAATGTTCAGGCTAAAAGCATAAACCCAAAATTAAACACATGTTGGTGGAAATAAAGTTTCATTTGATTAATGCATGCCTTTTACAATTTCTACAAATAATATTTCTCGACAATGAGAGGCCAATCATTTTAGCATAAAAGGGATTAATCCCACTTACAAAGATAGGCCTCATATCATATTGGATTTTCTACAAGAAATAAAACAAGAACTAAGAAAAAGATGATAAAAGGGAAATAAAACTACACTACACCAGTTGCTCCCCCCCAATCTTGAAATATGTAGTGTCCTCACTACATCAATAAAAAATCAAGAGGTAAGAAACTAGATACCTAGCATGTTGAACATAATCAAAGAGATGGGTGAGTGCCTACATCGCCAGATGGAAAGTGTTGGCACAAAAGATCATCATCATCAGGAATGTCCACATGGATCGAATCTTGAGGCGTGGGCTCTGGCTGAGGTGGTGGTGGAGGTGCGGGTTGTGGAGGCTGAGGCATGGCATAGTGGCCCTTTGAAATGTGCCACATGTCCATCCTGTAGAGCATGTCATGCATGACAGAATACAACTAACTCATAAGATCTAAGAGGTTGTCCTACTGGTCAAACCTCTACTGGACATAGTCGTACAGATGTTGGACATTAGCCATGGACCAGTTGTAGTCTGTCTGTGTGCCAGTGGAGGGAGGTGGTGGTGGTTAAGATGCTACAATGGGGGTAGTGGAGGATTTCTCATGCTCATTACGATTAGAAATATACCACTTCTAGTTGCCCTTGTTTTTTAGAGTCACTACGTCCAAATCAGGCAGGTCAATGTATTGGTCATGATCAATATATTGCCTAGATTTGGTGTTATCATTAGAAACTCGAATAAGTAAACTAGAAGAAATAATTAGTTGAATGTAAACCAAGTTCTTTCCAAGAGAAACCTCTAGACCTATAAAATTAGCACCCACCTACCAGACAATAGGGGTAATCAAACCCCCACACATGATATCACCCAATTCTCTCTTCTTGATCTTCTTGGTGTCACTGAATCTGGTAAGATGAAATATCCTGCATTAATTTTGTAGTTGTTTACCATTACCCCAAAAAAAAGAGGTCCAACTTCCCACATACCCCTGGGTTTCCTTCTAGACAAAAAATCATGTGTTAAGAAGACAGTGAACATAATGGAAAATGGGATTATGGATGTTGGCTACTCTAGCCTTCTTAGCTTCATGGACTGTCTTATCTATATTTTCACTCCAGAACTCATCACCATTGAAACATGGAGGATGGCATTGGATTGTCTTATCTGTAATTTCATTCCAGAACTCATCACCGTTGAAACATGGAGGATGGCATTGGATTGCCTCACGGAGCTCCTTGAATGTTAATTTGTAACTTTGACCCAAGAGACGAAAATGAATTATAGCAAAAGGCTCATGACGCTACCTTGGGTCATCCTCAAATTTAAGCATAGTAAGAAACTCATAGGTAGGCTTGGGTAGGTATTTCTCACTATGCATCATGTAAATTTGAGACCTAGATCCTCTAGTAGTCACAAGACTTTATCCTTGAATCCCAGTGCCTCCATAGTTTGTCCACATGTGAAGCATGTAGGGAGGGCCCTACAAGAGATAAAAAATTTATATGTGGGGTCTTCCGCCTCTGTGACTCTAAAATAAGTATTGGAGACGTAGCTTGGAGTTTTGGAAGATCTCTCCCCCCATAGGCATTTGGATTCTTGCTTGATCGGTGCTATTGGAGTTGAGCTTGAGCTTCTCAACATAGGGACACAATGTGTCTTTTTTGACACACGACATGTCTTCTGGACAGGAAGAGGTGTCAAGCTCAGAGAAAATGAACTGAATGACATGCCATGTTCTAAGAACCATACGATGTGTCCACACAAGTTCCATCTTGCTTCATGAAGAAGGCAATGTCAATTTACTTGAATGGAGCACTGGTGAGGTTTCTGAAGAGGTCTAGATGATGAAGGTAGAATCATACTTGTATGGATCTCCTTGTGTGGCTGACGTCATTGATGGTGGAGGAGCGGCTCCTTGAATGTGATACAGTTGTTGCAGAGGCTCCGACCTTGATCTGGATGCAACGGAATAGATAGTAGGACAAGTTGCATGTGGAAAGGACAACTGTGGTGGCGTGCATGGAGAAGGTATCTCTCACCATCGATGATGGCTAAAGGAGAAGATGTGATAGTTTTCAAGCACATGGCTGGAGTAGGAGTTCACACACGACTGGAGCAAATGAGAGAGTGAGGGTAGCATATAAAGTTTTGGGCTTAAAAACCTATTTCAGACTTGCAGACAAGGCATGTTCTTTCAAGAGCATGGTGTGTCCTTGTACACATTTCGGTCACTCCTTTTAATTTTGCTTTGCTTGACGAGGATACACTGTGCTTGAATTAATACATTCCCTATGAGTTTCCAGCAAGAGTCTTTCTATGAGTCGCATGTCATGTGTGTATTTACACACGCTGTGTGACTTTCCAGTGAGCTCCATAAAGTTATCAAACTAATAACATCAGGACATGTTTGAATTACAACATGGCGTTTGATTTTCCAAGAAGATAGTAGTGATCTAAACAAACAAACCAACACGATCTGTTTGAATTTCTGCATTTCATGTGAGATTCCAGCAACCCATTTCTATAATAAGACACGTCGTGTCTTCTGTTGAACACACTGTGTGTTCTAGAGTTTTTCTTGCATCACTTGTCTATGAATGGGGACACACTGTGTTTTGTGTTTCACACGTCATGTCTCATTGAATCTTTTGCAAAACTTTTTTTTCTTTTCCTCAGCACCTGCAAGGATGATGATATATGTCTATGAGAGTCTAAATTATTACATTCATCCATGGCAAATTTATTTTGGGAACAAAAAATTTCTTGAGAAGATGCAAATAAAAAAAATCTATCCTAATTGTGCGGTCTACTCCCACAAGGTCCTCCATTTTGAGTCTGTAGCGAGACCCATCAATCTTATTTTTCTTCAGTGTGCTTTGGAGAAGGAGCTGGATGCAACATACTTTCCTTTATCCTTCATGTTCAATTCAGACTGGCTTGGAAGAGATCTTGGAGGAGTTTGTTGATTTGCAAGGGCTTGTTGAGCAACTTGATTCTCCAACATCTTTGTGTGTGTAGCTATGCCATCCACATTGTCAGAAATCTGTTGGATGATGTCTTTCTCAACTGTCCTTGTTGGAAAAATTCTTCATTCTACTTGATCTGACATGAAACAAAGTTCTCTAGGAGTGACTCAAGACTGAGTTTTGAGTATGATTGGAGTTAAATGGGATTTCAATTGTTGTTATTGAACCCTAGAGGATTATTGCTTGTAGGTTGTCTATTCCAATAAGTTGTGGTTGTTTATTATGCAGTGTTTGAGAATTTTGGGTGTTGTTGTTGTGGTAGGAAAAGTTGGGATGGCCTCTCTGACCTGGGTTGTAGGAGTTGGAATATGGATTGTAGAGTTGCTTGTTCCCATAGTTTCCTACCATATTGTAATACTCTACAATCTCCTCAGAAGGGAATAACGAAGGGTATCTAGGAGAACCTACTTGTCCCAAAGCCTGGTTTGCATCACAAATAAGATTCACATGTTGATTTGGTTGAGTTGTCAATGTTTCAAACTTTTGAGTGAGGGCATCTAACTTCACATAATTTAGATCAACAACTTCAATAGTGTGGACACCTACTTGCTTCCTAGATTAGGTAGAAGATGAGAGTGACTGATTTCTCCTTGTAGTACTCCATTGGCAATGGTTGATTTCCATATCATCTATGATAATGTAGTCCTCCTTGTAAGACTTGTTCATAAGAGCTCCATTGATTGTAGAATCTATGGACGTCCTAGTCCTATAATAAAACCCATTATAGAATGTTTGAAGAAATAGCCAGTTGCTAAGACTGTGGTGAGGACAAAGATGTTGGAGGTCTTTAAACCTTTCCCATAAATCATACAAAGTCTCTCCATCTTGTTGAGTGAAATTGGTCAATTGGCTTCTCATTTGAGTTGTTTTGCTGGGTGGGAGGTACTTAGCTAAGAATGCTTTAAGTAGTTCATCTCAACTATTGATGGAGTTCTTGGGTAGTGAAGAACCATGCCTTGATCTGTCCCTTAAAGATAAAGGAAATAATAGTAGGCACATACCATCAGGAGCAACACCATTAATCTTGAATGTAATTAGATACTGTAAGAATTCAGCTACATGAAGGTTGGGGTCTTCCATGGGAGTCCCCTCAAAGTAGTTTTGTTGAATCATTGGCATGTTTGTCGGGATGATGGAGAATTTATTTGCCTTGATTGTTGGGCTATTGATAGCCCCATTAATGTTGATTGTGGTTGGATCAACGAAGTCCTTAAGAGGAGGGTTGTCTTCCATGATTGGTTCTTGGTTGTTTGGTGAAGACGGTGGTGATGAATGAGCTGATGGTGACTGTGAATCTCCCAAGCTTGAAGAACTTTTACTCCTCCTTGCTCATCTATGGATGTTAAGAGTGTATTCAATCTTTGGGTCTAGAAACACTGATGGTTGAAGACCACACTTAGATCTCTGCATGCAGTCCTACAAATTCACAAGTAGTGAGAACACTTAAAAAATAATGGAAGACGAAGTAAATGATATGAACGGCGGTTGAATGCTAAAATAGTGGTGAGTGATCTAGTTTCACTTACTAGTCAACACCTCTTACTCTAACAGAAATATATCGATGCTTCACGTCAACAATGCCAAAAGCTTGTTAGCTATGTACGCAAGTCTTAATATTTATAATCTCAAACACTAACCTTGAAGTATAAGGGTGCAAGAAGTATTATCAAGGTCATCCAAGGAGCAAGGTATCATTAGGCACAAGTGTGTTATGGTTCAACAATCTAGATCGATTTGCAAAAGTTGGATTTGGTTATGATCTACTAACTAGAAATCAAAAGAGGAAAGGAACTAAATTAAGAGGATGTAGATCAAATTTTGGAGATCTTCAACATAAGATTTCACTTCCATACTATTACATCATATGAAACTAAGAAATTAACTTGTCAATTGACTAGCAAAGGAGGCTTTCATCACTATACACCTCAAGATGATATGAGACAATTCTCACTTTTAACATAACACCCCTGTGTCTATAACAAAATTTAAGTTGCAACCATAGATCCTCAATGTATCCAAGCTACTCTCGTGGTCATGGGTACATTGTCAAGAGAAGTACTCCCTTCTCTATACACCTTCCCATGTTGCACAAAGAAGCATAAAACATGTAGGTTTGATGATCAAGCAAACATACAAGCAAATGTCACTGTATAAACTCTTGGAGAAGTAAATTAACTAACATTAGTTAAGATATATGAGTTCACATGAGCAATAGCATGGGAGATACTCTCCCATGCCTAAGAAAAAGGGTTCTACTCGTACATGATGAAGAAACACAAGTGAAGGACACAAATTTCAGAGTTTTTCATTATTAAAGTGAAGAAAGATCAAAGGGAACCAAAGAGTGAAGTTGAGTGAGGTAAAATTCCATCTTGGGTATGGAATTCCACCCTTGTAGATTCTCCTACTTAGACTATCTTCCCTCCCGAGAAGCCTGGACAGAGTAGAGGAGCTTTGTTGCACCTTTTGAAGAAGAAATGGTGAAGAATGGATGTTGTTTCCCAAGAAATTGTTGGTATATATGCCCTTAGAGAAAATCATATGATGATTGTAATGGCATAATTTGTAAATGATTTGATCAATAATAAAAGGCAAACTTCCAATTGGTTCTGCTTCATTCAGTTACGAGATGATGAAGTAACATAATAAATGTCTAGATAATGATATTACTCAATGACATATGTCTTCAAGTATGTGACTTGAACAATGAGATCATACATATGTTAAGTGTACATACATTCTTGTTATATCCCAAGTCGGATGTTATTGTGGAAAGATGATAGACAACTATAACACATAAGGCTGGCATGTGTGTTGTTTGATAACAAAATCTCATTAGTCATGATATATGATAACAAACCAAGCATATAGATACTTGTTGAACAAAGTATCATACAGACCCACCATAAGAGTGATACATGGAGACCATACATTGGTAGTCAGAATCATCTCTTATAATGTTGTGGTTCTTAGACCTGAAGTCATTACACTTATCACATGACGTTCAGTATGCTTTGACATCATCCACCATGATCCTAAATAAGGGTTACCATAAAGGTGATGATCAAGTACATTGGACACATAGGAATGACTGTGAGTGATGTAGATGGCATTTCCCCTCGTATTGGAGTGTGATATCCTAGGCCTCTTGATAAGCGAGACTTAGAAATGCATGGCCATGCATATGTTAGTCAATATGTGATATTGAGCTTACACATATCTCATAGAGTATGATCTAGTTCAAGGAATAAGATTGAATGTTGAAGAGGATGACTACTCCATGCCTCGAGTTCAATCTGGATATCAATGATAAAAGAACTATACAAACACTAAAACACCATACACAGATTGTAGGTTGAAGTTGTTCTCTAACTTCCCATTTACTTGGCTAGCATTGATGTCTAACTAGGCACCACTCTTTGCTTGTGATGTCATAATTGGTTATGGACATTAAACTACCAATGTAATATGGCACCTATAGGGTCACACACAGATGAATTCATCCAGAAGAGGAGTTTATCCATGGATGATATTTAAGTTGATTACTAAAGATGTTTAGGTATTCAATTAAAAAGCCAATTAACTGAATTGACTCAAAACCATCAAGTTCAAGTGTTGAACCAACTGGTTAGAGTGTCAGGTTGATTGGAAATTGAATTGGCTGATTCTGCATGAATGAGGGCACCAACCGATCGGCTCACTGGTTGAACCGGTTAGCTCAGGTTGGTGAGATGACCGGGATATCGGTAAGCAGCTAGGTCTAGAGGGAAGTTGTGAGCGTTAAAAAATTGAAAGGGCCCATTTAGGAACAAGAAAATAACATCAAAATTGTGGCAGTACAATAAAATAACTACAAGATTACTACTAATCAGTCTCACTCTCAAAATGAAAAATCATATAATTTTTTGATTTTTTACTTGAATTTCACCTAGTTAACTGATTGGCTAGGTCATACCAACTGAAGCTTCTGGTGATTTTCACGATTCATGAGATAGTTAATCATTTCACTTTGTTTAATTTTATTAGACAAGGATTAATGTTGAATATTAATTGAAAATGAATTGTGAATTCAACTGCGATTAGGAAAACATGTGAAATGAGTAGTTCACTATGTGAACTAATCGACTCACACTACAAACCGACCGGTTCACAAGTGAATCGACCCGTTCACCTATCGCATGTTGCAAATTCATGGAAATTCTAGACCCTTCTACTCCCGCACATATTAAGAACCCAAACCCTAATCCCTCCTATAAATAGAGGGGTACTAGGATCTTTCCAACACACACAATTGAGAATCAGTTGCTTAAACAATTGTTGTCCTCTCTGGTTGTGGAAATCGAGAGAGCCCAAGCAAGTCCTACCCAATTAGGGAGGGACAGTGAGGAAGAGAATAACTAATAATAGCTGTAAGAGAGCAAGTTGGTGACTAGTATGCCAACAGAAGAGGATAACTCCTTGTTGTATGTTCTAGTAGGACGTTAGGAGTTGTAGGTGGTCTGTGTAGACTTCTGTAGAGGCGTGGTTATTTTTCCTGCTAGAAGAACAACATCATCCCACATTTCATGGAGGAGCTACTACAAACACCGTTCGAGTCTATTATCTGTGGTGGAGAGCAAGAGCTGCTGCAGATGAGTCCCAATGCAACTAGGATTGATGCATGACTACAACGATGAGGAGATGTTGTCGTACTTGCTCCAAGACCAGGTATATCCTCGAAACTATCCTTTTCGTTATGTAGTTGTTGACTTGATCTATTGGTTTAATGGGGAATATGGCAGTAAATTTTTTATTTCCGCTGCCTATTCTGTCACCATATTTCCCTATAGTGGTATCAAAGCCACATCAATCTACTATATTTAACGATAATCAATATGATTTATTTATTGCATGTGACGTGAATAAATATGTCCAATTTAATACCACACATAATCCCATACTAATATGTATATATCATATATATTTATGCAAATTACACGTGTTTCCCTAAAAGCAAGTTTTAATGGCAGATGTGTAGGGTGGTTATGGCCAATAACCCTATTATCTATGCATTGTTGTGTGGTTGGTTATTCTTATTTTATCTTGATTTACATATCGATCCTCTATGTTATCTTCCATTTGTAAAACTATTATACTTAGTTTAAAATTCTTTTGGACTTAGAGGGGTTCTCAATGAAGAGTGAAAGCTCTATGTCCTTGATAAACTAGTGCCAGAAATACATGTCCTGATGCACCTAGGGCTAAAGTGGATGCTTACTAGAAGCATGCCAATAATGCCTTGGACATAAAATACCTTATGCTAAGCTTCATGAACTATGAGTTGCATGAGCAATGCGAGGACATGGGAATTCTTGAGACGGTAACACATCTTAAGAAGGTTAACCATAATCTCATGAAGCAAGAAAGGAACAATGTCATAAAGGCGCTCTATGAGTGTAAACTGACATAGGGAAACTCAGTAGAAGAACATGTGCTCAAAATGATTGGACACGTGTATCATCTTGAAGAACTAGCTCTTTGATCCAAGAGTTCATTGTGGATATGATTCTGTAATCATTTCTAGAATCATATAGCCACTTTATTGCATGTTATCATGTGAATTATATAGCCAAAACAATGTTAGATTTGCTTGGTATGTTGATTCATGCCGAAGAAAGAATGAAGAAGAAAAATCCATGATGGTGATCAACACAATTGAGTCCAAAGATGAAATCAAGGACGTGAAGAGTTATGAGGTCAAGTCCAAATCCAGATCTTCAACATTCAAGATGAGGAGAATGGAAAGTACAAGAGGAACTTATCATGTATACTTGAAGGCATTCGGGAAGAAGAAGATGGGGATACAGATCTCCACTTTAGGAATATACGTTATCGAGATAAACTTATCTACTTCTTCATCATAGGTACTAGATACCGGATGTGGATCTCACATATGCTCAAATATGCATGATCTGAAAAGAAGTAGGCCTTTAGGAAAGGGTGAGGCTGAATTGTGAGCTACAAATGGCGCAAGAGTTGCAGCCACTGTAGTTGGAACCTATAGTTTATCTCTGCCCATAGGGCTTGTAATAGAGTTAGTGAACTGCTATTATGTACCTACCATAAATAGAAACATCATTTATGTATCTTGTATGGACAAGTATACATATGAATTTCATATTAAGAATGGTTGATGTTTTATTTCTAAAGATGGGATCTTTTATGGCAGTGCCCCAATGTCTTATGGTCTTTATTTGCTAGATCCAAAAGATAGATTCTTATTAAATAAATACCAAAAGACTAAGACTTAACAACTAAAAAAAACATACCTTTGACATTGTTGTCTATGGCACATAAATGAGAATTTAATATCTAGACTCCATAAAGATGGTTATCTAGAATCATTTGATTTTGAATTAGTAGAGACATGTGAATCTTATTTGTTGGGCAAGATGGCTAAAACCCCTTTCACTGGTAGCAATGAGAGTACTAGTGATCTATTAGGACTCATACATACTAATGTATGTGGGCCTTTTAGAACAACTGCTAGTGGTGGTTTCAGTACTTCATTACCATCATTGATGACTTCATTAGGTACAATTATGTTTACTTGATGAAACATAAGTTAGAAACTCTTGACAGGTTCAAGGAGTTTATGAGTGAAGTGTAGAACCAACTTGGAAAAAGTATTAAGACACTTCCTTTTGATCAAGGTGGAGAATACTTACGCTAAGAGTTTGAGGAGCTTCTTAGAGCCCATGGGATTGTATCTCAATAGACTCCAACTAGAACACCTCAGCATAACGGTGTATCAGAAAGAATGAATCACACATTGTTGGATATGGTGCGATCAATGTTGAGTTTAGTTGAGCTTCTGACTACCTTCTATGTTTTACACTAAACTGAGTACCATATAAATCGATTCAAAAGACACCATATGAGATATGGTATGGGAAGTATCCTAGTGTGTCTTTCATGAAGATTTGGGGATGTGAAGCTTATGTAAGGAAAAATTTTCCTGAAAAACTTGGTCCTAAATCTGATAAATGTTATTTAGTTGAATATCCTAAGGAGACTAAAGGATATTACTTTTATTCCCTATATGGCAACAAATTGTTTGTTGCTAGAGATGTTGTATTCCTAGAGAAGGAATTTATTTCCAAAGGAATTAGTGGGAGGAAAGTGGAAATCAAAGAGTTTCAAGACCAACAGGAAAGTATTGAACTAATTTAAATACAAGAGGAACAAAGAGAATCACAAAATGTTGTGGAATCTCAAATTCCTCAAGTAACAAAGGTACCTCATAGATCTAATAGGACACACCGTGAACCTGGGATATTTGGATATCTTATCACTCAGGAAGGCAGTGAGTTGGTCATATAAGATGAGACGACAACCTATCTATAAGATATTGAGGACCACAGTCTGAGAAATGGCTTGAGGCCATGAAGTTTGAGATGGAATCCATGTATACCAACAAGGAACGCACCTTGGTGGATCCACTTGAAGGGGTAAAACCCATAGGGTGCAAGTGGGTGTTCAAGAACAAGATCGACATGGATAATGAAGTACAAACCTATAAGGTCAGATTGGTTGCAAATGATTTCAGACAAATTCAAGGTGTTGAATATGACGAAACCTTTTCTCCAATGGCCATGGTTAAGTCCATCAAGATCATGTTTTCTATTGCAGCTTATCATGGTTATAAGATTTGGTAGGTGGATGTTAGAACTACATTCCTTAATGGGAATCTTCAAGAGGATGTGTATATGACACAACCTGAGGGTTTTATAAATCCAGATGATGTAAACAAAGTTTGTAAGCTACAAAGGCCAATCTATGGATTGAAGCAAGCATCTTGGACCTAAAATATTTGTTTTGATGAGACAGTCAAAGATTTTCGCTTTATTCAAAATGAAGATGAACCTTATGTGTACAAGAAGGGAAGTGGGAGCATGGTGACATTTCTCATATTGTATGTGCATGACATATTATTAATGGATAATGACATCCCTATTTTACAAACAGTAAAGACATGGCTGTAAAATATGTTTTCTATGAAAAACTTGGTAGAAGCATCCTACATCTTGGGGATTCAGATCTATAGAGATAGATCTACAAAGCTTCTTGGACTAAGTCAGAGCACATACATTGACAAAGTGTTGAAGAGGTTCAACATGGAGAGCTCAAAGAGAGGAAACCTGCACATAGTGCATGGAGTTACCATCTCTAAAGATTAGAGTCCTAGTTCTTGTGAAGCAAGGGAATGCATGAGTTTGATTCCATATGGATCAACAATTGGACCAATCATGTATGAAATGTTGTGTACCCATCCTGATGTCTCATATGCCTTGAGTATGGTGAGTAGATATCAGTTAGATCCAGGTGATGCTCATTAGACAGCCGTGAAGAACATCCTTAAGTTCTTGAGAAGGACTAAGGATCAGTTTCTCATCTACGACAGAGAGGAAGAGTTGGTGGTAAAGGGTTACATTGATGTAAGCTTTCAAATTGACAAAGGCAATTATAGATCACAATCTATATTAGTGTTTTGCCTTAACGATAGAGTTGTGAGCTGGAAGAGTTCCAAGAAAGAGACAGTTGTTGATTCTACAATAGAGTCTAAGTATATTGTTGCATTGAATGCAACAAAGGAGGTTGTATAGATCAAGAAGTTCATCTCAGAACTTGGGATTGTTCCAAGCATCAGTGATGCAATTGTGCTATATTGTGACAACAATGGAGCTATTACAGAAACTAAGGAACCTAGATCACATCAGTTACAAAGGCGGTTCCATCTCATATGAGAGATCATATAGTGAGGATATGTGAAGATTTGTAGAGTACCAACTGAGAACAATGTTGATGACCCCTTGACAAAGGCACTTTCACAGTAGAAGCATGATGGTTCTGTTAGATCACTTGGGATATATGCCCAAGTGCAAATGGGAGTCTGTTGGTATATATGCCCATAGAGAAAAGCATATGATTATTGTAATGGCATAATTTGAAAATTATTTGATTAATAATAAAAGGCAAGCTTCCAATTTATTCTACTTCACTCAGTTATCAGATAATGTAGTAACATAATAAATGTCTAGAGAATGATATTATTCAATGAAATATGTCTTCAAGTATGTGACTTGAACGATGAGATCATACAGATGTTAAGAGTACTTACATTCTTGTTATGTCCCTAGTCAGATGTTATTGTGAATGGTTAATAGACAGTAATAACACATAAGATTGGAATGTGTGTTATTTGATGACATAATCTCATTAGTCATGATATATGACATCAAATCAAGCACATAGATACTTGTTAGATAATAGAGTATCAGATAGACCCACCATAAGAATAATACATGGAGACCATACAGTGGTATTCAAAATCATCTCTTATAGTGTTGGTGGTAATTCTGGTTCTTAGACCTGAAGTCACTACACTCATCACATGACGTTCGGTATGATTTGACATCATCCACTATGATCCTAAATAAGGGTTGCCATAAAGGTGATGATCAAGTATATTGTGACAGATGGGGATGATTGTGAATCATGTAGATGGGATTTTCCCCTCCTATTGTTGTATGATATCCTAGGCCTCTTGATAAGCGAGTCTGAGAAATGCATGGCCATGCACATGTGAGTCAATATTGATATTGAACTTAAATACATCTCAAACAGTTTTCTCTGGTTCAAGGAACAAGATTGAATGTTGAAGAGGATGACTACTCCATGCCCCAAGTTCTATTTGGATATCAGTGACAAAGGAAATATACAAACACTAAAACACCATACACATATTGTAGGTTGAAGTTGTTCTCCAACTTTCCATTTACTTGGATAGCATTGATGTGTGACTACGCACCACTCTTTGTTTGTGATGTCATAATTGGTTATGGATAGTCACTCACAATGTAATATGGGACCTATAGGGTCACACACATAGGAATTCACCTCAAAGAGGAGTTTATCCATGGATTATGTTTAAGCTGGTTACTAAAGATGTTTAAGTATGTAATTAAACAACTGATTAATTGATTTGACTCAGAACAATAAAACTCAAGTGTTGAACCAATTGGTTAGAGTGTTAGTTTGATTGGAAATTTAATTGGATAATTTTTGTATGAATTAGGGCACCAACTAATCGGCTCACTTGGTGAACCAATCAGCTCAAGTTGGTGAGACGATTGGTTAATCTAGTGAACTGATCGGCTCGGTTATACCAACTGAAGCTTCTAATGATTTTCCCAATTCATGAGAATAGTTGATCATTTCACTTTGTTCAATTCAATTAGAACAAGGATTAATGTTGGACATTAATTGGAAATGAATTGTAAATTCAATTGTGATTAGGGAAACATGTGAAAAGACTAGTTCACTGTGTGAACCGATCAACTCACACTGCCAAATGATCAGTGCACTAGTAAACTGACCAATTAACCTATCGTAGGTTGCAAAATTCATGGAAATTTTAGACCCTTCTACTCCCACAAAGACTGTGAATCCAGACCCTAACCCCTCGTATAAATATAGGGGTATTGGGGGCTTTCCAACACACAGAACTGAGAATCAGTGGCTCTGACAATTGTTGTCCTCTCTAGTTGTGGTAACTGAGAGAGCCCAAGCAAGTCCTACCCAACTAGGGAGGGACATCGAGGGAGAGAACAAATGAGGACAACTGTGGGAGAGCAAGTTGGTGACTAGTATGATAAAAGAAGGGTATAACTCCTTCCTATCTATTCTAGTAGGATGGTAGGAGTTCTAAGTGGTTTGTGTGGACTTCTCTAGAGGTGTGGATATTTTTCCCACTAGGAGAACAACATCATCCTGCAGTCCATGAAGGAGCTGCTACAGACACCGTATGAGTTTGTTGTCTTTGGTGGAGACTAGGAGCTATTGTAGGTGAGTTCCAGTGTAAGTAGGACTGCTGCACAACTACAACGATGAGGATATGTAGTTGGAATTTCTCTAGGACCAGGTATATCCTCAAAACCACCCTTTCTGTTATATAGTTGTTGACACAATCTGCTAGTTTAATGCGGAATATGGTAGTAATTTTTTGTTTTTATAGCATATTCTGTCACCATATTTCCCTACAGAAACCTCTTCTTCCATCACAAAATTTCCCTCCACTTGCTCTGCAACTCTATATGGTCATAGAGTGTTTCAAATGATGATAGATAACCTTCCCATCCAAGTATTGTTCATATTTCAAAACTGGGACAGTTGTCTTTTAAGACTACAGAATTGGTCGGAGACATGTTGTGTATTTTGACAAACACACCATGTCTTTGTTTATAATTGTTTCCTAGAACCGCTATCGCAAAGAGTGCATGGTGTGTCGCTAAAAGACACATCGTGCAACTACAACCTGAAGTTGATCTGTGAAAATGTCACACGGTGTGTCTAAATAAACACACATCGTGTGAGTTTCCAGAACTTTGAAACTTGGCTTTTGAACTTGTGGACACACTGAGTTTTAGTAGCAAAACATCATGTCTTTTTCTCTACAGCTGGGATGTGAGTCCCTATAAACTTACACAATGTGTTTAAAATAGCACACATTATGTTATCTTCTTTGTCATTGAGGAGTGCTCTTTCTGGAATGTCACACGACATGTCTTAAATGACACATGCCGTGTCTTCTTCAATTTCTTCAAGATCAACTCTATGAAGTGTGTAAACTCATTGGGGATCCAACTGAGGTCAGATTTGGGTTGGATTAAGCCAATTTCATCATCTTAATTGTATACCTGCTATCACAACATGCAACAAGTAAAACAACTAAAAAGATGGTGAATCAAGTATAATTAGAGACCAAATGGAGGGAAATATGGACTGAGTTTGTGTGCAAAAGTGAGCAAAAAGTATATATAAAATGCATACATCACATTAACAACTCTCCACTCAGTTCCATCCAAAAGTAGAGATTTGGCACCCCCAAATTCTCCTCAATGTATACCTTGGAGAAAATCCACTTCTAATATCAATAAAAGAAGATCTTAAGTAAATTTAAATTTTAGGACCTAACTAACCAATGATTCCAAATTTGTGAGTAGATGTCTACAATGTTTGGTTGGTAACTTTGAGATCCTTATATCCTATTCCTTCAAGGTTCTTTGAAAAGAAAACTTTGTCCTACATTCCAAATGTATCTTTATTTCCATGCCCTTTGAATCACAATAACACTATGGATCTCATTGAGAAGGTCGTATGGAATTTTTAAGGTGCTCATATTTTAAGTGGGAATTTCACATGCCACTACCTTCATCTTAATTTCCTAGTATGATCTTAACATACGTTTATGCTTCCAATCATGCAATTTATTCCATATTTTCTCTTTGGCATGTGACGACTCAAACTTTTTTATCTATTGGTGCCCATTGGAAGCCCCAAATATTTTTCATGTCTTTCAACCTCTCTCATCTAAAGCTTGCTGTAAATATTTGCTCATCTTTTCTCATGTACATTCTTGCTAAAATACACCTATGACTTGGATGCATTGATTTTTGTCATGAATCTCTCTTGTATTTGTTGATGATCTCACCTACTCATGAGCATTGCTCTAATGTTTGTCTAGCAAAGAGTACACTGGCATTTTCAAAAAATAGGTGAGATACTCATATCCTTCCCCTTGGATTAGCATGTGTTCCATGGATATAACTATCATGTGTTGTTTTATAAATAGTAATAGAAAAGCCCTCAAAACGTAAATGAAAAAGATAGAGGGAAATAGTGTCACCTAGATAGAGTCCTCAACTTGGCTTAATTCTTCCTTTACTCTTTCGATTTATATGA
The DNA here is from genome assembly GCA_963693085.1 of Alisma plantago-aquatica. Lineage (NCBI taxonomy): Eukaryota > Viridiplantae > Streptophyta > Magnoliopsida > Alismatales > Alismataceae > Alisma > Alisma plantago-aquatica. Next base: position 318,742,912 of record OY856413.1, on the reverse strand, counting down.
AAGGAGTGAGATACATTATAAACAAATTTAGACATCACTGACCTCATATTTTTTCTGAATCCCATACTTTTTATCGATGTAACTAGAAACTTTCATTTGATTCTATCTTAGGCGTTGCTCATATCTACTTTAATTGCCATCATGTCTGTTCTTCCTTTTTCTTTATCTTCATAGTGTAAGATAGCTCATAAACAACTAATGCAATCAGTAATGAGTTTTCATGGCACAAAAACACTTTCATTTTTAGAGATAATTCTACTGATAAATGGTTGGCCATAATTTTTGCTAGGAATTCATAGAAAATGTTGGACATTCTAATCGATCTAAAGCAAGTTATCCTCTTGATACTTTGACATGTTTGGATTAGCAAAATAGTGGTTTCATTCACTCCTTGCAATTTCCTCATACCAACCCACCAATCTTTACTAAAGAAAAACATCCTTTTCATTGTAAACCTAGAATATTTTTGAAGAAAAAAAACTTCCATACCATATGGACCCGGCCACTACCTTTTTGGGATACATTTGTGATACAACTTTCCAATTCTCCTCCCCTGATAGTTCATTATCCATATTATCTACCTCCCTCTCTTTTGGCTCTTTCCAAGCACTGATTTTCTTCTTCATCCATAATATAATTATCAATTTAAAGAGATTGTCCAAGTAGTTAAGAACCACTTTAGTCAAATCTTCCTCCTGCTCTTTCTAGTTTCCATTGTCATAAACAACTTGTTATATGCTTTTTCCTCTTGTGTTGGTCTTCTTTATGGTGAAAGTATCTTGTACTTTTGTCACCATCTTTCACCTCATTTGTCCTTGACCTAACATAACACCAACTCTATGCCCTTTTAAATCTAGAAGTTAGGCATGGAGTTCCTCACACGTTTTTAGCATGTCATCTGAAGGGTAATTGTCTTACTCGTATGAGAGAGAATATTCAAGTTTCTTTTATCTTCTTCCTAAGACAATCAAAATTTTCCTTTGCACAAGCCTCTTGTCTGTCCTCTCATCTTCTATTTTTGATAGTTGTGTCCTCCCCTATGAGACCCATCTTTATTTCCTAAATAATGATTTGATACTCATTATCTACCATCCACCAAGTTTGCAATCATGGATGATCCCTGACAATAAAGAATTTATAATACCCAAAGAAATTCATTCTTATGGGTTATAAAAATCCCAAAAGAGTGAGTGAATAACCACTAGTTTTTCATGTATCTATGGCCACTCCTCTCAACAATATATTGGCTTAAATGTTCTACAATCTGGGCTTCTCATTTTTCCACAAGACCATGCCACTTTTTTTGTCTCTAAACCCCAAGCTCATATTTGACAATCCATTACCTCTCTAAATGCAAAATGGTGCGATCTCACCTTAGTTGATCCCCTCCTCCTTGATATTGAACATAACCTCATTAAAGTCATCAAACCAAACCATAGAACATGCATGTTGTTGACGGACATGTCACATCAATTCCCACATTTTTAAATTGTTCTGATGATCTCACTAGGCATATATGCCAATAGATCTCCTTATTCCCTACCCCATGTAGTCCCAAAATAATGTACTTGTTGCTAAGAATAAGACACAATATTTAAATCCACATCATTCCACCATAGAGATATCCCTTTTATATGTCTCATGCTACTAAGTCCCAATCCATTAATTTACCCATACTTTCCTTTGACTCCTTCCATCACTATCACACTCACCGCCTTCTCCAGTATAAAGACCACATTGGTCCCTACCTCCAATACCATTCCCAAAGATTCCTAATCATGTCAGGGTGTCCAAATCATAAAAGTTCCAGGATTATATTTTCATTGTTGATCGAGAAGAGGGTCCTTCACCCTCTCCTCCACTTGATCGATAATCATGACCTCAATTAATACTTTTTGTTTCCCACCCTATGAACCATAGTCTTCTTCTTGTATGCCGTCTTCCCATTCTCTATGTTTTTTCTTCTATTCAACCCCCTCGTCCTCTTCAAAGCTACACCCATTGTAATTAAACCACTATGAAGGTTTCTCCCTCTATCTCCTTTTCAAATAACTTGTGGGGACCCTTTTGTCCCCCACTCCACCCTTTTCCTTCATATTATCTTCTCAACCTAGAAAGAAACTTGCAATTTACTCCCTTGATCCACCATCTCCATTATTGCTTCATGAGAATGATATTTGTTGCTCAGTGTTTCAGGAATATGTGTAGCTATTCTAGCACCTCCTTTTTGAGTTGGGTGAATGATCTCTAATTCCTTGTGCATCACCATTGGTTTCATAACCTTTGTGTTAATTTCATTGCCCTGCTCCTCTTCCTTATTCTCCATGATCACTTTCTCTTTGTTTAATATATCACATGTTGTATGTGACCTTGCAATATAGATCCCCTGGCTATCTAACTTAGCTTCTTGGTGTCTTGCTTTGTGATCCTTCTTGCATCATTAGTTCTAGGAACTTTTTTTTCTACACTCTTCTTTCCTCCATACCAAAAAATTATCTATCTTATTTATATCCCCGGTGTTCTTTATCTTGCAATAAGCCAAATTGTGTCCACTATTTGTTGACCTGGGTCTTTTCTAAAAAGAAAATTTCTTTTTGCATGAACCTTGATCTTGAGTTCCTCCATAATTGCATGGGGTTCCTCCTTACTGGATATGATCAAATCCAAGAACCCCATTACCTCTCCTTCTCTTCTATTTCAACATCTTCCTTTAAGAAATCTCGATCTAAGTGGGAAATCAAGCCACATAGATAGTAGAGACTCGATAGTTGCTCATACTTCAATTCTACCTTCAGAGTCTTGCTCACTGTCTCTTGTATTTTGTTGTTATTTTTTGATCAATTTGGTGACATCAAGGATCACACTCACCCTTCCATAACTTCCCTAACCAAAAAACTACCTTCTTTTTCCTTCAACACCTCCCCAACTAGACCTCCAACCTCCCTGATAGTAGTTGAACTCCAATAACTGAAGGTGAGGTCACAAATTCTTAGCCGGATGGGGCTAGAGTTTGTGGTTGTGTCTAATGGTTGATCTTTGCCAAAATATCTTAAGACAATAGAATATTACCTTCAAATATACATAGTACTCCCTCTACAAACCATTCATGACTTATCCAATGTGTGAACTGGATTATGAATAAGTTACTTTCTATATATCAAAAGACTACTTTCTATGCTAATCTTCAAACTAGTGGCATGGTTCATGTTAGTTTGTTAGAATTGAGGATCTTTCCTCTGTTTCTAGATGGTCAACAAAGTTTAGGTGATCTTTGGTTACCAAGCCCCCTTCTTTAGTGAACACTATTACATTTTCTTCTTCACAGCTAATTACTCTTTAGACTAGCACATCTCCTTATGATCTCGTCTTCTGTAGAAAACCTATAAAGGATAAATTAATTCAAGTGGCATTCTCATGTTATATGCTCATGGCAAAGCTAGTGGAGTCACTAATTGGGAGAAACATACACTTTTGTCCTACCCACGCCCATGCTTCTCAGTGACCACTAGATATGGCTAGGGTTTGGTTGGGAGACAATTGAGTCAAAAGGCATCTCAATCCACTAAAGAAGAAGAAAGGTGATTTGGTGACATTTGAGGGCAATATAAAGGTAGAGTAGTAGGGATGATCATCTAGATGATTCCTAGTGCATCAGGAATGCATTACTTGTAGATGTCCTACATCACAATCTTATGATTGTTAGTCAACTTTTAATAATGGATATCTTGTTTTATTTTTACTTTTTTTGGATGCCTCTATCTAGATCACCTAACTTTCAATGCCATATATAAGGGAAGTGGGAATGGTAATTTGTGAACTATTTTTCTTATCTTCCTTTAAGCCTTCTTGGTTAATGATTCATTCAATTAAAAGGATATATCTCTCTGTTATGGATGACTAGATCATGTGATTATGCATCAAATGAAGAAATTTAGCAAAAAAGACTTAGTCAAATGACTCCCCAACTTTGACTATGAAAAGGATGAGTAATGCTAAATTTGTACATGTGGAAATCTAACTAAGTCCACTTTCAAGTACAAATGGGTTCTTAGAACTAATAGGTCTCTAGAACTTCTTCATATTTCTCTATTTGGACAAATGCGCATAGAATCATGTAAAGGTAGTAAATATTATCTTGTGATCATTGATGGTTTCTCTATATTTGCATGGACATTCTTTTTATTTTCTACGAGTGACACACTTATAACTTCATATAATGTTACAAAAGTGTAGAGCATGACACTTCTTTTTAATTCTTTCTATCTATAATCACCATATGATGGAGTTCAAAAATCATTTGTTTGAATCATTGAAAGTGAACCAGTTATGTGCATAACTTGTCTTTCATTTGTGCACCTCAACAAAATGGGTTGTGTAGAGGAAGAACCAATATTTCAAGAAATGACTAGAACCATACTTTTAGAATATGTTACACCAAACACACTTTGGGTTAGAGCCATAAGTATTGGATGTTTTCTTCAAACCTGAGTTTTTACTTATCAAATTTCATAGAAAACCCATATAAGTTATAGCATGGTAAAATTTCCTTTTTGATTTCTTTCATGTTTTGGATGCCCTTGCTTTGTGTATAATATTGTTGACACGTCATTTTTTCTCACTCAATAGAAATTAATTTAAATGTTAATGTAATGACTAATGATGGAGTTCATTCCATTTTCCATGTTTATCCATTTTCTCCATATTTATCCGTAATTTTCCCAAATGTATCCTTTTCCCACATTTATTCGCATTTTTTCAATTTTCTTGCCTATTTAATCCATTCATTTTCTCCAACTTTTACCCAATTTGGGGATTTCCTTATATCTACTTTTTAGAATAAAAGCACAATTTGCTCACCAATTCTACTTTTTATAAGTTGTTTTGTAAATTGTCTAGTTGAATTTTCCTGAATTAAATATCCCCTTTTCATCACAGATATTCAATTGCCTTTTTCCACAAAAAATACATATATTTTGCATAATATTGAAGGATAATCCTAAATAAATGCATTTTGCTATCTCCTTCATTATTTTATTTAACTTTTATCCTAAATTTTCCTTTTTACAATTTTGTCTAAAATTTTCTTAAAATATCCATAAAATCAGAAAACATGATTTATCCAACCTGGCCAACCTGGTGGATTAGAGCCATCCACCACGTGCCATGTTAGGGGTTTTTTGGATCCACGGGTCTCACCTTGCAGTGCAATTTTTAGCCTCGTCTAGAACTTTCCAGTTGGAAACTCTGAACCCTGAAATCTACCTATAAATAGACCCCCCATATTCATCATATTCCAGGACCCTTTTGTCTCTCCTGAAGAGAGAGTGAACTATATCCCTCTTTGTTTTTTGTTGCATGTGATCAGAGGATCCTTCCTCTGAAACCAACTTCCATGTCGATGTTTGTAGGCTTCTCAACAATAAGTGCTTCTTTCTCTACTATATTCATAATTGTTATTGATAAATTACTTGAACTATTATATTTACACACCACCTTCAAATATCTATATCTTTCTCTTTCTCTTGTCTTTCTCTTCTCCTACACGGCTATCCCAACTATCCAAGATGGGTCTCCTTCGTGGGAGGTCCTTAGGAAATTGGAATCAAAACACACCTAAAAATTAGGACCTTCAAGGATATGATGGGAAAGTCACGGTCGTCTTCAGCCCCAAAAGTTTGCCAACAAAAAGATGCCTTTTTATTTACTTTTGTTATTTTCTTCAATATAAACCTTGATAACTGTCGTTTCCATTATGAGATGTACGAAAAGGGTGCAATATCGTTATCATGCGAGATGAGGGTGATGTCACCTTCCACACTCATAATAGGATCGCAGAGCCTGATCTCTAAAATTATATATATCTTTCTTATCTACCCTTAGGTGGAGTCAAAGTCGAGTCTTTTTTTGTTTTCCTACTGATTTAGACACTCACCTTCATTTTCTCTTATTTTACAAATAAAATTGTGGTGTATCTGAGAGTTTACATATTTATCATTTTTTTTGCTTTTTTTGTTGTTTTCATGTGAACTCAAGATCATCCTCTCCAAAAGGGATTTTACTCTGGGTACAACTGTTTTACGACTCCACTAGGGATTGTCAGATGATCCAAGTTACATTTTACTTTTTAGTCATCTCATGTTTTACAGATTGATCGATGTTTTGTATTTTTTTGTTTGTTTTCCTGTTGTTCTCTTTATTTTGCTGAAATCTAGAGTTTTTCAACCAAAAATATTTCTACGAATTGGCACAATCCGTTGAAAAAAAAGTCCTAATTTTTTTCCCAAAAGAAAACCCTATGGATTACTTGTTCCACCAGCAAAAAGGAAAATATTTTTTTTTCATTGCTTCCTTTTATTTGCCGATATTTTATTAAAGATGGATAAATCCTTTGTTCTATTGGTGACTCTCTTTTTTTGCTTTAGTATTCATGTCGATTCAATTTTTAGTAGTATGAAAACTGTCATGTTTGCTATCAATCATCATTTTTGGAGTTATCCTATACTTCCCTTCTATGGTATGCATCTGCTTTTGTAAATGACTGGATTTTTGACTTAATTTTGAGGATGAAATTTCTCGTAAGGTGTGTAGGATGTGACAGAGTAGATTTTTGGAATCCTTAAAGGTCAATAACATAAGTGAATTCATGCATGTTGAGTTGTTTTGAGAGTTTCAAGTATGTCTGGGGTATGGATGTTAATTGATGTCGATATCATGTTTAAGATCCTCAACTTTATATCTTTTTGAGGTATTTGATTGATAGGTCAAATAGTTAGTTTTTGGCATCAAAAATTTAAATGATGTAGTTGCGATTGTAATGAAGCAATGTTCCAAATCTCATGGTGTATTGAGGTTCCTAGAAGTTAATTTAGGTTAAAATTTTATAAAATCATGTGTATTTTTGATCAAGATGTTCAAGTTTGAGCTATGTCTATTTATCTATGGAAATGTCACGTGGGCAGGGTTGTCCTTGGATCTGTCCAGCAGATTCGTGACCTCGGATATGTGTTGTGCCTTTTTTATGGCTGTTGGATAAACGACTTTCCTTGCCAAATTGGTGACCATGGGGAATGAAGCCACGCTTCTCCATCCCCTCCATTATGTGGATCGTGGGTTGAGAGCAGCTAGATAAGGTTGAATAGTCTCTCCACTGTGTTTCGTAGTAGGTAGTCGTAAGAGGGGGAGCAGGAATAGAAGCGACGCCCAGTAGCTAGAAGAAGGTGGTAAGATACCTAGCCCACCATAGCATTGCAATCCCCATATACCCACTATCGTGACAGCGTTTGGAGGTGGCAAGTCATAGAGTTGGAGCTCTAGAGCACCAACTGAAACCTGAGGGTAATGTCGAGCACTAGATGATGAGTGCGAGTCTTCTGGTTATGGAAAGAGAGTAGACGATGATGAATGGAACAACGTCAATCTCTCGGCAGAACAGTCCCACCGTGGTGGTAGGAGCCCACACCCTGGCTGTCGAAACAGCCAGGGGAGCATCTGGCGTCAAGGCACCATACCGAAGGCATTGAAGGAGAACGCCCGACCTATTGGCACTGTTTTCAGTTCGCGAGGAGGAGGAATCCGGCGCCTTTTGCTCATCCGCTGGAGACTGGAGCTGTGCGGAGGCGCCCTGAGAAGACCATGATGGCTGCTGTTTCTAGGAAACGAAGCACGTAGGCGGGCTTGAAGAGGGAGAAGCAAATGGAGCTCTATTTTTCTTGCCGAAGAGGCTTTTCACGGCGGCGCCCAGGACCGAGAAAGCTACGCTAGCGGAAGCGGGCGTTGAACCGGGGAAAGCGCTGGATCGGGAGCGTGAGAGAACGCGAATCCAGTCGCCCAAACTGAGCCGAGAACCCGCCATCTCAGCGAGGGGCAGGAGCTGGAGGCCGCGCCCTAGTTGCCACATGGCAGCATGCAATTGACCGCAAAGGTAAATTTTACCTCAAAAATGTACAGATCTTCAATAAATCATAGAAAATATTTCCTTTATCAGAAAATTATAAATAATAAACTAAAATTCTCAAAACAAATGCGTAGAATAACATAGAACCATCATATCAGTATGTTTATGCTTAAATCACAGTGACATCATGCAAGATGTATTATACTTGTTCCATGGATACTAAATATCAAACCATGACCTAAAATAATGATAATATGTCAGTAAATCCCTATTCATGTTTACAATACATCTAATGTCAGAAACTATGATGTTGATGCATAAAATCATGTAATTTTCTTTATGTGACTAATTAGGGCTAATAACCCCAATTAATGTGCAATAATTGCAGAGATGGTCAAGAAATCCTAAAAATTATAGAGTAAGCTTATATCTGTAACTAGAAGCTAATATATAATTATGAGATCATAATTATGCATATAAATAAGGCTATATGTTCAAGGATCCTATAATGATGAGAAAACCCTAATTGAATTAATGTATATAATCTAGGGTTAATACATACAAACAATGATATGGAAACTAATGTTCATACAACTGATTATAATTTGGAATACATCAGTAACATCAAATCTAGGTAACAAGAAGATTAAGACAAGTAATCATGGAAACTTATAAATGACTAATCAAAACCCTAAAATGAATCAGCTAGGGTTGAGATGTAAGATGATGTGAACCTAATGATGGCACATATGATGTTATCCTTATCAGGGTTTGACTAGGAGTGATAGTTGACTCAGGATGATGTGTGATTAGGATATCTTGATCAAGGTATGCCATTACCTCTTACTTGGCTTATTATATTGTAACACCCCGATTTTCATAACACATGAGCGGAAGCTATATTTTTTTTTCTTTCAACCGGGAGTGTCACAAACATGATAATCATTGCAATTAAAAAAAATGAAATACTTTTCATTGAGAAAAACTGATTCATACATAGTCCTTGATAAAAGGAAAACTATAACTCATCTAATATACATTGGTAACAAGACTATGCATAAAAAGAGATGTCTAAACTCTGGACCGTCTCGGTAGATGACACCCCACTAGGCAAGCTTGAAAATCTCCTAGACCTTTACTTGTTCCCTTGATCCTCAACTGCTCCAAATCTTGCGGACATCGCGTCCCCAGCCATGCATTGGGAAAAATAGTCATTAGAGTAAGTGACATGAGTATTCTAAAATATACATTGCTAAAGAACTGAAATGGGACATTATAAACATGAAACTAACATTAAGCTATGAATAAAATATGAAACATATTATCTCTCATTTCTTAAACTCTTATTTTCTACTCTATCTTTTTTTTGGAGACTTATACTCTAGGTCTCATGGCCTACACTAAAGTGTCTGGAACATAAATATCTTATCTGAATTCCTCTCATCACACTCATGAATGAGATTACAAAAATGCTCTAATCTTAAGTATCTTTTACTTACAATTTTTATCTGCTTGTGACCACCATTATACAATAAGTCCTCCTGAATTGCCATATCTACACCCTGAATTGGTACCGAAGTACCCTAAAATGGCACTACATGCCCTGAATGACACCGAGGTGTCTTTGAATTGGCATGGCTACACCCTGAATTGGTGTCGTAACACCTCTGAATTGGAGTAAATACTCCTCTAAATTGGCAACAGATGCCTCTGAATCGTCCCGGGTCTACTGAATGATGACTTATCATATAATGTCTTATGTGAAGGTTTCGACTTATTTATCTTAAGTCTACACTTACTTAATTCTTAATCTGAACTGAAGCTGAATAATGATTGCTTTACTGAATTTTGAATATGAACTTATCTTATATTAAAACTGAATACTAATAATTAAATTTTTTTAGAAACTGATTACTGAGTACTGAGCATGTACTGAATTTTATATATGAATCTGAATTTGAATCTTTTATTCTTAAGTGATAAACTGAGTCTACAACTGAATGTGAATATGGATCTCAATTACTTCATAATTGAGATTGGGTCTAATTAAAACCCTTATCATGTATTTTTATTTAGTATCTGACTACTCACACATTGAGAAATCTAAGTCTGAATCTAAATATGATCTCCTTGTTATCTAGATACATCTTAATTTGAAACTCTGATTTTATCAGAATGACTTCATTAAATCTTGATTTTTGGCATATGACATATGAGTCTAAAGACCTAGAGGAAAATGATTTGATCTTAATATCTAAACTCTAAGTATACAAAAGTAATTTTCATGAAGTATGTGAGAGTAAATTAAGTATAAAATATCTAAAATTGTGTTTTCGAACAAGATGATTCAATCTCTATAAATTCTCATTAAATCTGATCTTACACTGGGTCTTAATATTTTTCATATGAACTCACATATTAAAAGTTCAATTCTTAAAAAGGGATCTGGTAAATTAATCATAGCTTAATGCATCCTCAACTTATTATAAACTCATTTTACAATGTACTATGATCCCCAATAGGTCTTAATATCTTCAAAACTTACATCCTCACATTAAAAATTCTAAGAATTCTAATTAACTTCTTAGTTCTTAGATGAATACTTATGTAAGAAATCTTGGTTGCACATTTCTACTTGCAACCTCAATACATGGCTATATCCTTAAACATGAGGAGTCCTAATAACATACCTATACTTAAAATCTCAATACAAACTTATCCTAGATCACTAGCTAGGTATGCCTATATTGTTTGCATATCTTTATCTTATAATCTTATTCATTAATTTAAGTCATTGCACAGAAATCTTGTAGGAACATGATTCTTAAATTTTCTCATGGACCTAGTCCATGGATCCCAACCATTTGAGCAATATATATCTAATTGAGATTTTGGGCATATGAACTTAGAAACTCATATAAGTATGGGGAAAAACTTACTTTCATACCTTAACATAAAAATATTAGAACATCAAACCTCATAAATCATGAAAGTCTTATAAAGATGCATGTAAACATACTGACTTCAAATATGAGTACTCATGGGCATGAACCACTTACCTCCTATATGGATGGCATCGATAAGGAAGTCTCGATTCTAAGTTCCATAACTTTAATAACCTGGATATCATCATAGTTTTATCAGTCCAAGCCTATATTCCCTCGTTCTATTTCTAAATCTCAAAACCCCATCTTCCTAACTACATATACCAACTTAGGGTTCTTATTTAAACTAAACATAACTTTAATCTAAAATCACCATAAAATCTTGGTGTTTAAATAAAATAAAACTCATACTATATAATTAGTATTATCTTTATACTCAAATAAGACATAAATTACCTTATGCACTAATATGAACATATGCTTCATATAATGAGAACAATTCTCAAACATAGTTACATATTCTAAACTTATCAACTCAATTAGAAAATCAAAGTAGAATACCATCACGTTACTAATATCAGACCAAATTAAGCATACATATATTACTTATTGTGTTAGGATAATCATTTATTATTCTTTCATAATGGCTACTCATCTAAAACTAAATACATATTAAAATATCAATTCATTTAAAAATCATATCATGTATTAAAATATCAGTTCATTTAAAAATCATATCATGGGTGAAATACCCAAAATACCCTTATTAGGATTTATATTAAAAACCTCAATAAAACTTCATAATGATCACGTATTAAAATATCAGTTCTTTTAAAATATCAGTTCTTTTAAAATATTAGGATTTTTATTATTCTTTCATAATGATCACATATTAAAATATCAGTTCATTTAAAAATCATATCATGGGTGAAATACCCAAAATACCCTTATTAGGATTTATATTAAAAACCTCAATAAAACTTCATACATGAAAGATCAGGCTCTGAAATAATGTTAAACATATCGAAATACACATTCAGTAAAATTTGTATGAATTTCTAAAGTCGTTTACTATTTTTAATGGACAAAACATCAAAATCATATAGTTTTGGCTACCCAACAAATAATAAATAATATACATCCGAATCACATTCTCGAGATATTTTTAGAATATAGTACATTTGAAGAGCTTTCCACGGGTGCCTTATTTGATAAAATATGAGTTCCCAATCTCAAGATATGAATTTTAGAAGTTTACCAAATCTTGGTCAATCTTAGCTGTTGAGATCTGATCTGATGGTTATCATCTTATGTGCATCCCAGGCCTAGAGCCAGCACTTCCTCTTCCTTCTTTCTCTCCCATGCGCACGCACAATAGAGCACCGCCTTGCTGGTGAAGTTCGGCAAAGCCCCACACTCTCAGAAGTTCCTCGTGCCGCCAACGAAGGGTCCGGCCGTCTTCGGTATCCCTTCATCTTCTTGGGCGGCACACTCCCCAGATCATGGGTGGCCAGAGAAGGAAAGCCCTAAACAAAATTCTCCTTATGCTGCCGCCACTTGTTTCTTCTTAGTTCTCTGTATTTCTCTCACTATTTCAACTGAAACCCTCGCATCAGACTCACATAAGCCTGTATTCCTTGAGACCATGGCTTTTATAGCCGTCCATACCCGAAATCAAGGGTGAGGTCCCCCTTCCATGAGGACTCTTTTCCGCACCCTGTTCTACTAGGTGCGGCTCTCTGGTCGATACGGACGGGAGTCACCCCCCTTTTTTATTTTGTTTTTCTTCTTCTTTTTGATAAAAGTCCAAATATAAGAAATATTTATACAACCCACTCTATAGCTCAGTTTGACTTTAGATTTTGGGGGTAAATAGTATATTATCATCAACTTCATATGAGAAAGATTTTAAGAAAAAATTAGCTATAGAAACACTCCAAATATGTCTTTTAAATAAAAATATTATAATTACTAATTTAATTACCTAGGCCACTCTATACATCAAAATAATATGAGATTTCTCCCACAATTTTATATTAGAGTTATTCTTCCAATAAAAATATCTTGAGCATTTATTATGACACCAAAATACTCCATACTCAAATTTGTACTCCAAGGACCCATGTGAAATCCTTAATTTGCCTTATTGGGCTAAATTTGGATCCTAGGGCCAATGGACCGTCTCTTGATTTCCAAAAGAATGTGTATGATTAATCATATCCTCAATTACAACATTAAACTATTGAATAAACATCATTCCTCAATTACAGGTTACTTATGATACCTTCGATGATTATGACTTCACTTACTTACTATGTAGAACTCAACTAGGTCTAGGGCTCAAACCATCAACTATAGTCATCGTGTTACCTTCATAGTTCAACTTTGTATTTCATCTCATATTATTGAATTAAATATCAGGTTCCCAGACTTTTAAGATACTACAAAACCATCATGAGTGCATCAAATACCTCTCTGCATTCTTTTTCCATAGAATCTAAATATTATGAAAATTGGATAACTTTATTGTAAACATAAATCTATCACATATTGATGTCATCAATAACTTAATAATGTAATTTCTAGGTTTCAAAGATCAGGGTGTGACAATACTACCCACCTTTTTGGGAATTTCATCCTTGAAATTTCTCTAGGCTACTACCCACCTAAGGGTTCTGCCTACCTCTTCATCATATTAAGGTACACTTATGTTCAAATTTTTTGTATGCAAAAAGATTCATAATGTATTTTCATAAAATGTTTATGTGAGAATTATCTATTAACTTGGTCTACTTCTCAACTCATACTTAGGGTTTATGAGACTAAACTTGGCTCTATAGTTAGGACATCTACCTCAACATTGTCATGACTTTCTAACATTAGGTGTACATGATTTTGTAATCTTACATTCTATAGATAACTTCTACATTTCTAGATATGTGGTGATCAGGCACATAGCCAGAGATGTGGGATCCTAACATGCTATCTCTTATTAACCTACTAATACATGTGTCCCATACTACAAAGACCAGTAAGAAATGAGAGATGCATCAAAATCTAGTGCTTATGACGTTCCTCTTCAGTTCTCAATTGGCTGGCCATAACCATTGAGAATGGAGAAGCAACATCATTAGCTAGGGTTAGGTTGAAACATGAGACCTAGAATAGGTACACATCTATCTATGACATCTCTATTTCTTCTAAGGTAAAAACTCTTAGTTATTCTAGGTCATTGTATCTTTCTTTGGGAATCTATCCCTAAACCCTAATCTCTTATCTTCATCCTAGGGTGACTATGAGAATCATCTTTTCCTAGTGGCCATTTACCAAATTGCTCTGATACTATATTGTAACACCCCGATTTTCATAACACATGAGCGGAAGCTATATATTTTTTCTTTCAACCAAGAGTGTCACAAACAGGATAATCATTGCAATTAAAGAAAATGAAACACTTTGCATTGAGAAAAACCGATTCATACATAGTCCTTGATAAAAGAAAAACTATAACTCATGTAATATACATTGGTAACAAGACTATGCATAAAAAGAGATGTCTAAACTCTGGATTATCTCAGTAGATGGCACCCCACTAGGCGAGCTTGAAAATCTCCTAGACCTTTACTTGCTCCCTTGATCCACAGCTGCTCCAAATCCTGTGGACATTGCGTCCCTAGCCATGCATTGGGAAAAATAGTCATTAGAGTAAGAGGCATGAGTATTCTAAAATATACATTGCTAAAGAACTGAAATGGGAGATTATAAACATGAAACTAACATTAAGCTCTGAATAAAATATGAAACATATTATCTCTCATTTCTTAAACTCTTATTTTCTACTCTATCTTTTTTTAGAGACCTATACTCTAGGACTCATGGCCTACACCAAAGTGTCTAGATCATAAATATCTTATTTGAATTCCTCTCATCACACTCATGGATGAGATTACATGCATGCTCTAATCTTAAGTATCTTTTACTTACGATTTTTATCTGCTTGTGGCCACCATTATACAATAAGTCCTCCTATATTGGTGGCACTACATGCCCTGAATGACACCGAGGTGTCTCTGAATTGGCGTGGCTACACCCTGAATTGGTGTCACAACACCTCTGAATTGGAGTAAACACTCCTCTGAATTGGAAACAGATGCCTCTGAATCGTCCCAGGACTACTGAATAAGGACTTATCATATAATGTCTTATGTGAAGGTTTCAACTTATTTATCTTAAGTTTACACTTACTTAATTCTTAATCTGAACTGAAGCTGAATACTGATTGCTTTACTGAATTCTGAATATGAACTTATCTTATATTAAAATTGAATACTGATAATTAAACTTATATGAAACCGATTACCGAGTACTGAGCATGTACTAAATTCTATATCTGAATCTGAATCTGAATCTTTTATTCTTAAGTCATAAACTGAGTCTACAACTGAATGTGAATATGGATCTCAATTACTTCATAATTGAGATTGGGTCTAAAACCCTTATCATGTATTTTTATTTAGTATCTGAATACTCACACACTAAGAAATCTAAGTCTGAATCTAAATTTGATATCCTTATTATCTAGATACATCTTAATTTGAAACTCTGATTTATCAGAATGACTTCATTAAATCTTGATTTTTGGCATATGACAACTGAGTCTAAAGACCTAGAGGAAAAGGATTTGATCTTGATCTCCAAACTCTAAGTATACAAAAGTATTTTTCATGAAGTATATGAGAATAAATTAAGTATAAAATATCTAAAATTGTGTTTTCGAACAAGATGATTCAATCTCTATAAATTCTCATTAAATCTAATCTTACCCTGGGTCTTAATATTTTTCATATGAACTCACATCTTAAAAGTTCAATTCTTAAAAAGGGATCTGGTAAATTAATCATAGCTTAATGCATCCTCAACTTATTATAAACTCATTTTACAATGCACTATGATCCCAATAGCACAATTATTGTGAAAAAAATATTATGTCTTAATATCTTCAAAACTTACATCCTCACATTAAACATTGTAAGAATTCTAATTAACTTCTTAGTTCTTAGAAATCTTAGTATCATATTTCTACTTGCAACCTCAATACATGGCTATATCCTTAAACATGAGGAATCCTAATAGCATACCTATACTTAAAATCTCAATACATACTTATCCCAAATCACTAGCTAGGTATGCCTATATTGTTTGCATATCTTTATCTTATAATCTTATTCATTAATTTAAGTCATTGCTAAGAAATCTTGTAGGAACATGATTCTTAAGTTTTCTCATGGACCTAGTCCATGGATCCCAACCGTTTGAGCAATATATCTCTAATTGAGATTTTGGGCATATGAACTTAAAAACTCATATAAGTATTGGGAAAAACTTACTTTCATACCTTAACATAAAAATCTTAGAACATCAAATCTCATAAATCATGAAAGTATTATAAAGATGCATGTAAACATACTGACTTCAAATATGAGTACTCATGGGCATGAACCACTTACCTCTTGTATAGATGACATCAATAAGGAAGTCTCGATTCTAAGTTCCATAACTTTAATAACTTGGATATCATCATAGTTTTATCAGTCCAAGCCTATATTCCCTCTTTCTATTTCTAAATCTCAAAACTCCATCTTCCTAACTACATATACCAACATAAGGTTCTTATTTAGACTAAACATAACTTTAATCTAAAATCACCATAAAATCTTGGCGTTGAAATAAAATAAAACTCATACTATATAATTAGTATTATCTTTATACTCAAATAAGACATAAATCGCCTTATGCACTAATATGAACATATACTTCATATAATGAGAACAATTCTCAAACATAGTTACATATTCTAAACTTATCGACTCAATTAGGAAATCAAAGTAGAATACCATCACGTTACTAATATCAGACCAAATTAAGCATACATATATTACTTAATGTCAGGATAATCATTTATTATTCTTTCATAATGGCTACTCATCTAAAACTAAATACTAATATAATAGCACAAGAAGCTTCATCAAATCTCCAGAAAAGTATTCATACAATGTAGGAATGATCACATATTAAAATATCAGTTCATTTAAAAATCAAATCATGGGTGAAATACCAAAAAGACCCTTATTAGGATTTATATCAAAAACCTCAATAACACTTCATACATGAAATATCAGGATCTGAACTAATGTTAAACATATCAAAATACACATTCAATAAAATTTATGTGAATTTCTAAAGTCGTTTACTATTTTTAATGGACAAAACATCAAAATCATATAGTTTTGTCTACCCAACAAATAATAAATAATATACATACGAATCACATTCTCGAGATATTTTTATAATATAGTACATTTGAAGAGCTTTCCATGGGTGCCTTATTTGACAAAATCCGAGTTCCCAATCTCAAGATATGAATTTTAGAAGTTTACCAAATCTTGGTCAATCTTGGCTGTTGAGATCTGATCTGATGGTTATCATCTCATGTGCATCCCAGGCCTAGGTCCAGTGCTTCCTCTGCCTTCTTTCTCTCCCGTGTGCATGTAAAATAGAGCACTGCCTTGCTGGTGAAGTTCAGCGAAGCCCCACACTCTCAGAAGTTCCTCGTGCCGCCAACAAAGGGTCCATCTGACTTCGCCTTCCCTTCATCTTCTTGGGCGACACACTCCCCAGATCATGGGTGGTCAGAGAAGGGAAGCCCTAAACAAGATGCTCCTTGTGCTTCCGCCACTTGTTTCTTCTTAGTTCTCTGTATTTCTCTCCATATTTCACCCGAAACCCTCACATCAGATTCACATAAGCCTGTATTCCTTGAGACCATGGCTTTTATAGCCGTCCATACCCAAAATCAAGGGAGAGGTCCCCCTTCCATGGGGACTCTGTTTTACACCCTGTTCTACTGGGCATGGCTCTCTGGTCAATACGGACGGGAGTTGCCCCCTTTTTTATTTTGTTTTTCTTCTTCTTTTTGATAAAAGTCCAAATATAAGAAATATTTATCCAACCCACTCTATAGCTCAGTTTGACTTTAGATATTAGGGTAAATAGTATATTATCATCAACTTCATATGAGCAAGATTTTAAGAATAAAATTATCTATACAAACACTCCAAACATGTCTTTTAAATAAAAATATTATAATTACTAATTTAATTACCTAGGCCACTCTATACATCAAAATCATATGAGATTTCTCCCACAATTTTATATTAGAGTTATTCTTCCAATAAAAATATCTTGAGCATTTATTATGACACCAAAATACTCCATACTAAAATTTGTACTCCAAGGACCCATGTGAAATCCTTAATTTGCCTTATTGGGCTGAATTTGGATCCTAGGGCCAATGGACCTTCTCTTGATTTCCAAAAGAATGTGTATGATTGATCATATCCTCAATTACAACATTAAACTATTGAATAAACATCATTCCTCAATTACATGTTTCTTATGATACCTTCGATGATTATGACTTCACTTACTTACTATGTAGAACTCAACTAGGTCTAGGGCTCAAACCATCAACTACAGTCATCATGTTTCCTTCATAGTTCAACTTTGTATTTCATCTCATATTATCGAATTAAATATCAGGTTCCCAGACTTTTAGGATACTACAAAACCATCATGAGTGCATCAAATACTTCTGTACATTCTTTTTCCATATAATCTAAATATTATGAAAATTGGATAAACTTTATTGTAAACATAAATCTATCACATATTGATGTCATCAATAACTTAATAATGTCCTTTCTAGGTTTCAAAGATCAGGGTGTGACATATATAGTATGCTTGCATTATGTGTAGTAAACACATGGCATATGATATTGGATAATATGGTTGCTCTTGTATGATATCTTGCTTGATTTTCCATACTTATAGCTATGAACACATGAAACATAATATATTTGTTCCATTATATCCAAGCTCTTCAACTCTTTGGTAGTAAAGTGATCAAAAGCAAAGTACTTCAACTCTTTGGTAGTAAAGTACTTGGAAGTGATCCAACTCTTTGGTAGTAGATCACATTGTAGTAGATCATAAAGGCCTTAATGCATTCAACTCTCAGGTAGTAAATGCATGGATGATATAATGGGAAATGTGCCTAAAATATGTGTTCTCTTTGGGTAACAAATATCTTTGTGCAAGTATATGCTTTTTGTTATATTTGTTTACTACTGCAAAGTACTAGTTTTATCTTATTGCCAAGCTTAGTAATGAGAGGTATATAAAAATATACATAGGCGTACTCAATATAATATTCTTGAATATTGTGCTGACGTGTACCACATGTATTCTTTTGTTTAGGTTGTGGACATATACTTTTGAAGATCCAGGATAGTTGTGAGTTGTGTAGCGAGCTGATGTACAGTTGGACATGTTGTCTTAAGATCCTATTGTAGATGTAGTACATGTATATGTAAAAGTTTGTTGTTCAATCTGTAATAACAAATGTTGTAACAATTCATGTTGTAATTATATGTTGAATGGTGAACAATTGTTGTATGGATTTATTCTTGTTCATGTGTATGTGCTACTACTGTTTCCTTCTAACTTCGTCTGATTTTCTTCTTCTTAGCCTAGTGTGGGGTGTTTAAATTGGGATTCTCACTGAGGTCATGGTTTCAATTTAGATGTCACACATCAGATTAAGTTTTAGAAGAGTCAGGGACATCACAAGTGGTATCAGAGCATGAACAATAGCAAATCCTGACATTTGCTCATTATGCAACTCAAAATAAAGAAAACATTGAACTTAATAATCTTTAGGGTTAGATTAGTCATATTTTAGAGACTAGATATGACCTAACCTCTAGGTTAGCACCTAGATTTTTGAGAACTAGGTCTAGATTGGTGATTGTTGTATAGAAAGTCCTTAGGTGTCATTCTTTCCTTATATTGCAGGGGTATGGGTTGCATTATTTGGAAATGGCGTACATCACGGAAAGAGAAACCTTTGACACATGATGCATCTATGTTTTGGGTAGCTACACCAGTCTACACCCTATTCTCACCCTTTTCCACTAGATGACATGACACTAGACTCTCTACTATGTGTGAGACACTCATTTTGTGGATGTAGGTTTTTATTCCAATTGTCTCAAACCTTGATAGTTTTCTCTGACACTTGTTTCATCAGAGAAAAACTATATAATATTTTATTATATATGTAAGTATTACAAAAATGTGTCCCCAAACATGTACAAGTAGGAGGTGGTCATGCAACCTAAGTGAAAGAGAATGACATCAGTCTAGAAGAGAGTGTGCCTTAGATTAGATGTCTAGAGCCTTGTTGGAATATATGATAGATGGAATAGATGAAATAAGTTTTTATGATAAGAATTAAGTCTTATAGGGATGATATAAGATAGTTTATGACGATATATGTTTGTCTTTAAGGACTTAAGTTCAGTTTTGAGGATGCAAGATGAGTTTTGATGATGAAAGTAACTAGGATTTTATGAGATAAGATATGTTAAGTTAAGACAAAGATGTGAATCAGCATGAGCCTCAAACTCTTTTACAAATGAGGGCCTCTAGTGTTAGGACCAATTTTAGGGTTAACTCCAAAGAGAGTGAGACCCACAGGGAGAAGGTCAAAGAACCTAGACTCCAAGATATGAGAATGATGAGAAATATGGGATATGATATGTCCTAAACTAGAACACTCTTGAGTGATTGAATTGAGTTGCTTTATGCACAATTCCTATAGTTTTTTTGAACCCTAGATGTCCTTGAGAGAACCAAACCCTAGAATCAGAGAGAGGCTGGTTATATGTGAATATGTGAACAAGGTTATGAGTACCTACCATCTGGGTGAGGGAGGGCGAGTCCCAAGACCCTAGAGGAGGTAAATGACATTAGCATGTTGAGAAGCCTCATGCTCAGGTTGGAGGTTCGTTGTAGGACTCTAGTGGTATATATAGGAGAGTTTTGGGTAAGAATGGTTCATGGGTAGAGATCTATGAAGAGTGTCATGTTTTAGTTTGTCTTGTGCTTGTGTGGCTAAATCTTGGGAATATGATAACTAGTGCCAATGAGGTACACCTGAGAACCCTAGACCAAGGGGAAAGAAAGAGCTAGTGCATATGATACTCATAGAGTTGAGTGAGGTTAAAGAGATTGACCATGGCACTACCCTCATGGTATGGGTCAGGAGAACCTTAGTTGGACTAGATGAAGTTTTGATATATGTTTAACAAGCCACTTCTATAAGTTTGTTTAGAACAACCATGGTATAAAATATGTAAGGATGTGATCTAATCTCAAGATGTGATATATAGACATGATATGATGGAAACCTAGAGATGGTTTAATAGATATCAATGCATACATGGTTAACCATATACATGAATAATGATGATAATGTAATATTGTTGGTTAATGTTATGATGAAATCACTAGTAAAGTTTGTAACCTAAATATGAGAAATGAGAAATGAAATCATAGTAATAACATATGTTAGATGAGGTGCTAATATTAGTGTTTAATGAATTGGTTGAATATAGTTTGAAAAATTAGCACAATATGATGATGGAACCTTGATATGAAATAGATGGATAAAGTGGGTTAATTATAATAAACCCCTTCAAAGAAATAATTAATGTTGGAACCCTTAATGCTTGGGTAAAAAGAGGATGAAAATCCTAACATGTGAAATATGGCATGACATAACCTAAGCATGGTAAGCATGTTATATGGTGGGTGGTTCACCTTAGATGTTTTAAAACCTCCTAATAGTGATTTTGGATATGATTATGGGGCTTTGTTTTTGTATATGTTGCACATAGAGTGGTTTCCTACATATGGATGAAGACCATTTGGTTTTTCTTTAAAGTAAGAGGATGGCTTAGTTTTGAGGATGAAATTTCTTTTAAGATGTATATGATGTGAAGGACTGGATTTTTGGCTTAATTTTGAAGACGGAATTTCTCTTAAGGTGTGTAGGATATGACAAAGTGGACTTTTGAAATCCTTAAAGGTCCAATGACATAAGTGAATTCATACATGTTGAGTTCTTTTGAGAGTTTCAAGTATGTCAACGGGATATTCATGTTAATCGATGTCAATATCATGATTAAGATCCTCAATTGTATGTATTTTTAAGGTATTTAATTGATAGGTCAAATAGTTGGTTTTTGGCATCAAACTTTAATAGGATGTAGTTGTGATTGTAATGAAGCAACGTTATAAATCTCATGATGTATTGAGGTTCCTAGAAGAAGTAAATTTTAGGTTAAAATTTTATAAAATCATGTGTATTTTTTATCAAGATGTTCAAGTTTGAGATATGTCTTTTTATCTATGGAGATGTCACGCAGATAGAGATGTCCTTAGATCTGTCCAACAGATTTGTGACCTCAGATGTGTGTTTGCCTTATTTATGGTTGTTGGATAAATGAATTGCCTTGCCAAATTGGAGACCATGGGGAATGAAGCCATGCTCCTCCATCCCCTCCATGATGTGGATCATGGGTTGAGAGTAGAACATGGGTGAGCAGTTCAACTCGGATCAGTGGAAAGAGTAGTTAGATGCAGTTGAATAGTCCTCCATGATGACCCCTTATCTGAATGGTGTGGTAGTGTGAAATGAGGAACAAAACTCTCTCTCCACTGCATTTCATAGTACATAGTCATAAGAATGGGATATGGAATAGAAGTGGCATATAGTTTCTAGAAAAAGGTGGTAAGATACCTAGCCCACCATCACATTGCAATCCCCAAATAAACAGTGTTTAGAGGCAGTGAGCCATAGGGTTGGAGCTATGAAGTAGCAATTGAAACTTGAGGGTAATGTCAAGCACTAGATGATAAGTTTGAGTCTTTTGACTGTGCAAAGAGTAGATGATGATGAATGGAACAACATTGATCTCTCAATAGAACAGTCCCATTGTGGTGGTAGGAGCCAACACCGTGGCCGCCGAAACAACCAAAGGAGCATCTGGTGTCAAGGCACCATACCGGAGGCATTGAAGGAGAACACCCGACCTATTGGCACTATTTTTAGTTTGTGAGGAGGAGGAATCTGTCACCTTTTGCTCGTCCGTTGGAGAATGGAGCTGTGCAGCGACGTCCTGAGAAGACCACGATGGTTGCTATTTCTAGGAACAAAACACACAGACAGGCATGAAGAGGGAGGAGTGAATGGAGCTCCATTTTTCTCACTGAAGAGGCTCTTCACAGCGATGCCCAAGACCGAGAAAGCTACGCTTGTGGTAGCAGGCGTTGATCGGGGGGAAGTGTTGCATAGGGAGCGTGAGAGAACACGTGAGGAAGGAGAAGCAGAAGACCCAAAATCAGATCTAGTCACCCAAACCGAGCCGAGAACCGGCCGGCTCAGCGTTGGGCTGGAGCTGGAGGTCATGCCGTAGTTGCCATGTGGCAGCGTGCAATGGGCCACAAAGGTAAATTTTACCTCATAAATGTACAAATATTCAATAAATCATAGAAAATAGCTCCTTTATCAGAAAATTACAATTCATATACCAAAATTCTTAGAAAAATGCGTAGAATAATGTGGAACCATCATATCAGTATTTCTATGCTTAAATCATAGTGATATCATACAAGATGTATTATACTTGTTTCATGGATAATAAATATCAAACAATGACCTAAAATTATGATAATATGTCAATAAATCCCTATTCATGTTACAATCCATATAATGTCAGTAAATATGATGTTGATGCACAAAATTAGGTAATTTTCTTTATGTAACTAATTAGGGCTAATAACCCCAATTAATGTGCAATGATTGCAAAGACGCTCAAGAAACCCTAAAAATTATAGAGTAAGCTTATATATGTAACTAGAAGCTAATATATAATTATGAGATCATAATTATGCATATCAATAAGGTTACATGTTTAAGGATCGTATAATGATGAGAAAACCCTAATTGGATTAGTGTATATAATCTAGGGTTAATACATTCAAACAATGATATGGAAACTAATGTTCATACAACTGATTATAATATGGAATACATCAGTAACATCAAATCTAGGTAACTAGAAGAGTAAGATAAGTAATAATGGAATATATAAATGACTAAGCAAAACCCTAAAATAAATCAGCTAGGGTTAAGATGAGATGTAAGATGATTTGAATCTAATGATGGCACATATGATGTTATCCTTATCAGGGTTTGACCAGGAGTAATAGTTGACTCAAGATGATGTGTGATTAGGATATCTTGATCAAGGTATGCCATTACCTCTTACTTGGCTTATTATAGCATATGCTTGCATTATATGTGTAGTAAACACTTGGCATATGATATTGGATGAAATGATTATTCTTGTATGCTATCTTGCTTGATTTTCCATATTTATGTCTATGAACACATGAAACATAATATATATGTTCCATTATATCCAAGCACTTCAGCTCTTTGGTAGTAAAGTGATGGAAAGTAAAGTACTTCAAATCTTTGGTAGTAAAGTACTTGGAAGTGATCCAACTTTTTGGTAGATCACATTGTGAAATGATCCAACTCTTTGGTACTAGATCATAAAGGCCTTAATGCATTCAACTCTCAAGTAGTAAATGCATGGATGATATAATGGAAAATGAGCCTAAAATATGTGTTCTCTTTTGTTAACAAATATCTTTGTGCAAGTATATGCTTTTTGTTATATTTTTTTACTACTACCAAGTACTAGTTTTATCTTATCGCCAAGCTTAGTAATGAGGGGTATATAAAAAGAAACGTAGGAATACTTATTGTGATGACATGTACCACATGTAATCTTTTGTTTAGGTTGTGGACATATGCTCTTGAAGATCCAAGATAGTTGTGAGTTCTGTAGCTAGCTGATGTACATGTGGACCTGTTGTCTTAAGATCCTATTGTAGATGTAGTACATGTATATGTAAAAGTTTGTTGTTCAATATGTAATATAGAATGTTGTAACAATTCATGTTGTAATTATCTGTTGAATGGTGAACATGTGTTGTATGGATTTATTCTTGTTCATGTGCATGTGCTAATGTTGTTTCCTTCTCACTTCTTCTGATTTTCTTCTTCTTAGCCTAGTGTGGGGTGTTTAAATTGGGATTCTTGCTGAGGTGAGGGTTTTAATTTAGATGTCACACATCAGATTAAGTTTTAAAAAATCCGGGGATGTCACAACTTCCCTTTTAGAAATAGCCCCTACTTCATTCTCTTTTTTCATGTTTCCTTTTCCTTTTATGTTTAAAAAATGAAAAAATTAAGGAATAGAGAAAATGACATGAGATATCTTCATGATGAATAATGCATTATCTTTTCCTTCTATTCTTATAATTTATATTTCATGCTTATCATTTATATTTCATGATTTATTATTATGGGCTTGCTTCAGAAAATATTAAAAGGGTACACTTACAAAATTCACACCTACAAACCCATGCATCATGAATGGGTGCCAACATTCAGATTGGATCCCTGATAGTGCTAGGGATATTAGTAAAGGTATTGATGAACTATTAAGATGAACGTCCAAAGTCCATGAGGACACACCACTCTACTAGCACTCACATTAATCATGGTCTCAGTGGTCACAAGGTGTATTAGGAATAGTACCCCTAATTGAAGACCAGGGTCGCCCCCATGATGAGTACCATCATGCCATAGAGAAAGATAAACAAAATCCTCATATAAAAAGTCATGCTTGAGTGAGGACGTAATCATGTCTAAACTCATGGGCTAAAAATGAAGAGTTTACCTTCTACATGTTGAGGTTGCTTTTATTTTACAATTTTCAAGATTGTTGCATGCTTTTCCAACTCTATGATTGTACAAAGATCTATGCTTTGAGATTCTAATCATCTCACATAGATAGTTTGTCATTTGATGACATCCTCATGTTTAGAAAAATCTTATCAAAACAATAAATTGAACGATCATATCATGCCAATAATCTGAGATGATCTCAAACAATCTCATATTGACAATCTTCAATGATTTCCATGATATCAAAGAATCCAAAAATGTTTCAAATGATCTCTATCATAAACAATCTTTGATCCAGAATCCTTGAAAACCTTTGAGTGATCTCCAACAATCTCAATTGATCTCTCTCACATAACAATCTTTCTTCACTAATCTTGGAACAATCTTTCCAAAAAAGTCAATAATCTTTCTAAAATAGAAAAAAAAACAATTAAAAAAAAACGATTAATATGTTTCCAAACAAAATCAACAATCCTTCCATCACAAAAAAATCAACACTCTTAAAAAAACAATTTTTAAAAACTTCTTTTCAAAAAGCAAATCTTTTTGAAACACCGGAGAGGATGAATTTTCCTTTGTGTTAGAGAATGTGGACTTTTCAGTGTTTAGCTTCTACTAGTTACCAAGTTTTTGTCAATGGAGAGCCATCTAGGCCCTTATACCTTTCTAATGGATTAAGGCGTGGAGAACCCCTAGCCCATATGTTGTTTGTAATCCATATGCATGTCTTTTCATCCATGCTAGATAAAGAAGGGGAGCTCAAGCACATTCACCCTATTAAAGGTGATAAGAAGACGTTCATGTCCCATATTTTTTTTTGCTAATGATCTTATGCTTTTTACCAAAGTTGATATAGAATTTGCAACTGGTATAAATGGTAGCCTTGAGTCCTTTGGTAGATTATCAGGGCTGAAAGTTAATCTTGAGAAGAGATTTGTGTTTTTAGTAACTCTACTAGTAAGAAGGGATCCAAGAGATTCTTAACATCAAGGAAGATATGTTTCTTGTGCGATATTTGGAGGTCCCTTTGTTCAGTGGTAGATTATCAAACAAGTAATATCATCCCTTGATTGATAAAATTAAAGACAAACTTGAAGGCTAGAAATCAAAATACTTGAGCATGGCTGGGAGAGTTGAACATGTGAAATCTACCCTTGCTGCTATACAACTTTATTGGTCTGTAGTTTTTTCCTTTACCTGTTAGTGTTTGGGAGTAGTGGATATGTTATGTAGAGACTTCATTTGGTGTTCTGGTTCTAATTCAAGGAGTAACCACTATATTTCTTGGGAGAAGATTTGTAGGTCTAAGAAATATGGTGGCTTGGGTCTTAGTGGGACAGCTGATGTTTGTAATGCGGGTTTGATCGTTAATTTTTGGAATGTAGCAGCCAAGAAAGATTCGGCCTGGGTAAAGTGGGTGCCTTGCAAATGCTTAAAGAAAGATCTATTTGGATCATGAAACCTACCCCTAACCATTCATGGATGTGGAATAAATTAGTGGGAGTCTGAAATATTGTTAGATCTCATGTGTCCTATGTTGTTAACAATGGTGATAAAATTCTTTTGTGTAAAGATCCATGGCTGGAGGTTTAATTCCTGACTAAGTTTGAGAATCCTAAAATGATCCTCTTCCTTGGGAATGGGCAGATGGATCTTGTTAACTTTGTTATAATTGGTTGGTCTGCACTATTCATGCTAATAGAAGATTAACACCTTTAAAGAATGTTTTGAGCCAATATAGCTTGAACGTTGAAAGGTGTGATGAGATTAAATGTTGTGGAAAGAATTTCACAAGAATTAAGGATTCTTGGGCAATTATTTCTAACATAGGTACTAGTCTGGATTGGGTAAAATGGTCTATGGAATTGGCTTGCTCCTAAGAATATAGAATGAATGCATGGAGGATCTTCTTGCGAGGTATTCCCACCATCAATCTTCTCAAAAAAAGGGGGATGTGTTTGCCTTCTGTCTGTATTTTGTGTTTCAAAGAGGAGGAGACCATTGAGCACGTCTTCTTTAAATGCACCTTTGTTGTTAGATTCTAAAAAAGAGTTGCTGTTGAAGGTTTTATTCATAAGATCCCTTCTTCTGTTTATGAGTATACATATATCAGAGCTAGGAAATATCATTGCATGATTTTGGGTGGCTTGTGCCATATTTGGTGATGCAGAAATACTAACATTTTTAGAACATGGATATTTTAGCAGACATCACTTGGGAGACATGGGGGATGAACTAACTCTTCTGGGCTTCCATTCAGTGTAGTTTGAGTTTGTTTGTTGTCATGTTATGTTTTTGTATAGCTATTTTTCCTTGTATAAGTTATACTTGTAAAGGACTATTATATTATCCCCCATTCTCTCTTATATAGTTCTTGGGCTTGATGCCCCAGGTATGGTGTTAAGCTACCTATTATGTAATAAGAAAGAGATCCACGCTTGGTTGACCCAAAAAAAATCTTTCCAAAACAAAATAAGAAAAGTCTTTTCAAAAATAAGAAAAATCTTTTTAAAGTAAAAAATCTTTCAAAAAAATGGAAATGTCTTCCAAAAAAGTAAAAAATATTTTCAAAAGAATTTTTTTCAAACAAAAAAGTCTCTCCAAAAATGAAAAGAAATATTTTCAAAACAATAAAAAGAAAACTCTTCAAACAAATATTTTTGAAAATGAGATCAAAAATCTTTAAAAAAGAAAAACCTTTCCAAAAAACTCTTAAAAAATAAAATCCTATAAAAAGATCAAAAACCTTTTAAAAAATAAAATCTTTTCATAAACAATTTTTTTTTCAAAAAATAGAGAGATTTTTTATAAAAGAAAATATTTTCAAAAAATATTTTCTAGAAAATCAAACCTTTAGAAAACCTTTTAATTTTAGTAAAAAGGAGAAAATATTATCAAATAAGCGTCTTTTTAAAACAAAAATCTTTACAAAAAAGGGAAAATATGAAAACAAAAAAGTACAATCTGTTGAGAAGAACAATCTTTCAAAAAAAGAGCAATCTTAAATCTTATCAAGGAGAAAATTAGCAAAAGTTGAACCGTCTTTCCACAAAGAATCTTTATCTCAAAACTCAACAAAAAGAGGAAAATCTTTGCAAACTTGGACAACATTTCAAAATATCTTCCAACTTGATCTATGTCGAGAGGCTTCCCCTGATTGAGATCTCTTTTCAGGAGGCATGACTCATGATTGAAACCTTTAATATCTGCCAAGGCTACTGAAATGCTATTCAAGTACTCTGGATACTCATCAATCTTCATGTATGATAATGGATGACCAAAGAGTCACCCTTTTGGGAAACTTCTCCAGAGTACCTTGACCTCCTAAGAACTAAGTTCTAAAACATTTAGCCTTACACTAAAAGGCTTCCTGATATTACCCATGAGTTATGTTCTCTCATAATCAAACAACATATATCCTTGCATCATTCACCCCAGCCTTGAGTTACACATGTACATGTCTACCCAACAGCTACATCCTTGAAAGGCCTATAAATTAGTTGAATTATTTAATAACAAAGCTTCATCATTACGCTGCAAGGCTAACCAATCCTCAATCTCTTATATAACTACCAACTTGATTGATATATTTACTCATGCCTCCCATCATGCCAACTTCATTTGATCGAAAGGATTTTACAACTTGAATGAGATGCCACCTAATAGCATGTGGTTTGTCAATCTTTACCTACCCTGCACCAGGGACCTAGACCATAACCTAAAAATGGTCCGTCCGTGTGCCTTCACTTTCATATCTATATGGTCTAGGACTACGACCTAAAACTGGGCCATCACCCTACTTTTAATTTCATATCTATATGGTATGGAACCATGACCTCAAACCGATCCATCATCCAACTTATACCCATTTTCTTATGATATCAGACTATGTCCTAGAACTATATTAAAATTATAAGGAGTGGGACCTGAAAGGGAATCACTCCCTACTAAATAAAATAAAATGAAACATCCTATATGCCAAACACACAAATAATTTTTTCCAAAAGGGATGATAATCCAATTTATTCAAAAATATGTTTCGAGATACTAAATGTAGCAGAAAAATATAAAATATCAAACTATTGTAATGTTTGATATTATCACCATCCTTCACTACATAGAGTGATACATATGAAAACTAAGTATAGTGTAGGATCATCAAAGTATTATCTAAACACCTCGAATCTATATCCCAAGAAGGTTTAGCTACTTTTGAAGTTGTCCTAGTCAACCTTGGTTTTCTCCTCCTTGCTCTCTACCTAGGGATTGGAAGCATATTCCATAAGAGAAAACAAAAAATGGAAACGAAACACAAAGGCATGCATGTGCATATTAATCAATATTTGAGCAATATAAGGGAAAAATGACATCAAATATAACAATACTTCCCATATAAGAGGAAAAATACTATCCAAATGGATATTAAGAGAAAGGGGGTTAACAAGTTAATATATGAGGAATTTATCAAAAGGCTATGATTAATAGAAATAATTCTTGCCATATCACAACATTAACAAATCATAATCAATGCATGTAAAATAATTGGACAATTTTATTTATTTAGGGCCAAGACCAATAAAATCTCAAGCCTAAGTTGGGTAAGAAGGCGCACCCTATATATATATATATATAATACGAGTGGAAAGGTGCACCCAAATATTATGGTAGTACAAATGTACATGATACTATTAATAAACTTAGTTTATTTGCACACACTCAGAATATAAAGGCAAGAATCATTTTAGTCAATCTGGAATAACAAGATGAGAACATCCAACAGTTATAATGTGGGGTCAGAGGATCCATAAGAAAATGTCCAATCATGTCCACAAATAAGGTGCAACATAATATAATAAAGTCCATCACAAGAGGATTAGATGATCAAATACTCAAATTAGAGTCTAATAAGAATACCCAACAAAAGATTCATATAATCAAACTCATATGTGTTAACCTCCAAGAGGAGAGAGAGAAGAGTGTATAGGACTCAGAGATAAAGTAAATATAGGTGATTGCTCAATATGAATAATAGGAATGCAACATACCTCAAAAATGTTTTTCAACTTGACAAAATCCAAATCTTAGATCCAAGTTTGGGTTCTAAAGTTTGAAACATCGGTGATTAAGAAACAATCACTATATGAATTGGTTTATGATATCACAAGACTTCGATGGATTTTCCAAGGAGCTTGAATAGGAAGATAAGGGAGAAGGTTAGAAGTCATGTCCTATTGGTCAAGTGATTTCTATGTCTGTGAAGTGCATGGAGAGGGGTCTATATATAGAATTATTTGCTTGTGTAGCAAGAAACTTATCTATTTTTGTTTATTAGGGAAAATAGTAGCATATATGGTAAAAGGAGAAAAGTTAAGCATTCTTTAACAAATGATAGGAAAGAATAAACATAAAAACACCATTTCCCTTCCATTTATTTATGTCTATATTTTATGGTATATTTCCCTTTCTTAACAACTTGATCATAGAAATATTGAATACTACATTTACAATAAAGAGACTTCTAAATATCTCATTGAGTAATTACTTACTCAATGTAAACATGTATAATAATTTGATATACAACTATGTAGAATATACATATCGAATTCCTTTTCTACCCTTCCATTTGTGAACCTCTTATATATACTAACTCATCAATTAAATAATTTCTCAAAATGGTTCTCTTCACATTTTAGAGTTATTGGAAACATGTATAATAATTGTATTCCAAGAAAAGGCATCTATTTAATTAATATTAAGTTAGATCCAAATTTTTAAATTTTAGGCAACCATAAATATTGCTAATACATTTTTGTTAATTATTTGTTGAGTAAATAGGTGTTAATAAATTTATATATCAGAAACTAATTATTATAGACATGAATTTCAAAATGAAAGGTGAAAACATTATCTATCAAATCATTCTCCTTGTTTTCTTGTTGTTAACAATTTGAGGAGGAAATAGGGAGGTTTTCTAAGGAAATCCTTTAGTCAAAATTATTATTATTTCTTATTTGGGTTAAGTAATTGATTATATAAATTTGGTATTGTTTATTTGTTTCCAAATAAATATATAATTGACTTAAAATATGTGTTTCCTTTATGATATGATAATGTGATCGTTTTCATCTATTTATTGCTTTTGGACATTAAGAAGAGATAATTCGTTCTTTAAACTTGGTTTTAATTTATTAAAATATCTCACATATTCCACATTGTTGCAATTACCTCGATCACATTGTATTTATATAGTATCAGAATAAATTTTCCATAGAGTTAACATACATGTATAACATTGTTTCCCTTTATGTTGTACAACAATTTTGTTTATTACATCTTCACCTAAATTACATATGTATAATCCATGCAAGTTTTTTTATACTATTTATTTATATATTAGATGTCATTTTAATAATTAATTTAATATTTTGGCCTTATCTTACATTTTCTTTCTTAATGAAATTAAATAGTTGTGATTGTTCAAATAATGTGAAGTTTAGCCAAAGCTAGTTGGGGCCCAAGGAACACATTCTTACTGTTATATTTGGGTTTTGGAATTTTCTTTTATTAGTTATATCACCATTATGGTTTAGGAAATTTATCTACATATATATTAATAATCTTCAATAGAGTCTCATTAATTTCACATTGTTTCCAAAAGAGTTATATTTTATTATTATGCACCAAATTACACATTTTATTCATTTAACATATTTAGTCCATTAATTCCCCTTTAATTTATATGGTTGTTCATGAAAATTCCAATTTTCATTCTAACACATGTATTAAACACATTATCCTCTAATCTTGAAACAACAAATAGGAATACGATGGACGCAGGGGGCAGAGGGGGACTAGGGGGCGGCGGCGGCATCAGTCAAACTCGTGGGGGAAGGGGATCAGGGGGAGGTAGGGGATCGAAGAACCGATCCGGTGATCGGGAATTTTATCCCTTCTCGAGCGGAATACCATGTAAAGATCATGGCCAACCAGATGACCTGGGAGGAGCCACGGACGACGGCGTTAGGGTTTCTATACCAGGAGTAGGACTAAACTTTCAGTACTCGGGGATGCATGGGCCTGCCCTGGAGAACAGATCGGAAGGTAACGAGGGCACCAACGACCCCAGCTTGTCATCGGACGATCAATTCCCGCCGCTGGGGGACCATCAGGTGATGGTCTCAAAGGGAGAGGCCACCATGATAGATGTTTCTGAAGAAACCCTACGAAACAACAATACTGAAGGAGGATCAGCCAACAGTAATGCAAGAAACCAGGAAACTTTCTTCCTACAATCCCTGTTCGAGAACAAGTTAGCCCTTTCGGATGTAAAGATATCACAGATCGATGGCATCCCTGCTCTTGAGATAGAGCCAGATGCGGAAGAAGATCTCGCTAGGCCATGGCAATACACTGTGGTCACCAGATTGATCAGAACTGACGTGGGGTATATGACTATGAGGGAGAGAATCTGAACACTTTGGAACCCCGTCGGCAAGTTCAATATGTTTGAAGTGGATCTAGGTCACTACGTTGTGCAGTTCTCATGCAAACGAGACTTCGATATGACATTAACTGGAGGTCCGTGGAAGCTATTTGGCTGTTGTCTTGCAGTTTGGCAATGGTTCCCCTCTTTCCATCCGACGGCAGAACTGCCCCATTACCTGGTGACATGGGTTAGAATTTTAGACCTTCTGATTCATCTCTACGTATCGACCGTCTTCGAATATATTGGCATGGCCCTTAGAAGCCTGGTGAAAGTGGATGCCCATACTGCCGCATGAACGCGAAGCAAGTTCACCAGGCTTGCTATTGATGTGGACACCACAAAACCTCTTATTCATAACATTATGATCAATAATGATATCTATCAAGTTGAATATGAAGCATTCCCTAAAAAATGTGAGGTATGTGGTAAACTCGGACATAACCAGAAGCACTGCACATCGAGAGGAACTGCCTATGAAACCAATGGCAGTAGGGAGGGAATCGCGCAGGGGTCGAAAGAAGATGCTGGTAACGTCGGCTGGAAAACTAATATACAGAAGACCACGGTGAATCGAGAACGATCAACACAATATAACAGAATAAAGGAATCTTCCAACGGAAGTCCATCTAGCTCAAGCTCAAATAAATTTGCTAACCTTGCGAGAATGGAGGATCAGGAAAGGGAAAATGGGATTCATGCAGAAGCAGACCCAGAGGACCATACGGCCACCAAACAAGCTGGAGAAGGAAGACCAGATAAAGTCTGGAAGAAGAAGAAGCTAAGTACCGCAGATGATAAATGATAGGTTCTGAAGGACATCACAAAAACAACCCAGATGAAGACGAAGGAGAAAGCAGTACACACAACGGTGAATCCTGATGTCGATGAAGTTATTGAGGAGGTCATTAATGTGGAGGAGGATGAAACCACTGAAGCACTAAGTAGCAACAAGGCCATCCATACTGAAACTCCACCTGTGATTGAAATTTGCACAGACCCGCCGGACGGAGGAGAGGCAAGAAAGATAAGCAATACAACAGCCGCCGCAGTCGAGGAAAACTCTGAGATGGTTGAGGATAATGAAGAATCATAGGCCACACCAACTACCATTATAGGGTGTCGCATGCCGCCTGGCAGGAAGGTCAAAGGAAGCACCCCAAAACTTAAGAATGCAAGGCCTAAACCTCCTTACGAGACCAGAAGGAAAAGCCCCAGGCTCAATCAGGAGCAGGAGGCTGTTATGGAAGAGGTTGGAGAAGAAAAGGAGAATCACGCTCCCGCGGGCCCCCAGTAAGGTAACTGTGACCCCTTCTGCCTCCTGTAGTTCTTTAATGTTAGATATCCTTTGTTGGAATGTCCGAGGAATTGGCAACAAAGATACATGTTGTGTCCTCTGAGATATGATCTCACATAAAAAACCCAAAGTGGTGGCCATTCTTGAACCTAGGATCAGTGGTTCTACAGCTACTCAAACTACACAGAAGCTTGGTTTTTCCAACTCCCATAGAGTTGAAGCTAGGGGCTTCGCGGGGGGAATCTGGATCTATTGGAATTCTGCAGATTGTGATATTAAGATCATTAACAGTCACCGACAATTCTGCACTTGCCTTATCAACAACATTACCTTCGCAACCTTCATCTATGCCAATCTGCATATATCTGTAAGAAAGTTTCTGTGGAAGCACATTGTTCATATGAGTAAGTCGTTCGATAAACCTTGGATTGCAGTCGGAGACTTCAATACCACCTCAAGCCCCAATGAAAAACAAGGCGGCAAGAGGTATGACTTCCAAGAAGCAACGAATTTCATTAATACTTTACTGGAGGTAGGCCTTTCTGATCTGGGGTTTATGGGCCCTAAGTTCACCTATAGGCACGGGACCCTCCATGAGAGGTTAGACCGTGCTGTTCCCAATTTGGCATTTTTATCGAAGTATCCTCAGTTCATAGTTGAACACCTGCCTAGGGTCTGGTCAGACCATAATCCAATCTTGGTTAGATCATCTTCTATAAGAGCTCCCAACCCACGTTTCCTCATGAAATGTTCTTGGTCGAAGAATAATGAGTTTCAGAATATGCTGCGTGCTTCTTGGAAACCACACTTGGACTTCAAAGATGCACTTGAGATTGCTAAACCTGACATTGTGAAGTGGACAGCTCACAATAGCAAGAAAGTGGGGAAAGATAAAATGAGAATTCTTAGAAATCTCAACACTCTCCAGAAAAGTTTGGAGGATAAATTCGAAAACACAACGACAACTATGATATCAGACCTGCAAGTAGAATACATGGACATACTCAGAGCGGAGGAGGAAGACTGGAAACAAAAAAGCCACATTTAGTGGCTTGTTGATGGCGACATTAACACGAAGTTTTACAACACCTATGTTAAACAACAGAGGCACAACAATAATATAACCATGCTGAGAAGACCCAACGGGGACTGGACGAGTGATGAAAATGAAATCCAAAGCATGTTAGTCAACCATTTCAAATCTATCCTGACTGAAGATCGCCCGACGGATCCTCACGAGGTACATAAGTACTATGGTCGTTTTACTCAACTAACTGAAGAACAATGCAGGATGATTTCCTCATATCCAACACTGGCTGAAATCTATAATATTCTGAGGTCCATGAACCCTTATAAAGTTTGTGGTCCGGATGGTATTGATGGCTCGTTCTTGTTGGCTAACTGGCACACAGTTAAGTTGTCTGTTCATTCTACTATATCCAAGGCCTTAGCTGGAGAAGCTCTTCACGTAGATCTATGTGCATCAACAATTGTTCTCATCCCAAAGGTTTCCAAACCTGAATCTTGTAAACAGTTTAGACCCATATCTTTGAACAATATTAATCTCAAATTAGCGTCTAAAGTTGTTGTCAAAAGAATCAAATCGTTTCTGGAGGAATGGGTGTCCCCGACACAAAGCACCTTTGTTCCAGGACGCAAAATCACAGATAACATTGTTATTGTGCAGGAGATTATCCACAACATGCGGAGGAAATCAGCCAGACATATGATGGAGATCAAAATTGATCTTTCTAAAGCGTATGATCAGATGAACTGGATCTTTGTAGAAGACACATTGAAGAAGAATGGCTTGCCTGAGTCTATTATTCAATACATTATGGGATCCATGACTGAAGGAAAATCATCCATAGCATGGAAGGGCAGGTTGACGGATAGTTTCAAAGCCAGCAGGGGCCTTAGACAAGGAGACCCACTGTCGCCTTATATTTTTATGCTGTGTCTTGAAAGATTGAGCCAACATATTGATAGCAAGGTGAAAACCAAGGAATGCACCCCGATTAAGATGTCCATTAATGGCCCAAAGATCTCACATCTGTGCTTTGCGGATGACATGGTCCTATTTGCAAAGGCAGACATGAAACAACTTAGAAAAATCCAACAGTGTTTCGAGGAGTTTGGTGCTGCTTCAGGACATGCTATCTCTGTGAAGAAATCAAACATCCGCTTTGCGAGAAGTGTACCCAGAGTAACAAGACACTTGCTCTGTAGGATGAGTGGTTTTACAGAAACTATTGATCTTGGAAAATATCTTGGAGTGCCACTCATTCACAAGAAGGTTTCAACCAGTACGTATGGTGAAATCATCGAGAAGGTGACAAACAACATCAACTCTTGGTCTGCACGAAGTCTTTCCCTAGCTGGTAGGGTCTGAATGGCGAAATCCACCCTAAGCGCCATTCCTACATACACGATGCAGTCGGCCGTCATCCCTATGAAGGTCTGCGATAGGATTGACGCTAATGTGCGGTTGTTCATATGGGGAGGGGGGCACAAGTCCAACCCCACATCACTGGTCGCTTGGAACAAGGTGACGAACAACAAAGACAATGGCGGCCTAGGCATCCAATCGATGCGTGAATGGAACCAGACGTTGATCAGCAGACATGCTTGGGAGATAGAGTCTGGGAGGAAGTCCTTTTGGTGCCAGGGCATGAAAGAAAAATATACTAAACACGTCAGTAGCACAAATGGAAACTCGTCCAGACTGGGTCGAGTAGTCCTGCATTGCAAAGAGTTCATTGATGAGAATTCCGTTTGGAATCCCATTAGTGGCAATAGTATTAATGTGTGGTATGATAAATGGTGGAACCATAACACACACTTGTATGATCGAACTAGAAAGCCGATCCCAGCCGAGTTGGAGGATTTATAGGTAGCTAGCCTTGTCAATCTCAATAATGAATGGGACATCGAGTTCCTGAAGGAATGGATTTCTGAAGATGATATCAAGCAAATCTTAAAAGTAATTGTCCCTGTGGAGCCACAGCTAAACGACATGCGGGTATGGATTCACACCAATAACGGGCAATTCTCCACCAAGAGTGCCTATAGCACTCTCAGGTCCCAGAAAGAAGTCCAATGCCCCGGCAAATGGAACCTAATCTGGAAGCTCAAGATCTCTGCTAAAGTGAAGATCTTTCTGTGGCTCGTTGGTCACAGAGCCATTCTTACGAACAGTCGACATTTTAGAAGACAAATGACCAACAATGTGAACTGTCCTAGATGCGGAAGATATGAAGAAACAGTGGTTCATGCATTACGCGACTGCACCAAAGCTCAGGATATATGGAGCAAGGTTCTGGACCCTCAGAAACTGACGGCTCTCAATGCGGCGACTGATATATGGCAATGGTTGAGCACGAATCTTTCAGAGGAGAGGAAGCACGCTGTTATCTTCTCGATTACTTGCTGGATGATTTGGAAAGACAGAAACGAAGAGATCTTTGAGAAGAAAAAGATACCACCTCGTTATCTTGTTAGTATGATAACCGAAGAAGTGAAGGTGACGGAGGTGGCCTCATAGAAAGAAGAGAAACCGCGCATGTTAGACCGTGATGAATGTTGGAAAAAACCAAAGCATCCTGCCT
Source organism: Alisma plantago-aquatica (assembly GCA_963693085.1). Lineage (NCBI taxonomy): Eukaryota > Viridiplantae > Streptophyta > Magnoliopsida > Alismatales > Alismataceae > Alisma > Alisma plantago-aquatica. The sequence goes on along the minus strand of OY856413.1, from coordinate 318,705,017 downwards.
ATAAACTCAATGCAGATGCAGCCTATAAGAACAAGCATGCAGGTGTTGCGGCGATATGCAGAGACCAATTTGGACATTGGCATGGAGGAATAGCACATGATTGCAAGGCTAAGAACTCCCTTGAGGCTGAACTTCAGGAAATTGTCTTAGCTATGGACCTTGCCCATGACCTATCGATTGATCATGCTACTATAGAAACTGATTCCCGGCTAGCATGCATTGCAGTGGATATGGATCATGAAGAAAATCCGAAGTTGGCGAGATGGATTCTACAAATCAAGAAGAAGAAGAAGGTCAATTGGTCCATTAGGTATGTCCACAGGGAAGCAAATAATGCTGCATACACTCTGGCTAAGTTCCACCAAAAATCTGGGAATGGATTCTATTATTACAAAATATCGCCTGAAACTGTTGAAGGAATTATTAATAAATAATCTTGTAATGGTAGTAGTACTACCAGATTTCATTCGTGCAACTCAAATAATGTAATCACCTCTCTTGATGTTTTATCTTGCATGAGGAGGGCAAGATGAATAAGATAGCCTCCTGACTTCACCCAAAAAAACACATTATCCTCTTATTTAGTCATTATATGAATATTTGTTAGCAAAGAAAACATATGTAACATATTTCATAAATTTATTTACATGTTGGCACATAATTAAGTTATTATATAAATATGGTGTACTACAATATGTGTTGTTGATTATAGACCTATCGCCACATATAATACTATATGTATTATTCATTATGGTATAACTTTGTATTTGTTTGGTCAAATCTAAGGAACTAACCTCACTAGCTTTCTAATCATGGAACAGAACAAGATCCTAGATCATAATTCATTACAACACTCTAACTCTTATAAAGTATTTCATCCTCAAACTCTAAAACTTTATATATTATCATCCAATTTCTCTCGAGCCCTTAAAAGGTTTAACCTAATAAGAGAACTCTTATATATATCGTGGTTACTTATACATATTTTTACCATGAACACCTTTTATGTTATTAATAAGTGTATCTAACTAACATGTCATATACACCTAGGGTTGAATTTTATATTCTTATCATTATAACCTAGAAACCCTAAGGTTCACATCTCAAAACTAAAGATTCACCTAGTACAACTTTCCAAATATTAGAGGGGTAAGGAGGGTAGGTCCATTAAACTTTTTTGTACATGCCAAATCTTCCTAGGGTAAACATACTAAGGGATACAAGATTGAAATAGTTAGATTAGTCGATCGATAATGTCTTTGATATCATACTATAAGGAGTGGGACCTAAGAGGGGATCCACTCCCTAGTAAATCAAATAATAGAAAACATCCCATATGTCAAACACACAACTAAATTTTTTGCAAAGGGATGATAACCCAATTTATTCAAAAGTATATTTCATGATGGCCAAATGTAGAAGTGGAATATAAAATATCTAGATATTACAATGTTTGATATTATCACCATCCTGCACCACATAGGGTGATACATATGAGAACTGGCTATAGTGTAGAATGGACTGAGTATTATCTAACCACTTCAAATCTATCTCCCAGGAAGGTTTAGCTACTTTTGAAGTTGTCTTGGTCAACCTTGGTTTTCTCCTCCTTGATTTCTACCCAGAGGTTAGAAGTTGGAAGCATACCCCATAAGGGAAGATAAAAAATGGAAATTATCACCATAAAGGTTGGTATGTGCATATTAATTAAAATTTGAGCAATATAAGGGAAAAAGGGCATCAAATATAACAAAGCTTCCCATAGAAGATGAAAGTACTATCCAAGTGGATATCAAGAGAAAGAGAGTTAACAAGTCAATATATGAGGAATTTATAAAAAAGGATATGATTAATAGAAATAATTCTTGTCATATCACAACATAAAAAAATCATAATCAATGCATATAAAACAATTAGACTAATTTTATTTATGTAGGGCCGAGACCCATAAAATCTTAAGCCTAAGTCAGGTGGAGAGGTGCACCTTGGGTGGAAAGGTGCACCCAATATATATAATACGAGTGGAAAGGTGCACTATGGGTGGAAAGGCACCCTCGGGGTGGAAAGGCACACCCATATATTATAGTAGTACAAATTTACATGCTACTATAAATAAACTTAGTCTATTTGCACATGCACAAAATATAAAGGCAAGAATCATTTTAGACAATCTGGAATAACAAGATGAGAACATCCAATAATTATAATGTGGGGTCAGATGACTCATAAGAAAATTTCCAATCATGTCCACAAATAAGGTGAAACATAAGATCATAAATTCCATCACAAGAGAATTAGGTGATAAAATAATCAAATTAGAGCCCAATAAAAATATCCAACAAAAAATTCATATCATCAAACTCATATGTATCAACATCCAAGAGGAGAGAGAGAAGAGTGTATAGGACCAAGACATAGAGTAAATATAGGTGATTTCACAATATGAATAATAGGGATGCAACAGACATCAAAGATGTTCATCAACTTGTCAAAATCCAATTCATAGATCCAAGTTGGGGTTCCAATGTCTGAAACATTGTTGGTTGAGAAAAGATCACCATATGAATTGGTTTATGATATTACAAGAGTTTGACATATTTTCCAAGGAAATTGAATAGGAGGATAAGGGAGAATGTTAGGAGTCATGTCCTATTGGTCACGTTATTTATATGTTTGTGAAGGGAATGGATAGGGATCTATATATATAACTATTTGTCTTGGGTAGCAAGAAACTTATCTATTTTTGTTTAATAGGGAAAATATGTAACATATATTATTAAAGGAGAAAAACTAGCATTATGTAAAAAATGATAGAAAAGAATAAACAAACAAATGTCATTTCCCTTCCATTTGTTTTTGTCAATGTTTTATCATATATTTCCCTTTTTTAACAACATGATCACAGAAATATTGAGTACTACATGTACAATAAAGAGACTTCTAAAATATCTCATTGTATAATTACTTAATTGATGTAAAAGTGTATATAATATAAGTGAAATTGTGTAGAATATACATATTGAATTTCTTTTTCTACCCTTACATTTATGAACCTCTTATATATAGTTATTCATTCATTAAATAATTTTCTCAAAATGTTTATCTTTTTGTTTTAGAGTTATTATAAACATGTATATAATTCTATTCCTACAAAGGGCATCTATTTAATTAACATTAAGTTAGACCCAACTTTCAAAATTTCATGCAACGATATATATTGATAATATATTTTATGTTAATTATTTGCATATTAGATAGGTGTTAATAAATTTGTATATCTAAAACTAATTATTATATACACACAATTTTCAAAATGGAATCTATCAAACCAATTTCCTTTTTTCTTTGTTGTTAACAAATTTAGGAGGCAATAGGGAGGTTTACTAAGGAAATCTTTTTGTGACACCGCACCACATCGAATGAGATAAATCAAAGAAAAACACATGATCAACTACTAATTAACCATACACCAGAAAATAGGGTAAATTAGAATTGACTTCAACATTACATAAAGGTCCATCAACATTTATGTCAACACATACCATGTCAGGTATTACATATAGTTACAGTGGCCTCTGCCACAACCTGTATACAAAAGATAGATGTTCCACTTATACATGCCATATACAAACTAAGGCATACTTCCAAAACCATGTGTCGATATACACATCATCTACAAAACATTCCCTGCTTGGACCTGAGAGTACACGGATGACTCCAAGATTCTACTAACTATTATCCAACCTTCTGCCCCTACTATTCTCCAAGTTGCTCCTCCTCAACACCACGGTCATGGCCATGTCATTGATGACCACCTCAAAAGATGTGGTAACCCACCAGGTGAGACCCATGTCCCAGGAAGAGATATAACTCTCAACCAACAATTATTGATTATATAAATATACTACTAAATATGATGAGAAGATTTATCTAAATGAGTAAGTTAAGTAGATTAAACACGTTAAGCTGATAGGCATAGAAACATGCATGACTAGAAGGATTATAAAGAACATGTAAGAGTATCACCTACTAAATATTTAATTTCTCTTACTGCATTATATAATTACTAAGTAGTATAAGAAACAAGGGAAGGGTTAACATCATATGTGATGCATGTTTAACCCTAAACAAATATGTTACATGACTAGATTACGTCTTTTATTAACGCCCTGAGTAAATGAGGTATAACACTCAATTCCATTTGACCACTACTAAGTCAAAATTAGTGCCATATAAGATCTTGTAAGAGAGTCGGAATCCTCATATCTCATCTTCCCTCATTCAGTATGAGTCTGCCATAGAGACATATAAGTCCAGTTGCTAGCAGGAATCCTTAGATATCATCTGCCCTCATTCAGTATGAGTTTTCCATAGAGACATATAAGTCCAGTTGCAAACATCCTAGTCCTCCCTCGGTATATAGGTCATGGTACTAGTGAACAGTCTAGTATGTACTTAAAAGACCATTGTAATAGTGAAACTAGGATGTAAAACCCAAACGTCTATGGTTCAACTATAGGGAAATACATCATCAGATAGGCATCGGAAATAAAAAATTTACTGACAAAGATCGCGCCAATAACTATGCAGTGGGTAGGATGGTTTCATGAAGATATATCTGGTCCTGGAGCAAGTCCAGTGACAATCCTCATTGATGTTGATGTATACTCTGTCTTGGACCTTTTCATGCAGCTCCTAGTTGCACTAGGACTTGGCTGACTTCTCCTCCTTGGACAACAGACTAAGGCAACTATTGTAGCTGTTCTCTAAACTCGCCACAGACTGTGAGTTGATGTTACCCTCCTAGCAGCAACCAAAGGACTCCTACCTCTAGAGTAGTCCATATGAACCAACTAAAACTCCTATCATCCTACTAGACCGGACAGGCTGGAGTTGTCCCTCTCGTTGGTGTACTAGTCACCAACCTGCTCTCCCACAACAATAATTTTAGTTGTTTCTCTCCCTTAGCTATCCCTCCCTAGTCGGGTAGGACTTGCCTAGGCTCTCTTGGTTACTACAACGAGAGAGGCAAATGAATGTCAGAGTAATTGATTCTCAATTTTTTATGTTGTAGTCTAGGAAGCCCTCAATACCCCTCTATTTATAGGTGACGTTTGGGTCCAAGTTCCCAATCAATGCGGGAGTGGAAGGGACCGAAAGATCTTGAATTTTTTGTAACAATTTTGGAAGCTTCACAACCTACAACACTCCAAATGGTGATCTAGTTCACCCATCCACTTGTCTAGTTCCTGAGATGGTCATGTTGCACTGTAAGATGGTCATCTGACAGTTTCTCAATTGCATATGAATTCGAAGATTTGATTCCAATTAATATCACATATTAATTCCTTGCACCACAAGTACTGTGTAATCGAAGCAAATTCAAGAAATATGTAGAACATTCATCTGGCCCAACTGGGCCATGTCACAAATGTGAGATGCCCATATTTCTCACCCAGACGCCCATCTGGTGAGTCGAGTTGAGCTGATCGGTTCAACAACTTGAACCGGTCATTTTACAGGGCAGAACTAGGCCAATTCAATTTTTCCATCATCTCGATGTCCCAAATGGTCATCTCAACCCTGGAGGCGGTCGTCTCATACTCCAAATGATCATCTCACTCTGTGAGGTGGTCATTTGGTAGTACATACATTGTATTCAACTATTTTGTTGTGTGAATTGAGTACCTAAACACTTTAGTAATCAATCCAATTACCATTCAAAATTCAACTCCTATTCTAAACGAGTTCCTATGTGTGTGACCCTATAGATCCCACATTAAGTTGGTAGTGAATGTCCATAACTAGCTTATGACATCACAAGAAATGAGAGGTGCCTAGTCACACATCATTGCTACCCAATTAAATGGAAAGTTGGAGAATAACTTCAACCTCCAATCTGTGTATCGTGTTATAGTGTTTGTATAGTTTATTTATCACTGATATCCAAATTGAATTAGAGGCATGGAGCAGTCACCCTCATTATTGTTCAACCTTATTCCTTGAACCAGAGTAGACTGTCTGATATATATGTAAGCTCAATTTCACATATTGACTCACATGTGCATGCATGCTTTTCTCAGTCTCTCTAATCAAGAGGCCTAAAATATCATACTCCCTTAGGAGGGACATATCCCATATCTATCACTCACAGTCAATCCCCACGTGTCATGGTCACCCAATCATCACCTTTATAACAACCCATGTTTCAGGATTGTGTTTGATGATGTAAACGTGTATTGAATGACGTGATGAGTGTAGTGATTTTAGGTCTAAGAATGAAAACCACCACCATCATTGTGAGACATGACTATGACTTCCAATATGATGGCTTCCATGTGCCAATCTCACAGTGGGTCTGTCTGATACATTGTTCCCTAACATGTATCTGTGTGCTTGGTTTGGTACTACATATCATGACTAATGAGATTATGTCATCAACCAAATCACACTTTGATATTATATGTTAGTGTTGTCTATCTACCTTCCACAACAGCAACCCATCAGGGACACAATGACAATGTATATACTCTTAACATCTGTATGATCTCATTCTTCCAAATCATGTACTTGAAGACATACGTCATTGAGTAATATCATTCTCTATAAATTTATTATGTTATATCATATCTCAAAACTGAACAAACAAAATAAATTGGAAGCGTGCCTTTTATTAATAATCAAATCATTTACATGTTATGCCATTACAATCATCACATGATTGGCTCTTTGGGCATATACACCAATAGACTCCCACTTGCACTTAGAGCCAATCACCCATGTATCGTATACCAAATGACCTATATGACCGTCATGCTTCTACTGTGAAAGTGCCTTTGTCAAGGGATTAGTAATATTGCTCTCAGTTGGTACTCTATAACTCTTTACATCTCCTCGCTATACAATATCTTGTATGAGATGGAACCACCTTTGTATATGCTTGGAACACTGATGCGATCTCAGTTCTGTATCTTGTGCAATGGCTCCATTGTTATCACAACATAGATTGACTGCATCGTTGATTCTCAGAACAACCCCAAGTTTAGAGATGAACTTCTTGATCCATACAACCTCATTTGCTGCCTTCTATGCAGCAATATACTCAACATCTGTTGTAGAATCATAAACTATTTCTTGATGGGAACTCTTCCAACTCATAGCTCCATTGTTTAGGCAAAACACAAATCTTGATTGTGGTTTGTAATCATCTTTGTCAGTCTGGAAGCTTGCATCGATGTAACCTTTTTCCATCATCTTATCCTCTCCACTGTAGACTAAGAACCAATCCTTAGTCCTTCTCAAGTACTTGAGGATGTTTTTCACAGTTGTCTAGTGAGCATCTCCTGGATTTGACTGATTATTGCTCATCATGATCAAGGCATGCAATACATTTGGACGAGTGCACAACATCACATACATGATTGATTCAATCCATGTGCTCCCTTTCTTCACAAGAATGGGGACATTGACTCTTAGAGATGGTCACTCCATGCAACGCAACCAGGTTTCCTCTCTTTGAGTTCTCCATGCTGAACCGCTTCAGCACCTTGTCTATGCATGTTCTCTAATTGAGTCCAAGAAGCCTTCTTGATCTATCTCTATAGATCTTCATCCCAAGAATGTAATATGCTTCTCCCAATTCTTCCATAGAGAATGTATTTCCAAGCCATGTCTTTACCTTTAGTAAAGTATAGATGTCATTCCCCATCAATAGTATGTCATCCACATACAATATGAGCAATACAATCATGCTCCCACTAACATTCTTGTACACACAGGGTTCATCTTCATTTTAAATAAAGCCAAACTCTTTGACTGTCTCATGGAAATGAAGATTCCAACTCCAAGATGCTTGCTTCAATCCATAGATTGACCTTTGTAGCTTACAGACTTTATTTGTAAACTTTGGATCTATAAAATTATCGGGTTGTGTCATATACACATCCTCAATCAGATTCCCATTAAGGAATGATGTTTTAACGTCCATTTGTTAAATCTCATAGTCATGATAGGCTGCAATAGAAAGCATGATCCTGATGGACTTAACCATGGCCACTGGAGAAAAAGGTTTTGTCATATTCAACACCTTGAACTTGTCTAAAACTCTTTGCAACCAATCTATCCTTATATGTTTGAACTTTTCCACCCATCTCAGTCTTTTTCTTGAAAACCTACTTGCACCCTATGGGTTTTACCCCTTCAGGTGGATCCACCAAAGTCCATACATATTTGGCATACATGGATTCCATCTCATATCTCATGGACTCAAGCCATTTCTCAAACTCTAGTCCCTCAATAGCATCTTGATAGGTAATTGACTTATCATGTATGACCAATTCACTGCCTTCTTGAGTCATAAGATATCCATATCTTTCAGGTTCAAAGAGTGTCCTACTATTTCTACGAGGTTCCTGTGTCACGTGAGGAATTTGAGATTCCACAATATTTTGTGAGTCTCTTTGTTCCTCTTATACATCAATTGGTTCAATGTTCTCTTATTGGTCTCGAACCTCTTTGAGTTCTACTTTCCTTCCATTGATTCCTTTGACAATGAATTTCTTTTCACGTAATGTAGTCTCTCTAGAAACAAACACTTTGTTGTCAATTGGGTTGTATAAGTAGTATCCCTTAGTTTCTTTGAGACATCCAACAAATTAACATTTTTCAGATCTAGGTCCATCTTTTTAAGAAACATTTTCTTGACATAAGCTTCACACTAATAAATCCTCATAAAAGACACATTGGGACGTTTCCCATACCATATCTCATATGGTGTCTTTTGAACCAATTTTGACGGTGCACGGTTAAGTGTATACACTGTGGTATCAAGAGCATAACCCCAGAAGGTTGTCAGAAGATCAACAAAACTCATCATAAATCGCACCATATCTAGCAATGTGTGATTCCTTCTTTGTGATACACCATTATGTTGTGGTATTCCAAGTGGAGTCCATTGTGATACAAAACCACAGGCTCACAGAATGTCCTCAAACTCTTATTTCAAGTATTCTCCACCTTAATCAAAATGAAGTACCTTAATACTTTCGCCAAGTTGGTTTTGTACTTCATTCATAAACTCTCTAAACTTTTCAAGAGCATCTGACTTATGTTTCATCAGGTAAACATAGCCATACTTACTAAAATCATCAGTAAGGATAATGAAGTACAGATACCCACATCTAGTAGTTGTTCTAAAAGGACCACAAACATCAGTATGTATGAGTCCTAATAGATCATTGTCCCTCTCACTATTTCTAGTGAAGGGATTCTTGGTCATCTTACCCAATAAACAAGATTCACATGTCTCTATTGATTCAAAATCAAAAAAGTCTAAATAACCATCTTTATGGAGTCTAGAAATGTGATTCTCATTTGTGTACCCTAGATGACAATGCCAAAGCTATGTTTGGTTTGTGTCATTGAGTTTTTGTTTCTTGGTATTTACGTTATATATGCTTGTCTCTAGATCTAACAAGTATAGTCCATAAGAAATTGGGGCCCTGGCATAAAAGATCCTATCTTTACTAATAGAACATCTTCAATTCTTTATATGAAAATTGAATCCTTTCTTGTCTAAACAAGATACATATAAGATGTTCCTATTAATGGTAGGTACGTAGTAGCAGTTCTCTAACTCTATTAGAAGCCCACTTGGTAGAGTTAACTCATATGTTCCAACTATGTTGGTTGCAACTCTTGCGCCATTTGCAACACGCAATTCAACCTCACCTTTCTTTAAAGGTCTACTTCTTTTCAGATCCTTCACATTTAAAAAAATATGTTATCCACATCTGGTATCTAGTACCCATGATGAAGAAGTAGTGAAGTTAATCTCAATAATGTATATACCATAAATAGAGATCTCAATCTCTTTCTTCATCTTCCTAGGTCCCCTTATCATTCTTCTTATTCTAAGTGTAGAAGACTTGGACTTTGGCTTAGCCATAGAATGCTTCATGGCTTTGCCTTTGTCCTTGGACTCAGCTTTGCTAATCATCATCTCAGATTTATGTGTACATGATTGTGTGGTTGGTTTATCCCTTTTATCTCAATCTACGAACCGAGCCTCTACCTTATCTTCCTAATGTAAAAGTATTATTCTCTTCTACCTTTGCTCCCCTAGAATGTAACTCAAGGCTTCCCGATTATGATGTAATAGTAGGATAGTTTACTTTCCTATTATGAGGAAGAAGAAGGACGACCCGATAATGCTAGATGACCGTCCCGACAACGTGCTAACCGAATGGAGGACTATGGTGGACGAACCAAACCAATTGACCGGTAGAGCCGATGGATCATCTAGAGGAGCCAGTAGATGATGGACCGACAAAACTAGATGACTGGCAAGATGACCAAACAACTGGCTAGGAGGTGAGTCGATCGGTTCAAGGGTTGAGCCGATCAACTCGGATTGGCAAGCACAAATCTTCATCAACAATAGGTTTCAACATGTGATGTGGACCTAGATGTGGTACTTCCTTGTAACTCTAAGGATTTACATTAGGCTGGATATAACCATCACTTTTCTTTTATTGCATGTTTTCGTTGTGGGTTATAGAATGTATATGATATGTACTATATTTATTTGGTGATTGGTTAATGTATTCATATTATAAAAAATCCCTTAATAAATATTAAGTTTGAGATGGCTTCCATAATCAGCACACATGAAAATTTTGATCGACCAAGCATAGTTTATGCCAAAGCATGGTGCACCATCTATCTCATGGAAGTGTGATGGTAAGTATGTAGATATGCTAAAGCAAGGTACATATCCTATCATGTTCACTTTTGGGTCGGACTTAACTGGTGATAACTTGGTGAGACCAGGTGCCAGAGGCATGCAGATGTATATGGCAAAGAGTTGCGCATATCATCTATCCAAGAGTTGCATTCAGATGCAATTGGTAAGTTGGCCTACCTAAATAATCAAGTTGTGGGTGATCATCCAAAGCTTAGTCATGACTTGATATAATATGGATCTTGGCCCACTAGAAGATCGTACACTACAATCTTCTAAATTGGTAGTAAGGGCTATCAATTTGAATATAATAATGGTAGCAACAATTAATTAAAGACTTGATTAATATTGATTTTTAAAATCAAATCAAAAATGGATTTTGACAAATGCAAATTTTCTCTTGTAGAATCAAATGGAAAATACTCAATCATTGCAATTGGATGAATAAAACAAGATTTATTTCCATAACTGGTTCAGGACCTTGAGAAATGTTTTGCATGTTCTTGAAACACCAGAGCCAATATACACTCCAAATTCACCTAAGAAAGACATGGATGTTTCCTTGAAGCATGCTAATGATGTTATGAACATCAAGAACCTTACGTTGGGCTGTATGAACTATGAGTTGCATAAACAACATGATAAGCATGAAAGGTACAATGTCTCTATGGAGCTATTTGAGTGGAATCTGACAGAGGGATATCTAGTGGAGCCTCATGTGATCAATATGATTGGGCATATGAAGCATCTTAAAAGACTAGGATTTCCTTTAGGTCAAGAGTTGGTCACGATATGGTTTTGCAATCGTTGCCTGAATCATATAGCCAGTTTATCGAGCTTTATATATCTATTTTTGAGCCCCCAAATGAAAGTTTTTCTTTCCACCACTTCTCTCCTACTAAGAACCTTATTCCCTATCAATTTATCTATGGATGACCTGTCCAAGATAGAAGAAGAAGGCAAATTTCTTGTTGGAAGCTCCTAGGGTTTTGTTTTTCTCTCTTATAGGGTTTAAAAAGCTTCCTTCTAGTGATCTTGACCTAAAAGAGTAAGAATCCCCCTCTTTCCTCCATTTATTTCTTTGTTATCCTTCCTCCTACCTTTTTCCAGGTCAGAACCTTGTTGTTATGTGGTATAAATTTCTCTAAAGCTCTAAAATACTACATTTCTTGCTCCTTATGCTTAGGGTTTGCTCATTTGATGAAGAAAGGTGCTAGATGAATGAGTTCACATCTTATGCTTGGATTTTCTACCCTACATGCTCATGTTTTCTTCTGTTCAAGATTTTATCTTCTAGTTAAAGGCAAGTTTTTATAACTTTCTTGACATTTATTGGTTACCATAATCTTGCTACATGTTCTTGCTTTTAAATGATGATCCATGCAATAAAAAGCTATGCTTGACTTGGATTTCAATTTTTATAATGTTCTTTGTTCTGATTTCAGTTCAAGATGAACCTATGATCATGCTTACATTATTCCTAAGGTATAATATGACTTGGGCCAGGTTGTTTTGACAATCAATGGTGCTAAACACCTATCAAACAATGGTCAATTTTAGGGTTTAAAGCTGATTTCTTCTATAAACACATGACTGAATGGTGGTATCATTGCAAAAACCGATGGTGTTGTCTTCATGACAACTAATGGTGGTGACCAAGGGTGTCCAATGACTTTCACCCCTTAGGTCAGGTGTTGGCCTAATTAGAATCTTAGTGATTAACAACTAAGTACCCTAATGATGCTATCAATCAATGGTGATATTAGTTTGATATTCGATGGTGATTAATGAATATAGTGCTGATCTAACAACCTATGGTGACTTAATGGTCACTACTGATGGTGGATCATGTCTCCAAAACCTATGGTGAGTTAAGCATGTAGTTGTAGCATCAATTACGCCTTAAAGCAATGGTTTCTTGGGTCATTTGATGCAATGGTCGGACCTATACTCCAATTGATGATTTTAATATATGAACTTGACCTAATGGTTAAGATCTAATGTTTCTTCATCCAATAAATTGGAATGATACCTAAATGTAATATGTTGGTCCTAATAAAGTGTTTTAAATGGTTTCCTTTATGAGATCAACTTAAGAACCTCATTTACTGACAACTTGTTTTAAATAAACAATCACTTATGGGTTTTACCCTATCTCAATGGAACTTTTTATGTTGTTAATTAAGGGATTTCTAGGGTTAGATGGTGACTCTTTCTAGAGCACAACTCAATAACTTCAGAGGTGGTTTGTTCAAGATGTTTTCTTATGTAAATGACCAATGGCTTTACCTTTTCAACATTTAATGGTTGGAAGTTGATGCCTCAATATTCCCATTATTTTGGGTGAAGCATATAGTGTAATGTTATGATTCTAATGATGAGAATATGATGGTTCAATGCTTTAAACCTGTAGTATTACCCTTACCCTCATATGATTATGATTTATAATCATCATAATGAATTAATGGTAACCCTAATGAGATATAGCTTGTTATACCTAGCTTTAATATAACTAAATGATGGTAATTGGATATGAATAGTCCTTGAATGATTAATATAATCATGGGGTACTCTCTTATTGTTGTTGAAATCCTATTAAGCTATAATATGATGGCTACACCTTGATTTATGTGTGGGTTCATACTTGATAATAGTATGGAATGTGATGGTGATGCTTCACCTTATGCATCCATGATCCAATGGGGATGTTGTCAGTTAGGGTTTGGGTATAAGTGTTGATTAGTAACACTAATATAATTTATCTTGTTGAACCTAACTCTAATGCAAATAGATAAAGATGATTATTCATGTTTAACATTCTTATATGATGGAATGATGGTGAAATAACCTCCTTAATATGATCATAACCTTAACATGTTAATTGGTGGTTATCATAGCCACACGGTTGATACTTTCTTATGCTAAACATGTGCATTATGAATATGATGAGGGTTAATCATATCTAGATTCCTTGCATGTTGATGTAATAAAGGAATGTTCTTAATGTTAATATAACCCTGCTATGATTGTTTATGAATATCGCCTAGCTCATTAATGCAATATTGTGCTGATGTGGTGTATTATATGTAAGTGATATTGTTGAACCTTGTTATAAGGCATGCAAAGATAATAATGACCTTGCAAATAATAGTATGATGGTCTTCCTGACCTTTGGGCATGGTTGAACCCTAAATGAGGTGTACTCCTCTTATGTTGATAAGGGTTGATACCCTGTGATATTGTGAAAAGGATTTATATTCTATGATAGTATGATGACAAGTGTAGTCTCATGAATGACAAGTGAATAGCATCATGTAATGATGAAATGATGAAAAATATGTCTCATATGTTTTATATCTTCTGAAATTGTTATATAGCAATTTTTGCTAGAAGTGAATTAGGTTTTGTATGTCCACTTGTTTGATGCAGCCTTAATTAACCCAATTGGAAATAATTAATCAAGTGAAATTCTAATCATGTAGTGACTTGTGCCATAGATCTATCTGAGTGTCAGAACTAACCGGATGGTGAAATGAGTATTCCTAAGGGAAACTCAGAGCATATACTATTGAGTAAGTGGGGTGCTTGTCATCCTGAATCTAAGTGTTTAGGGGGGATGACTACGGTAATAGCTAACACTTAGTTTGAGAATGACTGTGGTCGTGTCTCAGTGATTTTATATGTGATGAGATTGGATGACAACTGCGGTTGTACCTCAAATGGTAGGGTATGCGTACCCACCTCCTTTCACTAGTGTCATGACCTATACCAAGGATGGGCTAGGCTGTTAGCATCTTGACCTTACGTGTCACTATGGAGGACCCATACTGACAGTGGCTGGAGAAGATCTTAGGAGTCTGGCTCTTCCTAGATCTTGTATGGTGATGATTTCTACTTAGCAGTGGTCAGTTGGATTTTGAGTGGTATCCTCAAATTTCTCAGGGCATAATAAAAGATGCAATATAGTCATCTAGAAAATCTATTTAGGGTTATACATGATGTTTCATATTGGATGATAACCCTTGTTGTTCTCTATACAGAGAGATGATGTTTAATGCATTAAAAGATAGTAGATATTCTTATGTTGTGGATATGCTCATGTTATAAATGTGTACATGCAATAGTCATGTTTAAGTTGATAGAGGTATTAGTATTGTTGTCCATGATTATGACACTCGTTATCACATGTTGTTAGCTACGCTTATATTGCTAGATAAGCCTTTGTAACTAGAGATGCCTATACTTATAATCATGCTTATGTAGACAGTTGTGCTTATATTGTTAGCTATACTTATGATGTCGGTATTGTCGCGCCCCAATTTCACATTAAGAACAACCATGAAATTAGGGCATGACAGGTGGAAATTACACATAATCAACCACTCATCGTTTTCAAAACAATCCAAGGCATTTAATTGATAACCAAGTTTAAGCTGTAAACAAGAACTAAACAAACTGCATAAACTTCTCTATTAAACTGATAGAAGATACAAGCAAAGTCTACAACATAATACATTGATTAACATAAAGAAAGCATAACATTAATTTACATCTTTGTACACATTCTCTCTCTCACTCACACCTTGTCCCGAGGATCGAGGGGAATGGACTAAGAGACCTCTAACTAGACTAACAACAAACCTTCTATCGACTAAGCGTTAGGGTGAAACGATCCTTCTGATTCCTGATGCTGATGCTGACCTGAAAATGTTTGAGTAGAGGGATGAGCCTACTCGCTCAGTGAATAACATTTCACTTAGCTATCACTAAACAACTCGTCAGGTTTATAAACCGAAAATAAACATATATGCAGTTCAAACAGGGCAGTTCTTTTGACATAGCAAATATACAGATAATAACCACATTTCTAAGCATCAACAAGTATTTCAGGTAAATAAACAGTTATATAAATTTACTGTGATCCTACATAATTACTTTTTTTTTATTATGCCCTAATCATATGCAGTGTACTCTGCATATAAAGATCCGTAACAAGTTCATGCTACGACCCCACCGTACAAGACTTAGCGACACACTCGGGAAATGCTAAGTCTGACTACTCGTCCTGGTCTGCACAGGACCCTAGGCTCCACGGCCTCAACGCACAACCACGTGTGCTGCACAACCACGTGTGCTCCAGACTCCTCCTTTAACCTGAGTACATCGGCGGAGAGTCACAGGGTTACCTTCGTGACACAAGCACGAATGGTGTTAGATAACCGTGTTTTCTTTTGTTATCGCAGTGCCATCGTGACACAAGCACGATTGTTGTTGGACACTGCCTCTCTTTCCTCGTTTGTCCGTGACACAAGCACGGATGATGTTGCAACACGAGTTTCACCCCAAAGTTGCAGACCTGTCTAAGGGGTTCTACGGTGTTAGGGCATCTAGGTCTATTAATTAATTAACAGATAAACAATTTAACAAAAATATCACATTACAACTGTAAAACACAGAATTTCCTCTTTCTCATCATTCTTATCACGCATTTCAAGTTCCAATGAACTTATCATACTAAAAAGTACATGCTACACTGTTAAAAAGTGATATCAACTGATACTGAAGCAATTAAGCATTAAAAATGAGTTTAATAATGATTTCTAAATGAACTGCCACTCACCACTGGAAACTCGGCCGATCACTATGGAACTCGGCCGAACACTTCCCAGAATCTGTAACTCGGCCGACCAACCTCGGCCGACCAGCAGGAAACTCGGCCGATCCTCTGGGGAACTCGGCCGACCGACACACTGCTTTATATACCTACAAGGAAACTCGGCCGATCAGGACCAAACTCGGCCGACAAAAACGCTGTTCGTTTATCTAAATAAGAAACTCGGCCGATCCAAGACCCCAAACTCGGCCAACCAAAACTCTATACGATTGCCCTAATATGGAACTCGACCGACCGAATAGGAACTCGGTCGAACCGCACACAGGAAGAAAACAAAAATGGCCTGCAGATGTCGATTTCTCTCGAATCGACGGGCAAAACTCAAACAAACATCGTGAAACGTTCGCAAATGATACACATCACTAAACCGCACCTGAAGGGGGGGGGGAGAAACGAGCTAGGGCTGCTCCTTGCGCCCCAATCTCTTGGCCGTTTCCCCTGCAACCGCAGCTCCTGCTGCAAACCGGATCGAATTGACGGAGAAGATGATCAACGGAGGGAAGAGGACGAGCTGCAACAGCTGATCGGAGTAAAACGAAGCTCCGACGTCTCTCCCTTCTCAGCTCCCTCTCTCTCTCTCTCACGCAAGGAAGGAGAACGCTTCCTGCGTTCTTCGTTTCTGAGAAATGAAACGGATAAGGAAGAGAGAAAGGATAAGGAGGAAACTTAGGGGCCTAAACGCAAAGTTCAAAACTACAAACGGGTCCCTATAAGCCCAAAAACATGCAACTTTTGACTCGAAGGTCGGATTCGAACGATTTCTCTAGCAACGCTTCAAGCGTAAGGTCCTACACGCTTTAGAAGCTAGAAAACACACTAAGCACATGTCTTTATCCGTTTTAAACATTAATAATAAAAACAGGCTTAAACTTAGCACATCAGCTAATCACATGCTTAACAGCATACTTACGGGATAAGCTCGACGCGGGTCGTAACAATCTCCCTCCCTTATAAGAATTTCATCCCGAAATTCCTAGAAGAGAAGAGGAAACTTGCCACGCATCTCAGACTCTAGTTCCCACGTAGCTTCCTCAAGATTATGGTTTCTCCATAAAACCTTCACTAAAGGTATCTCCCGGTTCTTAAGCTTTTTGATCCGATGATCAACTATCTGCACTGGTCCTTCAACATAGGACATATCTGTTCTGAGCTGCGCCGGTTCTGGATCTACAATCTCTTCTGTACCGGGATGACACTTTTTCAGCATAGACACATGGAAGACATCATGAAGATTTGCCAACTCAGACGGCAAATCCAACCTGTAAGCTACAGGTCCAATCCTCTCAACAATAGGATATGGACCCATATACCTAGGGGTCAACTTACCCCTCTTGCCAAACCTCAACACTCCCTTCCACGGTGAAACCTTTAAATAAACCTCGTCACCAACCTCAAACTCAAGAGGTCGACGTCGTCTCTCTGCATAACTTTTCTGTCTATCCTGGGTAGCTCTCAACTGATCCCTGATCACAGATATCTTTTCTGTAGTTACGTCAACTAGCTCCGGTCCAAGAATTTCTTTTTCACCAACTTCATACCAACAAACTGGCGATCTACACTTCCTGCCATAAAGAGCTTCATATGGAGCCATTCCAAGACTAGAATGGTAGCTGTTATTATATGCAAACTCCATTAGGCTTAAGTGTTCTTCCCAGTTACCTCTGAACTGTAGCACGCATGCTCTCAGCATGTCTTCAAGGGTCTGAATGGTCCTCTCAGATTGACCATCTGTCTGTGGGTGAAACGTTGTACTGAACTTCAGCCTTGTGCCCAACGCACGATGTAACTGATTCCAGAATCTAGATGTAAACTTTGGATCTCTGTCAGAAATAATGGAAACTGGAATCCCGTGTAATCTGATTACCTCATCCACATAAACTTTGGCCAACTTTGAAACGTCAAAGGTTGACTTAACAGGAAGAAAGTGAGCAGACTTAGTTAGCCTATCCACAATCACCCATATCGAGTCTGAACCCTTAGGCGTTCTGGGTAATCCTACCACAAAGTCCATCGTGATGTGTTCCCATTTCCATTCTGGTATAGGAAGCGACTGCAAAGTACCAGCAGGTTTTTGTACATCTTTGTGTTACCTGGATGCATAGCATACATGGAAGTATGCGCTTCCTCAAGAATTTGTTCTTTCAACTCACTGTTTCCAGGTACACATAACCTATCATGAAGATACAACATGCCTTCATCAGAAAACCTGAACTCTGTTCTCTTACCTTCCGACATATCCTGCATAATCTTCCTCAACTCATTATCACTCTGTTGCAATTCCTTAATCTGATCGTAGAAAGTAGGTTTGACCTGCATCTGAGCAATCAACCCACTCTGTTCAGTCACATTCAAGTCTAAGTTCAACTTTCGCATATCTACAAGCAAGTCTCTTTTGAAACATGCCATAGAAAATGCATTGGCTATTGAACTTGACTTTCTACTCAAGGCATCAACTACAACATTCGCCTTACCAGGATGGTAATCGATTGTCACATCATAATCCTTGATCAGCTCCAGCCATCTGCGCTGTCTCAAATTCAAGTCCTTCTGAGTGAAGATATATTTCAGGCTCTTATGGTCTGTAAACACCTGACATGTCTCACCATACAGATAGTGACGCCATGTCTTAAGAGCATGAACTATAGCAGCTAACTCCAGATCATGAATAGGGTAATTCTCTTCATTCTTCTTAAGCTGTCTAGATGCGTAAGCCACAACTTTGCCTTCTTGCATCAGTACACAGCCCAAACCTCTCCTAGAAGCATCACAGAACACTGTATAACCCTTATCTGCCTCAGGCAACACTAACACTGGCGCTGTGGTCAACTTCCTTTTTAAAATCTGAAAACTCTTCTCGCAGTTATCAGACCAAACAAACAGTGCATTTTTCCTTGTCAAGCGTGTCAAGGGTGATGCTAACACACTAAAGTTCTGTATGAACCTTCTGTAATAACCTGCTAATCCCAAGAAACTTCTGATCTCAGTAGGAGTCTTAGGTTGTTCCCACTGAAGTACAGAATCAACTTTCTTAGGGTCAACACTAACTCCACCTCTCGAGATAACATGTCCAAGAAATGCTACCTCGGCCAACCAGAACTCGCATTTGCTAAATTTAGCAAACAACTGGTGTTGTCTCAACAACTGCAACACTACTCTCAGGTGTTGCTCATGCTGTGCATCATCTCTGGAGTAGATCAGAATATCATCTATAAAGACTACAATAAACTGATCTAGGAACGGTTTGAAAATCCGGTTCATCATATCCATAAAGGCTGCTGGGGCATTGGTCAACCCAAATGACATGACCAAAAACTCATAATGCCCATACCTGGTTCTGAAAGCTGTTTTGGGAATATCAGAAGCCTTTATCCTAAGCTGATGATATCCATATCTCAAATCTATTTTAGAGAAGATCATCGCTCCACGCAACTGATCAAACAGATCATCTATTCTCGGCAATGGATACTTGTTCTTAATAGTGATCTTGTTCAGTTGCCTGTAATCTATACAGAGACGCATGGTACCATCCTTTTTCTTAACTAACAGGACTGGAGCACCCCACGGTGAAGAACTGGGTCTAGTGAAACCCTTATCTAGCAACTCCTGTAACTGCACCTTGAGTTCCTTCAACTCAGCAGGTGCCATTCTATAGGCTGGTAGTGCTACTGGATGACTACCTGGATATATCTGAATCTCAAAATCAATGTCTCTGATAGGAGGTAAGCCTGGTAACTCTTCTGGAAAAACATCAGAGAACTCACGAACCACAGGCACATCATAAACACTGGCGGTGCTCCTCTCTGCTCTGGTGTCAACCACATGAGCAAGGAATGCTTCACATCCTTTCTGTAACATCTTATCAGCTACAGCAGTTGATACTATGCACGTAGGCAGAACTTTCCTGTCTCCAGTAAAGACACAAGAAAATTCCCCTAGTTGAAAGGTAGCTTCCTTCTTCCAACAATCGAGTTGCACTCGATATGTTTCAAGACAATCCATACCCAAGATGACTTGAAAGGTATTTACATCCAAGGGTATGAGATTAGCAGCAAAGGTGAAACCTCTAAAAGATAACAAGCATCCGGGACAAGACTCGGATAAAACTGTTGGTCCACCTAGTGGAACCCTCAACACTAACTCATCTACCAACTCTCGAGTTAACAGATTAAGTTCACCAACTAAATAATGTCGTATAAAAGAGTGAGTAGCTCCCGGATCTATCAAAACTGAAATTGGTATACTATTAAACAAAAGCATCTCTCCTGTAACAACTTGTGAAGAAATTATACCTTCCTGAGGTGTCAAAGAAAAGAAACGTGTTGAAGCTCTCCCTCTGCCACGTTGTCCTCTCTGACCACTTCTGCCACCGGACACTCCACCACCTCTAGAACCAGAAGCCACAGAGGAACTCGGAACATTATGGTATTGAGGCTGGAAAGCTTGCGATGCTGCTTGTCGAAGCTGAGGACATTCCCTTTTGACATGTCCTATCTGTCCACAGGCATAACAACCAGAATTCCAACACGGTCCAGTATGTGGCCTTCCACATTTGTCACATGGTGGTAAATCTTGCCTCTGGGGACCTGTCACTGACATTGACGACCCAGAAAATTGTCCACTATCGGCACTGCCCCATCTTCCTGGGTAGTATCCTCCTCAGCCTCTAGAAGTAGTGACATCCTCAGATCTCTGCCTGCCGAAACAACCAAAACCACGCCCAAGTTTAGAAATGAAACCTCTACCTCCACCTCTGTATCCACTACTGGATTGCCCTCTACTGAAGTCTGCAGATCTCTTCTTAGACTCAGGCACCTTGTCAGCATTCACAGATTCTTCAACTTGTCTAGCAGCCTCGACAAACTCACCAAAGTTCTCTCTGTTCCTCCTACTAGTAGCAGAAACTGTATGCCGAATCTCTGGCCTTAGTCCTTCCTGAAACCTTCTACATCTCTCTATGTTGTCGGGAACAAGCTGCGGACAGAAATTCACTAACCGTGTGAAAAGCGCTTCATACTCGGTAACTGTCATGTTCCCCTGCTTGACATTCTGTAACTGCCTGATTTTCTCATTAAGAAAAGTGGGTGGATAGAATTTGAGATGAAACTCCTCAGAGAAATCCTACCAGGAAAGCTCTGTACCTCTCCTCTTTTCTTCCACACCACGCCACCACAACTCTGCATCGCCAGTTAAAAGGTAGACCGCATGATTGATCTTCTTATCTTCTGGAAGCTCCATCAGACGAAAGACCTTTTCTATCTGTCTAAACCACTCATCAGCTTCAGCAGGATCTGTAGTACCAGTGAATTCTGTACCACCGAGCTTCTTTACAAGCTCATACGATCGCATCAGATCCTTACTGCTGGTAGAAGTAGAAGCTCACCTGTCAGCCTTGTACTTCTCCCTGGTCTCCAGAAACATCCTATACATACGAGATGCTTCATCCACGTGGTTACCACCACCTGGACCCAAGTACAAAGGATCGGGGCCAACATGGCTCTCAGCCTGATCATCACGATCAAAGCCTCTTTCTTCCATATGCAATAATATAATAGAATATTTCCTATTAGAAAACTACAGATAGAAGAAAGACACCTAAACCTTAATCCTATTGGTCTCTTATCGTCCCCTGATCTTGAGTAACTAAGTACTCAAACCTAGGCTCTGATACCAAAAATTGTCGCGCCCCAATTTCACATTAAGAACAACCACGAAATTAGGGCATGACAGGTGGAAATTACACATAATCAACCACTCGTCGCTTTCAAAACAATCCAAGGCATTTAATTGATAACCAAGTTTAAGCTGTAAACAAGAACTAAACAAACTGCAGAAACTTCTCTATTAAACTGATAGAAGATACAAGCAAAGTCTACAGCATAATACATTGATTAACATAAAGAAAGCATAACATTAATTTACATCTTTGTACACATTCTCTCTCTCACTCACACCTTGTCCCGAGGATCGAGGGGAATGGACTAAGAGACCTCTAACTAGACTAACAACAAACCTTCTATCGACTAAGCGTTAGGGTGAAACGATCCTTCTGATTCCTGATGCTGATGCTGACCTGAAAATGTTTGAGTAGAGGGATGAGCCTACTCGCTCAGTGAATAACATTTCACTTAGCTATCACTAAACAACTCGTCAGGTTTATAAACCAAAAATAAACATATATGCAGTTCAAACAGGGCAGTTCTTTTGACATAGCAAATTTACAGATAATAACCACATTTCTAAGCATCAACAGGTATTTCAGGTAAATAAACAGTTATATAAATTTACTGTGATCCTACATAATTACTTATTCTTTTTTTTTTATTATGCCCTAATCATATGCAGTGTACTCTGCATATAAAGATCTGTAACAAGTTCATGCTATGACCCCACCGTACAAGACTTAGCGACACACTCGGGAAATGCTAAGTCTGACTACTCGTCCTGGTCTGCACAGGACCCTAGGCTCCACGGCCTCAACGCACAACCACGTGTGATCTAGACTCCTCCTTTAACCTGAGTACACCGGCGGAGAGTCACAGGGTTACCTTCGTGACACAAGCACGAATGGTGTTAGATAATCGTGTTTTCTTTTGTTATCGCAGTGCCATCGTGACACAAGCACGATTGTTGTTGGACACTGCCTCTCTTTCCTCGTTTGTCCGTGACACAAGAACGGATGATGTTGCAACACGAGTTTCACCCCAAAGTTGCAGACCCGTCTAAGGGGTTCTACGGTGTTAGGGCATCTAGGTCTATTAATTAATTAACAGATAAACAATTTAACAAAAATATCACATTACAACTGTAAAACACATAATTTCCTCTTTCTCATCATTCTTATCACGCATTTCAAGTTCCAATGAACTTATCATACTAAAAAGTACATGCTACACTGTTAAAAAGTGATATCAACTGATACTGAAGCAATTAAGCATTAAAAATGAGTTTAATAATGATTTCTAAATGAACTGCCACTCACCACTAGAAACTCGGCCAATCACTATGGAACTCGGCCGAACACTTCCCAGAATCTGTAACTCGGCCGACCAACCTCGGCCGACCAGCAGGAAACTCGGCCGATCCTCTGGGGAACTCGGCCAACCGACACACTGCTTTATATACCTACAAGGAAACTCGGCCGATCAGGACCAAACTCGGCCGACAAAAACGCTGTTCGTTTATCTAAATAAGAAACTCGGACGATCCAAGACCCCAAACCCGGCCGACCAAAACTCTATACGATTGCCCTAATATGGAACTCGGCCGACCGAATAGGAACTCGGCCGAACCGCGCACAGGCAGAAAATAAAAACGGCCTGCAGATGTCGATTTCTCTCGAATCGATGGGCAAAACTCAAACAAACATCGCGAAACGTTCGCAAATGATACACATCACTAAACCGCACCTGAAGGGGGGGGGAAGAAACGAGCTAGGGATGCTCCTTGCGCCCCAATCTCTTGGCCGTTTCCCCTGCAACCGCAGCTCCTGCTGCAAACCGGATCGAATTGACAGAGAAGATGATCAACGGAGGGAAGAGGACGAGCTACAACAGCTGATTGGAGTAAAACGAAGCTCCGACGTCTCTCCCTTCTCAGCTCCCTCTCTCTCTCTCTCTCTCTCTCTCACGCAAGGAAGGAGAACGCTTCCTGCGTTCTTCGTTTCTGAGAAATGAAACGGATAAGGAAGAGAGAAAGGGTAAGGAGGAAACTTAGGGGCCTAAATGCAAAGTTCAAAACTACAAACGGGTCCCTATAAGCCCAAAAACATGCAACTTTTGACTCGAAGGTCGGATTCGAACGATTTCTCTGGCAACGCTTCAAGCGTAAGGTCCTACACACTTTAGAAGCTAGAAAACACACTAAGCACATGTATTTATCCCGTTTAAACATTAATAACAAAAACAGGCTTAAACTTAGCACATCAGCTAATCACATGCTTAACAGCATACTTACGGGATAAGCTCGACGCGGGTCATAACATGTATGTTCAACTTGTTAGGCATGTTGATGTTGTTAGCTATGATTGTGATACTAGACTTATTCATGATGTTAGAGATGCTCATGCTGCTAGACTCTTTATATTGTCAATAGGAATATGAGAATAGTTTGGTTAATGAAGATAGTTATTATTTGCTCCTATATGTATTTTTTTAATCATCAGTGTTGTTGAGCTTATTTTTCATATATGATTAAACTACTTAAACTGTCTCATTACCTAATAATGTTGGAATCAATAAACATTATTGAAGGTATATCTCTTGTTGGGACATGGGTCTCACCCTTGTGGTTTGCCACATCTTTTTAGGTAATCAGAAGTGAAGAAAACAAACATGTGGAAGAAAAGAGGAGCTAAGTTGATTAGATGTCTAGTGTGTCCTACAGTCATCCCTATACTCTCAGGTCCGGGAATGAAAAGTTTGTATATGGTGTTTCAAACGAATCAAAATTTTGTTAGCATGTTAATGCTTGTTTGTGTGGCATATACAAATATTGTTATCCTATGTATATATGTTGTGGATAAGGTGATAGAAAAATTTGTTTTAAATTCTTATCATAGTATGGATACAAGAAAGATATTGGGCTCTTATGTAAATGTTTCTCAGGGGGTGTTGATGTTGAAATCAATTTTGATTTATCCATACTTTTGGGTATGTGGTTAATTGGTGATTGATTGTGTTTTATTTTTTGAGTAATCTTGTTTAAGTTATAGGTTCTCACAAGTTGGTATCAGAGCTTTAGGTTCGCTGATTCTATAGGGACACTATGACTTAGGACTAGGATGATATCTAAGTTAGGAACATGACATATAAACATGGTTCATACTGCCTAATCTCAATACTTGGGTGCCCTGGCCAGGTATTCAATTATTGAAGAAAAGGTAGGTATGAACCCTTTATATTGCTATCTTTTTTATTACTCTAATCAAGTAGTCATTTTGAAACAATCTAAAGAGCATAATGAATCAGAAATCATGGTGCAGATAACTCAATATTACCTCAAGAGAATATGAGAATTACATCATTAACTATCAAAACTTGAATGTTTGGTAACTATAAGAGAAAGATACAATAACTTGAAATCTAAATCCAAATACAATAAGTAAAATAGGAGTTCTTGAAGATGTAATTTAAGAAGATAATAAAGTACAAGACAGATAAGTTTGTTCTTATAAAGTGATTCGAGGTATGAAATTTGCATAAGGTGGAGAGAATTCCTATGATAAGTATAAAATGAGAAGATGAATGGGAACAATGACAAAGGAATAAGGTGGAACCTGAGTTAATCTCAGACCAACTTGTGTATGTAAGAAAATTTTAATGTAAAATCAGCATGTCATGTGAAAGAAATTAATGGAGATGATCCTTGTTTAATGAAGAAAAATTGGAATATGATGATTTACCTCTATATAACTGGTTGAAAAACATAATAAAACAAGAGGACATATTCAAGTGTGATAAAAAGTCATCAAGGAAGGAGTAATGAGATATTTTAATTATGAAGATTCTTGTGCTAATGGCAAGGAACCCGAAATGAAAAAGGTAAACTGATACATAAGAAGTTGTAACCTGCATAATGAAAATAGAATTGGTTACCTTTTTTTCTAGTGACCCTTAAACAATTCCACTATGTGGTGGGAAGTGTGTTTCCCTTTGTGTCTTTCATTTCTAGGGCACAACTTTCAAGTGGATCATTTCCACTTGGTATGTGTGGATTTTTTGTAAACATGAAGGTGGATAGCTTATTATAGCTTAAGGTTGCTTCGACTATGGTTCCAAGATCATAAAGTTTGTGATGAGTTTACTTTTGAGCCTTCCAATAATTAGGAAGATTCCTCTTATATGTCTTGAGATTTTTTATGTTGGTAAAAGTAGATGAGATAAGGAGTGAGCTCCTTATAGCGCATGAGGTGGATACCAAGGTAATTAATCCTAGTATCCAATATGTATCAATGGTATGGAAGTATGTGAAGGTTGGAGATGTTTATTAAATGAACATTCCAAGTATTCCTCTCCATTAGAGAGAGAGAGAGGGTTGATGATGGACCTATAAATGCTGTTTGGAAGGAAAAAAAGTGATTCTATAATGTTGTGTATGGTTTAGTGATAGTTGGGAAAGACCACTATGAAGGATAGATGGTTTTTTTATCAGTAGACATGTGCTACCATGTTCCTTTAAGATAAACCTAGGATCAAATATCAATGCATAAGAGTTAGAGTGGATGAAATAAGTTACATGACCGTGATGAGTATATGGTTATATCCTTTAGACTAACCAATCTACAAATAGAATTTATGAATAGGAGGAACAAAGTGTTCA
Organism: Alisma plantago-aquatica; assembly: GCA_963693085.1. Classification (NCBI taxonomy): domain Eukaryota; kingdom Viridiplantae; phylum Streptophyta; class Magnoliopsida; order Alismatales; family Alismataceae; genus Alisma; species Alisma plantago-aquatica. Next base: position 318,678,285 of record OY856413.1, on the reverse strand, counting down.
TGTCATGTATTACAAGTTGTATCAAGCTTTGAATAATGGCATCTCAAGGTATTTCAGAGATGGTCAGTAACATGGTCAACAACTTTGTTAAACCTTAAGAATGTTGAATTAACTGTACTTATGTGTGACAAGTCTAGAAAGAATGAGTTGGGGTTGACTAAAGTATCCTCTTAGAGTTATTATATCTCTATTAAGTGTGTTGTGGGAATCCTGATAAGATGAAGACAATGTCGTTGTTCTACTCCTAACAAGGTCAATCAAGAAGTTATATTTGTTAATGGTTATAGACAAATGTATGATTCTTCAACCAAATAGATGGTTAGTTCACCATTGAGATGATTAGAGAATCCTCCAAAAAAATATGCTTCATAGTTCTTAAAAATTTGGAGATATTTACATGGTTGATTGAGTTGTTAATTACAACAACCATTAAAGGGGCATACAGATGAAACCTTATAAAGTTGCATATGATAAGAGATACATGATGGTCTATGTTTGGTAAGATCCAATGAGTATGGCCTCTGAGTGATGTGGGATACAACATATAGAATAGTTCAAGATGAAAATCGAGTCCCAAGGTTGAAAGGTACTACTAGACCAGTACATGTGGTATAACAGTTCATATGATGAACCAAGGTTACACATGCAGAAGTTGAGGAAGAAGAATATGACTTCTATGAGAATAGTGTGACATCATAATGAGATGAAAGTTACCATGTGGAAGACTGGGGATGAGGTTCATGATAAGTATCCATATTTGTTTACCTTGGATTTTGGGGGCGAAATCCCTAATAGGGTTTTATGGTTGAGAGACCCCTGACCTTGCTCAAAGTATTGAACATACTTAACTATCACAATTTAATGTTTTTAACCTTAATATAACCTTTTTATATGCTTTTTAATCATAATACAAGCTTAAGTTTCAAATTTGGTCCAATTTGGACACTGTTTGTGCAAGTTATGCAATTTTATGCACATTTTGGACTTTTATACAATTTACCCAATTGAGAGGTTTTATTTGCAATTTATCACTTTCATTATATTATTTGTATGTTCTCTCATCATTCTTTATCTTGTTTATCCATGGGGCACCTAGTTGAACCTTGGTTTGGAGGTGTTTTCCTTAAGGGTATTTTAGGGTTTACCCCTTTATGGATGAGCTACCTTTAGGATCTATCAAGAAAATGGTTTATTTGCTTTGCTTTGAAAAATAAATAAATGAGGTATAAGTAGGTATCCATGGATAGTGGTTCAGCTACTTGTGTGTATGCTTTTATATCCTTAATATTTTAAGGCCATGGATGCATGGAGAGCTTTTTAGACACCTCATGCTTCTTCTCTCCCTTATCCTAGAGCTTTATATATTTTTGAGCTTCCAAATGAAAGTTTTGCTTTACACCACTTCTTTCCTACTAATAAACTTGTTCCCTATCTATTTATCTATGGAGGACCTATCCAAGGTAGAAGAAGAAGGCGAATTTCTTGTTGGAAGCTCCTAGGGTTTTGTTTTGCTCTCTTTTAGGGTTTAAAAAGCTTCCTTCTAGTGATCTTGACCTAAAAGAGTAAGAATCCCCTTCTTTCCTCTGTTTATTTCTTTGTTATACCTCCTCCTACCTTTTTCCAGGTCAGAACATTGCTTTTCCATGGTATAAATTGCTCTAAGGCTAAAAAACCCTACATTTCTTGCTTCTTATGCTTAGGGTTTGCTCATTTGATGAAGAAAGGTGCTAGATGGACGATTTCACATCTTATGCTTGGATTTTCTACCTTAAATTCTCATGTTTTCTTCTGTTTGGTATTTTATCTTCTAATTTGAGGCGAGTTTTATAACTTTATCCACGTTTATTGCTTACCATAAGCTTGCTAGCTCATGTTCTTGCTTTTAAATGATGATCCATGCACTAAAAAGCTATGCTTGACTTGGATTTCGAGTTTTATAATGTTCCCTATTCTGATTTCAGTTCTAGAGATGAACCTGTGATCATGTGTACGTTATTCCTAAGGTATAATATGACTTGGATCAGGTTGGTTTTACAACTAATGGTGCTAAGCACCTATCAACCAATGATCAATTTTAGGGTTTAAAGTTGGTTTCATCTATAAACACATGACTCAATGGTGGTACCAATGCAAAAACTGATGGTGTTGCCTTCATGACAATTGATGGTGGTGACCAAGGGTGTCAAAATAATTTCACCCCTTAGGTTAGGTTTTGTCCTAATTAGAAGCTTAGTGATTAACAACTAAGTACCCTGATGATGCTATCAATCAATGGTGATATTAGTTTGATATTCGATGGTGATTAATGAATATAGTGCTGATCTAAAAACCTATGGTACCTTAATGGTCACTAGTGATGGTGTATGAGGTATCCACAACCTATGGTGAGTTAAGAATGTAGTTTTAGCATCAATTAAGCCTTAAACCAATGGTTTCTTGGGTCATTTGATGCAATGGTCGGACCTATACTCCAATTGATGGTTTTAATATATGAACTTGACCTAATGGTTAAGATCTAATGTTTCTTCATCCAATAAATTGGAATGATGCCTAAATTTAATATTTTGTTCCTAATAAAGTGTTTTAAATGGTTTCCTTTATGATATCAACTTAATAAGTTCATTTACTGACGACTTGTTTTAAATAAACAATCGCTTGTGGGTTTTGCCCTACTCTCAATGGAACTTTTTATGTTGTTAATCAAGGGACTTCTAGGGTTAGATGATGACTCTTTCTAGAGCACAACTCAATGACTTCATAGGTGGTTTCTTCAAGATGTTTGATTATGTAAACGACCAATGCCTTTACTTTTTCAACATTTAATGGTTAGAAGTTGATGCCTCAATATTCCCATTGTTTTGGGTGAAGCCTATAGTGTAATGTTATGATTCTAATGATAAGAGTGTGTGGGTTCAATGCCTTAAACTTGTAGTCTTACCCTTACTCTCGTATGATTGTGATTTATAATCACCATAATGATATATGGGTAACCCTAATGAGGTATAGCTTGTTATACCTAGCTTTAATATAACTAAATGATGGTAATTGGGTATGAATCATCCTTGAATGATTAATGCAATAATGGAGTACTCTCTTATTGTTGTTAAAACCCTAGTATGCTATAACCTGATGGGTACACCTTGATTTATGTGTGGGTTCATACTTGAGAATAGTATGAAATGTGATGGTGATGTTTCACCTTTTGCATCCATGATCCAATGGGGATGTCATGAGTTAGGGCTTGGGTATAAGTGTTGATTAGTAACATTAATATAATTTATCTTGTTGAACCTAACTCTAATGCAAATAGATAAATATGAGTATTCATGTTTAACATTCTTATATGATGGAATCATGGTGAAATAACCTCCTTAATATGATCATAACCTTAATATCTTAATTTGTGGTTATCATAGCCACATGGTTGACATTTCTTATGCTAAATATGTGCATTATGAATATGATGAGGGTTAATCATATCTAGATTCCTTGCATGTTTATGTAATAAAGGAATGTTCTTAATGTTAATATAACCCTGCTATGATTGTTTATGAATATCTACTAGCTCATTAATGCAATACTGTGCTGATTTGGTGTATTATATGTAAGTGATGTTGTTGAGCCATATTATAAGCCATGCAAAGAAAATGATGATCTTGCAGGGAATAGTATGATGGTCTTAATGACCTTTGGTCATGGTTGAGCCCTAAATGAGGTGCACTCCTCTTTGTTGATAAGGGTTGATACCCTATGATATTGTGAAAAGGATTTATATCATGTGATAGTATGATGACAAGTGCAGTCTCATGAATGGCAAGTGAATATCATCATGTAATGATGAGATGATGAACAATATGTCTCATTTGTTTTGTATCTTCTGAAATTGTTATATAGCAATGTTTTCTTGAAGTGAATTAGGGTTTGTATGTCCACTTGTTTGATGCAGCCTTAATTTACCCAATTGGAAATAATTAATCTAGTGAAAATCTAATCATGTAGTGCCAGGTGCCATAGATCCATCTGAGTGTCAGAACTTGCCAAATGGTGAAACGAGTATTCCTAAGGGAAAATCGGAGCGCATACTATTAAGTATGTGGGGTGCTTGTCATCTTGAATCCAAGTGTTTAGGGGGGATGATTGTGGTCATACCTAGCCCTTAGTTTGAGAATGAATTTGGTCGTGTCTCAGTGATTATATATGTGATGAGATTGGAGTACAACTATGGTTGTACCTCAAATTGTAGGGTATGTGTACCCACCTCCTTTCACTAGTGTCATGACTTGTTCCAAGGACGGACTAGGCTGTTAGCAGCTTGACCTTATGTGTGGTTGTGGCAGACACGTACTGAGTGGGGGTGGAGAAGATCTTAGGAGTCCGACTCCTCTTAGATCTTGTATGGCACTAATTCTGACTTAACAGTGGTCAGTTGGATTTTGAGTGGTTTCCTCAAATTCCTCAGGGTATAATAAAAGATGTAATACAGGCGTCTAGCAAATATGTTTAGGGTTATACACGATGCTTCATATTGGACGATAACCCTTGTTGTTCTCTGTACATAGAGATGAATTTTTATGCATGAAAAGATAGTAGATATTCTTATGTTGTGGATATGCTCATGTTATAAATGTGTACATACAATAGTCATGTTTAAGTTGTTAGAGATATTATTACTGTTGGCTATGATTATGACACTTGTTATCACATGTTGTTAGCTATGCCTTTGTAACTAGAGATGCCTATACTGCTAATCATGCTTATGCAGACAATTGTGCTTATATTGTTATCTCTACTTATGATGTTGATATGTTCAACTTGTTAGACATGTTGATGTTGTTAGCTATGCTCATGATACTAGACTTATTCATGATGTTAGAGATGTTCATGCTGCTAGACTCCAAATACTGTCAATAGTAATATGAGAATTGTTTGGCTAATGAAGATAGTTATTATCTGCTCCTTTATGTATTTTGTGAATCATCGGTGTTGTTGAGCTTATTTGTTATGTATGATTAAACTGCTTAAATTGTGTCATTACCTAAAAATGTTGGAATCAATAAACATTGTTGGAGGTTATATCTCTTGTTGGGACATGGGTCTCACCCTTGTGGTTTGCCACATCTTTTTAGGTAATCAGAAGTGACAAAAACAAACCTGTTGCAGAAAAGAGGAGATATAGTAATGAATCTTTGAGAAACTTGATTAGATGTCTAGTGTGTCCTAGAGTCGTCCTTTTACTCTCAGGTCCTAACAGGAAAAGTTTGTATATGGTGTTTCAAATGAACCAAAATTTTGTTAGCATGTTAATGCTTGTTTGTGTGGCATATACAAATATTGTTATTTTGTGTATATATGTTGTGGCTAAGGTGATAGAACAATTTGTATCAAATTCTTCTCATAGTAAGGATACAACAAAGATATTGGGCTCTTACGCAAATGTTTTTGAGCAAGTATTGATGTTGAAATCGGTTTTAATTTGCCCATATTATTTGGGTATGTGGTTAATTGGTGATTGGTTGTGTTTTATGTTTTGAGTAATCTTGTTTAGTGTAACGGGTTCTCACACGTAGACTTTGACTCATGTTTTTTTCTATAACTAATCGGTTTAGCCTATGAACTGACTCCAAAAAAGTGGCAAACCTCTCTATGTTTTCTAATGAAGACATTGGGGTTGTCATCTCAAAACTCAAACCCTTCTCAAAGCATTTGATCCTCTCCTTGTCCATTACATCCATGTGTGGATAGAACCGTAGAAGCTCCTTGAACTTGGCTTCATAAGCACTGACTGACATACATCCATGTCAGATATTCTCAAACTGTACAATCTTTTCATCTAAGTAAGTCTCAAGAAAGCACTAACTTACAAACTCCCATCTAAATTCCTCCCATGTAATCATGACTCCCGACCTTTTCTCCTACTGAAAGGCCCACCATTAGCCATCATTCCCCTTACACAAGTATACTGCATGCTTTACATTGTCCTCCTTGGGGATGTTGAGGATTTTAAAAGCCTTTTCCAACTCAATCAGTCGCATATCTGTATCATCTAGATTAGAGGTACCTACATATTCCAACGCTCCTACACATCACTCAAAAGTCTTTCCAGACCCATGAGTTTCTACAATGGGAACTGTTACCCTAGGTTGAACTATAGGCATTCTATCTGTCATATGATTCATTGTAGTCATAAACTGTCCAATAATTGATTATAAAGAAGGGTTGGCTGCATGAGATTGATCTACTTGAGGCATCTCAGGCACAACTTTTTCCCTATCTTGTCTCCTAGAAGCATCTCCTAGTGCAACAACATTGCTCTCTACAATATGTTCATCATGTTCTCCAGACATCTTCTCTATCTACTTCTAATTTTGTAGTAGCAGAAGCTACTATAAGATATACTGGAGAACATTTGAACATACTCAAATTGTAATCCTATGTCCATGTAGACTCAACGAACCTATAGCTCCAATACTAACTAAATTGTGATGACTATCACCAAAATATGAGATTACTCACAACAAAGCATGGAATTATTACTAATAACAACATTACCATAACACAACATAAATTAAAAACAATTGCAAGTCTATGTTTCAAGCTGAAGTATTTCATAACAAGCCTTCAACATATGCCATTTTCATTTCATAACTGCCAAAAGATGCTACATATTGTGTTCGCAGGCTATCAAGCCACAAGTGATACATATTCAACATGTCTATATGTACAAACCATTCTATACAATTATGGTACAATCCAAAATCTGTGTCGATAACAAACATAAAATCTTTTCAAAGACCCGAGAGTACATGGATGACACATAGGACTTTTACTAACACTCTACACGAGTAGCATGTCCAATCTTCTAATAGCTACTATTCTCCTTATTGGCTCAGCTCCAACACCACGACCTCGATCTCCTCATCCACTACCACCTAAAAAGTTGTGAAACCCATGGGGTGAGATCAAATGACCCAGTGAGAGTTATACCTCTTTGCCAACAACTATTATATGCATAATTTAATGTATGTAGATTAGATACCTAGAAAATTGAGCAGATTTAGTTAAATTGTGGCACCGCACGCCACACAAAGTGAGATCACTCAAAACAAAACTACAATAAGAGAGATTAACAAGAAGATTACTGAGAAAACACTAAAAATTAAAACCTTTTACATTAAACAGGCATATGGAAAGAACCTTTACATAAGAGTCCTTTCATGCCTCAAAGCATTCATAGGGCATGCTATCTACCTGTCACAAAAACATTATTCTAGAAACATATACATGATTCCATCATATCTGATATACATATAGCACATAATAATAGTGCGTCCGCACAACATCTACAAAATGCTCCCAAAGACCAGAGTGTATAGGGATGTATCTAGGACTCTATCAGTAAAAGACATCTAGCAACACTTTTGACCTTATCAACTATTTCTCCTCTGGTTGCTGCTCAACCTCCTATGCACGATCTCTACCTCCTCCTGCTCACCCACCTAAAAAGGTTGTTAACCAACGAGGTGAGACACACAGTCCCAGTAAGAGATATAACTCTCTACCAAATCTATTATTATCACAGATAAGATAAACTGAGTAGCAGTATAAATAACAGGAAGAACAATTACTATTGAATTATGAAACATCTTAATAATTTAAAAGGAATATGAAGAACATGTATATTTTCTATCAACAACATTGTATAAAGATCAAGAAAGGTCTCAACCAATATTTTCCTATTTGATCCTATACAATTATACTACACGAATGATTACATATTGATTATACCCTGAGGATTTGATTCGTACCATCCAAATCCAACCAACCACTATATGAATATATAGTCGAGTCAGTGTCATACAAGGTCTAATGGAAGATCTGGAATCCACGACCTCACCTTCCTCAGTCAGTATGAGTAAATATGCAGTGACATCATGAGTCATATACTTCTAGGGACATTTTAGTCTTGTTGTACAGATTTAGCCCACCTTGGAACAGGTTACAGTGCTAGTGAAATTGAGCTACGACTTATAGCAGTGCTCTTCTAGATATTGACTTATAGTCGATCCCATGATACAAATTCCAGGTATGACATATAGTCAATCCTATGATAAAAATTCTAGACATGACTTACATTCAATCCTGTAATATGAATTCCAAGCATGACTTACAGTGAATCATGTGATAAAATTCCAGGCCTGACCTACAGTCAATCATGTGATACATATATGTGCAGGATACAAGGTGGTGTTCCAACTTGCACCCCACATATTCAACAATATGACATCCGAGTTAAACTTGTTTCACCATTCAGCAAATGCTGACACTGAATGGATCTATGGCACATGGCAAACTACACTATTAGATTTCACTTGATTAATTAGATCAATTTACACACCTTAAAGCATCAATCAAGTTACAAAGTATAACCTTTAAACAAGATCTATATAAATAGGGCATAACTCATCACCTGAACATATTGAATCACATCATCGCTTTATGCTTGCTATTCATTATATATCCATCTCAAGGACCAATGTCCATCACAAGGATCAATGTCCATAACAAGGACCAATGTCCATCTCAAGGACCACATGTCTATCACAAGGACCAATGTCCATCACAAGGACAACATGTCCATCACAAGGACTACATGCCCATCACAAGGACCAATGTCCATCACATCATAACTACCATAGCTCATACCTAGCTATGTACATCAATCAATATCACCTACATGGTTAGAAATTGATAACAAGAAGGTAAAGCATCATCATTTCATAGAATTCATGCTATATGTTTACATCATACACTTCACATCATAACATTTAGGGTTTCACTTTACCTGATTAGGATTTATATAGTTGGATCATCAACCATATTTAGATCATCACTTCCTTCATTTTTATGAAGTATATTTAGAGATATGGAAACATATTCCTATTATTATTATGAAACATGTAAAGAGGTATAACTTTCAACATCACACACATGATTACACTATAAGGTATCACATCACACCATGTAACCCTAACATCCACAAGATGCATCACTACACATCACAAGATGTTGATTAGGGTTAGGGTATCAGACACCACAATAAGGTAGGGTATCAACCATTACACTAAGATAGGGTATCCGTTTAGCTTAGGTATCGGGAAACCACTCTATATAAGGTATCGACCTACCAACTCAAGGATGAGTATCGGTTTATCATCACTTGGTATCGGCTCAACATCACTTGGTATCGGGCTCAACACCTTAATGAGAGTGTGTCGGCCAAGGAACAACAAAGGATATTGTTCTAGAGGTACAAGAGAAGGTGTATCGGTTATACCATCTCATAATGTATCAACCTCATCTTCAACTAGGGTATCGGATTACCCATCAAATAGGGTGTCAGCCTATGTGCCCCTTTGTGTATCAGTCACATAGGTCTCTATATGATATTGACCATTAGGTTTGGTTGTATCAGTTGAACCTCTAGGGAGATGATCCCCTCACCAACTCTAGGTGTATCGGGTTAGGGTGTATCAGTTTGCAAGGTGTGCCGAATTACACATGTATCAGATTAGGGTTACCCATTTCGACTTCCACACTCAACTAGAAGCATGGAGACTCAACACTCTTCCTCACAAGGCATCACTAGATCATAAAAAGCCACATCATAAGAGGTATATTGGCTTACACAAGAGCGTATCGGTTTAGCATATCAGTTTATATGTATATCGGACTAGCACATCATATCAGTTTAGTCATCTTCTACCTCAAGATGACGATACTAACAATGCAAAGGAAAATAGCAACTTAACAAAGTTTTATTCTCAAAACGAAACAAAAGGCTACCAAGAAAATCTACTAGAAAGAAAGAGATAACTAGATAAAGATAACTAGTAAAGGTAACAAATATAAAGGTGATAATAATAAAGTAGGTTTGGAGTTATATAACCTGCCTCAAGAAAAACCACCAAGCTCAAAGGTCAAGCTCCAAGCCCATGAAGCTCAAGGTAGAGGGAGAAGATCCTCCAAGCACAACACCTCCAAGAAGGAATATAGAACCATGATTAAGAAAGAACAAAATAGAGAAAAGAAGGTACCAAGGTACATGGCCTAGAAGAAGAAAGAAGAAGAGAAAGAAAGCTAGAAAACCAAGGCTTACCAAGGAAGAAGATGAAAGAGAGCACCACAAGCTCTTGGCTCACCCACCAAGCTCCAAGGGAGAGTGCTCTTCAAGCTCAAGGTCAGCCACTAAGGAGAGAGAGAAAGGATCACTAAAAGAGTTCTCTTTCATGGGAAGAGAGGGGTATATATGCATGGATGATGAGAGAGAGAGAGCAAGGGGAAGGTGTCACCACCTTAGAACCCTAAAAGATGCATGTCCAAGAAGAAAGGACACATGTAACACCATGCAACAAGGTGATAGGACCTAGGTCTCACCCACTTGGCCTCCTTCCTAGGTCATGTCTAATACACACCTCCTCCTTCCTTCACAAACTGATAGGGATGAAACCCTAGGTCACAAACCGATATGGCACTCCTCTAGAGTCACCACTGCCTGATATGGTGATCCTCAAGTTTCCACCAACCACTAGTATGTCCCTCAAGACACCCTCAACCGATACCAAGCCTCCTCAAGGAAACCACAAATCGATACATGGTCTCATCAAGGCTCTCAAGCCCAAGACAACACTCCTAAGAGTAAAGCACACCTCAAACATGTGCCCAAAACATCACCAAGGATGTCACCACTCAACCCAGGACAAAATAAGACACCCAACACTTCCTCTCTCCTGTAGATGATGCTAAGAGAGAGAAGGAACACTCTAGAGGTGTCAAACTTGCACATCAATCCCTATCCTGGGTGAATTGCAATTTGTACCAAAACCTCTCCACAAAACACAAACAAGCTCAAACAAGGAACACATACCTCCAACATGCACTGATTACATCTTAGATAATTAGAGCAAGGAGTAAAGCAATCCTACTTAAGCAAACCAAACAGGGTTAGCCCAAAACATGGGTCAAGGTCCTTACAAGCCATAAACCCCTAACAAGTATTTTGCCCCCAAAATCCTAAGAGAAAAGAGAAGGATACTTCCTCCTCATCTCCTCTTCAAGCTCCCACATGGCTTCCTCAATGCCATGATGATGCCAAAGAGCCTTTACAAACACAAGATACTTCCTCTTCAACTTCTTCACCCTCTGATCAAGGATCAACACCAGACCCTCCACATAGGTCATATCCTCATCAAGATCCACCTCCACATGCTGTAATAATGTCTCTATGTCCGGGTGACACTTCCTCAGCATACTGACATGGAACACTGGATGCAACTTGTACAACTCAGGTGGCAAGTCCAACTTGTAGGCCACCTTCCTAACACGTTCCACAACTAGGTAAGGTTCCATAAAACTGGGAGCCAACTTACCCTTCTTCCCAAAACTCAAAACACCTTTCCAAGGAGAGACCTTAAGATATATTTTGTCTCCCACTTGGAACTCCAAGGGTCTATGATGATTGTCTGCATATGACTTCTATTTTTCTTGTGCTGCTTTCAAATGTTGTTGTATCACTTTGATCTTCTTTGTCATCTACTGCACAAACTCATGACCCTGAAGTTGATACTCCCCTATCTCATACCAACACAATGGAGACCTACAACATCTTCCATATAACACCTCATATGGTGTCATGTCAATACTTCTCTGATAGCTATTATTGTAGACAAACTCTATCGGACTGAGGTGTATTTCCCAACTTCTTAAGCACCGAAGAACACAAGCCCTCAACAGATCTTCCAAGATCTAAATGATCCTTTTAGACTGACCATCTTTCTGCGGGTGGAAAGTAGTGTTGAACTTCAATTATGTACCTAAAGTTGTATGCAGTCGCTCCCTAAAGTGACTCATAAACTAAGGACCTCTATCAGATATGATAGTAGCTGGAACACTATGCAAACACACTATCTCGTCAACATAAACTTGAGTGAGTTTCTCCACTATGAACGTTGTCTTCATATGAAGGAAATGTGCTGACTTGGTCAACCTATCAATGATCACCCAAATGGAATCATAACCTTTGGCAATCCTAGGTAGACCAACCAAAAAGTCTATAGTTACATGATCCCATTTCCACTGTGGTATAGGCAACTATTGCAATGTTCCTAATGGCTTCTGATACTCAGATTTGATTTGTTGGCACACAACACATCTTGCAACGAACTTATCTACATATTTCTTCAATCCTGGCCACCAATACATATCCTTCAGGTTGTGATACATCTTGGTACTACCTGGGTGCATAGCATACAGAGATGTATGAACTTCTTATAGCATCATCTTCCTCAAGTTATCCTCATCAAGAACTACTATCATGTGATGATAACACACTATCCCATATTCTGTCGCATGGAAACCATCACGCTTCTCACTACAGAACTCTGATCTAATCTACTGTGTCACAAAATCTATCTATTGAGCTTCTTTGATCTATTGTCTCAGTGTAGGCTTCACTTGTAATTGTGCCAACAATCTGGCTAACAAAGAGACTTCCAACTTGACATTCTTCTGGCACAAGGAGACCAACATGTCTCGCTTGTGACACATCAAAGAACTCAACTGAACTCTATCCATAGATGAATATTTCCTGCTCAAGGCATCTACCACTACATTCACCTTTCTTGGATGATAATCAATCGTGTCATTGTAATCTTTGATCAACTCCATCCAACGACGCTGCCTCATATTCAACTCTTGCTATGAAAAGATATACTTTAGGTTCTTGTAATCTGTGAAGATCTGACACTTCTCCCCATACAGGTAGTGCCTCCAAATCTTCAGAGCATGTACTATTGTAGATAACTCCAAGTCATGAGTTTTATAATTCTCCTTGTGTTTCTTAAGCTATCGAGAAGCAAAAGAAACCAATTACTTGTCCTGCATCAACACACATCCCAAACAATGCCCGGATGCATCACAAAAGATGATGTATCCTTTTCCTTGCTTGGGAAAAATAAAAATTGGTGCACTTGTTAGCTTCTCCTTTAGTGTCTGACAAGCTCATTGACATCTGTCATTCCAAACGAACAACACATCCTTACTCGTCAACATAGTTAGGGGTAGGGCAATAGCGTTGAATCCCTTAATGAACCTTCAGTAGTAACCTACCAAACTTAGGAAACTACACACTTCTATCAACATCTTCGGTTGCTCCCATTTTGTCATAGACTCACCTTCTTAGGATCCACGCATACTCCTTCTGCAGATATAACATGTCCCAAGAAATATACCTTCCTCAAATAAAACTCACACTTGCTAAACTTAGCATAGAGTTGGTGTTGTCTCAACACTGTCAACGCCTGATGAAGATGTTATTCATGTTTCTGACTGTCTCGACTATATATCAAAATGTCATCTATGAAGACAACCACAAACTGGTCAAGGAACAGTCAGAACACCCTATTCACCAAATCCATGAACGTTGTTGGTGCATTGGTCAGCCCATGGCATGACCACGAACTCGTAGTGACCATACCTCATCCTAACAACTGACTTTAGTATGTCATCCTCCTTAATCCTCAAGATGATTGCTTGACTGTCGATCTACTATCTTCAAAAACACTATCGTGCCACGCAACTGATCAAATAGATCATCTATCCTTGGCAAAGGATACTTATTCTTTACCGTAACCTTGTTCAACTGTCTATAATCTACGCATGACCTCATAGATCCATACTTCTTCACAAACAACACTGGAGCACCCCACGGTGACGTACTCAGCCTGATGAAACCTTTGTTAAGCAGTTCTTGCAACTGTCTCTTCAACACAACTATATCTTTCAATGTCATCCTATACGGTGTCTGAGCTATGGGTTGCGTACCAGGAACCAGATTGATCTCAAAATCAATCTCACGGGGCGGGGGAACACCCAAAAACTCTTTAAGAAATACATCCTCAAACTCCCTCACCACCGACACTTACTAGATACTAGGACTCCTCTCCTCTGTATCCACCACGTGTGCTAAAAATACCTCACAACCTTATCTCAAAAGCTTCTTTGCCACCATAGCTGATATAAGAAACATTGGGAGAATCTTCCTATCTCCTTGAAAGATCCACATCTCACTACCATCTGTAAACATCGCTTTCTTGGAACTACAATACAAGACTTCTCTATACTTCTTCAAGATATCCATTCCAAGGATCACATCGAATTCATGCATGTTAAGTGGTATAAGATCCACTTGAATGTTGTGTCTCAAAAAAGAGAGAACACAGGAAGGACACACATCCTACAACACTACAGAACCGACCAAAAGTGTTTCTAGCAACAAACTATGCTTCTTATGACTAATAGGCAAGGAGCAACTGCTAAGAACTTCACGTGTGATAAAAGAATATGTAGCACCCGGGTCAACCAAAATAGATACAAAGCAAGAAGAAGAGAAATCATAATGAAATAACTCCATCTGACCAGTCACCACTCACGGGTTGACCACAGCCTCCGGCTGACTCATGGCATAGAATCTAGTCATTGTCTGTTGTTTCCCCCATCCTCTACTTCCCTGAGCAGACAATCTAGTTTGGGATGCTTGGCCACATCCTCGTCCTCCTATGCCAATATTCTATTGAGCCTTGCTGACTCTGCCTTGGTTGTTGGGTCACTTGTTCACCTCTCCTCAGACATTCCCGCCTCATATGTCCTACCTATCCACACTTGTGGCATGCCCAGTTCCCATATTGTGGCCTACATGGTCCTGTCATCGATGTTGATGCAACACTTTGGGCTCTTGAGGGTGGAAAACTACAACATCTGCCCTTGCTCGGTGATCGTTGTGTCAAATCACTAAACCTCTGTGATGCTGGCGATGCAAAAAACCTCAGCTTCTTGAAGCCACCTGACGACTTCCCTTGAAACTGTGAAGACTGCTTCTTGGTACTTGCCTCTCTTTTCTCCGTCATAGATCATTCTATCCTTTGAACAGACTCCACAAATGTAGCAAACCTCTCTCGATTCTCCAAGGCAGCATTTGAGGTAGACGACTCATCATTCAACCCTTTCTCAAAATTACGAATCCTCTTGTCTTTCGTTGCAGCCATGTGAGGATAGAACCTCAACAACTCCATAAACCTTACCTCATAATCATTGATCGTCACGGATCCTTGTCAAATACTCTCAAACTGGCTAATCTTCTCATCCAGATACATTTGAGGAAAGTATTGACTTATTAACTCTCGTCGCAACTCCTCCCAACCAACCACAACACCGGGTCTCTTCTCCTCCTATGGCCCACCAATGGCCAGCACTCCCTCTCAGAAGGTACACTGCATGCTTCACCTTATCCTCTTTAGGGATACTCAGGATCTTAGATGTATTTATAGCCAGAAGGTAGCAAATCAACATGTATGTGAGAAGGGATCATTTGAACCATCTACTTTAGGGGTTATTCATGTTCTGTACATTTTTTTTCTCTTCCCTTTGATGTTTTTATCTATGGAAACCATGAGGGGTTAATCCCACTTTCCTTAGGACGTGGGAGTATCCCAGTTATGCATTGTAATTGACTAATATGCATTAATTTAGTAGTTTTTTTAAATATCTAGATTTATTTCTATGAGAATGAATGAACTATCCATGCTTGATAACCAGACGTAGTAATTGGACCTTTACTTTCTTTGAAAAAGGAAAATTAACAGTCAAAACTTCATAGAAATACATGTACTATAAAGCCCTTTGTGAAAGGTGGCATACAAACGTGAGGAGATTACCCAGAGCATCCGATAAAGCACCTAGCTAATAACACAATTGATACGAGAGTGGGATTGGTATTATATTAGGTAGTGAATTACGCTGTGAGAGTGGGTAATTCTCACTACAAGCTCTTAATACAGGGTTAGGAGAGATTTTTATTATGTATTGATATTAACTTGCAATGTTAACTATGGTGAAACTGCTATCCTAAGGAATTCACTCAGATTGAGAGCAACAACTAATAATTTAGATTTATTTTTTGTTCTAGATAAGTAAACCAATCAATCAAGTTTCTTTGGCATAAGCTAATCGTGTTATAGTTAGTAATAGTGTCTGAAGTTATGTTTCATTGTGTTCAATGTCTGAGCCTCATTGGCATGTATTACTATGATAGTGTACACTTGTGTTTTAAGTGTAAAGAAAAAACATCAAGTTTTTGGCGTCATTTCTAGAGAAATGACAACTTCAGTACTAGGAGTGTTGTAATCGGCCATTCTAGGCCAACCCTTTATTTTTTTATCCATTTCAAACTGAATTTCAATTTTTTTTTGTTCTTATGATTAGTATTGTGGTCTCACAATGATTTTTGTTATTTTCAGGTACTAGTGCATGGTGCATGCCAGATCCCACGACTACGATGAGTCAACTTCACCGGGTTTGGTCAAGAGGAGCTCCTACAAAGAGGACGGGAGTACGGTGCATCAGTGGACATGTTTAATCAAATAAATCATACCCCACCACCTACACCTCCACCAGAGGAACTCGGCCAGTAGAAATGGGTGCCCAAGAAGAAGAACATATGATCTGGGAAAGGATCAAGGCATCTTCTTTGATGGATTAAAAAGGGAAAATCAAGAGACAAGCCATAAATGACGACAACTACAAGATTGATCTAGGTTTGGTTTCATTATTCAAAACACATGCCTTTCATGGCCACATCTCTGAAGATTCGATGACGCATATCAATAATTTCGTAGAAAGCTACGATATGGTCAAGATAGATAGGGTGTCGAAAACTATCATATACTTGAAGCTCTTTACATCGTCATTGGAAAACAATGCCAAGTCTTTGCTCTATAACCTTGAAGATGAATGCATTGAAACTTGGGAACAAATGATAGATACCTTCTTTGAGTAGTACTTTCCACCCCAAAAAACTAATGACCTGGTCAAGAAAATCCACAACTTCAAACAACAAGTTGAGGAGTGATATTTTGAGATATGGGAGAGGTTCCAAAACATGTTGCGGAAGGTCCCTCACCATGGCATTGACTTGTTAGGTCAAGAAAAGATTTTCTATTATGGTCTACAAAATGGAAAAAGGACCACACTTGATAGTGTAGGAGCAGGCTTCTTCCTCAACAAAAAGCTAGTCTGGTGTCACAAAATCTTAAAGAACATGTCCAAGAACCAGACATGGGGAAAAGAGAGAGAGCACCCAGCAACCCTTAAAAGTGTTGGGGAGTCCAAAGTTATTTCAAAATTGAATGAGAAGTTGGACTTAATAGCAAAGAAGTTGTGTGCTAGGATGGAAATTCTTCAGGATGGGAGGACGAGGAGTGCAGGTTTGCACGATAGAAACAATAGTATAGGAATAACAACTACTCTTGGAGGAAGGATCCTAAGCACTCCTAGAAATATCCTAATAATTTTCAGCAAGATTTGTCCCAGGCACAACAGGCTAAGAAACAACAGGTTGGTGGCCACCAACATATCACAAGGAGAGGAGCCCTAGTAAAATTGACCGCATTGAGGAGATGCTCGGGAAGCTAGTGAACCAAAATGAAGTTCTTATTGGCTATAATAAGAGAGAACTACAGAGACAAGGAGCACAAATTTGTAGTATAGAAATGTAGATTTCTTAGATTGCATTGGAAGTGGCTTCCTTGAAGAAGCCAGGATAGAAGGGGTTTCTAGGAAACACTGGTGTACCTTTTGGAAATCATTAGGTCAAGGTGGTATTACTTCATAGTGGCAAAAAATTTCTTAATGAAAAATTAACTGGTTCAAGTGTAGGAGAGACCACAGGTGATACAGACAAAGCAGTGACTGATGATATAGTTGAACCAGATGCTACAACAGAGGAAAAGATAGCTAATGAAGATGTTGATGAGACAGAGGATACAAGGAAAAAGACATATATCCCACCTCATCAAAGGAAAGTTGATAAGTCAGTGCCCTTTCCAAACAGTCTGAAGGCAACTAAGGCGGACCAACAATTTCAAAAATTCCTAGACAACTTCAGAAAATTGCATGTCAATATTGTGACATACAACTCATAAAAACATAATTAACTAATGCGGAAGCGTTCACTAAGCAGCGGATTACCGAAAATCACTAAAAATTAAAACCTTTTTATCAAGAGATCCATGAAAGAAAAACTTTCTCACATAGAACCAAAGTAACACATTTACATTCTGGATTAAAGGTACATGTACTGTATCATCCCTTTATGTGAATTACAAGCATCAACTGTCCTGTTAAACTAAGCACAAGAAGTATGAAAATCTCGAGGCACTGAGCCAAAATCTCGAAAGCACTAACTACTACTCTGAGGACTTGAGAGTACAGAGACGACACATATGACTCTATATACATCTATACAAGGCATGATAGCGAGTGTCTCCACCTAAGACTTCACTGTTGTCCCTGCTGCTGTTGTTGCTGTCCTTCACCAGCTGAAGGTTTCCTGCGTACTCGTCTACATCCACCTAAAAATGTGGTTCCCACAGGGGTGAGACAATTGTAAATTGCCCCAGCGAGAGATATAACTCTCCGCCAGAAACATTATTATTGCATCTAAAGAAGATAAATATGAACAGAGGAATCATATTTGTTTGACAACAGTTAATTCAATGTCTAACATATTAGAACATTATTCTTATCAGAAGCATTGCAGCTATAACTTGATAGAGCAATATGTCACTTATCCATTAAGGAATATGAAGAACATGTATAACAATTATTCACTATAGAATCATTACCACAACATTAACTCTCTTCAGGCTTGGATCATATATCTAATATCTGGTATTGTCATAGTGGAGTCATGGCCTGTAGCCACACTCTTTTCACAAAGTATTGGGATCTTAATCCCTCAACTCATCAAGTACAATTCCACTTCTTAACAAGTTTATTATCATGTTTATAGAATCTTGG
The DNA here is from genome assembly GCA_963693085.1 of Alisma plantago-aquatica. NCBI lineage: Eukaryota > Viridiplantae > Streptophyta > Magnoliopsida > Alismatales > Alismataceae > Alisma > Alisma plantago-aquatica. The sequence goes on along the minus strand of OY856413.1, from coordinate 318,659,376 downwards.
TATTTGAACCCTTATCTCATCATAGAACACTTGTTACCACTTATTAGGTAACTTCATACCTTCAGGTCATCAGACCAAGGACATTATAATTCTTGCTACACAAAGTATTGCACATAGTTCACAAAGCTCATGTCACCTCTTATTACCCCTTAATAGGCAACAAGGCATATTATGGCTTATGAATCCTATATAACATTTTCAATATACAAAACATCATAGCCCATACCTGGCTATGCTCATCTTCTCAACATATCTGCAAGATTAGGAATCATGCTACAATTACATATCAGTACCATGCAATACAAGGGTTATCTTATTACATTCATAACCATTAGTCTGTATTTGAGCTTCACATAGGATTACTCTCTGTTAGAACTTCACATAGCATCACCCTGTATTAGGGTTTCACATAGCATTAACTTGTATTAGGGTTTCACACAACATTACCCAGTATTAGGGCTCACATAGCATTAACTTGTATTAGGGTTTCACATAGAATTACCCTATATTAGGGTTCACATAGCATTACCCTGTATTAGGGTTCACATAGCATTAACTTGTATTAGGGTTTCACATAGCATTACCATGTATTAGGGTTCACATAGCATTAACTTGTATTAGGGTTTCACATAGAATTACCCTGTATTAGGTTCACATAACATTACCCTATATTAGGGTTCACATAGCATTACCCTGTATTAGGGTTCACATAGCATTAACTTGTATTAGGGTTTCACATAGCATTACCCTGTATTAGGGTTCACATAGCATTACCATGTATTAGGGTTCACATAGCATTACCCTATGTTAGGGTTCACATAGCATTAACTTGTATTAGGGTTTCACATAGCATTACCCTGTATTAGGGTTCACATAGCATTAACTTGTATTAGGGTTTCACATAGCATTAACCTGTATTAGGGTTCACATAGCATTAACTTGTATTAGGGTTTCACATAGCATTACCCTGTATTAGGGTTCACATAGCATTACCCTGTATTAGGGTTTCACATAGCATTAACTTGTATTAGGGTTTCACATAACATTACCATGTATTAGGGTTCACATAGCATTAACTTTTATTAGGGTTCCACATAGCATTACCCTATATTAGGGTTCACATAGCATTACCCTGTATTAGGGTTCACATAGCAAGGAATCAATATGGATAACATAAGTATTCAATCATACTTATTTATTCTCATCATTCATCATTAAATGAATTCTCAACACACAACATGAGTTTCTCTCTCCTCTTTGCCAGAATATGATTACATCATAGTTTATAGGTTTGGATTAACCTTTTCATAAGGCATATTAGCCTACATTCAACAGGGTGCATTGCATCTCAATGTGACCATTATCATGACACATCTCATGTGTCATTCATCCAATTATATTGGACTTATAACACATCAAGGTATACCAGTATTGGGGTGTTGGATGTGATATCTATCATATCTTGATGTATCACTTCCCTCAACACCTCTATCTTACTTGAGTTTATCCACTTAGCTTGTATTAGGGTGTTCCCCATCCTAATACTTTATGCACCAGTTCATCACATTTATCATGTAATGTGTTGGTCATTAGTCACTCACTTAGATTATACAACCATTTCCAATACTATGGACTCATCATTGAGTTTAGGAACTATTAATATAAGGATGTCCATCATCAACCTCTCTAGGTGTTACATTTGTCAAAACATTAATCACTATTCCATTATTAGGAATAGTATTCTCCATATTTATAATTTGAGGATTCACATAGCATATTTCATACATTTATGGATTTCACATAGTATTACTCTTCAATAGAGTTTTACATAATCATCCTTCTATATCAGGGTTTCACCTAGTATTATGTGAAATTAGGATTTCTCAACACATCACCCAGTGATAGGTCTTCACATAGAATTAGTAGCACTACCCTATATTAGGGTTTCATGCACCTTACCCCATTTTAGGGATTAAGGTTTTCCATTCACATCCAAGTAAAGTTTCTCTTACCTCATACCCAAATTAGGGCTAGGATGTACAATTCCCATTAAATTAGGGTTTCCTTCATTGTTACACTAAGTTAGGGTTACATCATCACCCTGGATTATGATTTCACTGAGCTTAGCCCTAGTGTAGGGTTTCACATAGCCTTGCCCTAGATTAGGGTCAAGGTACATCAATCTTTTCAATGAGGATTTCATGATCTCATATTATGGATCAAACCCTGATTACACATTTATTCATAATGAGAGAATTATGGCTTATTAAGTAAGCAATCATTTCTCCCATTCACTCTCCCTCTCATCCTCTCTATGATGTTAATCACTCCAAGATTGATCTATGGTTAACTCTTCACTTAAGTACACATATTTAGGGTTAACCTTCATAATCATCATTGGTCTACATCATTAAGAACCAAATAGCTAATTGACCTTTGATCATATAAGGTGTCCAAATGGTTTAACCAATTTGGACCTCAAAAGGGTCTTGGTCACTTAGACGTCAAACGGTCTTGGTCACTAAGTTCAAACGATTTGAAACCGTTTAGCAAAGTTGGTTCTTGAAACTGTTTAGTCAACACATCTTGAAACCGCATGAACTTGAGTCTCCAAATGGTTTGAGATCGTTTGGTCCCAAACGGTCTTGAGACCGTTTGGACTAAAACGGTCTTGAGACCGTTTGGTCCAAACCTTCTCAAAACCACATGGACTAAAAATGTACTTCAACACTTAAATCGATTCAAGGTTTCATTCCATTAACCAATCATCAATTGAACCACTAACGTATTCATCAATTGAACCACTGAATCACCATTCAATTAGACCTTCAATTTAGGGTTTGAACCCAATTGAATTAGGGTTGATAATCAAGAAACCATCACTTAGGATTTTGAAACTAAGGAACCATCAATGGTTGACATTGTGGAACCAATTCAATTGAAAACAATGAACCATCATCATTATATGGTATGACCTGACCTCAAACGGTCTTGAATGACCCCCAAACGGTCTTGGGATCATTTGGATGATCTCCAAACGGTCTTGAGACCGTTTTCCCATTCCAACATCAAAATCCATGTCATCCAATTAGGGTTAGGATCATTGGATTGATCATCAAATCAGCAATTGATTACATTTCAATTTGGTATCTTTGGATCATCAAATACCCCACCATGCTCAACCCTAGACCTCCAAACGGTCTTGGGTGGCCCTCAAACGGTCTTGAGACCATTTTGGTGATCCCCAAACGGTCTTGAAACTGTTTGGGTCAATCAACCCAAAACATCAACTTAATCAATTGGAAATTCAGCACTTAATCGATCAGGGTTTGCAATTAAGGAATCATTCACAATTGAAACCTTCAAAATCAAACCAATTGAAACCATTGGATCAATATCCAAGTACCACAGCATATATCTTCAAACGGTCAACCATCTCAAATGGTCAACCTTTCCAAACGGTTTGCAAACCATTTGGTCACCAAACGGTTTGGTGAAACCGTTTGGACTCAAACATTGAAACCGTTTGCCCTAGATATTTGGGGAGGTGTGTGCTTATGATGATGTAATCATCATAAAGCTCCAAACTCATGAAATCTGCTGTGATTTCCATGGAGATTGCATCAATCAATCAAACTTAATTTCGGAAATGTAAAAATGATCACCAATTGATAAGGAATTGATTGCAATAATAAAATTAAGGGTTCAAGTTATAAAACTCGCCTCCAATTGAGCTCAAAAGCTCCAATATCACGTCAACAATGGTGGATGCAACTCCTTTCACCATTCTAAGGCTCGTCCTCAAGGTTTGAGTGAAAAGGAATGGTTAGAATTGAAGAGGGGATCGAATTAGGAAGAATTCATGCATTAATTTGTGCTTTTCACAATGGATTCAAGGTGAAAAGGGATCAAGAAGCTTACCAAAAGGTTGGGGGTCATCCTCCTGATCCTCCCAAGCTCCCTTGGTCGTTTCCCAAGCAAGGATAAGAAGTGGGGTCGGAAAAGCCTTTCATTTGGCTTGTAAAAGGTCTTTTTATAAAAATTCAATGAGAGAGAAATGCTTTATTAAAAATTCATTTAATCCCAAAAATCATGCTGCCTATTCCACCTCAACTCCTTGGATCTGAGGCTATCTTGTTTGCCTCTTATTCCTCTCAATTATCCATGATTTAAAGAAAAGCAAATTAAGCACCTCAAATCATATTATACTAATATCCATATGTGAGTGGATATTTCTTTTTCTTATAATAAGGTGTGTGAGTTATCCACTCCGTTGGATATTCTCATGGTCCTTGAAAAGCTTAAGGACGTCCATGCACATCTGAATTCAACCATTTTAATTTTGGTTGAAGGCAACTTTAAATTAATACATTTATATTTTTTTCCCTAAATTGAATTAGGGTTTCGATTAGGATTAAATCTTGATTATTTTAATATCAAGATTCTCTCTCTTCCAACTTAATTCAAATGAGGCGCCCCTCTCATTTTATTTGCCCTACATGATGCCAAGAAACATTAGGGACCTTATTGAAGTGGTAATTTGCATATTGAACCCTGGGTTTTGGGTAAATTGCACATTACACCAAAACTAGGTTTTAATGCACAAACATTGCTTTATCAGCTCTTTCTTGGTACTCAGGCTTCCATAAGCCATACCATTGCATTATTTTCACTCTCATGATGCTTAAACACATGAGGAACATATTATCATGCACAATTTGCACTTAAACCCCTCAACTTGGGTAATTTGCACTTTAGTCCAAAACAAGCAAAACATTGATTTCGACAATATTAAAAAAGGACTAGAATTGCAACATAAGTTCCTCTTGAACCCTAATTTATTTTCACAAGATAAGATTAAGCATATAATCATTTCTCTTAATCAAAACACCTTGGGTTAAAGCATAACCCATGTCAGGGATGTTATAAATTATAAACCCCTAATAAGGATTTCATCCCCAAAATCCCAGGAAAAAGGAGGGATAGATTATTTATTTATCATACCCTCAAGTCTCCACATAATATCTTAATATCATAGAGATATCATGGTTCTGTAGTCCACACAGAGTTCCTTTCATTAATTCAACCTTATCAATGTTTATGTTTATGCAGAGCATAAACCCCTAACATATGATGTCCATATTATTTGAAAGGAGGAAGCATAAAAGAACATACTCCTGTCATCACCCAAGAGTGTCTATAAAAAAAGAAACATATATATATCTTAACAGAGATAATCCACTCAGCAATCTTTTATTTGTTTGGAAAAGTTCACTTAGCAAAACTCTATTAAATCGGGAATGCTCACTTAGGTTTTCCTTTTAATTGGGAATGTTCACTTAGCTCTTCTCTTTAATTGGGAATGTTCACTTAGCTCTTCCCATTTAATTAGGAATGTTCACTTAGCTCTTACTATTTAGGAATGTTCACTTAGCTCTTCCTATTTAGTTGAGAATGTTCACTTAGCTTTTCTCTTTAATTGGGAATGTTCACTTAGCTCTTCCCATTTAGGAATGTTCACTTAGCTCTTCGTATTTAGTTGAGAATGTTACCTTAGCTTTTCTCTTTAATTGGGAATGTTCACTTAGCTCTTCCCATTTAGGAATGTTCACTTAGCTCTTCCTATTTAGTTGAGAATGTTCACTTAGCTTTTCTCTTTAATTGGGAATGTTCACTTAGATCTTCCCATTTAGTTGAGAATGTTCACTTAGTTTTTCTCTTTAATTGGGAATGTTCACTTAGCTCTTCCCATTTAGTTGAGAATGTTCACTTAGCTTTTCTCTTTAATTGGGAATGTTCACTTAGCTCTTCCCATTTAGTTGAGAATGTTCACTTAGCTTTTCTCTTTAATTGGTAATGTTCACTTAGCTCTTCCCATTTAGTTGAGAATGTTCACCTAGCTTTTCTCTTTAATTGGGAATGTTCACTTAGCTCTTCCCATTTAATTACATTATACTCTCTAGATTATTTCAGAATGACTACTTGATCAGAGTAATAAAAAAGACAACAATCTAAGAGTTTCATGCTTGCCTTATCTACAATAATCATATACCTGGCCAGGGTATACAAGTATTGAGATTAGGTAGTATGTACTTTATTTACTATCATGTTCCTCACTTTTCATATCATTATACACACAGGATTTTCCATTCCTAGATTTTCTCCAGGCATCACTTCTATATCTCATCTTATATCACAAAGATAAGAGGGATTATAAAGCATTTTAAAAAAAACACTAAGTAAAAATGTAAATTCTCATCTTCCTTGTGTTATAGGACTAGTCAAAGGAAGTTCAAAAACTACCGATTTCATATCTTTAACACATAGAATCATGAAACGAAGTATCAGAATGGATATATTTCATCTGACCTGTCTGGGATGTATGTCCACATCCTCTATTATTACTAGAAAACTGCCTCCTTTGTGAGCCTTGCTGACTCTGCCCCTGGGGTTGAGGCATCATCGAATTCCCATCTGGACAATCCTTTGCTAGATGTCCCGGTTGTCTACATTGGTAACAGACCGTGGGTGCAAAATAGGGTCTGTGAGATCCAGTTACCGATGTTGATGCTATTTCGGGGGCTCTACTTGGAACATTACTACGATCCCTACCCCTACTTGACGTCCATTGTGTCTGGGCATGGAATCTCGATGATGCCGCTGATGCAAAAAATCTTGGTTTCTTAAAACTTTCAGACCTTTGTCCTTGAGACTGAGTGTACACCTTCTTACCATTAGTCAATAATTTCTCAATTTCAGACCTCTCTATCCTCCTTACCAATTCCACAAAGGTGGCAAACCTCTCCATGTTCTCTAAAGCAGACACAGGAGTGGTCAGTTCAGCGTTCAACCCCTTCTCAAAATGCCGAATTCTTTACTCATCATTAACTGCCATTTGCGGACAAAACCGCAACAACTCCATGAACTTAGCTTCATACTCACTAACGTTCATCTGTCTTTATTTGATCCTCTCAAATTGAGAAATCTTCTCATCTAGATACGTCTTAGGGAAGTATCTACTGACAAATTCTCATCGGAATACCTCCCATTCAATTTCTTCATCTTGTCTCTTATCTTATTCTATCATCCACCAATGATCAGCACTCCCTTTTAGGAGGTACACAGCATGTCTTACCTTTTCAGCTTCAGGGATATCAAGGATCCTGAAAGCCTTTTCCAGCTTTGCCAGCCACAAATCAGCATCTACTGGATCAGATGTACCAGCATAATCTATGGCTCCAACCCGGCAAAGTCTCTCAAAAGTCTTGCCGGCTCCATAACCCTCATGATGGGCTGGTGCCCTAGGTGCAGGTATTGGCATCCTATCTGTCATGTGAGTCATGGCAGCTATAATGTGGCGACCGTCTCGCAAAAACAGGACTAACTTAAGCGGAAACGAATTATTAGAAGCGGAATAATAAAAAATTACTAAAAATTTAAAACTTTTTGGAAAGAGATCTTTAAACCATAAAACTCTTTTTATAAAAAAACAAGATGAACTGTTTACAACATGGTTTGACATTACATCTCTGTGAATTCACATCTCGAGTGATTACATACATCCATTGCCCTGTTACCTGTATAGGCAAGATACAAAAATCTCGAGGCATTAAGCCCAAAACCTCAGATCTACTGACTCCTAGGACCTGAGAGTACAGAGACGACACATATAACCTACTATCTACAAGACTTGATAGTCAGTATCTCCACCTGAGATTCACTGCTGCCCCTGGTGTTTCTGCTGCTGTTCTTGCTCATCTCTAGACAGATTCCTTCATCCTCGGCGTCTACCTAAAAAGTCAAATCCCACGGGGGTGAGACAATTGAATAATTGTCCCAGCGAGAGTTATAACTCTCCGCCAGAAGCTTTGTTATTGCAATAAGGAATAAAAATAAGCAGTATAATTATTAACATTTAACAGCATGTTTAATATCAAGTAAAGCAACATTTCAATTATAACTTAATTGGATATTAAAGCATATCTCATTAAAGAATATGGAGAACATGTATACTAGTTATTTAACTAGAACATTATAAACACTGTAACATCAATCATTGTTTCTCGTAGTTCAACCTAAGAAGTTATGCTACACGGCTGATTATGTTTTCCAAACATTATTATGCCCTGTGGAGATGAGGTATACCGCTCATAATCCAACCGACCATTACGAAATCGCGTCGGTACCATACATAGGTCATCAAAAGAGCTGAATTCTTATGACCTCATCTTCCTCAGTCAGTAAGAGGATTTACTTGCAGGACATCTTGTGTCTCTGCTGTGATAGCTATCCAGGGTATTCTGGAACTTCGCTATAGATCACAGTGGCGTTCTGTACTCTCTTCGTCATCAAGGGATCTCTTGTTTATCTCTCTTCGATGTGGAATTGTTGATTCCCTCGGGAGATTGGTGGTACATCATCCCGGCATAGACATGTAATGAAGGATTGATAGGTTAAAGATACATCCTACATCAATTCCTACATTAGGACGTAAGGATATTCGCATCCATAATCCCCCATATACTCAAAAGTATATGTTCCAGGAGTTCCCTTAGGAAAACTTGTTTCACCATCATTTGGTCTCTGACAATGATGGATATATGGTCAGGGCCCTACATGACATAATTATACTTGATTATTTAAGTACATTTTAGTATTCTTTTAGCATCAAGCATGTTTTCAATCATTAATCATTAAAACAACTGCTATGAAAGAAGAATACTAAATGTATCAAGTTTAACTCACATCAGTTATCATATAGATATCATTTCTTAATCATCTCATCATTATGATTTATGAACAGGAGTATTCAAATCTTTAGAACATCATAAGTCATTTAACAACATGACCTTGATTGTAACAACATAGATATTGTTCATGGCTCTTACAGCCCATCAGTCTCATATGTTACCTCTTAGACCAGGAAACATAGTATATCATTATTCATAAAGCTTGTAACATACTTTCAATGAATAAACCATCATAACCCTTACCTGGCTATAGTTACTTCTTGCTAACAGCCTGCATGACTAATATAATTGAAGACATGCATATATAACAGTATCTGCACAATACCAATTCTTTTCAATTTATTCATAGAGCACCACGGTCGTGCTACCTTGCACGGTCGTACAAAGGGAAGCTACCACGGCCGTGCTCATTAGCATGGTCGTGTGATCAACATCATACCATGACCATGTTACATCACCATGATTGATTTCTAGGGTGAGGGTTTATTCAACTCAATTAGGGTTATTAAACCCTTTTGACTTATAAGGTATAAGGATTCCTCATATTATAATTCATTCAAAGGGTTTCATACTTAAAAGCATATCCCAAACTTAGGGTTAAAGCACCCTACCTTTCATTAATTAGGGTTTCCTGTTCACATTATCAGTTCAACCCTAATATAATACTCCACTACCATTGGGAGCATTCAAAGATGTTATAAGTGTTTGATTTCGGTTATTGTACTCATCATATATCATTAATGATCATCACTTCTAAGTATTAGCCCATTCCTCGTATGATTCATATATCATATATCAGAATTATCCAATTATCTGTAATGATATAGGTTTAAACATTGTTGATATAGGATAAATCATCATCAACTATTCTAGGTATCTTCATATTTAGGATGTTATCTACATCATGCTTTAGTATACATCATTTCTAAGAGTTAGATGCCCATTATTATTGTAAGGTGAAAAATCTATTACTCATTCATAGGGATGTTTGGATCTAGGCATCTTACCTCTTAAATCCTTATTTATTGAAATTACCACATTTATCATTCACAGGGTTCATTAACCCTATTGTATATGATTATGACATAATCATCTTATTTAATTAATTTAGCTACACCTCACCTTATTGTACTATCTAGTAAACCATCTCAAGGTTTTCATGATTAATAAGCCATAAGTTAAACTTGCTATTCATCTTAATAAGGGTTTCCCATAACATCACCTCCAATTAGGGTTTCTATTCATATCACATCTCCCCTAGATTAGGTTTATGATTAATATCCCACCATTAGGGACTACTATTTCACATCATGTTATTCCCCTAGAATTAGGGTTTACTATTCACATAATAGTGAATTGAGGTCTTACCATCATTATTTATGAAGATTACTTCCATTAACACCTTCGAATTAAGTTAAGATTCATAATCTCCATAATTAGGGTTTCCATGATCTCCTTATGAAGGATCATACCCTAATGGTGTGTATTGATACATTTTAAAGGTATCTTATTTGATTGTCATTGATATTAGGAGTCTTCTCTCTCCTCTTACTAATAGATGATGTTTACATCACTCTTGATTAGGTTAAGTCAATTCAACTTTGAGTGACATAAGTCAAGTCATCACCATTAAGGTCATTAGGGTTTGCCTGATCGAGGGTACTAGTCACACTAACCCACTAAGGGTACTTTTGTAATCTTCACCATTGACCCTAACATACATTAGTTCAATAATTAGTTAACCCCTTAATGACTTTAGGTGTCTTTAGGGTTTAGGTTAAACAACCATTGAACCATCTAAGTCTTTAAAGCATTAAGCATTCTTGACCTTAAAAGATCCCAAACGGTTTTACACTTTCAACCTCCAAACGGTTTTGAAACCGCATGAATCCAAAATGGTTTTGAAACCGTTTGGTCCCAAACGGTCTTGAGACCGTTTGGACTCAAACGGTCTTGAGACCGTTTGGTCCAAACCTCCTCAAAACTGCATGGACCAAGGATGGTCTCAACTACACCAATCGGTTTAGGGTTCTCAATATTGATTCCTTCAATCATTGAATTCATGGAACCAATAATCAATTGGACCTATCCTCATACTTCAATTGAGTTAAATAGTTCAACCTTAAACTTATTTGACCCTCAATTGACCCTCAATTAGGGTTTGAATTAATTGAATTAGGGTTTGGGAATCGATGATCCTTCAATACTAATCAATGTAAGACTAGTTACTTTGAAACCATCGAACCATCATCCAAATTGGGTATGACCTGACCCCAAACGGTCTTGAGGTCGTTTGGATGACCTCCAAACGGTCTTGAGACCGTTTTCCCATCATATCACCAAAATCCAAGTCAACCAATTAAGGTTTGGATCGTTGGATTGATCACCAAATCAGCAATTGATTACACTTTAACTTAGTAACATTGGATCATCAATTTCTTAACCATACTCACCCCTAGACCTCCAAACGGTCTTGGGTGACCTCCAAACGGTCTTGAGACCATTTGGATGAGCTCCAAACGGTCTTGAGACCGTTTGGCTCATCCAACCCTTAGATTCTAGTGAAACATCATTAGGGTTTGAGCTATTGAGTTGATCATCAAATCAGCACTTAATTGCAAAGTGATTTGGTATCTTTGGACCTTCAATTGGTCAACTATACTTAACCTTAGACCTCCAAACGGTCTTGAGTGATCCCCAAACGGTCTTTAAACCGTTTGGGTGATCCCCAAACGGTTTTGAAACCGTTTGGGCCAATCAACCCAAAACATCATCTCATTCACTTGCAAAATCAGCATTTAGCCGATTAGGGTTCATGCCACATCTTTGGATCTTCAAACACATATCCATACTTCACCCTAGACCTCCAAACGGTCTTGGGTGACCCCCAAACGGTCTTGAGACCGTTTGGGTGATCCCCAAACGGTTTTGAAACCGTTTGGGCTTATCAACCCAAAATCTCAAATTAACTCATTGGAATTTCAGCACTAATTTCAATTAGGGTTTTCCCAATTGATTAGCTTTCAACTCATGATTCCTTGATAATTAACCCCTCAAATTCGGTGAGTTATTAACCAACATAATTAGGAACAGTAATCTCAAACGGTCAACGCACTCAAAAGGTTTTGAAACCGTTTTCCCAAAAAGGTCAAGTTAATCAGGTTGAAAATCAGCACTTAATCCATTTAGATTTATCTAATTGATTAGCCTTCAACTCTCTATTCCTTGAAAGTTAACCCATAAAATTTGGTGAGTCATTAACCAACATCATTAGGAACAATAATCCCAAACGGTCAACCCTTGGTCAACGCACTCAAATGGTTTTGAAACCGTTTTCCCAAAAAGGTCAAGTTAATCAGGTTGAAAATCAGCACTTAATCCAATTAGATTTACCTAATTGATTAGCCTTCAACTCTCGATTCCTTGGGAGTTAACCCATAAAATTTGGTGAGTCATAAAATATACTCTAGAGGGTGTATTTTACATGTTGCACCCCATGTTTTGGGTAGATTTCACTTTACACCAAAACTAGGGTTTAAAGTACAAGGATTACTCTACAAGCTGCATCTTGGTGCCCAAGCTTGGAGAATCCATAATACTTCATCAAATTCATTCTTATGATGTATTATCATCAGAGGAACATATAAACATGTGCAATTTGCAAGTTAACCCCTCTAATTGGATAATTTGCACATAAGTCCACTTTTAACAAAACAATATTACAATATTGTTTAAAAAGGACAAAAAGGGAAATATATGTTCCTCAAAAGCTTTAATTACATTATCAATAGATAACCACAAGAATTTAATCACATGATTAAGCAAAACACCTGGGGTTAGTTCATAACCCAGGTCAGGGATGTTACAAATTATAAACCCCTAACAAGGATTTCGCCCCCGAAATCCCAGAAAGAAAAGGGAAAGCAGATATTATTTAAGCATCATATCATTACATCCTTAGATAACATTTCGTTATTATGGAGATATTATAAAGTTTTGATCAACTTTTCTTAAGATCACACTCATACTCTGTTATTTATCTTGAGACTGTATAAGTGCTTCCATACCTTGATTGCATCATCACATCTGATAACACCATACTAACTTTCCTTATTATTTGCACTAACTATCTCATTAGTTGTACATTCTCTTATCATAGGGAAAAGTTACTTATCAAACAAGGACTTATTTGACAGATATCTTGGAGAAAGACATGTTTATGAAAAACATAAACCCCTAACATGTGATGTTCATATTATTCTATATGTTTAATTTAATTTTATAGTTGACCAGTCTAGGTAATTAACATAAATCATTTGATATATTATTGCATTCTTATTTTGGTACCTATCACATGTGTTATCAACACATTACATCTTTTTCTTCCTTTCATCATGGGACATTACTTATCACATATATTCTCACCTTGGAACCAAAGTCCATGGTAAACTGATACCTTTATAAGTAATCACCCATAAACATCTTTGTTATTATCCTTACAACTTTACTGGTCCGGGTTGACCTCCCTTATTCCCATATTTCTTATTTCATGTTACTCATTAGATTGTCTCAGAATGACTGCTTGATCAGAGCAATCAAAAAGATAACAATCTAAGAGTTTCCATATTTACTTTATCATCAACAATTGTATACCTGGCCAGGGTATATAAATACTGAAATAAGGTAATATGCACTTGTATATACCATATTCCTTATCTTTTCTTATCATTACAAGTATAAGTATTAATCTTACTGAATTTCTATCCAGACCAATTCTTTAATACCTCATCTTTCTTATGGAGGTAAGCATGCAACATGAAACATCTATTTTATACAACATTATAAGTCCTTATAGGACTAATCAAGAAAAGTTCAATCAATTACTTTCTCAGTTTTATCAAAGAGATCATACAAAGACATATAAGAATAACATTTATTTCATCTAACATGTCATGACTCGAGGATTATTCATTGTCTCAGGCTGATTCTGTCTCAGAGGTCGATTTGCCATAACATTTCTAGCTGGTCAATCTCTTACCAGATGCCCTACCTGTCCACATTGATAGCAAGTTCTGGGTGCCCGGTGTGGTCTAAAGGGTTCCTTACCCTTTTTGGATAACCATTGCCTTGGTGCACTAGGTCATGGTTGTGTTGGTGACACTAGAAACTTCTTCCTTTTGGAACTACCATGTCTCTGCTCCTGGGTTTGGATAGGCCTTTTCTCAATTCTTCCTCTATATTTCTTTTCTGGACAATTAGGTCTGATATGTCTAGGTTTCCTACACCTATGGCAGATCCTAGTTTGTGGTTGTATTCTAACCCCTTCATTACTATATATTGATTCAAAAGGCTGAGGTTGAGCACAGACTCGTTCTAAGTTCAGAACTTCATCATTTACCATTGCTTCAACCTACTGTTGTGGGTTACATATTCTGTTGATATCCAAAACATCATCATTAGGAGCTGGTAACCTAGGTTGCATTGCTAGTGCTTGATCCACTAGATACATCATGGTTGCCCTAAATTCTCCAACAGTGATTCTTAAGGAAGAATTCCTTATCATGGTTGGATTAGCTAGGGGAATCTCAGGTAATTGTCCCTCTCTTGCTTGCTCCTCTGCACCTCTTCTCGGTGTAGCATTGTTGCTCTCTGCAGTAAACTCCTCGTCTGATCCAGTCATCTTCAAGTTCTTGTCCTCCTATGTGAGTGGAAGATACCATCAGATACACTAGATGACACTAGAATAGACTCTACTACCTTAGTCCTATGTCTCTGTAGACTCAGCGAACCTAGAGCTCTGATACCACTAAATTGTGGCGACCGTCTCGCGAAAACAGGATTAATTTAAGTGGAAGCGAATTATTAGCAGCGGAATAATAAAAAATTACTAAAAAATTAAATTTTTTGGAAAGAGATCTTTAAACCATAAAACTATTTTTATAAGAAAACAAGATAAACTGTTTACAAAATGGTTTGACATTACATCTGTATGAATTCACATCTTGAGTGATTACATACATCCATTGCCCTGTTACCTGTATAGGCAAGATACAAAAATCTCAAGGCATTAAGCCAAAAACCTCAGATCTACTGACTCCTAGAACCTGAGAGTACAGAGACAACACATAGGACCTACTATCTACAAGACTTGATAGTCAGTATCTCCACCTGAGATTCATTGCTGCCCCTGGTGTTGCTGCTGCTATTGTTGCTCATCTCTAGATGGATTCCTTCGTCCTCGGCGTCTACCTAAAAAGTCGAATCCCACGGGGGGTGAGACAATTGAATAATTGTCCCAGCGAGAGTTATAACTCTCCGCCAGAAGCTTTGTTATTGCAATAAGGAATAACAATAAGCAGTATAATTATTAACATTTAACAGCAGGCTTAATGTCAAGTAAAGCAACATTTCAATTATAACTTAATTAGATATTAAAGCATATCTCATTAAATAATATGGAGAACATGTATACTAGTTATTTAACTAGAACATTATAAACAATGTAACATCAATCATTATTTCTCGTAGTTCAACCTAAGCAGTTATGCTACACGGCTGATTATGTTTTCCAAACATTATTATGCCCTGCGGAGATGAGGTATACCACTCATACTCCAACCGACCATTACAAATTGCGTCGGTACCATACATAGGTCATCAAAAGAGCCGGATTCTTATGACCTCATCTTCCTCAGTCAGTAAGAGGATTTACTTGCAGGACATCTTGTGTCTCTACTGTGATAGCTACGCAGGGTATTTTGGAACTTCGCTATAGAGTCACAATGGCGTTCTGTACTCTCTTCGTCATCGAGGGATCTCTTGTTTATCTCTCTTCGATGCGGCATTGTTGATTCCCTTGGGAGATTGGTGGTACATCATCCCGGCATAGACATGTAATGAAGGATTGATAGGTTAAAGATACATCCTACATCAATTCCTACATTAGGACGTAAGGATATTCGCGTCCATAATCCCCCATATACTCAAAAGTATATGTTCCAGGAGTTCCCTTAGGAAAACCTGTTTCACCATCATTTGGTCTCTGACAATGATGGATCTATGGTCAGGGCCCTACATGACATCATTATACTTGATTATTTATGTACATTTTAGTATTCTTTTAGCATCAAGCATGTTTTCAATCATTAATCATTAAAACAACTGCTATGAAAGAAGAATACTAAATGTATCAAGTTTAACTCACATCAGTTATCATATAGATATCATTTCTTAATCATCTCATCATTATGATTTATGAACAGGAGTATTCAAATCGTTAGAACATCATAAGTCATTTAACAACATGACCTTGATTGTAACAACATAGATATTGTTCATGGCTCTTACAACCCATTAGTCTCATATGTTACCTCTTAGACCAGGAAACATAGTATATCATTATTCATAAAGCTTGTAACATACTTTCAATGAATAAAACATCATAACCCTTACCTGGCTATAGTTACTTCTTGCTAACAGCCTGCATGACTAATATAATTGAAGACATGCATATATAACAGTATCTGCACAATACCAATTCTTTTCAATTTATTCATAGAACACCACGGCCGTGCTACCTTGCACGGTCGTGCAAAGGGAAGCTACCACGGTCGTGCTCCTTAGCATGGTCATGCTATCAACATCATACCATGACCATGTTATATCATGGTCTCCTACACCTTCTCCTGGTGCAACAACACTGCTCTTAGTAGCATGTTCTTCATGTGGTCCATACATCTTCAAGTTCTTCTTCTCCTATGTGAGCAGAAGATACTATCAGATAAACTGGAAGACATTTAGAACAGACTCAACAACCTTAGTCCTATGTCTCTGTAGACTCAGTGAACCTAGAGCTCTGATACCACTTAATTGTGGCATACAACTCATAAAAACATAATTAACTGATGCGGAAGTGTTCACTAAGCAGTGGATTACCGAAAATCACTAAAAATTAAAACCTTTTTATTAAGAGATCCATCAAAGGAAAACTTTCTCACATAGAACCAAAGTAACACATTTACATTCTAGATTAAAGGTACATGTATTGTATCATCTCTTTCTGTGAATTACAAGCATCAGCTGCCCTGTTAAACTAAGCACAGGAAGTATGAAAATCTCGAGGCACTGAGCCAAAATCTCGAAAGCACTAACTACTACTCTGAGGAATTGAGAGTACAGAGACGACACATATGACTCTATATACATCTATACAAGGCATGACATCCAGTGTCTCCACCTAAGACTTCACTGCTGTCCCTGTTGTTGTTGTTGATGTCCTTCACCAGTTGAAGGTTTCCTGCGTCCTTGTCTGCATCCACCTAAAAATGTGGTTCCCACGGGGGTGAGACAATTGTAAATTGCCCCAGCGAGATATATAACTCTCCTCCAGAAACATTATTATTGCATCTAAAGAAGATAAATATGAACAGAGGAATCATATTTGTTTGACAGCAGTTAATTCAATGTCTAACATATTAGAACATTATTCTTATCAGAAGCATTGCAGCTATAACTTGATAGAGCAATATGTCACTTATCCATTAAGGAATATGAAGAACATGTATAACAATTATTCACTATAGAATCATTACCACAACATTAACTCTCTTCAGGCTTGGATCATATATCTAATGTCTGGTATTGTCATAGTGGAGTCATGGCATGTAGCCACACTCTTTTCACAAAGTATTGGGATCTTAATCCCTCAACTCATCAAGTACAATTCCACTTTTTAACAAGTTTATTATCATGATTATAAAATCTTGGTATTTGAACCCATATCTCATCATAGAACACTTGTTACCACTTATTAGGTAACTTCATACCTTCAGGTCATCTGACCAAGGACATTATAATTCTTGCTACACAAAGTATTGCACATAGTTCACAAAGCTCATTTCACCTCTTATTACCCCTTAATAGGCAACCAAGCATACTATGGCTTATGAATCCTATAGAGCATTTTCAATATACAGAACATCATAGCCCATACCTGGCTATGCTCATCTTCTCAACATATCTGCATGATTAGGAATCATGATACAATTACATATCAGTACCATGCAATACAAGGGTTATCTTATTACATTCATAACCCATTAGTCTGTATTTGAGCTTCACATATGATTACTCTGTGTTAGAACTTCACATAGCATCACCCTGTATTAGGGTTTCACATAGAACTAACTTGTATTAGGGTTTCACATAGCATTACCCTATATTAGGGTTCACATAGCATTAACTTGTATTAGGGTTTCACATAGCATTACCCTGTATTAGGGTTCACATAGCATTACCCTGTATTAGGGTTCACATAGCATTAACTTGTATTAGGGTTTCACATAGCATTACCCTGTATTAGGGTTCACATAGCATTAACTTGTATTAGGGTTTCTCATAGCATTACCCTATATTAGGGTTCACATAACATTACCTTGTATTAGGGTTCACATAGCATTACAATGTATTAGGGTTCACATAGCATTAACTTGTATTAGGGTTTCACATAGCATTACCATGTATTAGGGTTCACATAGAATTACCCTGTATTATGGTTCACATTGCATTACCATGTATTAGGGTTCACATAGCATTAACTTGTATTAGGGTTTCACATTGCATTACCCTGTATTAGGGTTGACATAACATTAACTTGTATTAGGGTTTCACATAATTAACTTGTATTAGGGTTTCACATAACATTACCCTGTATTAGGGTTCACATAGCATTACCCTGTATTAGGGTTCACATAGCATTACCCTGTATTAGGGTTCACATAGCATTACCCTGTATTAGGGTTCACATGGCATTAACTTGTATTAGGGTTTCACATAGCATTACCCTGTATTAGGGTTCACATAGTATTACCCTGTATTAGGGTTCACATAGGAAGGAATCAATATGGATAGCATAAGTATTCAATCATACTTATTTATTCTCATCATTCATCATTAAATGAATTATCAACACATAGCATGCGTTTCTCTCTCCTCTTTGCCAGAATATGATTACATCATAGCTTATAGGTTTGGATTCACCTTTTCATAAGGCATATTAGCCTACATTCAACAGGGTGCATTGCATCTAAATGTGACCATTGACATGACACATCTCATGTGTCATTCATCCAATTATATTGGACTTATAACACATCAAGGTATACCAGTATTGGGGCGTTGGATGTGATATCTATCATATCTTGATGTATCACTTCCCTCAACACCTCTACCTTACTTGAGTTCATCCACTTAGCTTGTATTAGGGTGTTCCCCATCCTAATACTTTATGCACCAGTTCATCACATTTATCATGTAATGTATTGGTCATTAGTCATTCACTTAGATTATACAACCATTGCCAATACTATGGACTCGTCCTTGAGTTTAGGAACTATTAATATAAGGATATCCATCATCAACCTCTCTAGGTGTTACATTTGTCAAAACATTAATCACTATTCCATTATTAGGAATAGTATTCTCCATATTTATAATTTGAGGATTCACATAGCATATTTCGTACATTTATGGATTTCACATAGTATTACTCTTCAATAGAGTTTTACATAATCATCGTTCTATATCAGGGTCTCACCTAGTATTATGTGAAATTAGGATTTCTCAACAAATCACCCAGTGATAGTTCTTCACATAGAATTAGTAGCACTACCCTATATTAGGGTTTCATGCACCTTACCCCATTTTAGGGATTAAGGTTTTCCATTCACATCCAAGTAAGGTTTCTCTTACCTCATACCCAAATTAGGGTTAGGATGTACAATTCCCATTAAATTAGGGTTTCCTTCATTGTTACACTAAGTTAGGGTTACATCATCACCCTGGATTATGATTTCACTGAGCTTAGCCCTAGAATAGGGTTTCACATAGCCTTGCTCTAAATTATGGTCAAGGTACATCAATCTTTTCAATGAGGATTTCATGATCTCATATTATGGATCAAAGCATGATTACACATTTATTCATAATGAGAGAATTAGGGCTTATTAAGTAAGCAATCATTTCTCCCATTCACTCTCCCTCTCATCCTCTCTAGGATGTTAATCACTCCAAGATTGATCTATGGTTAACTCTTCACTTAAGTACACATATTTAGGGTTAACCTTCATAATCATCATTGGTCTACATAATTAAGAAGCAAATAGCTAAATGACCTCTGATCATATAAGGTGTCCAAATGGTTTAACCAATTTGGACCTCAAAAGGGTCTTGGTCACTTAGACCTCAAACGGTCTTGGTCACTAAGTTCAAACGGTTTGAAACCGTTTAGCAAAGTTGGTTCTTGAAACCGTTTAGTCAACACATCTTGAAACTGCATGAACTTGAGTCTCCAAATGATTTGAGATCATTTGGTCCCAAATGGTCTTGAGACCGTTTGGACCCAAACGGTCTTGAGACTATTTGGTCCAAACCTTCTCAAAACCGCATGGACCAAAAAGGTACTTCAACACTTAATCAATTCAAGGTTTCATTCCATGAACCAATCATCAATTGAACCACTAAAGTATTCATCAATTGAACCACTGAATCACCATTCAATTAGACCTTCAATTTAGGGTTTGAACCTAATTGAACTAGGGTTGATAATCAAGAAACCATCACTTAGGGTTTTCAATCTAAGGAACCATCAATGGTTGACATTGTGGAACCAATTCAATTGAAAACAATGAACCATCATCATTATATGGTATGACCTGACATCAAACGGTCTTGAATAACCCCCAAACGGTCTTGGGATCATTTGGATGATCTCCAAACGGTCTTGTGACCATTTTCCCATTCCAACATCAAAATCCATGTCATCCAATTAGGGTTAGGATCATTGGATTGATCATCAAATTAGCAATTGATTGCATTTCAATTTGGTATCTTTGGATCATCAAATACCCCTTCATGCTCAACCCTATACCTCCAAACAGTATTGGGTGACCCTCAAACAGTCTTGAGGCCGTTTGGGTGATCCCTAAATGGTCTTGAAATAGTTTGGGTCAATCAACCCAAAACATCAACTTAATCAATTGGAAATTCAACACTTAGTCGATCAGGGTTTGCAATTAAGGAATCATTCACAATTGAAACCTTCCAAATCAAACCAATTGAAACCATTGGATCAAGATCCAAGTACCACAAAATATATCTTCAAATGGTAAACCATCTCAAACGGTCAACCATTCCAAACGGTTTGCAAACTATTTGGTCACCAAACGGTTTGGTGAAACCGTTTGGACTCAAACATTGAAACCGTTTGCCCTAGATATTTGGGGAGGTGTGTGCTTATGATGATGTCATCATCATAAAGCTCCAAACTCACTAAATCTGCTGTGATTTCCATGGATATTTCATCAATCAACCAAACTAAATTTCGAAAATGTAAAAATGATCACCAATTGATAAGGAATTGATTGCAATAATAAAATTAAGGGTTCAAGTTATAAAACCCGCCTCCAATTGAGATCCAAAGCTCCAAGTTCACGTCAACAATGGTGGATGCAACTCCTTTCACCATTACAAGGCTCTTCCTCAAGGTTTGAGTGAAAAGGAATGGTTAGAATTGAAGAGGGGATCGAATTAGGAAGAATTCATGCATTAATTTGCAATTTTCACCATGGATTCAAGGTGAAAAGGGATCAACATGCTTACCAACAGGTTGGGGGTCGTCCTCCTGATCTTCCCAAGCTCCCTTGGTCGTTTCCCAAGCAAGGAGAAGAAGTGGGGTCGGAAAAGCCTTTCATTTGGCTTGCAAAAGGACTTTTTATAAAAATTCAATGAGAGAGAAATGCTTTATTAAAAATTCATTTAATCCCAAAAATCATGCCGCCTATTCCCCCTCAACTCCTTGAATCCGAGGATATCTTGTTTGCCTCTTATCCCTCTCAATTATCCATGATTTAAAGAAAAGCAAATTAAGCACCTCAAATCATATTATACTAATATCCATATGTGAGTGGATATTTCTTTTTCTTATAATAAGGTGTGTGAGTTATCCACTCCGTTGGATATTCTCATGGTCCTTGCAAATCTTAAGGACGTCCATGCACATCTGAATTAAACCATTTTAATTTTGGTTGAAGGCCCCTTTAAATTAATACATTTATTTTTTTTTTGCCCTAAATTGAATTAGGGTTTCAATTAGGATTAAATCTTGATTATTTTAATATCAAGATTCTCTCTCTTCCAACTTAATTCAAATGAGGCGCCCCTCTCATTTTCTTTGCCCTAAATGATTCCAAGAAACATTAGGGACCTTACTGAAGTGGTAATTTGCATATTCAACCCTAGGTTTTGGGTAAATTGCACATTACCCCAAAACTAGGTTTTAATGCACAAACATTGCTTTATCAGCTCTTTCTTGGTACTCAGGCTTCCATAAGCCATACCACTGCATCATTTTCACTCTCATAATGCTTCAACACATGAGGAACATATTATCGTGCACAATTTGCACTTAAACCCCTCAACTTGGGTAATTTGCACTTTAGTCCAAAACAAGCAAAACATTGATTTCGACAATATTCAAAAAGGACTAGAATTGCAACATAAGTTCCTCTTGAACCCTAATTTCTTTTCACAAGATAAGATTAAGCATATAATCATATCTCTTAATCAAAACACTTAGGGTTAAAGCATAACCTAGGTCAGGGATGTTTCAAATATCCCCTTGATTGATGCAATTGAGAAGATTCCCTCTTATGGTAAATTTTTAAAGGACTTGATCAATAAGAAGAGGAGGATAGATGATTCTGAGGTGGTAGTCCTGAAGGAGCAGGTCAATGCTTTTATTCTGGGGACATTGCCACCAAAAAGACATGATCTGGGTTGTTTCAACATATCTTTCTTTATTGGGAGGGTGAGATTTGAAGAAGTCTTATGCGAATCATGGGCTAGCATCAATCTCATGCTCTTGACCAATTTCAAGAAGCTAGGTGTAAAGGAGCCCAAGAAGAGAAATATGACCATTCAGTTGGTTGACAACTCAGTGGTGAGGCCTTACGATATTTGTAAGGGTGTTCCTGTCAAGGTGGACAGGTTTGTATTTCTAGCAGACTTTATTGTCATGGAGATGCAAGCTAGTTAGGGAAACGAGCTATTACTCGGGAGGCCATTACAAGCCACAGCTGATATGATTCTGAAAATGGGAAGAGGAAGACTAACACTAGACAACAAAGAAGAACGATTTGAAATCTTGATGCCCGAGCCTACACAGACTGCCAAAGCCAAAGCACACTATCACATGCTACATCAGGTCCAAGAAAATGTGTCATTATTTATGGGGAAGCCGTTTCTTGAGATGGCTCATGTTATGACACAAGTCTAACAAGGCACACTGGCGGTGGATGTCCTCAAAAACACAAAAGAGATGTATGTGATAAAAGTGGTTTAGCATCCTTATGATGAAGAAGAGATCTATTGCCCAACAATGATTGAGGAGGTAGCCTCTACTGCTCTTGCTCAAGCATATCAGTAGTTGCCTTTAGAGGCATGTCTCATGAATCTGGTAGATGACTATACCATGCATTATTCTTTGGAGGAATGTGTCCTTCTTCTCAAGACCTTACCATGCTATTACACCAGACATTTGGAGGACTTAGGACCACCTCCACTGCCATTGGTTTCTTCTTTGATGAGTCCCTCATATTTGGAGCTAAAGCCATTGCCACCTCACTTGAAGTAAAATTTCTTGGAAATATAGGAGAAACTTCCAGTCATCATCTCAGCTTCACTAAGCATTCGGGAAGAGGAGCAACTACTTGTGGTTTTTAAGAACCACTGTGCAACATTCGGCTGGTCTATGGCAGACATAAAGGGGATCTCCCCTAGTTTCTTTCAACTCAAGATCAGACTGGAAGAAGAAGTCAGAGCTATAGTACAACCTCAATGTCGACTCAACCCCATTATGACTAAGGTAGTAATGAAGGAGGTAGAAAAACTTTTATCTATAGGTATTATATATGTTATCTCTGATTTGAACTGGGTTAGTCCAACCCAGGTGGTTCTGAAGGGGGGGTACCATGGTCACTACTAATTCCAATGATGAGTTTATTTCCATTAGACTAGTGACTTGGTGGTGTGTTTGCATAGACTATAGACGTTTGAACACTGCCGCATTAAAATATCATATTCCACTCCCTTTTATCGACCAAATTTTAGAGCAGCTCATCGACTACTCTCATTTTTCTTTTCTTAACGGTTATTTGGGATACAATCATATTTACATCAAGCCACAAGATCAAGAGAAGTTGACCTTCACCTATCCTTATGGCACATTTGTGTATCCCCATATGTCGTTCAATCTTTTGCAATGAACCAGCCACTTTCCAGCAATGCATGCTAGCCATTCTTTATGATATGGTAGAGCGATGTCTGGAAGTGTTTATGGATGATTTTTTAGTGTATGGGGAGTCTTTGATGATTACCTTGACAATCTAGATAAGGTCTTTCAAAGATGTGAGGGCAGCCACCTTGTTTTGAATTGGGAAAAGTGTCACATGATGGTGAGTGAAGGAATTGTTTTGGGACACAAATTGTCTAATAAAGGAATGGAGGTAGACTCTATCAAAATAGAGGTCATCTTCAAACTACCTCCACCATCATCGGTGAAGGGAGTGAGGAGCTTCTTAGGACATATCAGATTTTACTGCCGTTTTATCAAGGATTTTTCTAAGATTGCTAAACCACTCTTTGACTAATTGGAAAGGATGTTGAATTTAAGTTTGACGAGTGATGTTTGAAATCTTTCGAGGTGTTAAAGGAGAAGTTGGTCTCCGCACCTATTGTCCATGATATAGATTGGAGCCAACCTTTTGAGATGATGTCTGACACATCAGATTATGCAGTAGGGGTTGTTCTAGGCCAACACCAAGATAAAGTACTCGCTTTCATCTGTTATGTGTCTAAGACTTTAAATGTTGCCCAAATAAATAATACAACCACCAAAAAGGAATTGTTGGTGGTTGTTTTCACTTTGAAAAAATTCCATCAATATTTGATAGAGGCTAAGGTTGTAGTGTGGACAGATCATGAAGCCATCAAATACTTGTTGTAGAAAAAAGACGTCAAGCCTAGGTTGATTAGGTGGATCTTATTATTGTAGGAATTTGATATAGATATTAAGGACAAGGATGCCACTGAGAATGTAGTGGAAAATCATATTTTAGGCTTGAAAGGGTGGATGAAAAGGACATTGATATACCTATTGTGGAACATTTCCCAGATGAGCAACTCTTTGCTAGTAAAAGCAAAGATCTATGGTTTGCAAACATTGTGAACTATTTGGCATGTGAAGAGCTTCCAGGAGATTGGGGATACTAGGAGAAGAGAATATTCTTCCTTTCCTTATGGTATTACATATGGTATGACCTGATCTTGATCAGGTAGTGTAGGGATGGTATCCTGAGAAAGTGTGTGTAGGATTGTGAATTTTTGGAGTATTTTAGCACATTGTCATTCTTTACCTATAGGGGATCATCATGATAGTTCTAGGACTGCGGTTAAAGTTTTAGAATGTGGTTTTTATTGGCTGACGATTTTTAAGGATGCATACAATTATGTTTGTCATTGTGATGCTTGTCAACTTGCAGTAATATTTAAAAAAGACATGAAATGCCTCTGAATGTTTTTTAGGAAATCGAGGTGTTTGACTTATGGGGCATAGACTTCATGGGTCCTTTTGTGTCTTCAAATTCTAATCTTTATATATCACTTGTTGTGGATTATGTATCTAAGTGGGTGGAAGAAATTCCAACCCACACCAATGACACCCAAGTGGTATGTAGATTTGTGAAGGAACACATCTTTTTCAAGTTTGGGGTGCCCAGGTTAATGATTAGTGATGGTGGTTCTCATTTCACCAATAGAGAATTTGGGGAACTTTTGAGTAAATATGGAGTGAATCATAGGGTAGGTTCTCCATATCACCCCAAACCCAAGGACAAGTTGAAGTGTCTAATAGGGAGATCAAGAAGATTTTAAAAAAGATAGTTTGAACCAACTGGACCAACAGGAGCATGTTTTTCAATGAAGCTCATTGGGCGTATAGGACCACCTATAAAACACATATAGGTACCACTTTTTTTAGATTGGTTTATGGTAGGGCTTGTCATCTACCTATAGAGCCAGAGCATAAGGCTAAGTGGGACCTGAGGAAAGTTAACTACAACTTGGACAATGTAGGGAAAAAGATATTGTTAGAGTTGAATGAGTTAGATGAGCTTAGGTTTGATGCCTATGAGAGCTTAAGAATCTATAAGGAGAGGACTAAGCAAATTCATGATCACCACATATTGCATAGGGTCTTCACTCTAGGATAGGAGGTCCTTCTATTTAATTCTAGGTTGAAATTACATCCTAGTAAGTTGAGGTCTAGATGGAGTGGACCCTTTTAGGTGATTAAAGCATTCCCCCATGGAGTTGTGGAGATTAGCAATGGGGTTGATCTATTCCTTATCTATGTACAGTGACTTAAGCACTATTTTGGGGGAGATGTCATTAGGAAGGAGGATAAGTTGAAGCTCATTGAGCTTCACTAATCTAATGAGCTTAGAATCATTGAGCCTATGACATAAAACAAGGGTGCTCGTTGGGAAGCAACCCAACCATCATTTTTTGTTCTTTACATTCTAATATGTAGTTTCATAGCTTTAATTTTCATTTTATTTAGTTTTGATATAAAAAAAGGTACCTTGATCCATTTTGTTTGGTGTACATGATGAGTACTAGGGGGTACTACTGACATCTCATCGGTAATACCAACAAGGTTATAGGGAAAAATCTGGAGTCGACTACAAAACTCGGTACTACTGATTGCTATCTCGATAGTACCGATGACATCATAGGTAATTCATGAAAATTTGGCAAAGTAACTCGGTAATACGAACACCTAATTTGGAGAATCAACTTTCTATAGAGAAAAAGGCCGAGTAACTGATAAGGACTTGGTATTACCGACACCTCATTGATAGCACCGATGAAAGGTGTGCTCCATGTTTGAAACATCAAGTTCCCGCTCGGAAGCACCGACGAAATTTGAATGAGTTGGTACTACCAACACAAAGTCAGTACTACCGACACATGACATCAGCTATCTAAGGGAGAACTATCAAGTGATTGGGATCATCCACATCTGACGATCGATAATACCGATCTGTGGGAAAGTTGGTACTACCGACAACTTGCGATCCACATCGACAAAATCAGCAAATTGGGACCGTCGGTACCACTGAGCACATGGATCGAGATGAAAAGTCAGTACTACATACTCCATATCGGTAGTATTAATGGTTGTTAGGTTGGTGGTCGAGTTTTATATAAGGAGCGGTGTGATTCATTTCTCTTCACACCTTCTTCTCTCCTCCTCCAAGAAAGTGTGTGCAAGAATCTATGGGCATTCAGACTCAATACCAATCTCTCTTTTCTTAACCTATTTCTAGTTTTGTAGATGGCACCAAGGCGTGAGGCTTCTTCATCAGTGGGGGTTCCAAACTTGGTTCCCAAACTAGGACGAATAGCCCATCCCAACGTCGACATCAAGAAGATCTATGAAGAACTGCAAAAGAGGGAGATATGTGCAACACGCTACGGTGACTATGAGTTCATTGACTCCATTGGCTTCTCTAATAGCATGCACAAGGTCTGCAGGCATCAAGGGCTGGTAGGCGACCATCCCTTCTTCAAGGACTCACTTACATACCCAGATTTGGTCTGTAGTTCATGGTGCCAATTGAGGTATGCATCATCCCCGAGTATGGGGATGAATGGAGGAGTGGTTGCATTAGTTTCCACCTCTACAACACTGACTACACTCTGATGTTGCAGCAATTCAACATCATATATGGATGGTAAACTGCAGGAGACCCTTTCTACTCTGAAAACTTCAACTTCAAGATGGCATGGAAGTTATTGTTAGAGATTCTAGAGATCCAACAAATTAGTTGGCATACAAACTCCGTCAATGACATCAAGCATCCCTTTGCTCGCATACTCCATCGCCCCATCACCAACACTCTTCTTGCCAAATCCTATTATGGCCTAGGGAAATCCAGTAGGTTGGCCTCTAATTTCTTTACAAGTTGTTGAAGCTAGGAAATAGGAGTTTGAACTTTGGTGTCTTCTTCCTCCAGCACATGATGGGAGTCAAGCGCTAGGTGCAGCGGAAACCTCCAATTCATTTTGGAGGGTTGATCATGCCAATATCTCTCCATCTCAACCTCTTCCTCTCCACTACCAAATAGTTGAAAGCTACCCCAAAGCTTGATCTCAAGCACTTCAAGAAAGTCAGCCTCGTCAACACATGTCTGAATATTATATATGCATGTTGTACAGTAGGCACCTAGTACAAGGAAAGGGCATTTCCAGATGCATTCTTTAATCTATAGGGGTTCCACCTCATGCGGTGGCCTATGAATAGCCCGTCAAATGAGGAGGAGGAAGAAGACGATTCAGTAGAAGACTAGAAGCAGGAGCAGGATGAAGAGGAATAGGAGGTAGAACCAACCATCCTCATCACACGGAGGCCAGTTCCACACAAGCACCCTCAACCATATGTAGCCTCTATTTCTTTTGCTCCACCACCATCACAGGAGGATGATCTATACTCTATGGCGGGAATGTACAAGATGCTACAGGAAATACAACAAGGCCAGCAGCAGCAGTCAAAAACCTTAGCGGGCATCCACGATGTGCAAGGATGGTTATACCACAACTAGAAGACAATATTCGAGAATGAGAAACTTCTCTTGGACAACCAAGAGAGCATGCATCTGTGTCTACAAAGGATGGAGGGATACCAGTAGTTATTCTTTGATCACTATTGGAACCAAAGGTACTTTGGTGGCTATCCACAACCTCCACCACCGCCATAGTAGCCACCAAGTTTTCAGGGGGCGTTCTACCCCTTTGATCCCTCCATGCCACATCCTCCTCCACCACCCATGTGATCCAGTACTACTTTTCCATCTCTTAAGTTAGACTTTTGACTATTTGGACATAGTCAAGTTCAAGCTTGGGGGGTAGTTGGAACGGTTTTTATCCTTAGCTTTATTTTCTTTAGTTGATTTACTTAATTTTAGTTTTATCTTTTAAAGTTTTAGGGTCCACATCTATCTAGTTTAAAAGAGGAGTTTAATGCATGGTTCAAGTCAATGTCATATGCTCTCGACAATGTGTAATAAAAAAATTAAAAAAAATTGGTTGAAGTTGCAAATTTCTTGAGTTGCACCAATTAGAGGAAGTGTATGGGCTAGTCAGATTAAGGACATTTAATATGAATGGACATCTTAATTATTGATGAAATGCAGATGAAGATGGGGTTTGAGATTAAATTGATCAAATATTTAATGGGACCTTCAATTGAATAATAAGAAAGAAATCATAAGGTTACCTCATACACAACTCAGTAGAGAGGGACATATTATAATTTCATGAAATGCTTTGTCTCCTAATTATGTGATTCCACCCATTCTCCACTCATTATTGACTCACCGCCATAAGATGATCAAGTAAGTCTGAACTATTGCCTCTTGTTTGCATTGCATGGAATAATAGGTTACATAATAGTCAGTTTTCTTTGATTGCATCAGTAGAAAACAAAGAAAAAAATGTGTAGTATGAATCAACAATTTCTATACATGTTATTTTAGTTGCATAAGCAACTACATGTATATTACATGCATTCCATATCATTCATTTCTATATCATGTGGATATCATTTTCCTTCAAAATTTGAGTGTAGGGATACACATCCATACCCTCATAAGTAGAAAAAGAGAAAAAAAATTATATGTAGTAAAGCCCAAGCATAATGTTTCATCATGCTAGAATAATGGGCTAATGAAAAAAGGGGTTTGTTAATGTTTCAAGTTAAGAGGGAAAGGATTCACTCAACTCTTCACATAAAAGACAGAGACATTCACATGATGCATTATTTTGTTTTCTTACTTCATTCTCAATTATTTGTGAGATTGGTTGATTCATGCATCATTCCACCCTTAATTTTAGGCATTAGGATTCATGCATTTTTTATTCTCATCACCATGTATGTTCATCATGTTTTATTTAACATAAATGGTTCATATGATACTTGTAATTCTCCACATCCACCTATTTTATACCATTCATTGCTCTTATTGGTAGGCTAGTCAAATGATTTTTCTCCTCATTAATGTGTATACAAAGAACTACTTCCAAGTAGCTGGTAGTTAGGAAAAGAGCAATGTAGAATAGGGAATCACATAATGCACCAAGCAAATGCCTGATTGATTATGATGTTAATTGCTCTCTTGATAGTGTTCATTGATCTAAGGGTGGACGTCTTTTATGAATGTTTTTGGTTGCTTAAGAGTAGTTAATTGTTTGATAATTAATGAAGGCCAATTTGGGACTGCCAAGTGGGGATATTTGAGAAATGATATTCATATTTTATGTCCTTTTGTTGACTTGTCTCAAATAGATTCGAGAGTGTGTTTCTCGAGGATGAGCAACATCCAAGCTTAGGGGAGTTTGATGCACTATTTATTTTTCATTTTCACATGATATTTTATATTTGTTTTTGTGCATGTTTTGTTAATTTTCATATTAATTGTGCATGATTTACTTGTATTAGCATGTGATACTCATTTCCATCAAATAAATATAATTTCAATGTTTCTAAATGATTTAGTATAATTTCATAGCTTATGTTTGGTTTTTATACATTTTAGGTGAATGTAAAAGAATTCACACATCTCGATACTATCGACTTTGGAGTCAGTGGTACTGACACATGATCAATTTAGAACTGACAAAAATTGAGAAGACTCGGTAGTACCGACTAACAAGTCAATACTACCGACATCATTACACCATTTTGATCAAGTATTATCGAAGCAACTCAGTACTATCGATAGCCTAGTTAGTTGTAATGACAACTTGACAGATGGCTACAATAATTAGAGGAGTTGATAGTACCTACACCCCATCGGTAGTACCAACATGTCATGATCAGGCAGATCTAAAGACAATGTTTAGTCTAATGGGTGAGGTTTTAAATCTCCATAAGTCACTCTTATGACTTAGGGGAAGTGTGGAAAGACCTATCCATCTCATTTTTTCCATCGTATGACGGTCGGGAGTGAGAGAGAGGAGAAAGTGGAAAATAATACCATGTTTCGGATGATCCGAGCACTTCCAATGGACGTATTTGTAGTAAAAAGGTAGAAAATTGGCACATGCACGAGGAGGGATTGTTTGAACCATCTACTTCAGGGGTTCTTCATGTTCTCCATCTTTTTTCTCTTCCCTTTGATGTTTTTGTCTTTGAAAATCATCTGGGGATAATTATCATTTCCTTAGGACCTGGGAGTAGCCCAATTATGCATTGTAATTGACTATTATGCATTAATTTAGTAGTATATCTTAATATCTGGATTTATTTCTATGAGAATGAATAAAATCCATGCTTGATCACCATAGGTAGTAATTGGACATTTAATTTCTTTGAAAAAGAAAAATTAATTGTCATAACTTTATAGAAATACATGTCATATAAAGCCCATTGAGAAAGGTGGCTTACAGATGTGAGGAGATTACCTAGAGCATCAGATAAATCACCTAGATAATAACACAATCGAATGACAGTGGGGTTGGCATTAGATTAGATAGTGAATTACACTGTGAGAGTGGGTAATTCTCACTACATGATCTTATCTTAGGTTAGGAGAGATTTTAATTAATGTATTGATATTGCAATGTTAACCATGGTGAAACCACTATCCTAAGGAATTCATATAGACTGAGAACAACAACCAAAACCAATTAATCAAGTTTCTTCAGCCTAAGCTAATCGTATTACAGTTAGTAATAGTCTCTAAAGTTACGTTTCCCTATGTTTGATATCCGGACCTCATTGGCCTATATTACTATGATAGCGTACACTTGCATTTTAAGCATATAGAAAATACCTATCAATGGTCAAAAATCCAAATCACCAAAGTAGTGATTCTGTTAATTGTTACTTTTTCACGGTCAAAAATCCTAATCACGAAAGTAGAATGCAAGATGATACATCTATAGGAAATCACTGCTACCTCTACCATCAACAAAGAAAATATTGCCACCAAAATACATAAATCAGAAAGAAAATTCACATCCTTAGGGAGTCATCTCTCTAAGATTTTCCATTTGATTGATGAATATAAAAGTAAATAATAAGATATAGAATCATTTGTATGTGTAGTTATTCTTTTCTGTGGGGTCTGATCTCCAAACCATGACATAAACACGATTAAAACTTAGCGGAAGACAAAAATCACGGGAAATTAAAACTTTTTCGAGATAAGAACTTGTATCCATAAAAACTCCTTTTATAAAGAGAGGTAACTGTTTACATCTCAGGATAATTACTTCTTGAGTAATTATATACATCAAGATACAAAATCTCAAGATCACATAACACAAGACTCCAAGACCTGAGAGTACAGAGGACACATAGGACTGACTCTAACTACACCACATGGCAGGACAAATCTCCACCTGAGATTACTGCTGCCCCTGGTGCTGCTGCTGTTGAGACTGATCACCTGTAGGCTGGTTCCTTCGTCTCCGACGTTCACCTAAAAAGTTGAAGCCTACGGGGTGAGACAATTATACATAATTGTCCCAGCGAGAGTTATAACTCTTCGCCAGAAGCTTTATTATAACATCAAAGATTATTTTAAACAGTAAAGCCTTCAAAGCATTCTATAACAGTTATAGGTATAACAAGATCTCTACAATTTAGGAGATATGGAGAATATCAGCATTATTGCAATGTAACATCAATCAACTAACTTGGAGTCATCTCTAACAAGTTATACTACATGGTTGATTATGTTTTACAAACAACATTATGCCCTGTGGAGATGAGGCTTACCACTCATACTCCAACTGATCGCTGAGAAGCCGCATCAGTATCATACATAGGTCATTAAGAGAGCCGGATTCTCATGACCTTCACCTTCCTCAGTCAGTAAGAGGATCACTTGTAGGACATCTTGTGTCTCTACTACTATAGCTCACCAGGGTAAACTGGTCCTTCGCTATTCTAGAGTCACAGTGGCGTTCTGTACTCTCTTCGTCATCAGGAGGTTTCATATTTACCTACCACTGATACAGATATCTTTGCTTTCTTCGTCATCAGGAGGTTTCGTGTTTACCTACCACTGATACGGTATGAAACTATAGTGAAGGATGGATGGATTACACATCTACATCACTTTCCTACACTAGGATGTAAGGTTCTACACATCCATGTACCCCACATACTCAAAAGTATGTGCTCCAGGAGTTCCCTGAGGAAAACCTGTTTCACCATCATTTAATTTCTGACAATGATGGATCTATGATCAGGGCTCTACATTATACTTGATTAGTTAGGTACATTCAGTATTCTTTAACAGCATACATTATTCTGCAAATAATAACAATAGCATAGCAGCTATAAAAGAAGAATACTAAATGTAACAGGCCTAACTCATATCAATCATCATTTCTCATTATCCTCATCACAAGTCATCTCTAAGGCATGACCTTGATGGTATTCATGGCTCTCATAGCCCAGTATCAGCATAGGATGCCACTGGCAAGGCATCAGATTACTTTACTTATTCATAAGGCTAACAACATGCATTTAATGAATATAACATCAACATCCATACCTGGATATGATTACCTTCATATCAGAACCTGCATGGTTAATACATCTGATAAAGGTAATGCAACAATAAGGAATGTACTTCCTACTCTTGTCATAAGAGTTAAATCTCTAATTCAAATCAAATAGAGTTTAATACTCAAAAGCATGCCATTACCCTTGAATTAGGGTTTACTATTCACATCAAGGTGAATTAAACTCATAACATCATCATGTATGAGTAACATCTTCATTGATGCTCTTGGATTAGTTAAAGATTCATCATTTATCATAATTAGGGTTTCTATGACCTCACACAGGTGGATCATACCCTAATTATACTCACTCATGTGCATTGGAGATGCTTTAGTTGAGTTTGCACTTTAAAAAGGGTACTTTCTCTCTCTAGAAGTACTTTCTCTCTCTAGAAGTACTTTCTCTCTCATCATAAGGTTAGGTGATGTCAACATCACTCTAAAATAGGTTGGATTGAGTCATCATAGGCTAACATAGCCAAAAGCATCACCATTTTGTGATTAGAGTTACTTTCTCTCTCTAGGATACTTTCTCTCTCTAGAGTACTCTCTCTTTCATCATATTAATGGTTGATGGTAACATTAGATTAGATCAAGTTAGATAGAGTCATTATGACTAAAAACATCATTCTCATGTAATTAGGGTTTGAATTGAGCAAGGTATAACTTAATTGACCCTTCAGGGGTATTTTGGTAATTCACCCCATTGATCATCATCATGGTCAAAAACCTTAGTCAAATAACCCCTTACTATCCTAGATTATCATTAGGGTTTTATTTGGGCAACATTGAACCATTTACATCATCAAATGACTGAATGTGGTCAACCTTGAATCACATTGATTAATTCCAATCATTAATCATTAATTGAATTGAGATCGGTTGAAAGTGTTGACCGTTTGCCCACTTTGACCCTCCAAGACCGCGAGCCTCTTTCTAGCTTCAAGACCGCGAGCCCCCTCAGGCTTCAAGACCGTGAAGCCTCCCATTGGTTCAAATTAATGTCGAGACCGCGAAGACCAATTTGAGTTGAGACCGCGAGGGTCATGAAGACCGTTTGCCCTTCTTTGACCTCAGGACCGCGAGGCCCTTCGCGGTCTTGAGACCGCGAGCCTCCTCTCGGTCTTGAGACCGCGAGCCCTCTCACGGTCTTGAGACCGCGAGGCCCACATGGTCTCAGCCGCTTGATCCTTCAACAAGGCTCGAAGATGCAACCGATAATGTCAACCCATGTTAAAGCCCTCAAATGGTCAAAGCTATGTTGACCACTTATGGATTTAGTCAATTAAGATTATGCTTGATCACTTGGTCATTCAATTGACCCATAATGGTTAACCAATTATGGTTTAAAACAATTCAATTAGGGTCTATCAATGTTCACCCATTAACACTCAACAATGTGCATCAACACAAGGTTGAACCCTTCAATTGGGCTCCAATTGGGCCCAAACTTGGCCCAAACGGTCTTGAGGTCATGTGGGTGGACCCCACATGGTCTTAAGACCGTTTTCCCAAGATGTCATCAAAGTCGAAGGTGATTTGATAGGGGTTGAACCATGATTGAACCACAAAACAGAATTTTGATTAAATTAATAACTTATTTGCAATTGGGTCCTCAATTGGTCAAATTACTCAACCCTAGACCTTCAAACGGTCTTGGGTGATTGTCCTCTCGGTCTTGAGACCGTTTGGATGAGTTCCAAACGGTCTTGAGACCGTTTGCCCATCCAAAGTTTTGGATTCTAGTGCAGATTCATCAAGGTCTGACCCATTGAGTTTAGGATCATGTCAATATTTGATTGCAATGTAATTTGATGTGATTGTACCTTCAATTGGTCAACAAATCTTGACCCCAGACCTCCAAACGGTCTTGGTTGATTGCCCTCGCGGTCTTGAGACCGTTTGGTGACCCCCAAACGGTCTTGAGACCGTTTAGGTCAATCAACCCTAAAAACCCTAATTAGGTCACCATAATTTCAGTACTGATTTTATCTAGGGTTAGCCCTAGTATTCACCCTTCAACTCTTAGCCCGTTTGGAATTAGACCATCAAACCTGGTGAGTTGTTAATTAACATAATTTTGAACAGTAATCTCATACGGTCAACGCTTAGTCAACGACCTTACACGGTCTTGAGACCGTTTGCCCAAAAAGGCAATTTCAGACCGTTTGAGAATCAGCAATTAATTCATTTACAGTTGTGACTTAAAAAGGTCATATCTCCCGATTCCTTTGGAGTTAGTCTCTCAAATTTTGAGGGTAATTAGCCTATATAATTAGGAACAGATTTCTTATACGGTCCACGCTCGGTCAATGGGGCCAAACGGTCTTGAGACCGCGAGCCCTCTCACGGTCTCGAGACCGTTTGCTCACCTCGCGGTCTTGAGTCCGAGAGAGCAAACTGTTAGGACCGTTTAAGGAAAAGAAAAGCGGTGGGTTTTTCTTGGAAAACACGCCTTCATCTTCTAGCTCAAGAACAGTACAGATATCCCACGGGTTTGCTTGCAAAATAGCAGGGAAAAGTAGGGAAATACTAAGAGCTATCATCAAATCGCATATAAAGATGCACATAGTAAAGCATAGGTTTAGAGTTATAAAACCCGCCTAAAGCTTGCTTCTTGAGCTCCAAGCTTTCAAGCTCCAAGCTCTAATGGCGTCCTTGAGTTCCCACAGGTTGGCCAAGGTGAAAACTCCAAGGAAGGATGAAAAGAGACGGCTAGAAAGATAGGGTTTCGAGAATTAGCCATGAAGCTGACCTTGAATTTGAGTTCTAACCATGGAATTAGGCAAGAAGAGGGGTTTAGACCTACCTTGCACCCCTTGGTCGTCCTCCTTAGCTCCAAGGCAGTCCTTGGTCGTCTTTGGTGAAATGAAACAGTAAGGGAACGAAGGGTGAGTTCCCTTGCAACTAAGGGAAGGAGAGCTTATATACATGGGGTAGGATTTTCAACATTAGTTCATAAGTTGTCCATAATTCCAACTAGGTCCCTCCTTCTTTACTTGATCGTCCCTTTCTCTTTATTCTAAGGACAAACCTTCTCTTAAGGTCTAGAAAATAAGGCAAGGAAGAACAATCTAATAATAAAGTTCATACTTAAAGGGATATTGCACATATACCCTGATTATTCAATCACAAAGCCTATTTCTTAACTTGATAACTCAATTGAGGTGAATTCCTCATCATTTCTTCTCTAAATAATGGCAAAAGTCTAAAAAGATACATTAGATGACATTCTTTACAAATTGCATCCCATCATTTGGGTAAATTGCATTTTACCCCAAATTAGGGTTTTCAAGCCCTGGGATTGCTTCCACAGCTGCACCTTGGTGCTCTAGCTTGGGAAATCCCTCAAACTTTGCCAAAGAGATTCTCATGATGTCTCAACATCAGAGGAACATCTCATCATGTGCAAATTTCAAGCTAACCCTTTCAACTGGGTAAATTGCACATAGGTCCCTGTATATCAAAACAATGCTACAACTTTAAATAAAAAGGGGCAAATACTGAAATATACGTTTCTGAGAAGCTTAATTACATGCTCAGAGTTAATCACAAAGATTTAATTACATATTTAGGCAAAACACCTAGGGTTAACTCATAACCCAGGTCAGGGATGTTACAAATTATCCACCCCTTACAAGGATTTCGTCCCCGTAATCGATAAAACATATTACGAGAAAAGGGCAGGATACTTCCTTCTCATCTCATCCTCTAACTCCCAAGTGGCTTCTTCAATACCACGATGGTTCCAGAGGACTTTCACAAGACTTATATCTTTCTTCTTTAGCTTTTTAATTCGTTTATCAAGGATTGACACTGGTCCCTCCTCATAGGATATGTCATCATTCAATTCTACTTCCATAGGTTGTAGAACTGACTCGGTGTCTGGGTGACATTTCTTCAACATAGAAATGTGAAACACAGGATGTAACCTCTGTAATTCTGGGGGAAGCTCTAGTTTATATGCTACCTTTCCAATCCGTTCAATGATTGGATAAGGCCCCATATATCTAGGAGCTAACTTCCCTTTCCTTCCAAAACGAAGGACCCCTTTCCAAGGTGAGACCTTAAGATACACTTTGTCTCCAACCTGGAACTCTAAGGGTCTACGACGTTTGTCAGCATAAGATTTCTGCCTATCCTGAGCAGTCTTAATCTTATGTTGTATGACTTTAATCTTTTCTGTGGTTTGCTGCACCAGGTCAGGACCTAACAACTGGTGCTCACCAGTCTCAAACCAACACAAGGGTGATCTACAACGTCTACCATATAAGGCTTCATAAGGTGCCATATCAATACTATGCTGATAGCTATTGTTATAGGCAAACTCTATCAAGCTTAGGTGTAGATCCCAACTTCCGGTGAACTGGAGAACACATGCTCGCAACAGGTCTTCTAAGGTTTGTATGGTCCTTTCCGACTGTCCATCAGTCTGTGGATGAAAGGCCGTACTAAACCTCAGCTTAGTGCCTAAGGCACTGTGCAACTGTTACCAAAAACGACTTGTAAACTGAGGTCCTCTGTTTGAAACTATTGTGACAGGAACTCCGTGCAAACGCACTATCTCTTGAACATACAACTCTGATAACCTTTCAGCAGAATAGGTTGTTTTGACAGGTAAGAAATGTGTTGTCTTAGTCAACCTATCAACAATTACCCAAATGGAATCATGTCCTTTGCTTGTCCTGGGTAGGCCAACAACAAAGTCCATGGTCACATGGTCCCACTTCCACTGTGATATGGGTAAAAGTTGCATTGTCCCTGCAGGCTTCTGGTGTTCAGCTTTAACTTGCTGACACACAGGACACCTCAGAACAAACTCTGCAACGTCCTTCTTCATCCCAGGCCACCAATACAGATCCTTCAAATTCCGATACATCTTGGTGCTCCCTGGATGCATAGCATACATGGAAGAATGGGCTTCTTCCAGGACTAACTTCCTTAAGTTGTCCACATCCGGCACTATAATTCTTCCATTATAACAAGCTACTTGATCTTTTGAGTCATGAAACCCATCTTGCTTCTCATTTCTATACTCAGATCTTATATGTTGAACTGCAGCATCATCTAGCTGTGCTTCTTTAATCTGCTCTCTTAGGGTAGGTTTAATATGCATCTCAGCTAACAAACCGGCTAGCAATGACACCTTCAACTGTACATTGTCTTGCCTTAAGGAGATAAGCATATCTCTTCTAGAGCATACTAAAGAGTTTAGTTGTGCTCTATTCATGGTTGATGTTGCTGATTTCCTACTCAAGGCATCTGCAACAACATTGGCCTTACCTGGATGGTAATCAATTGTACAGTCGTAGTCCTTGATTAACTCCATCCAGCGACGTTGCCTCATGTTGAGCTCATGCTGAGAGAAGATATACTTAAGGTTTTTGTGGTCTGTGAAAATCTGGAATGTCTCTCCGTAGAGATAATGTCTCCAGATCTTCAAAGCATGAACCACAGCTGCTAACTCCAGATCATGTGTTGGATAATTCTCCTCGTGTTTCTTAAGCTGTCGGGAAGCAAAAGAAATCACTTGTCTATCCTGCATCAACACACATCCTAGTCCATTTTTGGAAGCATCACAGAAAACTACATATCCTTTTCCTTGTTCAGGTAGCACTAATACAGGTGCACCTGTCAACCTCTCCTTCAGCAACTGGAAAGATTGTTGACACTTATCACTCCAAGAAAAAGGAACATCTTTCCGGGTTAACTTGGTCAAGGGTAAAGCTATGGAACTAAAGTTCTTTATGAACCTTCGATAATAGCCAGCTAACCCCAAGAAACTTCGAATCTCTGTCGGTGTCTTTGGTTGTTCCCATTGTAGAATAGATTCTACCTTTGTAGGGTCAACACGAATTCTCGAGGCGGATATTACATGTCCAAGAAAAGATACCTCCGGCAGCCAGAACTCACATTTGCTAAACTTAGTGTACAACTTATGTTCTCTTAGCAAGGTCAAAGCTTGGCGAAGATGCTGCTCATGCTGCTGAGCATCTTTACTATAAATCAGTATGTCATCTATGAAGACGACAACACACTGATCAAGGAAAGGTCGAAAAACTCTATTCATGAGTTCCATAAATGCAGCTGGTGCATTGGTTAGTCCAAACGACATAACCGTGAACTCATAGTGACCATATCTTGTCCTAAAGGCAGACTTGGATATGTCACTATCCTTAATGCGGAGTTGGTGATATCCAGACCTCAAGTCTATCTTTGAAAAGACTGTTGCACCACGCAACTGGTCAAAGAGATCATCAATCCTCGGCAGAGGATACTTATTCTTTATTGTCACTTTATTAAGTTGTCTGTAGTCGATGCATAACCGCATTGACCCATCTTTCTTTTTAACAAACAAGACCGGAGCACCCCAAGGTGAAGTACTCGGTCGGATAAAACCTCTCTCAAGTAACTCTTGAAGCTGTTTCTTGAGTTCTGCCATCTCGGCAGGAGCCATTCTATACGGAGTTTGAGCTATGGGTTTCGTATCTGGAATCAGATTGATTTCAAAGTCAATCTCTCGAGGTGGTGGTATACCAGGAAGTTCTTCAGGAAACACATCTTCGAATTCCCTGACTATGGGAACTTCGGAAGGATTGGTCCTTTCCTTGGTAACATCTACCACATGGGCTAAGAATGCATAACATCCTTGCCTCAACAGCTTATCAGCAACCATAGCTGATACAAGACAGGTGGGCAGAATCTTTCTTTCACCTTGAAAGATCCATGTGTTGCTTTCATCAGCAAACACAGCTAACTTGGACTCACAATCCAAGACAACTCTATATCTTTCTAAGGTATCCATCCCAAGGATTATATCAAACCCCTGCATATCAAGTGGTATAAGGTCCACTTGAATGCGATGGTCAGAAAAGAAAAGGATGCAGGGAGAACATACCTCCTGCAAAACGGCAGACCCACTCAACGGAGTCTCTAACAACAAACTATCTGCTCTATGACTAACAGTCACATTGCAGTTACGAATCACTTCACGAGTGATGAAAGAGTGCGTAGCACCCGGATCAATCAGAACGGATACATCACAGGATATAGACATATCAGAATATAAAAGTTTCATCTGACCTGCCACTACCCGTGGATTGACCACTGCCTCAGGTGGGTTCATAGCATAGAACCTCGCAGTCGCCTGGTGTTGAGGTGGTGCTGATGATCCAGCTTGAGACGCTTGTCCACGTCCTCGAGCTGCTCCTTGATGTTGTCTATTCTGAGATCCCTGTTGATTCTGTCTCGGGGTTTGTTGTGTCACACCGATAGGCCTAGAACGGCAATCCTTCATCACGTGTCCCACCTTACCACAGTTGTAGCAACTCTTCTCCTGTTGCTGTGGTCTGGGTGGCCCAGTAACTGACACTGATGCAGAACTGTGCGTCCCTTGAAGCAGTTGACTCCGCCCTCTACCTCTGCTTGGTGTCCATTGAGTTTGAAAACTCGATCTGGGTGGTGGAGGGTTAGGTGCAGAGAATCTAGGTCTCTTGGGATCCCTAGATGAAGAACCCTGGAACTGTGGATATCTTTTATGGGTTTGTCTTTTCTCAACCACAGATCTCTCTATCCTTCGGACTG
Source organism: Alisma plantago-aquatica (assembly GCA_963693085.1). NCBI lineage: Eukaryota > Viridiplantae > Streptophyta > Magnoliopsida > Alismatales > Alismataceae > Alisma > Alisma plantago-aquatica. The sequence continues at coordinate 318,618,349 of OY856413.1, read as the reverse complement.
ACTCAACGAAGGTAGAGAATCTTTCTCTGTTTTCTAAGGCAGACACAGGGGTTGACATATCGGAATTCAAACCCTTTTCAAATCTTCTGATTCTTTCCTCATCCGTAGCGGCCATGTGCGGGCAGAACCGCAACAACTCCATGAACTTAGCTTCATACTCACTAATGTTCATCATACCCTGCCTTAGTTTCTCAAACTGAGAGATCTTCTCATCTAGGAAGGTCTTTGGAAAATATCTATTGATAAATTCCCGAAGAAACTCTTCCCATGAGAACTCTACTCCAGGTCTCTTCTGCTCTTCCATGTTCCACCAGTGACCAGCACTGCCTTTGAGAAGATAGACAGCATGTCTAACCTTCTCAGCTTCCGGAATCATAAGAATCCTGAAAGCCTTCTCCAACTCTGTCAACCATAAGTCAGCATCTGCAGGGTCGGCAGTTCCGAAGTACTCGGTAGCTCCGACACGACGAAGTCGTTCGAATGTCTTACCAATACCTTGTACTTCAGGCTGGACAGGTGCCCTAGGTGCAGGAATGGGCATCCTATCAGTTATATGTGTCATGGCAGTCATGAACTGCCCGAACATCGTTTGTACAGCTGGATCACTCATGTCAGCTGGGTCGAACTGGGGTGGCTCTCTTGGCGACTCAGGTGCAGGTTGTTCTATTCTCGGAACTCTTGCACCGCCTCGAGGTGCACTAGCACTACTCTCTGCCACGTGCTCATCGCGATGTTCTGACATTCTTATGTATCTTCTTCTCCTGAGGAGCAGAAGATTCTATTAGATAGGGAAGGAGTACTAAAGGTAGACTCGACATCCTAAGTCCTATGCCTCTGTAGACTCAACTGAACCTGGAGCTCTGATACCACTAATTGTGGGGTCTGATCTCCAAACCATGACATAAACACGATTAAAACTTAGCGGAAGCAAATCGGTAATCAGCGGAAGACAAAAATCACGGGAAATTAAAACTTTTTCGAGATAAGAACTTGTATCCATAAAAACTCCTTTTATAAAGAGAGGTAACTGTTTACATCTCAGGATAATTACTTCTTGAGTAATTATATACATCAAGATACAAAATCTCAAGATCACATAACACAAGACTCCAAGACCTGAGAGTACAGAGGACACATAGGACTGACTCTAACTACACCACATGGCAGGACAAATCTCCACCTGAGATTACTGCTGCCCCTGGTGCTGCTGCTGTTGAGACTGATCACCTGTAGGCTGGTTCCTTCGTCTCCGACGTTCACCTAAAAAGTTGAAGCCTACGGGGTGAGACAATTATACATAATTGTCCCAGCGAGAGTTATAACTCTTCGCCAGAAGCTTTATTATAACATCAAAGATTATTTTAAACAGTAAAGCCTTCAAAGCATTCTATAACAGTTATAGGTATAACAAGATCTCTACAATTTAGGAGATATGGAGAATATCAGCATTATTGCAATGTAACATCAATCAACTAACTTGGAGTCATCTCTAACAAGTTATACTACATGGTTGATTATGTTTTACAAACAACATTATGCCCTGTGGAGATGAGGCTTACCACTCATACTCCAACTGATCGCTGAGAAGCCGCATCAGTATCATACATAGGTCATTAAGAGAGTCGGATTCTCATGACCTTCACCTTCCTCAGTCAGTAAGAGGATCACTTGTAGGACATCTTGTGTCTCTACTACTATAGCTCACCAGGGTAAACTGGTCCTTCGCTATTCTAGAGTCACAGTGGCGTTCTGTACTCTCTTCGTCATCAGGAGGTTTCATATTTACCTACCACTGATACAGATATCTTTGCTTTCTTCGTCATCAGGAGGTTTCGTGTTTACCTACCACTGATACGGTATGAAACTATAGTGAAGGATGGATGGATTACACATCTACATCACTTTCCTACACTAGGATGTAAGGTTCTACACATCCATGTACCCCACATACTCAAAAGTATGTGCTCCAGGAGTTCCCTGAGGAAAACCTGTTTCACCATCATTTAATTTCTGACAATGATGGATCTATGATCAGGGCTCTACATTATACTTGATTAGTTAGGTACATTCAGTATTCTTTAACAGCATACATTATTCTGCAAATAATAACAATAGCATAGCAGCTATAAAAGAAGAATACTAAATGTAACAGGCCTAACTCATATCAATCATCATTTCTCATTATCCTCATCACAAGTCATCTCTAAGGCATGACCTTGATGGTATTCATGGCTCTCATAGCCCAGTATCAGCATAGGATGCCACTGGCAAGGCATCAGATTACTTTACTTATTCATAAGGCTAACAACATGCATTTAATGAATATAACATCAACATCCATACCTGGATATGATTACCTTCATATCAGAACCTGCATGGTTAATACATCTGATAAAGGTAATGCAACAATAAGGAATGTACTTCCTACTCTTGTCATAAGAGTTAAATCTCTAATTCAAATCAAATAGAGTTTAATACTCAAAAGCATGCCATTACCCTTGAATTAGGGTTTACTATTCACATCAAGGTGAATTAAACTCATAACATCATCATGTATGAGTAACATCTTCATTGATGCTCTTGGATTAGTTAAAGATTCATCATTTATCATAATTAGGGTTTCTATGACCTCACACAGGTGGATCATACCCTAATTATACTCACTCATGTGCATTGGAGATGCTTTAGTTGAGTTTGCACTTTAAAAAGGGTACTTTCTCTCTCTAGAAGTACTTTCTCTCTCTAGAAGTACTTTCTCTCTCATCATAAGGTTAGGTGATGTCAACATCACTCTAAAACAGGTTGGATTGAGTCATCATAGGCTAACATAGCCAAAAGCATCACCATTTTGTGATTAGAGTTACTTTCTCTCTCTAGGATACTTTCTCTCTCTAGAGTACTCTCTCTTTCATCATATTAATGGTTGATGGTAACATTAGATTAGATCAAGTTAGATAGAGTCATTATGACTAAAAACATCATTCTCATGTAATTAGGGTTTGAATTGAGCAAGGTATAACTTAATTGACCCTTCAGGGGTATTTTGGTAATTCACCCCATTGATCATCATCATGGTCAAAAACCTTAGTCAAATAAGCCCTTACTATCCTAGATTATCATTAGGGTTTTATTTGGGCAACATTGAACCATTTACATCATCAAATGACTGAATGTGGTCAACCTTGAATCACATTGATTAATTCCAATCATTAATCATTAATTGAATTGAGATCGGTTGAAAGTGTTGACCGTTTGCCCACTTTGACCCTCCAAGACCGCGAGCCTCTTTCTAGCTTCAAGACCGCGAGCCCCATCAGGCTTCAAGACCGCGAAGCCTCCCATTGGTTCAAATTAATGTCGAGACCGCGAAGACCAATTTGAGTTGAGACCGCGAGGGTCATGAAGACCGTTTGCCCTTCTTTGACCTCAGGACCGCGAGGCCCTTCGCGGTCTTGAGACCGCGAGCCTCCTCTCGGTCTTGAGACCGCGAGCCCTCTCACGGTCTTGAGACCGCGAGCCCTCTCACGGTCTTGAGACCGCGAGGCCCACATGGTCTCAGCCGCTTGGTCCTTCAACAAGGCTCGAAGATGCAACCGATAATGTCAACCCATGTTAAAGCCCTCAAATGGTCAAAGCTATGTTGACCACTTATGGATTTAGTCAATTAAGATTATGCTTGATCACTTGGTCATTCAATTGACCCATAATGGTTAACCAATTATGGTTTAAAACGATTCAATTAGGGTCTATCAATGTTCACCCATTAACACTCAACAATGTGCATCAACACAAGGTTGAACCCTTCAATTGGGCTCCAATTGGGCCCAAACTTGGCCCAAACGGTCTTGAGGTCATGTGGGTGGACCCCACATGGTCTTAAGACCGTTTTCCCAAGATTTCATCAAAGTCGAAGGTGATTTGATAGGGGTTGAACCATGATTGAACCACAAAACAGAATTTTGATTAAATTAATAACTTATTTGCAATTGGGTCCTCAATTGGTCAAATTACTCAACCCTAGACCTTCAAACGGTCTTGGGTGATTGTCCTCTCGGTCTTGAGACCGTTTGGATGAGTTCCAAACGGTCTTGAGACCGTTTGCCCATCCAAAGTTTTGGATTCTAGTGCAGATTCATCAAGGTCTGACCCATTGAGTTTAGGATCATGTCAATATTTGATTGCAATGTAATTTGATGTGATTGTACCTTCAATTGGTCAACAAATCTTGACCCCAGACCTCCAAACGGTCTTGGTTGATTGCCCGCGCGGTCTTGAGACCGTTTGGTGACCCCCAAACGGTCTTGAGACCGTTTAGGTCAATCAACCCTAAAAACCCTAATTAGGTCACCATAATTTCAGTACTGATTTTATCTAGGGTTAGCCCTAGTATTCACCCTTCAACTCTTAGCCCGTTTGGAATTAGACCATAAAACCTGGTGAGTTGTTAATTAACATAATTTTGAACAGTAATCTCATACGGTCAACGCTTAGTCAACGACCTTACACGGTCTTGAGACCGTTTGCCCAAAAAGGCAATTTCAGACCGTTTGAGAATCAGCAATTAATTCATTTAAAGTTGTGACTTAAAAAGGTCATATCTCCCGATTCCTTTGGAGTTAGTCTCTCAAATTTTGAGGGTAATTAGCCTATATAATTAGGAACAGATTTCTTATACGGTCCACGCTCGGTCAACGGGGCCAAACGGTCTTGAGACCGCGAGCCCTCTCACGGTCTCGAGACCATTTGCTCACCTCGCGGTCTTGAGTCCGAGAGAGCAAACTGTTAGGACCGTTTAAGGAAAAGAAAAGCGGTGGGTTTTTCTTGGAAAACACGCCTTCATCTTCTAGCTAAAGAACAGTACAGATATCCCACGGGTTTGCTTGCAAAATAGCAGGGAAAAGTAGGGAAATACTAAGAGCTATCATCAAATCGCATATAAAGATGCACATAGTAAAGCATAGGTTTAGAGTTATAAAACCCGCCTAAAGCTTGGTTCTTGAGCTCCAAGCTCTAATAGCGTCCTTGAGTTCCCACAGGTTGGCCAAGGTGAAAACTCCAAGGAAGGATGAAAAGAGACAGCTAGAAAGATAGGGTTTCGAGAATTAGCCATGAAGCTGACCTTGAATTTGAGTTCTAACCATGGAATTAGGCAAGAAGAGGGGTTTAGACCTACCTTGCACCCCTTGGTCGTCCTCCTTAGCTCCAAGGCAGTCCTTGGTCGTCTTTGGTGAAATGAAACAGTAAGGGAACGAAGGGTGAGTTCCCTTGCAACTAAGGGAAGGAGAGCTTATATACATGGGGTAGGATTTTCAACATTAGTTCATAAGTTGTCCATAATTCCAACTAGGTCCCTCCTTCTTTACTTGATCGTCCCTTCCTCTTTATTCTAAGGACAAACCTTCTCTTAAGGTCTAGAAAAGAAGGCAAGGAAGAACAATCTAATAATAAAGTTCATACTTAAAGGGATATTGCACATGTACCCTGATTATTCAATCACAAAGCCTATTTCTTAACTTGATAACTCAATTGAGGTGAATTCCTCATCATTTCTTCTCTAAATAATGGCAAAAGTCTAAAAAGATACATTAGATGACATTCTTTACAAATTGCATCCCATTATTTGGGTAAATTGCATTTTACCCCAAATTAGGGTTTTCAAGCCCTGGGATTGCTTCCACAGCTGCACCTTGGTGCTCTAGCTTGGGAAATCCCTCAAACTTTGCCAAAGAGATTCTCATGATGTCTCAACATCATAGGAACATCTCATCATGTGCAAATTTCAAGCTAACCCTTTCAACTGGGTAAATTGCACATAGGTCCCTGTATATCAAAACAATGCTACAACTTTAAATAAAAAGGGGCAAATACTGAAATATACGTTTCTGAGAAGCTTAATTACATGCTCAGAGTTAATCACAAAGATTTAATTACATATTTAGGCAAAACACCTAGGGTTAACTCATAACCCAGGTCAGGGATGTTACATTTTCATTCTAGAACGTTGAATGATTTACAAAATCTTCCCATTTATTTCAGCATTAAATTTCTTACATATTGATATTTGATTCCTGTATGTGTTTCACTTAGCATTATGTCTCAATTTTTCACTCCTTTAATCCCATTTTCATGCATCATTTAATCATCCAGCATGCACTTTTAGTTTTCTCCATCTTTCATGTCTTCTTGTGACGAATCCATGATTTAATGCTAGGTAATGATGAAGTTATGGAATTGGTGAGAAGTGGAGCAATGAAAGCATTCAAAGACTAGGTGCAAATGCAAATATGCTTTGCTTCTGGACCATATATAGTCTAGTGTATTGTATTTCTAGACATACCATATACAATCCGACTGGCAAACCCTATACAGTCCCTCTATACCATAAATCAGCTTGTCAGTTAATCATTTAGGTGATTTTTGAATTCCAAACCGCCCCATTTTGGGGGAAACGATGGCTAATGACTTAAGGATGGTTCTTACTCTAAAAATATAGGATTACAAACCTAGGAAGGGGTTCTTAAGTTTGGAGAAAAATCTTGAGCAAAATAGGGAGCATCTACACCAAATCCTAGCAGATTTGAAGGGATTCTTCACAGACGACTCATTTTCCTCCACATTTCTGAGTTGTTGGTCCTTCTACTCTGAGGAGAACTGAAGCAGGATTCTAGACATCATTCAAACGTTCTCCACTTGGAGAATTAGGAGTTATAAAGTTGCACTTTGAGTTTCCTTTATTCTTCATATATCTTCTTGTATCCATATCTGTCACAACTCAAGGGTTAATGACTCCTTCTGGATGACTCATCGCATAGAATTGAGTCATCGCCTGTTGTCACCCTCTCCCTTTTCTAGCCTGTCCTAATGAAATGGCTTGTGTTGCATGTCTACCTCCTCTGCCATTGTGTTGTTGTGGATGTTGTGACCCTTGCTGACTCTACCTTATCTACTGAGTCACCTCTTCATCCTTTACGGGGAAGTACCACTTTGTGTGCCTGACCTATCTACACTTGAAACAAGTTTTTCCCTCATACCATGGCCTAAACAACCCAATCAGTGACACTGAAGTTGCGCTACAAGCTCCTGCAGGAAAAAATTATGACCCATGTCTCTACTTTGTGTCCACTGTGACTATGTAACTCACCTTTGCTAAGACCGAGGTGCAAAATACCTAGGCTTCTTGAAACTTCCAGAAGATTGTCCTTGGTATTGTACATGCCTCTTCTTAGTGAGAGACCCCTAACCTTGCACAAAGTATTAAACATACTTAACTATCATAATTGAATGTTTAGAACCTTATTATAACCTTTTGATATGCTTTTTAATTATAATACAAGCTTAAGTTTCAAGTTTGGTCCAATTTGGACATTGTTTGTGCAAGTTATGCAATTTTATGCACATTTTGGACTTCTCTACAATTTACCCAATTGAGAGGTTTTCTTTGAAATTTATCACTTTCATTATGTTCTTTGGATGTTCTCTCATCATTCTTGAGCTTGTTGATCCATGGGGCACCTAGTTGAACCTTGGTTTGGAGGTGTTTTCCTCAAGGGTATTTTAGGGTTTACCCCTTTATGGATGAGATACCTTTAGGAGCTATCAATAAAATGGTTTATTTGCTTTTCTTGAAAAATCAAGAAATGAAGGATAAGCAGGTATCTATTGATGGTGGGTTAGCTACTTGTGTGGCTGCTTGTATATCCTTAATAGTTTAAGGCCATGGATGCATGGAGAGCTTGTTAGACACCTCATGCTTCTTCTCTCCCTTATCCAACCATGCTACACATTCATCATACAAGCTCTCTTTTAGGGCGACGCATGTAAATTATATATATATATATATATATATATATATATATATATATATATATATATATATATATATATATATATATATATATATATATATATATATATATATATATATATATGGGTTAACGTGCACATCAACCAGTTTGAATATTCACATCGCATGCAATAAATAAACTCGGTAAACAAAAATATGATCATATCGATTATACAAAAACATAATTATTTGACATGTCTATGATACCAATGTAGAGAAATACGACATCATATAGGCAGTAGAAAAAAAAAATTTATTGACATATTTCCAATAAACCAGTGGATCGCAACAATAACTATGTAATGAGAAGGATGGTTGCATGAAGATATACATGGTCTTGGAGCAAGTATAGTGATAATCTTCATTGATATAGATGCACACTTTGTCTTGGATAGTGTCTTTGTAGTTCATGGTTGTACTAGGACTTGTCTGACTGCTCCTCCTAGGATAGAAAACTCAGACAACTACTGCAGCGGCTTCTCCGATCTCTCCACAGACTGCGAGTTGATGTTGCCCTCCTAGTAGCAACCAAAGGACTCCTACCTCTAGAGTAGTCCACACAGACCAACTAGAAATCATGTCATCCTACTGGACTGGATAGGAAGGATTTGTCCCTCCTGTTGGTGTACTAGTCACCATCCTGCTCTTCAACAACAATGATCTTAGTTGTTTCTCTCCCTTGGCAATCCCTCCCTAGTCAGGTAGGACTTGCCCAGGCTCTCTTGGTTACCACAACCAAAGAGGACAACATTTGTCAGAGAAAATGATTCTCAATTATCTATTTTGTGCTCTAGGAAGTCCCCCAATACTTCTCTATTTAAAGGCGGGGTTTCGGTCCAAGTTCCCAGTCGATGCAGGAGTGGAAGGGCCAAAAGATCTTGAATTTTCGCAACAATTTTGGAAGTTTTGCAACCTGTGACACTCTGAATCATTGTCTAGCCCACCTAGATGGTCGTCTGTGTCGATATGGTCATCTCACACTATGAGATAGTCATCTGAGAATTTCCCAATCACACATGAATTTGGAGATTCAATTACAATTAATATCACATATTAATTCCTTGCACCCCAAGTATTGCGCAATCAAAACAAGTTTGGGAAACATCCAGAACGTTTGTTCGGACCAATCAGGAAGCCTCACACATGTGAGATGCCCATATTACTCACTCAGATGCCCATCTATTGAGTCGATCTGAGCCAATCGATTCATCAGCTTGAACTGGTCGGTTCACGAGACAGAACTAGGCCAATTCGATTTTTCCATCAGCTTGATGTCCCAAATGGCCATCTCAACTCTTGAGACGATAATCTGGTACTTGAGACAATCGTCTCACTCTGTGAGACGGTCGTTTGGTAGTACAGACATTATATTCAGCTATTTTTTGTGTGAATTGAGTACCTAAACACTTTCGTAATCAATCAAATTATCATTCAAGATTCAACTCCTCTTCTAGATAAGTTCCTATGTGTGTGACCCTATAGGTCCCATATTACATTGGTAGTGAATGTCCATAACTAGATTATGACATCACAAGAAATGAGTTTATCCCTAGTCATACATCATTGCTACCTAAGTAAATGGAAAGTTGGAGAACAATTTCAACCTACAATATGTGTATGGTGTTATAGTGTTTGTATAGTTCCTTTCTCACTGATATCTAGATTGAACTAGAGGCATGGAGAAGTCACCCTCATTATTACTCAACTTTGTTCCTTGAACCATAGCATACTGTCTGAGATATATGTAAGTTCAATATCACATATTGACTCACATGTGCATGCATGCTTTTCTCAGTCTCGCTAATCAAGAGGCCTAGGATATCATACTCCCTTAGAAGGGACATATCCCATATCTATCACTCATAGTCAATCCCTATGTGTCAAAGTTACACAATAATCACCGTTATAACAACCCTGTTTCAGGATTGTGTTTGATGATTTCAAAAGTACTGAATCACATGTGATGAGTGTAGTGATTTCAGGTCTAAGAACCACAACCACCACCATCATAGTGAGACCTAACTATGACTTCCATTATGATGGCTTCCATGTGTTAGTCTCAAGGTGGGTCTGTCTGATACATTGTTACCTAACATGTATGTGTACTAGGTTTGATATCACCATATCATAACTAATAAGATTCTATCATCAACCAACTCACACTCTGATCTTATGTGTTATTATTGTCTATCTACCTTCCATAACAACAACTAATCAAGGGAATAATGAGAATGTATATACTCTTAACATTCGTATGATATCATTCTTCCAAATCACGTACTTAATGACATACGTCATTGAGTAATATCATTCTCTAGACATTTATTATGTTATATAATATCTCAAAACTGAACAAACATGATAAATTGGAAGCTTACCTTTTATTAATAATTAAATCATTTACAAGTTATGCCATTACAATCATCACATGATTGACTCTCTAAGAAATACACCACCAACAACTGTAGTTGTCCTCAATCACATAATATATACAGAATCATCATCATCTGAGATATGGCCTCGACTGTTTTCCTACCAAGGTATGACCACAACATCCTTGTGAACAAGCATATACTCAACAATATACGACTCTATGACTCCGCCAAGGGAGAGCCCATTTCACCATCCAGCAAGTGCTGACACTAGAATGAATCTATGGCCAGGGAAGCTACATGATTAGGGTTTCACTTGATTAGTCAATGTCAATTGGGTGTCTTTAAACTACATCAATCAAGTTACAAAAAAAACCCTAAAAGGATTCTACAAAACAAGGTGTGTATTGCAACTTTAGAAGATATGAAATGTATGACATATGACATTGATAACAAAATCACATGATACTACTTCATTTCCATCCATGAATCCATACTCATCATCATACCATTGCAAGTTCCAAATCCTTGTCACATCATATAGAGGATAACACCTCAATACAACACCACCCTTATCCAAGGTCATTAAGATTGTTACATCATTTCTTGCAAGAACATCATTATCTTTCCATGCCTTATCAAGGTTCATCACCATCACCACACATGTGATACATAAGATTAATATAATCTTGTATATGACAGCTATGATGTTCATGTAGCAACAAATTAAGGTTACAACAACATAGAGAGAGAAAGTAATATCATTATCAATGAGCACTTTACAAGCTTAGGGTTTCTATACATTCAAGGGAAAAGGTAAAACTATTAAAACATGTGTAACCAAGCATCAACATATTACCATTTCAAAACTATCCTTGAAGGTAAACTCTAATTATTATCCTATTCAACAATCATGGAAACAACTATGTTAACCATCATCACAGTAGAGTCAATAAAACATAACAACCATATCAATTAGCAAACATCATCGACCACTTAGGGTTAGTGGTGTCATCGATCGCTGAACATTGAGCAAGATTGGTGACCGAAGAGACTATGGTTCACCACCTTCATCGATCGTTAAGATTAACCCTCTTTAATGGCCAATAGGTTCAAGTGACATCATCGACCGTTGAAAATGCAAGATTGGCAACTGAAGAAACTTAGGGCTCAACCCTTCATCAAAAGTTTATGAGCCAAGGAATCAAAGACCACTAAGGTCCAAATTTCAACTACCACATAGGTGAATATTGGTTATTGAAGAGAATCCATCATCATACATAGCGACCAAACCATGGAGAACAAGCCTTGTCAACTGCATAGAGCGAGCAATCTTAGCGGCCACATGACTCAAGGCTTGGCGACCATAATCATTAACATTCTTGGTGACCAAATTAAGAAGAGAGAGAAAGCCTAAGCGACCATCATGGGACTAAAACCTCATCAACTACAAAGGCAAAAATAGGTTGGTCATCATCAAGAATCTGAAGAGTCATCCAGGTGCAAACCAAAAGAAAGGAGATCAAAACAACACCCTAATTAACAACTATTATGAGAGAAAGCAAAACCATGATTTGAGAGAGAAAAATCAGCGTTTCCAAAAGCATGCAAGGACCAAAACATCCGTCACCAAGTAAGATTTTGTGCACCAAGATTAGGATTCGTCCAAGAAGAGATATGTACTCAAGATCACTATGTAAACACAAACCCTATATCAAAGATGTTGTCTTCCTACTTGTAAGCATAACATTGGAGAATGTTATATAACTCATCTTAGAGTTGATGTAGAAAATTCCAAAAAGCAAGGTAGCGTGAAGGAAAAGGGGAAGAAGACCCTAGCTTGAGCACTCCTCATGGACAAACTAACTCCACCTACAAGAAAGAACAAAATCCTAGGACAAGGAAGCAAGAAAGATAGAAAACCCTAAGTAGAAAAGTAAGGAGGAAGGAACATTTTCAATCTCTAACTCAAGAACTACATGGAAACCCATGGGTTTGGTCAAGAAGAGAAAGAAGAATAGGGTGGAGCAAAGAAAATGTAGGTGTAGAGAGAGATATCACTTACCAAAAATAAGGAGATGAGCAAGGTAGCACCACACAATCACAAGAAAGGTTGCTCCAAACCCTAGCTCACATGCAAGGGGGATTGGCCCACCATATCCAATATTGAGCTCCACATTCACCACCAAGCACAAGGGGACGAGCTCCAAGAGAAACCAAGGAGAAAGAGAGAAGAAACTAGGTGTGTGAAGAGAGTATTGCATGCAAAAAAGGGGGTTTGTATAGCATGGGGTTGGAGAGGGAAAGAAGGTTAGGTTTCAATGCTAACATATACCATGTGTCCAAGATATATCGTCCATACAAGATCCAAGCTCAAGCATGCAAATAGGGAGTTAAAAACAAGAAAAAATAGTGACCAACTTGGTCCAGAAAACTCAAATGACTATGAAAACTTTTCAGCGACCAAGGTGATCAAAACTTCAACGACTGCTAACCCTATATTCTTGACGACCTAGAGTGGTCACGTGCCTCATTGACTGCCAAGACCAAAGATTGCACAACATACCTCATCAAATGAAGAAAACATGGATCACAAGATTGTTGGAGATTGCTAAAACATGGGATCATCGGTCATACATCCATCAAGGTCAACCATCCACTTAGGGCATCCAAGCAAACCGTAAACTCAACATATGATGTTGCCACATCAAACTAAGGTATAAAAAGGCACCCTGAAGCACCAATCTTTCCAACATGATGTCAAAACATGTGAGGGACATAAAGCATGTGACAAATTGCAAGAAAAACCCTAATGATGGGTAAATTGGAATTTGGTCCAAAATAAGCATATAAAAGCATAACTAGCTCAAACAACATTTAAACTAGACCAAAGTTGAAACATAATCCTGCCACATGTTATAAAAGCATATCATAAGGTTTTATTAAGGTTTTAATCACAATTAAGTTGATAAAGCAAGATCAAACAAAAAGTAAGGTCAGGGTCTTACAACCATAAACCCCTAACAAGGATTTTGCCCCTAAAATCCTACACAAACAAAGATGAGTACTTCCTACACATCTCATCCTCTAACTCCCATGTGGCCTCTTCCACACCATGTTGGTGCCACAAAACCTTAACTAAGAATATATCCTTCTTCTTTAACTTCTTCACCCTCCTATCCAGGATCAACACACAAGACTTTCTACATACGACACATCCTCCTCCAACTCAATCTCCACTGGTTGCGATGTTATCTCTGTATGTGGGTGACACTTCCTCAACATGAAAACATGGAAAACATTATGCAATTGAAGTGGTAACTCCAAGTTGTATGTCACCTTCCCAGCACGTGCCACAATAGGCTATGGTCCCATAAACATGGGATCCAACTTACCCTTCTTACCAAACCTCAACACACCTTTCCAAGGAGAAACCTTAAGATACACATGATCTCCCTCTTATAACTCCAATGTCCTATGATGGTTGTCACCATAATTTTTTTTATCTATCCTGAGCTACCTTCAGTTGTTGTTGTATCACCTTGATCTTCTCTATAATCTGTTGCACTAGCTCAAGAACTAAAAGTTGATACTCACCTATCTCATACCAACAAAATGATGACCGACAATGTCTCCCATACAAGGCATCATAAGGTGCCATGTCTTTACTCCTCTAGTAACTATTATTGTAGGAAAACTCCATCAAACTCAGGTGTACATCCCAACTACCAAGAAATTGAAAGACACAAGTTCACAATAGATCCTCTAAAATTTCAATGGACCTCTCTGACTAACCATCTGTCTGAGGATTAAAATTTGTATTGAACCTCAATTGTGTCCCCAAAGTTGTATGCAAACATTCCCAAAAGTGACTCATAAATTGAGGGCCTCTATCAGATACTATGGTAACTGGGATACCATGCAAATGAACTATCTCATCAACATATATATGTCCAACTTCTCCATTGTATATGTCATTTTGAATAGCAAGAAGTGAGCTGACTTGGTCAAAATATCAACTATCACCCAAATGGAATCATGACTTTTGGTTGTCCTAGGAAGACCAATCACAAAGTCCATGGTAATATGATCCCATTTCCATTGTAGTATTATCAAAGGTTGCAACGTCCCTATAGGCTTCTGATGCTCTTCCTTGATATGCTGACAAACTGGACACCTAGCAACAAACTTTGCCACATCACACTTCAAACCAGGCAATCAATACATATCCTTCAGGTTATGGTACATCTTTGTACTATCAGGATGCATCACGTACATTAAGGAGTGAGCCTCTTCAAGAGCCATCTTCCTCAAGTCATTAGAATCTGGAACAACTATCATGTTATGGAAGAAAACTATTCCGTCATCCTTCTCATGGAAACCATCATACTTCTTGCTACCAAACTTTGCCCTGATATCATGTATCATGGTATCATTCTATTGTGCATCTCTAATATGCTGCATCAACATAGGCTTCAACCGAAATTGTGCTAAGAAGTCTACCAATAGAGAGACCTCCAACTGTATGTTTATCTAGCAAAGCGATGCCAATATGTCCCTCTTGTGACACACCAAGGCATGTAACTGTGCCTTATCCAAGGATGATGACAAATAAGTCCTCCTTCTCAATGCATCAACCACCATGTTCGCCATCCCTGGATGGTATCTATCATGCAATCATAGTCTTTGATCAACTTCATCCATCTCCTCTGCCTCATGTTCATCTCTTACTTTGAGAAGATATACTAAAGGTTCTTGTGGTCAGTGAAGATTTGGAACTTCTCTCCGTACAGATAGTCCTCCAGATCTTCGAGGCATGGACAACAGTTTCAAGCTCCATATCATGTGTTGGGTAATTCTCCTCATGTTGCTTAAGCTTTCGCAAAGCAAAAGAAATCATGTCCTTGTCCTGCGTCAGCATGCATCCCAATCCGTTCTTTGGATCATCACAAAAGATGATGTAGTCCTTCACTTTCTCTAGCAGAACTAAGACTAGAGCACTGGTAAACTTCTCCTTCAACAACTAGAAAGAACGATGACATTTGTCATCCCATAAAAAAGTAATACCTTATTGGTATGGTATGTCTATAGAGCCAATCATATGATGATTGTGAAGAGGCATTAGATACCTGATTTGATAATAAAGGTAATTACATCTATTATGTTTGTCTAAGTCATGAGATGATGACACATACATGATAGATGTCTAAAGAATGATGACACTCGATGACATATGTCTTCAAGTTGAGGACCTGAACAATGAGACCATATGTATGATAATAGTACATACATTCTTGATATGTCCCTAGTCAGATATTACTATGGAAGCAAAATAGACAACAATAATACATAAGACTAGAGTGTGTGTTGACTGATGAAAAAGTCTCATTAGCATGATATATGATATCAAGTCAAGCACACAGATATATATTAGAGAACAGTATATCATATTGACCCACCGTGAGAGTGATACATGGATACCATGGAATGGTAGTCACAATCATCTCTCATAGTAGTAGTGGTGATAGTGGTTCTTAGACCTAAAATCACAACACTCATCACTTGTGATTGGGTGCACTTTGACATCATCAAATGCAATCCTAAAACATAGGTTGTTATAATGGTGATGATTGGGTGACTTTTGACACATGGGGATAGACTTTGAGTGATAGAGATGGTATTTGTCCCTCCTACAAGGAATATGATATCCAGGGCCCCTTGATAAGTGAGACTGAGAATTTTGTATGGCTTTATACTCATGTGATTCAATATATGATATGTGAACTCACATGCATCTTAGATAGTCCGCTCCAGGTCAAGGAACATGGATTGAATGTTGAAGAGGATGACGTTCCATGCCTTGATTTTAATCTGGATGTCAGTGACAAAGGAACTATGCAATCACGACAACACTAATCATAGATCGTAGTTTGAAGTTGTTCTCCAACTTTTTGAGTTACTTGGGTAGCAATGATGGATTACTAGATTCCGCTCATTGCTTGTGATGTCATAAGTTGTTATAAACATTCACTGCCAATGTAAATTAGAACTTGCGGGGTCACACACATAGGATACCCCTGGAAGAGGAGATTGTCCATGAATAATGTTTAGATTAAGACTAAAGGTGTTTAGGTACTCAATTAAACATACAATTGACTGACTGGACTCGAAACTATAAAGTTCAAGTGTGGAACTAGCTGGTTAGAGTGTCAAGTCATTTGGAGACTACATTGGCAATGTCAGGACTACCAACCAACCAGTTCACCTAGGTGAGCCAATTGGTTGGTGTGAGCCAACCGACCGGTTCACTTGGTGAACTGGGCATCTCATAGTCCTGCCAACTAAGGAAATTGGGATTTTCCTAGTTGGAGGAAAACTTTCACGTTTCACTTGTTCAATTCAACTCGAATAAGGATTAATCTTTGCATTAATTGTAAATGATTAAGGAAAGTCAATTGTGAGCAAGTCTGGGAAGTGAAACGACTGGTTAACTTAGTGAACCGACCATTTTACACTCCCAATCGACCGGTTCACTAGTGAACCGATCGGCTCACCTTGTCAAATGACCGTTTCAGTTATGAAACAATCAGTTTGCCTATCGCAGTACAAACCATTCATGGAATTTCTGGATCCTACTTCTCCCGAACAAACTGGGAACCCTAACCCTGCCCTCAACTATAAATAGAGGGGTACTGGGGGCTTCTCAGAACACACAACTCAAAACATCAGTTGCTATGCAAAGTTGTTATCCTCTCTGGTTCTGGTAACCGAGAGAGCCTGAGCAGGTGCTACCCAACTAGGGAGGCACAACAAGGGAAGGACAATTATAAAAAAGCAGTCTGAGTTCAGGAGAGCAGGTTGGTGCTAGTACACCAATAGGAGGGTTGTCTTCCTCCTTCCAGTTCTTCTAAAACGTCAGGAGTTCTAGGTGGTCTGTGTAGACTATCTACATAGGCGGAAGATGTTTGTCGCTCAGGAGGACACGTCAGTCACAGTCCGTGGTGGAGGCCAGAGTCAATGGCGAAGACCAGGAGCTGCACATACACTGTCCAAGACATTGTTTTGAAGACCACTCATGACTATGAGGTATTGTCACTAGGAAAGTCCCAGGACCAGGTATATCTCGCTGAAACCATCCTTCCCATTACATAGGCATTGATGCAATCTCCTGCTATGGGTTAATGGCCAGTAATTTTTTTTGTTTTCGCTGCCTACTCTGAGGCCATAAAACCCAACAGTGGTATTAGAGCCATGTCAACTACTATGTTTTGGGATAAATTGATATGATCGAATTTTAGTTTTATTATTATTTATTTATTGCATACGTTGCAAATTTTTAAAATGACATGTGCATATCTGACTAAATACCACATGCGACCAAAAACTAATATACAAATATGATATGGTATATATGCAATTAATATGTGTTGCCCTAAAATGGTTTCGATGGTGGATGTGTAGCATGGTCATGGCCTATAAACCCTATGTGTTCTTGTTTGGTTATGGTTTCTTGCATCTTGGTTTGCATATCGAGCCTCTACTTTCTATTCCACATGTAACTCGAGATAACTTGAGATCCTTTTTCTTCTTCCTTTGCTCCCCTCGAATGTAACTCGAGGTTTCCCAAAGATTGTGTAAAAGTAGGATAGTTTATTTTCTATTACATTGAAGATGAAGATGCTCAACACCAAACAAGCCGACCACTTGGAGGACCAAGGAGGATTGTAAAGGAGTCGGACCAAATGGTTGATGCCCCAACCACTTGTTGGAGGTGTCTAGACATCAGAGGCCAGACCAACCAACCAACCGACCAGGAGGCAATCTGATTATGTCATAGGATGAGCTGATCAACCCGGAATGGTTCAAGCACAAAGATATTCATCAACAATAGGTTGCATATGATTTAGATCTTAGATGACCGTAATTCCTTGTGGATCCAAGGAATTATAATAGGATCTCCATAATCATCACTTTTATCGATATTGCATGTTTCTTGTTGTGGTTATAGCATGTATATGATACGTACTATAATAATGTGGTGATTGGATATGTATATATATATATATATATATATATATATATAAATACCAAACCCCTCAATATAAATATTAAGTTTAAGATGCCTTCCAAAAGTATCACACATGAAAAACTTGATCGACTAAGTGTGGACATGCCTTAGTGTAGTGCACCATCTATCTCATGGAAGTGTGATGGTGAATATGTGGGTTTCCCTAGCAGGGTGCATATTCATTGTGTTGGCATTTTGGTTAGAATTAAGTAGGTGACCTTGATAAGATCAAACACCTTGAGGCGTGGAGATGATCATGACAAAGAGTTGTGAATGATATCTATTAAGAGTTGCATAAGATGCAATTGGCAAAAGTTGCCGACCTGAAAAAATCTAGTTGTGGGTGACAACCCTAGCTGGTCCATAACTTAGAGGAAGTTAGGATCTTGCTCACTAGAAGGTTGTTCGCCGCAATCTTCCAAATTGATACTTGCGGGTTATCAATTTGTACAAAAAATAATGGGAGTGATAATTAATTAAAAGCCTAATTAATATCGTCAAATTTATCAAATCAAAAAATAAAAAATGTTTTGAAAAGTTGCAAATTTCTTTTTTAGAATCCAAATGACAAATAAAAATACATTATTGTTTTGATCAGTTCATAGACCGAATAAAACTTTGAATCTAGTTTAGGACCTTTGAGAAGTGTTCTCAATAGTGAGTGTAAACTCTAAAGTCCTTGAAAGACTAGAGCTAGTAGAACCACTCCAAATGCGCCTAAGGCTAAAATTGGATGCTTACTTTAAGTATGCCAATGGAGCCTAAGACATCAAAAACCTTATGCTGAGATATATGAACTATGAGTTGCATAAATAGCTTGAAGCATGGACATTTTTGAGATGGTTATACATCTTAATAATCATGTAAAGCATGTAAGGTATAATGTATTCAAAGTGATGTTTGAGTATAAACAGACAGATGGAGATCAAGTATAATCTCATATACTCAATGTGATTGTGCATATGGATTAACTGTGATTTCTTATAGGTCAAGAGTTGACCAAACATATGATTCTACAAATCATTGTGTGAATCATATAGCCAGTTTATCAAATGTTGAGAAACTTGGACAAACCACTGTATGAAGTGCTTGGCATGTTGATGCCAGAGCATGAATGAAGAAAGGACAAAACCTGTGATAATGATCGGCAGAGTAAAGTCCATTGACTAAATCAAGGTCAAGAAGTGTTCTGAAGCCAAGATTAAGTCCATGTCTTCATCACTCAAGATATGGAGAGGGGTAAGTAGGAAAGAAAATAACCTCCTATTGAGGATCTCGGGAAGATGATAGAGATAGATATCTCTACTTCAGGACCTGAGAGGAAGTGAGCTAGAAACTATGTGGAGCAAGAGTTGCTACCACTGTAGTTGCAATATGACATTCATGGGCATGTAATAGAATTAGTGAATTGCTATTATATATCTTCCATCAATGAAAACATCATACATCTTGTATGGGAAAGAGTAATGGGCTGATGTTTCATTTCAAAGATATGATCTTTAATGGAAATGCCTATGTCTCATCAACTATACTCGATAGTTAAAGAGACAAATGTGTATGACACATGTAATGAATGATATGATATCTCAAACTTGAATGCCTATAGCATAGTCATCTGTAGTGCATAAATAAGAATTGCATTTCTAGAAATCCAAATGATGGTTATCAAGACTCTTTTGGTTATGAACCAATAGAGACATGCTAATCTCATTCATTATGAAATATGACAAAGGTTCTTCACTAGATGTAGTGGGAGAATGATTATTCTATTAAGGGTTATACATATTGGTGTATATAGATCTTTTAGAATAAATGCTAAAGGTAATCACTAGTACTTCAATGTATTTACTGATGACCTCAGTAGATATGATAGTTTGTATTTAGTGAAATACAAACATGAGTCTCTTGAAGTGTTCAAGAAGATCAAAATGAAGTACATAACAAACTTGGTATAAGTATTAAATTTTGATATGATCGATATGGAAATACTATGGACTGAGAGTTTGAGAACCTTCTAGAAGATCATGATAATGTATCATGATGGACTCCACTTGAAACACAATGATAGTGTATCATGAGAAGTGCATCAGAAATAAGGAATCACACCATGATAAGTTAGAGTGTGATTACTAGCTAAAACTTCAAATTTCCTTTTGGGCGCATGCTTTACACTGGGAATAAAGAGAATCACAAAATGTTGTTGAATCTCAAAGTTCATTATGTAACACACAAAACTCATGGTTCTGGTAGAACACACCTAGATATTGAATGATATATGATATCTTATGGACAAGAAGATGGTGAATTGATCATATGATGAGTCAACATTCTACCTAGAAGTTAATGAGAACCAAAAACTGAGATATGACTTGAAGCCATGAAATCCAATATGGACTCCATGTACATCAACAAAGTATGAATTTGGTTGATCCACCTGAAGGGGTAAAACCCATAGGGTACTTTTAGGTCTTCCTGAAGAAGACTGACATGGAGGGTGAGTTGGTTGAAAAGAGTTTCTAACAAGTTCAAGGTGTTGAACATGGTGAAATCTTTTCAGCAGTTACCATGGATAAATCCATATGTATAATGCTTGCCATTGTAGCCTAACATGTCTATGAGATTTGGCATATGGATGTTAAAACTACATTCTTTAAATGGAGTATGGTGCATGATGTGTATGTAACACAATCTAAAGGTTTTGTAAATCCAATAATGCAAATAAAGTCTATAAAATTGTATAGATAAATCTTTGGATTGAAGCAAGCACCTCAGAATTGGATCTTCAATTTGACAAGATAGTCAAAGAGTTTGACTTGAGTGAGAATGAAGATGTAATGTGTGTTTTCAAGAATTTAGTGGGAGCATATATATTCTACACATTGATGGGGAGTATCATCCTTATACTACAAAATATGGCAACGAAGTGTATTCGAAAAGGTTTTTAGAGAAGCATCCTATGTGATAGGAATCAAGATCTATAGAGATAGATCAAGAGGGCTTCTTGACCTAAGAAAGAGAACATACATTGGCAAAATGTTGAAAGGGTTCAGCATGATGAGAGAAAACCTATCCATTTTTCATAGAGTTAGTATCTCAAGAGCCAAGTGTCCCAATTCTTATGAAGAATAAGGAACACATGGATAGATGCCACATGCATTTGCAATTGGATCTATCACGTATGAACTCATCTCGTTATCTTGTATGTATTGGATAGGATAAGAACATATGAACTAATTATCTTGTATGTATTGGACATGACAATAATATATGATCTTATCATCTTGTATGTATTGGACATGACAAGAAGATATCAAACCATCATCTTGTATGACAAGATGATATAAATATCCAGTTATCTCGTATGTATTGGACATGACACATGAAAATATGTTGAACTCCAGTAAGAGTTACTGGAATACCATGAAGGACATCTTTGTGTACTTGATAAGTACTAAAAGGATCAGTTCCTCAGTTATGGTAAAAAGGAAGAGTTGGGTGTAAAGCGTTACACTAATACAAGCTTCTGAAATGGAAAATTTTGTTTGACCTTGGAATAAGAATTATTAGTTGGAAATTTTCCAACATGAGACAATTGATTAACTCTACAATAAGAAGTCAAGTACCTTAGTGTTATGAACACTGTAAAGGGTACTGTATGGATCTAGAAGTTCATATGGATGAACTTATGGAGGTTCCAACCATTGGTGATTCAATATAAATAATGTAACAACAATGGAGCTAATGGTTAGGCAAAGGAATCTCAGATAGCATACTACGTCACTTCCATCTCATATGAGTTGTCGTACAGCGAGGGGATGTGAAACATGCAATATACCGACTTGAAGCAAACTTTACTTACCCACTATAAAAGCACTTGTGCAAAAGAAACATGATGGACATGTTAAGATCACTTGGAATATGATTCATGGGTGATTGGCTCTAAGTGCAAGTAGGAGTCTGTTGGTATGGTATGCCCAGAGAGCCAATCATATGATGATTACAATGAGGCATTAGATACCTAATTTGATAATAAAGTTAATTCCAACTATTATGTTTGTCTCACTCATGAGATGATGACACATACATGATAGATGTCTAAAGAATGATGAGACTCAATGACATATGTCCTTAGGTTGAGGACCTGAACAATTGACCATATGTATGATAAGAGTGCATACATTCTTGATATGTCCCTAGTCAGATATTACTATGGAAGCAAAATAGACAACAGTAATACATAAGACTAGAGTGTGTGTTGACTGATGACAGAGTCTCATTAGTCATGATATATGATATCAAGTCAAGCACACAGATCTATGTTAGAGAACAATATATCAGACAGACCCACCGTGAGAGTGATACATGGATACCATGGAATGGTAGTCACAATTGTCTCTCATAATGATAGTGGTGACAGTGGTTCTTAGACCTAAAATCACTACACTCATCACATGTGATTGGGTACACTTTGACATCATCAAACGCAGTCCTGAAACATAGGTTGTTAGAACGGTGATGATTGGGTGACTTTGACACATGGGGATAGACTTTGAGTGATAGAGATGGGATTTCTCCCTCCTATAAGGAGTATAATATCCAGGGCCCCTTGATAAGCGAGATTGAGAATTGTATGGCCATACTCATGTGATTCAATATATGATATGTGAACTCACATGCATCTCAAATAGTCTGCTCTAGGTCAAGGAACATGGATTGAATGTTGAAGAGGATGACGTTCCATGCCTCGAGTTCAATCTGGATGTCAGTGACAAAGGAACTATACGATCACGACAACACTAATCATAGATTGTAGGTTGAAGTTGTTCTCCAACTTTCTGAGTTACTTGGGTAGAAATGATGAGTTACTAGATTTCACTCATTGCTTTTGATGTCATAAGTTGTTATGAACATTCACTGGCAACGTAAATTGGAACCTAAATGGTCACACACATAGGATACCCTTGGAAGAGGATATTGTCCAAGAATAATGTTTATATTGAGACTAAAGGTGTTTAGGTACTCAATTAAACATACAATTGACTGACTAGACTCAGAACTATCATGTTCAAGTGTTGAACTAGCTGATTAGAGTGTCAGGTCAATTGGAGACTGCATTGACAACGTCAGGATTGCCAACCAATTGGCTCACCCAGGTGAGTCGATCGGCTGGTGTGAGCCAACTGACTGGTTCACTTGGTGAACTAGACGGCTCACAGTCCTGCCAATCAAGGAAATTGGGATTTGTCTGGTTGGAGGAAAACTTTCACATTTCACTTGTTCAATTCGATTGGAATATGGATTACTCTTTGCATTAATTAGAAACGATTAAGGAAAGTAAATTATGAGCAAGTTTGGGAAGTGAAACAACCGGTTCACACTCCCAAATGACCTATTCAATCACCTTGACAAATGACTATTTTAGTTATGAAATGATCGGTTCGCCTACTATAGTACAAATTATTCATGGAATTTTTTTATCCTTCTACTGCCGAATTGACTGGGAACCCTGACCCTGCCCTCTACTATAAATAGAGGGGTACTGGGGGCTTCTCAGAGCACACAACTCAGAACATCAGTTTCTCTACAAATTTGTTTTCCTCTCTGGTTCTGGTGATCGAGAGAGCCCGAGAAGGTGCTACTTGACTAGGGAGGCACATCGAGGGAAAGATAACTATAGAAAAGTAGTCTAAGTTCAGGAGAGTAGGTTGGTGCTAGTACTCTAATAGGAGGGTCGTCTCCTTCCTACTAGTTCTTCTAGAACACCATGAGTTCCAGGTGATCCGTGTGGACTATCTGTAGAGGTGAGAAATGTCTTTCGCTCAGGAGGACATGTCAGCCGCAGTCCGTGGTGGAGACCAGAGTCCATGGCAAAGACCAGGAGCTGCACAGACACCATCCAAGACATTGCATTGAAGACCGCACATGACTGCTAGGTATTATCGTTGGGCAAGACCCACGACCAAGTATATCTCACAAAAACCATCCTTCCCATTACATAGTCATTGATGCGATCTCCTGTTATGGGTTAATGGCCAGTTTTTTTTTTGTTTCCGCCGCCTACTCTGATGCCATAAAACCCAACCCACCATTCCTTGTCAACTTTGTTAGGGGTAATGCCACTACACTGAAGTTATTGATGAACCTCCTGTAGTAGCTTGCCAAAACCAGGAAACTTTAGATCTCCATCGGTGTCTTGGGTTGTTCCCATTCCATCACCGATTGTACCTTCCTTGGGTCTACACAAACTCCTATAGCAGATATTATGTGACCCAAAAAAGATACCTCTATCAACCAGAACTCGCACAAGCTGAACTTAGCATACAATTGATGTTGTCTCAACAATGTCAATGCCTGGCACAGATGTTTCTCATGATGTTGAATATATGTGGAGTATATCAATATATCATCTATTAACACTACCATGAATTGATCCAGATATGACCTAAACACCATATTCATAAATTCCATGAAAGTTGTCGGCACATTGGTTAGCCCAAACAGCATAACCTCAAACTCATAGTGACCATACCTAGTCCTAAAAGAAGACTTGGGCATGTCATCCACCTTGATCCTCAACTAGTGATATCTTGACCTTAGATCTATCTTCAAGAACACTGTAGCACCTCTCAACTGGTCAAATAGATCATCTATCCTTGGGAACGGATACTTGTTCTTTACCGTGACCATGTTCAACTATCAGTAATCTATACACAACCTCATGGAATTGTTCTTCTTCTTAAAAAAAGAATACGAGAGAACCACAAGGGGAAGTGCTTGGCCTAATGAAACCTTTCTCTAATAGCTCCTGCAACTTCTTATTCAACTCCTGCATATATGTTGGTGCCATCCTATAGGATTACTACATTATAGGTTGTGTTCCAGGAACAAGATTGATCTCGAAATCAATCTCTCAAGGAGGGGGGACACCAAGAAACTCCTCAGAAAAGACATTCTCAAACTCTTACACCACGGGAACCTCCTAGATACTAGGACTCCTCACTCTAGTATCCAAAACATGTTCCAAGAAATCCTCACACACCTTCCTCAACAACCTCTCCATTGTCATAACTAACACCAAATTTGTTGGAAGAATATTCCTATCTTCTTAGAAGATCCATGAAACATCATCATGTAACGTCGCCACCTTGGAATCACATTCTAAAAAAAACCTTGCACTTCTCCAAAAGTATCCATCCCAAGGATCACATCAAACCCATGCATGTCAAGTGGCATAAGATCCACTTGAATGTTGTGTCCTGAGAAAGAAAGAACACAGGATGAACACACCTCTTGCAACTCGACGGAACCAACAAGTGGGGTTTCTAGAAAAAGGCTATCAAATCTACTATAGACATGTAGATAACAACTATCTATCACCTCTCTAGTGATACAAGAGTGCATTGCACTTGGGTAAACCAAAACAATACAAAAGAAGAAGTAGACAAATTAGAATGAAAAAGTTCCATCTGACCTATCACGACCTATGGATTGACCACTCCCTCTGGCTGACTCATAGCATAGAATATAGTCATCACCTTTTTTCATCCATGTCCCCTACTTGCTGGCCCAGAAGATCATGCCTACGACATCTGACTGCATCCTCTACCACCACCACTATTGAATTGGTGCTTCTGGGAACCTCATTGACTCTGCCTTGGCTGATATGTCACCTCCTTATCCTTCATAGGGTAAGGCCATATGATATTCCCTACTTGTGCACACTTGTGGCAAGTCCTCATATAATATCACAGCCTAGACATCCCTATCACTGACACATATGTCGTGCTATGTGCTCCTATTCCCAGAAAGCTACGAGCTCTTCCCTTGCTAGGGGACCATTGTGACTGCACTCGAGATCTCGGCTCAGAAAAAGGTGTTCTATGTTGCGACTACCCAGAAGAGGACCTTGGCTTCTTAAAGCCTCCATAAGACTACCCTTGAAACTGAGTTGGCCTCTTCTTAGTGTTGGCTTCATGCTTCTTGATAGAAGATTGTTCTATCCTTCTCACCGACTCTAAAAATGTAGATAACCTCTCCCTATTCTCCAAAGTAGACGTTGTCGTTGTCGTGGACAACTCTGAGCTGAAGTCCTTCTCAAAACTACAGATCGTCTCATTATTTGTTGCTTCCATATGAGGATAGAACCTCAAAAGCTACATAAACTTCAACTCATACTCATTGTTTGACATCGAACCTTGTCAGGTCCTCTCAAACTATGCTATCTTCTCATCCAGATTCATCCTTGGGAAGTAACGTCTCACAAACTTTCATTGAAACTCTTCCCAACCTATCTCAACTCCTGGTCTCTTCTCCTCCTCAATGGACCACCAATATCCAACACTGCCCTTTAATAGATGCACTGCATGCTTCACCTTGTCCTCTATGTTGAGGATCTTGAAAGCCTTCTCAAGCTTTGTCAGTCACATATCCACATCAGTCGGGTCTGTTGTACCCGCATACAAGATCGCTCCAACACACTGCAACCATTCAAATGTCTTTCCTAAACCATGGAATTCTGTATTAGGGATGGCTGTCGGGTCAAACTGGGCACTGTAGGATGCTTCGACCCCATCTCAAGCACTCTATCTTCACGTAACTGCCTCCTAGCACCACCTCGTGGTAGACATAACTACTCTCAGCATGTTCTTTGTGTTCTCCAGACATGTCTGCATAAGCATAAGCTATAATCAGATATGTTGGATTATGTAAGAATAGACACAAACCCTAGTCCTATTTCCCTGTAGACTCAACGAACCTAGAGCTCTGATACCAACCTATCATATGTGACACCCTACCACACATAATGAGATAACTCAAAGAAAAACATAGATCACCTACTAATTAACCATACACTAGAAAATAGGATAAATTAGAACCAATTTTGACATTACTTATCATGTGTGGAAACATTACATAAAGGTCCATCAACATGTATGTCATCACATACCATGTTGGGTATTACATACAGTTCCAGTGGCCTCAACCATAACCTGTATGCAAAAGATAGATGTTCCACTTACACATGCCATATAAAAACCAAGGCATACTACCAAAACCAAATATCGATATACACATCATCTACAAAACATTCCCTACCTAGACCTAAGAGTACATGGACAACTCTAGGACTTCACTAAAAACTATCCAACCTTCTATCCCTACTGCTCTCCAGGCTACTCCTCCTCAACACCATGATCTTGACCACAATGTTGATGACCACCTAAAAAGATGTGGTAACCCACAAGGTGATACCCATATCCCAACAAGAGATATAACTCTCAACCAATGATTATTGATTACAACAAATATACTATTATACAAGATGAAAAGATTTAGCTAAATGAGCAAGTTAAGCATATTAAACAAATTTAGCAGATAGGCATAGAAACATGCATGACTAGAAGGATTATGAATAACATATAATAATATCACCTACTAAACATTGAATTTCTCTTACCGAATTATATGACAACTAAGCAGTATAAGAAACAAGGCAAGTGTTAACATCCAATGTGAAGCATGTTTAATCCTAAATAGATAACTACATGGTTGGATTATGTTTTATTAATTCCCTGAGGAATTGAGGTATACCACTCAATTCCAACTGACCACTACTAAGATGAAATCACTGCCATACAAGATCTGTAGGAGAGTTGGAATCATCAGATCTCATATGCCCTCAATTAGTATGAGTCTGCCACAATGACATATATGTTCAACAACAAATCAGCCTAGTATGCCCTTGGTATATAGGTCACAACACTAGCGAACAACCTAGATTGTCCTTAAAATGCCACAGTACTAGTGAAACCAGGGTATACAACCCAAATGTTTGAGGTACAACCATAGCTGTCCTCAATCACATCATATATACATAATCATCATCATCTGAGATACGTCATCGATCGTTCACCTGCCAAGGTATGACCACAGCCATCCTTAAAATGCCACATTACTAGTGAATAACCTAGTTCATCCTTAAAATGCCACAGTACTAGTGAAACTAGGGTATACAACCCAAATGTTTGAGGTACAACTATAGTTGTTCTCAATCACATCATATATACAGAATCATCATCATATGAGATATGGCATCGACCGTTCACCTGCCAAGGTATGACCAAAACCATCCTTGTGAACAATCATATACTGAACAATATGTGACTTTGAGCTTCCATTAAGGGAGAGCTCGTTTCACCATCCATCCAGTCCTGACACTAGAGTGGATCTATGGCCATGGTAGCTACATGATTAGGGTTTCACTTGATTAGTTGATGTCAATTGGGTGTCTTTTAACTACAACAATCAAGTTACAAACAAAACCCTAAAAGGATTCTACAAAACATGATGTGTATTGCAACTTCAGAAGCTATAAAATGTATGATCAATAATGTTGATCACAAAATCCATGATACTACTTCATTTCCATCCATCAGTCCATAATCATCATCATACCATCACAAGTTCAAAATCCCTATCACATCATAAATAGAATAACATCTCAATATAACACCACCCATGTCCAAGGTCATTAAGACCATCACATCATTTCCTAGAAGAACATCATTATATTTCCATGCATCATCAAGGCTCATCACCATCACCACACATGTGATACATAATCTTGTATATGACAGCTATGATGTTCATGTAGCAACGAATTAGGATTACAACAACAAAGAGAGACAAAGTACTAACATTACCAATCAACACTTTACAATCTTAGGGTTTGTATACATTTGAGGGAAAAGGTAAGACTATTAAAACATGTGTAACCAATTATCAACATATTAGGGTTTCAAAATAGTCCTTAAAGGTATACCCTAATTACTATCCTCTCCAACAATCATGGAAGTAACTAGTTTAACCATCATCACCGTAGAGTCGATGAAACATAACAACCATATACATCAGCAAACATCATCGATCACTTAGGGTCGATGGTGTCATTGACCACTAAAGATTGAGCAGGATTTGTGACCGAAGAAACTTAGGGCTCAACCCTTCATTGACTATTGAAGATCTAAGGCATTAATGACCACTACGGTACAAAGTTCAACTACCACATAGGTGAATCTTCATTACTGAAGAGAATCCATCATCATACATAGTGACCAAACCATGGAGAATAATCCTCATTGACTGCCTAGAGAGAGAAAGATTAGTGAGCACATGACTCAAAACTTGGAGACCATAATCATCAACATTCTTGGCAACTACATTAAGAAGGGAGAGAAAGCCTAAGAGACCATCATAGGACTAAAACCTCATCAACCACAAAGGCCAAATAGGTTGGTCATCATCAAGAATCCAAAGAGTCACTAAGGTGCAAACCACAAGAAAGGATATCAATACAAAACCTTATTTAACCACTATCATGAGAGAAAGCAAAACCATGATTTGAGAGAGAAAATCCAATGTTTCTACAAGCATGCAAGGACCAAAACCTCCATCACCAAGAAAGATTTTGTGAACCAATATTAGGGTCATCCAAGAAGAGATATCTACTCAATATCACTATGTAAATGAAAACCCTAGATCAAATATATTATCTTCGTACTTGTAACCACGTTTTTGGGGTAGATTAAGTACATGCAAGATGGAAGTAAGCAATAACAATGATGAAAGTTATATAAATCACTTTAGAGTTTATGTAGAAAACTCCAAATAGAAAGTTAGCTTGAAGGAAAAGGGG
Source organism: Alisma plantago-aquatica (assembly GCA_963693085.1). NCBI lineage: Eukaryota > Viridiplantae > Streptophyta > Magnoliopsida > Alismatales > Alismataceae > Alisma > Alisma plantago-aquatica. The sequence goes on along the minus strand of OY856413.1, from coordinate 318,588,371 downwards.
AAGGAGACCCTATATTGAGCACTCCTCATGGACAAACTAACTCCACCTACAAGAAAGAAGAAAATCCTAGGTCAAGGAAACAAGAAAGAGAGAAACCCGAGGTAGAAAAGCAAGGAGGAAGGAACATTTTCAAGCTCTACTCAAGCACTACATGGAAACCCATGGTTTGATCAAGAAGAGAAAGAAGAAGAGGGTGGAGCAAAGAAAAGTAGGTGTAGAGAGAGATATCACTTACCAAAAATAAGGAGATGAGCAAGGTAGCACCACACAATCACAAGAAAGGTTTCTCCAAACCCTAGCTCACATGCAAGGGGGATTGGCCCACCTTCTCCAATCTTGAGCTCCACCTTCACCACCAAGCATAAGGGGATGAGCTCCAAGAGAAACCAAGGAAGAAGAGAGAAGAAACTAGGTGTGTAAAGAGAGTATTGCATGCAAAAAAGGGGTTTGTATAGCATGGGATTGGAGAGGGAAAGAAGGTTAGGTGTCAATGCTATTGCTAACACATGCCATGTGCCCAAGAGATATCGTTCATGCAAGAAACAAACTCAATCATGCAACTTAGGCATTAAAACCAAGAACAAATAGTGAACACCTTGGTCCATAAAACTCAAATGATCGCTAAAAAAATTTCAGCAACTGAGGTGATCAAAACTTCAACAATTGCTAACCCTAAATTATTGGTGACCTAGAGGGGTCACATGCCTCATCGACTACCAAGACTAAAGGGTACAGTCCATACCTTATCGACTGAAGAAAACATGGATAGAAAAATCCTTAGAGACTGCCAAAACAAGGGTTTAATGGTCAAATAGCTATCAAGGTTGACCATCCACTTAGGGCATCCAAGCAAAACCCTAAACTTAACATATGATGCCACCACATCAAACCAAGGTATAACAAGGTGCCCCGAACCACCAATCTCTCCAACATGATGTAAAAACATGTCAGGCACAACTAGCATGTGACGAATTGCAAGAAAAACCCTAAAGATTGGTAAATTGCAATTTTGGTGCAAAACAAGCATATAAAAGCATAACTAGCTCAAATAGCATCCAAACTGGACCAAAATTGAAACATAAGCCTTCCACATGTTATCAAAGCACATCATAAGGTTTGATTATGGTTTTAAGCATTTAATTATGCTAAGTAATCAAGATCAACCAAAAAGCAAGGTCAGGGGTCTTACACTTTTGGTCATGATTATTTTTATTTTTTATTTGGGTTAAGTAATTGATTATATAAATTTGGTGATGTGTATTTATTTACAAAAAAATATAATTGGGTTAAAATGTTTATTTCCATTATGATATGACAACATGATTGTCTTGATTTATTTATTTCTTTCATACATTAAGGAGAGAGAATTAGTTCTTTATATTTTGTTCTAATTTATTAAAATATCTCACATATTCCACATTGCTACAATTACCTCAATCACATTGTTTTTGGAAAGTAATATTTTTCAAGATTTTCCACCATGACAAATTTTCCATAGATTTAGCATGCATGTACAACATTGTTTCCCTTTATGTTATACCACAATTTTATTTATTATGTCTTCACCTAATTACATATCTATAAACCATAGAAGTTGGTTTATACTATTTATTTATATAGATGTCATTTTAATAATTAATTTAATATTTTGGCCTTATCTCCATTTGCCTTTCTTAATGAAATCAAATAGTTATGATTGTTCAAATGATGTGAAGCTTGGCACCCAAGCTAAATGGTACCCAAGGAACACATTTTCACCATTATATTTGGGTTTTGGATTTTCCTTTTGTGAGTTATATCACCATTATGGTTTAGGCAATTTATGTACATATATATTGATAATCTTCAATTAGAGTCCCATTAGTTTCACATTGCTACCAAAATAATTATATTATATTCTTATGCACAAATTCCTCATTTTATTCATCCAACACATTCTGTTATGACCCACTCCGAGTTTAACTAGTAAGTACAGTGATTAGTGCATCACCATGTTGATTAAGCTAAGATAAGTGTTCAAGATGTGATTAGTGATTTGATTAAGTTGAAACAAGCTAGTTAGTATGTTTTATTTTTTTGAGGTTGTAGTGGATCTCATGCTTGAAAGTTTGCAAAAGGAATATCTTGAATCGGACCTCCGAGGCAAAAGATATGACATTTTCAAGTTTCTTGAACCAATACTACAATTTACCCATTAATAGATGTATTAATTCCCCTATTCCCTTATCCCTTTCACCCGATCGAGAATTGCTTGAAGCAGCGGTGCAAAGCTAGCCCAATCGGCCAGCAGCAGTGGAAAGGGAGGGGTGATTTTCGAGCCCCTTAGCCTCGAGCCAGCAAGGCATCGCTTCCACCCTCTTTTTCCTTTCTCCTTCCTCTTTCTCACCTCTACCCATGCCTCCACCTGCTAGCGCTGTGCCCCCAACAGCACTGGTCGCACAACAGCTGTAGTAGTGGCCAGGAGCAGTTAGGTGTGAGCAAGCACCTCAGAACGACATCTTTGACTTTGACCGTGAAGCTAGGACCCAAATCCGCAGCTCCAGCCACGATTTAGCACTCAGCTAGCTCTCTCTTCCTCAACTTGTGTATGCGTAAAGGTTGCTTGCTTGCAATAGGTTCAAATCCAGGGTGCCCAAGGTAGAAGACGACCCCGCGGACACCTAGAAGCAGTCTTTGGGTGTGTTTCCAGTCAAATTTTGCCGTCTTGATCCTCTGTGAGTAGAATTTCACTCACTAAGCAAGTATTAACTCCATGAAATGGTCAATTTCGGTTATATCTATGTGTATTGCAAGTAACAATGATTACCCAAGTATTGGGCAGTCTTGGCATTGCCCGACTTCTCATTGCACATTTGTCTTCTTCATGTTTGCATGACCCTAGTTATTTAACTGATTTGTATGATTTGGATTATTGGAACTATATGGATTAATAAATCCTAAATAGCTCAGTAGAGAGGATGAAGATAGTAGCACATGACCCAGATTTACAATAGTTGTATGGTATTGGGTATAAAACCAGGTTGTACAATTTTAGTAATTAACTAATCGCATGTTTTCAAAGAAAAAGATGATGATGTGCAATGTTTCAATGGAAACATGTATGCACGCTCCCTATTTTACTTAATGTGCATGGTTTAGTATTAACACGATTTGGCACGTTTTTCAAATATATCATTAGAAATTCTCAGTTATTATAAATAATTCTTTCCATGATAAGTAATTTACTCTTGATTAAGTTATATGAAGCATAACTCAAGATTAGGGTTGATGTACATGTTTTCCAAGAAAGTACAAATAATTTACAAGTCCAAATGATGATTACTCATATGTCAAGTGATGAACTCTTATCAGTGTATTAAGAAGTTCAATTGCATGATTCTAGTGAATAAAGTGCCAAGTGACATTTATTTTGTTTATTTAAGAATTTTAGTCTGCGTGTATGTATAGTATGATGATTACTCAGAATATCACATTGTTTTGAATATACTGCTCTGCCAAGTTTAGAATGATATACATGTTGTATTATAAATTTCAAATAAATAGATGTGGTACCATAGAGATACCGGAGTCAAGTATAAGTAAGGAAAAGATACAATATAGCAAGAGCTTTCCAAGAATAATAAAATTATAGACTTAGGAGCCCTGAACACCGTAGATTGCCTATGAGAGGTCTGCGTCATAGGGATGAAATGAAATAACAATGACAGTGTCCAGTATATGGGGTCGGAACGTACTAACAGGTGGTACGGGGGATGAAGCCCTAGTGGAAGTCTCCTTAAAATATAGCATTTAGTGTCCGACATCAACCAGAGGTCCTAGTGGCACTAGAGTAAAGAAAATCCAATAGGTGGCTTGACTCTCTGCATGTGTGCTCAGGTCGGAGGAGGAGTCTAGTTTTATGGCCCATAGGTGTGTTGAGGCCAGAGAGCCATTTTCCAGTTGCAAACCAGCGACATTCTCAGGCTTAGCATCCCGGGTGTGTCAGCTAAGTCTTGTACGGTGAGATCATATTTTGTTACGATTCTTCATATGTAGAGTACACTGCATATGATCAGGGCATAAGCTAAAATATGAAAACATAAGTTTTAAAAAGTTTCTTATAAGTAAGAAAGGCTAAGAAAGATTTAAGTACAGATTCACAACAGTTGTTCTTTAAATGTAATTTTGGCATTCTATGTTATTTTAACTGTATTGTTTTAGATTTGCTCAGTATGGTAATTCCTATATTTTATTTCATTTTAATAAACATAAAATGAGTTATTTGAAATGGTTAGGTGAAATTCTATTCACTGAGCCAGTAGCTCACTAACCTATTGAATTTTTTTTCAGGTAAACTTCAGCACGAGGAAGATGAAGGATCTTATCACCCAGGCTCTTAAAAGGTAGTTCATAGTTAGAACAAAGGTCTCTTAGTCCTTTCCCCTCGGTCCTTGGGGCATGTGGTGTGGTAGAGAGAGAATGTAATGTAATATGTAGTTTAGTTTTAAGTTATCGGTTGTGCTTTATATTCCGCATGAAAAATGTAATATGTTGTGTAAATCTTCTTCACCTACCTAGTAAAGTAAATAGTAGTTGCTTCCACAGTCTGGTAAGATTTCAATTTATTCCAAGTTTTAAAATTTTCCTTTGGGTTAATTTTAAGTGATTAAGAAAAGAAAAGGTTAAGGATGGTTTACCAAGGTTGACTCTTCGATCTTCGGGGTCATTGGAGATGGCACGGGGATCGGGGCATCACAGCATTTGGTATCAGAGCCTAGGTTGAGTACGTAGTTACTCTAAGCCAAGGTCAGGAGATGATAAGAGACCAATAGGATTAGGGTGTTCTCCTCTTTGAACTGCAATTTTCTAACAAATATGTTCTGTTATGGATATGTAGAGATGGAAGGAAGACGATGTGGAAATGGTGAGGAACAAGTTGAGAGCCATTACGGCCCTGACCCTCGAGCAATGGATCAAGGTGAAGAGGATAACGAGGCAACAAGAATGTATCATATTTTTCTGGAGACAAAAGAAAAATACAAGATGGACAGGAAGTCTTCATCTTCTAGTAAGGATCTGATGAGATCCTATGATTTGGTGAAAAAGCTTGGTGGAACTGAATTTTCTGGAACAACATATCCAGCTGTGGCGGAGGTGTGGCTTCAACAACTGGAAAAGGTTTTTTGCCTAATGGAGTTATCAGAAGATAAGCAAATCAATCATGCATTCTATTTACTCAAGGGAGATGCTGAGTTGTGGTGGCGAGGAGTGCAAGATAAAAGGAGAAATGCAGAGATGACCTGGAAGGACTTTGTGGATGAGTTTCACCTTAAGTATTTTCCTCCTACCTTCCTAAGTGATAAGATTAAACAGTTGGAGAATATAAGACAAGGAAATATGACAATTAGTGAATATGAGGCACATTTCACAAGGTTGGCAAATTTCTATCTACAACTTGTACTTGATGATGTAGAAAAGTGCAGAAGATTTCAACAAGGATTAAGATCAGAGATTAGACACACCATGTCAGCCATTAGTCGAAGAGACAGAGAAAACTTTGGGGAATTTGTGGAAGCAGCGAGACATGTAGAAGAGTCAATTGATGCTGATAAGTAGTCTGAGAGTAAGAAAAGATCTAGAGACTTTATTAGAGGGGGACATAGCATTGGTGGATACAGAGGAGGTGGTGGTTTATTTTCTAAGATAGGACAAGGACTTGGCTATTTTGGGAGACAAGGATCTAGGTTTTCACCAAGTGGAGGAAGGCCCAATTCCAGTAGATGGGATACACAGTCTACATGGACACCTCCAATAAGGTATTCTGGATCATCGACCTCAGTGATAGGTACGCCAAGGAGAGAGATACCAATGTGTGATATTTGTGGAAAGCCGCACTCAGGTCAGTGTTGGAGTGTAGATTTAAGGGATGTCACATTTGTGGACATGTGGGACATTTTAGAAGGCAATGTCCCCAGTTACAGCAAGTGGCAATACATGGTTCCCAGTTACAATACCAGAATGTTCTAAGACATGCTCCAACTGGAGGAGCAAGTTCTTCAATAGCTTCAAGTTTATGAGGAGGAGGAGCTGGTGCGCTCCCGCTAGAGGCTTGCAACAAGTGCAATCCACGAGGTCGGGAGGCACGGGATGAGATGGGATCTTTGCTTTCGAAATTTGTATGGTCCCACACTAACTACCTACTTCTACTAAGACATTACACCCGCAAGCGCACGGGGTCGTGTCGTAGTATAGGTGAGGTGGCAAGTACGGGGTCGATCCGTGAGGATAAAGGGGGCACTAGAGTTAGATGGCGTGAGCTACGTTCCTAGTGCGGAGAGTAGGGTTTTTAGGGTTTTAAGGTTGATTGTTGGTTGATTAACTAATAGAGCAGTTAAGAAATGTGAGACGAAAGCTAAATTATGAATAGGCTAAGTGAGCAATCTAAGTTAACGAGCTATCTAACCAAGAGCAAGAATGAATTATACCAAACTAAGCAAGCAACTAACAATTTAGAGCCTAAGTTAACCACTAAGCAAGATGAAAGATCTAAATTAACACTAGCTAACAAAACTAAGCAATTGACTAAGTTAGACTAAAGCAACTTGAACTACACTAACATTAACAAGCAGGCTAAGTGATTAGGGTTTTAAGCGAGATGATTAAGGTGGGTGGGCCGTTTGGGAAATGTCACTTTGATTTTAGTTGGGGGAGTTCATTAAACATGCATGGTGCTCAATTCATATCTAGATTACCAAACCAAACAACAAGGGCAATGCCATTAGAACATACCCTATACTACTAGTAGAAGACTAGGGTTAGGTGTAGTTCTAGTGAGATTGGCCAAATCTAGGTTTCTAGGGTAAGTGATAGTGGACAATTGAGGGTTGAGGGTAGAGATGGGAATGGAGATGAAGGGGTTTAACCTCATGCCACTAGCCACTCTAGCCTTTAGAAGGCCCTATGCAATTGCATCACTCTCACTTGCACTAGCCACTTAAATCTCACACTCATTTGTAGGGGGAGGGGTGTGTATGTAGGAACAAAGGGGGCTAGCTAGGGATCCACTAACTGGACCTAGGAGCCATTCCTAAGATTGCCACATACACCCCAATTCCTCCTAGAAATGAAGTGTCATCAAAAACCTCAAAACAAGCAATTCATACAAGAAGCACAAACAGCATGCAATAAGATAGGAAAAGAGATGGAAGCAAGAAGTAATCATCATAAATATGAATTGAGTTCATTACAAGAATTTATCCCCCAACATGGTATCAAAGTAACATTTTAATCCCAAACAGCCCACCACAAGGGGGCTTAGCTATACATGATCATGAAAACAGGAAAAGAAAGGGGTACAAGAAGGGAAAACGCCATGAAGCTCGATGTAGTGGCCTCCTTCTTCACCTCCAAGCAGCTGTGGATGACCTCCCTCCTTCAAAGGTGCAGGGGTGCATGAAAATGGCGAAATGGATGGATAGAAACCTAGAGAAACTAGGTTTCTATGGTGGAAATGAGTGGAAAATGGATGGAAATGGGGTAGATTGCAAGGAAATGGGTGGATTGGAGCAAAGGATGCAATGGCAGCAGCTAGGGTCAGCTAGGCGTGCTTAACCTCGAGCCCTAGAAGCAAATAGTGCTTATATAGGAGCTAGGGTTTAGTGGGGGTAGAATAGGAATAACAGTGGAAAGTTATGTAGGGTATGTGATCACCACGGTCGTGGTGGGTGTGCTAGGGCCGTGGTGAGGGTAGTGGGGGACGACCGTGGGGTGGTGAACACGGCCGTGGGGTGAATGCAGTGGTGAACAAGCAAAGTAGGGTGGTGGCCACGGCCGTGGCGGAGTGCCACGGTCGTGGTGTGTAGCATGCACCACGGCCGTGTTGGGTAACACGGCCATTTTGGAGGAGTTGGAGCTGACCGTGGGGCGGGGCCACGGGCGTATTGATCAGCATTGGCCACGGTCGTGGCGACTTGGCCACGGTCGTGGCTTTCTGGGCAACTTCCCTGTTGGAAACTGATTTTTCGCAATTTAATTCCCACGACCGTGGCAGGGTGCCACGGCCGTGTTCTCTTCTACTGACCACGACCGTTCTGATGGCCACAGTCGTGGTGTCTTCAAGGGCCACGGTTGTGGTAGGTGGCCACGGCCGTGGGATTCTGTGGATTTCCCTGTTGCAGCCTGTTGGAATTTGGCAATAAAGCCACGACCGTGGCATTGGGGCCACGGCCGTGGTGAGGCTTGACTTCTTGATTTTGCTTCTTACTTTGTCAATTTCGGATGTCTTTGCTCGGGGATGATTCTTGGCCACTGGAGGTAGGTTGAGGGAGAGCTTGGGGCCTTCTTTGGGTTCCTCCCTCTCTCTCGTCCATCTAAGCATGGTCCAAGTACCTGAAAAACAGTGCAAAGAACATCCATAAGCGTATTTGCAATGATACTCATATTGGGGAGAATAACCTGTAATTCTAATGCATTTGAATGTGATAAAAGTACAAAATGACACGAGATACAGCCCTAGAATAGGGTTGGATCACCACCCCAAACTTGAAACATACTTGTCCTCAAGTATGCTCCAACTCAATCATTTTTCCATTTTCCATAATCAAAAGATATGACAAATACAATATGATGGGCGAAAAATGCAAAATGGGATCAATGGTGACTAGGTACATGCAAATCTCTTCCCTCCTCTTCTACTTTCACAAACCAACCATGAAGGGAGCACAGAGCACAAGAACTTCACATATAATGCATGGATTGCACAAGTTATCAATATCTCATCCATAAGGTTCCGGGTAGACCGTTTCATGATGATGTTAATCGTCGATGACTAGGAGTGTCGTTTCACCTTCATGCCTTCAACCTTATGCTTCAAGTTATGCCAAATGACCCACATGGCTGCGGAAAGGGGATAAAGTGAGCTAGGTTTAATGTTTCCTAGCTCCATGGGTATGAAAAGAGAAGAAAGGGTTGCGGTAAGATTTGGAGTGCTTTTACACACTCGTCTTTTCTTTATTTGAATGCTCTTAAACAGGAGCATCCTTTTATTTTATTTTGTTTTTCTTTTTCTTTTCTTTTTCTTGCCCTTGGTGTAGATAGGGCATATGGTGGATAGAGTGAAGCGGGGAGATAAAGATGTGGCCACCCCAAACTTTTGGAGGTGGCCACGGCTAATATGTGCACTTTGGCATCTTTTAATGAGGCGGAGAGGTATGAAGATGATGAAAGAGTGGTCGGGTCAAAGAGGGGTCACTTGGCATAATCTTCCACATAAGGTCTCCTGCATGAAAACTAGTCCGACACTTCACCATAGATATCACATCACATGAATGAACCAAATGAAATCCATATATCAATCAAGTAACTCCACAAACATTAAACGTTCTATGCTTGCTCGGATCATAATTCAATCAAACCAACACATTCCCAAGGGAGGTGACGAGCATGTAAGAAGTCACTCGTTGATACCACATAGCACTTTATCATAGCATATCATCTTGTATTTGTCAAAGATGAGCAATTTCATTCAATATGGTAAAGATTGAGTCAAAACACGCTTTTTGGACAAGAAACATCAAATCCAGGCAAAATTGGCCAAAAATGTGTCACATTGTACTAAATCACATTCAAACACAATTTTAGGTAAAAAGCAAGTAAATCCTAGCTAAAAATGCAAAAATTAGCAAAAACCTACATGAGATGCAATGCATGGCTGAAGAAGCAAAATTTTTTAAAAAATACTCAAAAATGCAGAAATGAACTACATGTGAAATGAACTACATGTTATGCAAAAAAATCAGTAAAACTAAACTAGATGGTAGAGGTGATATCAAAATGACAAAAAGAGAAAAGGAGTGATGCATACCGCCCTACCCACCCCAAACTTTAGAATCATGTTGTCCTCAGCATGAAACTATATCTTAGGGAAGATAGGGGAAGAATCAAGGCTGTGGTGGTTGTTCCGGCATCTGAGGAGGATCCAGAGGAGGAGCTGAGTCTGGAGCTGAGCTGGAAGGAGGGTGCTGATAGTAGTTCCCCCAGTAGTCATCCTGGGGTGGAGGATACACCTGTGGATGTCCAGCTATACCACCCCAAAAGTCTGCACCCCATTCAGGGTTTCGTGCTGCTTGGGCATGTTGGTATTGGTACAAGTGGTTGATCTGGTAATGCATTTGCTGTTGATCTTGCCACATGTACTGCTGGACAAGTTGCATGTCACCTTGAGTCTTCTGAATACTCTCAAGGTGCACCTGGATGGTAGCCATGTCATAGGCATTCCCTGAGGGTGGTTGCAACTGGGATGTCCCCTCATCCCTCCTTTTAGTTCTTCGGGGCTGCCTTGCTTCTTCTGCTTCATGCTCCTGCCCTTGTACATTTGATTCAGCAATGTCTTCCTGTACGGAAGCGGCTCCCCTAGTATACGACTCTCTCGGGTGGTCTAGCTGCCATGCCATCAATTTTTCCGTCAACCTGTCGCCAGGTCCCAATACAGATATAAGGGGTTCTGCGTGATAAGGCAGCTCTATCTCAAAATCCTGCACACTTGTAGTCAAATAAAACATTCTTTTATCTTTCATTTTTATGGTGTGCGAACGCGTCAGATAGTTGAGGTCAACACGTTCTGCCTCAATCGTGTCTTGTGCCCCCGAGAGATCATATCCCAACGCTAGTGCAATAAAAGTCACAAACCCACCCATGACAAAGGGTTTTGTGCTCTTGTAGGGTATGGACTTCATATGATCAATCAAAAGAACTCCAAGGTCAATGTACTTCTTGTGGTGCATACCGATCAAGACAATCATATCCTTTTGGGAGATGGAGCCTTGATTATCGTACCTCCCTACAATAGTGTTTGCCACGACCTTCTACACATAGCGCATTAGCGGGTTACATATAGCAGCAGTTTTTGATCTACCCGCGTAGTATTCCTCTTTGCCCGTGAATTTCTTCCAGTAATATGCATAGTCCAGAGTGCCGTCTCTCTCTACCAAGCCGTCATCTAATTTCATGGCTTCTTCAGGAATAGAGGCGAAGATAGCATTCAACTCAGTGGAAATGAGGGTGTGCATGTTGCCCATCATGGCAAATCTGAGTGCATCACAACCCCTCACTTTTGTCTTCTCCAGAGTGGCAAATAATTCTTGGGTCAATGTGGGATATGTAGGTTGGGGTGTGAAAAGAACGCCCCACAACCCAATTGTCTTCAAACCCATTTCCACTATCTCCTTGATTCTAAGATCCTCAATGGTCTTCTCACAACCGTACCTGGAGGCAACGACTCGCCTTGTCATGCACTCGGGGTAAATGAGATGAGCCTTCTTTTTCCTGTGTCCTCTTCCATAGGACACTCCCGCCTGTGCTTTGCCCAGGGTTCTTTCTCTGTCTGCCTCCAAAAATGTCACGACATCTTCTCCTTCCGGTTCCAGCTCCACCTCTTCCTCCTCGCTATCTTGTTCTTCCTCCATCGCATATGATTGCGACCCCGAGCTGGTATCAAAATTGTACCAGTGGGCCGACTGCTCCTCATTGTGCTGCAATTGCCGTGAGGGTTGCGGCTACACACCACGCCTCGCCATCACCAGAGACGTCGAGTGGCAGGGTGGTGTGGGCTTTGGAGGCAGCCTGGATGAGGACGGTGCCGCTTTTGATTTTGGGTTTCTCTTCGCGGCCACCAGCTCGAGTTCATCAATGAAGTTGTCCAAGTCGACCTCCATGGACTCCTCCTCTTCTTCGTCCTCCCCCTCGTAGGTAGCGTCTGTGATATGGTGTCTATCGGATGAGCGGGTGTGTGATCCGCTCACCGATTGCGACCGGCGGAGGGAGTGATGGGCGGAAGCGGTGGGTGATGGGGTGTGGGATGGAACGGACACCTCGGAGGAGGCATTTTTAGAACACCGCTTCCCTCCGGTGATGATGTTCGTCCCCTTGGCTAAGGCTTTCCCAAACTTCTTCATGGTGAGGATGGAGGTGGAAGTGGTGTTAGGAGGGGAATTTTTGGATTTGGTGGAGAAGGTGGTGTGGGTGTGGTTTTATGGGTGGAATGGAAGGATAGTGATGTACAGATGATGGTTATATGATTAGTGGTGGATTTGGGCAATAATGGAGGGGTTTTTGTGGAGTTTTTGTGTGGGGGGGTTGCTGGGCGGAATGGAGATGGAAATGGAGATGGAGGTGCGTTTGGGAGAGATTGGACGGTGGGAATGGGAGAGGGAAGGTTGGGGATCGATTTGGGATGGATTGGGGATCAAAAGGAGGTGGATTTGGGGGTTAGGGGTGACAAACGGGGGAGCCCAAGGTCGTTTTCTGCCGCCACGGACGTTTTCTGGAGGTGGAAGACGAAGGAATGAGGGGGAGGGTCATTTTTGGACACTTAAAAGTATATTTTTTTTTTCTGAACTGGGTTCAGCCACAGTCGTGGCGGAGGGCCACGGTCGTGGCCAGGGTTGGGTAGCACAGCCGTGGTGGGTGCCACGGTCGTGTTGTCGATGAAGAACTCCCCGGTCTGACCTCTCCATGGTCGTGGTGGCCCACCACGGTCGTGGCTCTGTCCTCACGCCACGGTCGTGGTCGACTTGCCACGGTCGTGGCTGCTCTTCGAAACAACCTGTAACTTCGGCCAAAATGCAGCAATAACTCCCACGGTCGTGGTCGTTGCCCACGGTCGTGGCCAGCCTTCTTTAACACGGCCGTGGTAAGGACCACGGTCGTTGGCACTCTCCTTCGCCATGATCGTGGCAGCCCGCCACGGTCGTGTCCGATCTTCAAAACAACCTGTAACTTTGGCCAATTTGGTTCTTTAATTCCCACGGCCGTGGCATAGAGCCAGAGTCGTGTTTGGCCGCCTGTGCCACGGTCGTGGTCCAGCCCCACGGCCGTGGTGGATTTGTCTCTTCAATTTTCAAACTTCAAAACATGATCTTTTGGTTTTACTTGTTCTATTGCCACAAATATGACTGAATGACCACGATTAACTTCTAGATCCTCTCTCTCTGATGTCTATCACCTGCCATCATCAAAACTCAAACAAAAACTGTAAAGCACAAGTGTGCGTGTGTGTATTTGTGTAAAACAAAACTAAAGTATCAAAAGAAGGGTTGAGAGTCTCAAACGATGTGGGTTGCCTCCCACTAGCGCTAAATTTACCGCCTTCAGCCAGGCTTATTGATTGTTGGACTTTTTACTTCTTTGGGACTTTCAAGAGATCCTTGTAGTAAATCCCTTTCTCATCCTCATCTAAGCATTCATCTTCATCAAATTCTTCTTCTACCATCATGACAATATCAAAATCTCGGTTGGCCTTGTCCGGGCCGACCTCAACGACAGGTTTCAACCTTTGCCCATTGACGGAAAATTCCTTAGTTCCCTCTTTTGCACAAATGATCACTGCCCCGGATGGGTACACCTTCTTGACAAGGTAAGGACCTTCCCATCTAGAACGAAGCTTTCCGGGGAAGAACTTCATCCTTGAATTGTACAGTCATACCCATTTGCCGGTCTCAAACTCTTTCTTCTTTATGATCTTGTCATGTAGAAACTTGGTTCTTTCCTTGTAGTTCTTTGACATTTCATAGGCTTCATGTCGCATCTCTTCTAGCTCATGCAATTGAAACTTTCTTCTCATTTCGGCACTCTCTTCATCAAAGTCCATCCTCTTCAAGGCCCACAGTGCCTTGTGTTGCATCTCAACCAAAAAATGGCAACTCTTACCATAGACAAGCTTGAACGGTGTAGTGCCAATCGGGGCTTTATATGCAGTCCTATATGCCCATAAAGCTTCATTGAGTCAAAGTGAACAATCCTTGCGGTCCGGTCGCACCGTCTTCTCCAAAATGAGCTTTATCTCCCGATTTGCCAACTCAACTTGACCACTCATTTGAGGGTGGTAAGGAGTAGCTACACGATGTTTCACCCCATGTCTCTTCAGCAGTCCTTCAAATGTGCGGTGAATGAAATGACTCCCGCCATCACTAATCATAGCCCTTGGAACACCAAAACGGCTAAAGATGTTGGATCTCACAAAATCACACACCACTGTATGATCATTTGTCCTTTTTGCCACAGCCTCAATCCATTTTGATACATAGTCTACGGCGACCAAGATGTAGACATACCCGAAAGAAGGGGGGAAAGGACCCATAAAGTCAATCCCCCAAACGTCAAACACTTCTACCACCAAGATAGGTGACAAAGGCATCATGTCCCTCTTTGAGATAGCGCCCACTTTTTGGCACTTGATGCAACTCTTACAAAAGTCATGAGCATCTTTGAACAACGTCGGCCAGTAGAATCCACATTGAAGAACTTTGGCGGCCGTGTGTTTCCCTCCAAAATGGCCTCCACACATTCTGGAATGGCACATAGATAAGATTTCTTGCTGCTCCATCTCCAGAATGCACCTCCTAATGAGTTGGTCCGGGCAATACTTAAAGAGGTGAGGGTCATCCCAAATGTAGTTCTTTACCATAGCAAACAATCTCTTGCTTTCCTCTCTTGTCCACATGCTCGGTATCCTCCCACTAGCTAGGAAATTCACTATGTGCTTGTACCATGGCTTTTGGACAGATGAGACTAAGAGGAGTTGTTCATGTGGCATTGTCTCTTTGATTGGACTTGTCATATCAAAAGGTCCATCAAGGCGGGAGAGATGATCTGCAGCACCATTTTCTATCCCTTTCTTATCCACAATTTCTATGTCAAATTCCTGGAGTAACAAAATCCATTGGATCAACGTTGGCTTTGAGTCTTTCTTGGACATGAGATACTTCAACGCAGCATGGTCCGTGTATATTGTCACTTTGTTTTGCAAGAGATACGGCCGAAACTTGTCAAGAGCGAAGATCACCGCAAGCAGATCCTTCTCGGTAGTCGTATAGTTTCTTTGAACATCGTCTAATGTTTTTCTTGCATAATAGATAGCATGAGGAATTTGGCCAATGCGTTGACCCAGCACAGCCCCCACCGCCATATCGGATGCATCCGTCATGATCTCGAACGGCAAAGAGAAATCCGGGGGCTGCATGATAGGAGCAGAAATAAGCCTCTCTTTCAGATGATTGAAGGCTTCAACA
This sequence comes from Alisma plantago-aquatica, assembly GCA_963693085.1. Classification (NCBI taxonomy): domain Eukaryota; kingdom Viridiplantae; phylum Streptophyta; class Magnoliopsida; order Alismatales; family Alismataceae; genus Alisma; species Alisma plantago-aquatica. The sequence goes on along the minus strand of OY856413.1, from coordinate 318,573,327 downwards.
CATTTGTCATCAAACTGAAATTCAACATCTTTCTCAAGTAATCGACAAAGTGGTCTTGAGATTTTGCTAAAGTCCTTGATAAAACGTCGGTAGAATCCTACATGTCCCAAGAAAGATCGAACATGTCTTACGGTCGAAGGAAAGTCGAGTGTAGAAATAAGGCCCACCTTGGCCTTGTCAACTTCAATCCCATCTTTCGAAACTCGGTGTCCCAGAACTATACCCTCAGGTACCATGAAATGACTTTTTTCCCAAGATAGAACTAAGCGAACTTTCACACATCTTTCCAAAACTGCAGCTAGATGTAGCAAGCACTCATCAAAGGTCTTCCCAAAAACTGAAAAATCATCCATGAAGACCTTGAGTGACGAGTCAATCATGTCAGCAAAGATCGAGGTTACACATCTCTGGAAAGTGGAAGGGGCATTGCACAATCCAAATGGCATTCTCCGGTAGGCAAATGTACCACTTGGACAAGTGAATGTCGTCTTTTCCTGGTCCGCCGGATGCACAGCAATCTGAAAATATCCCGAGTACCCATCAAGAAATCAGTAGAAGCTCTGCCCAGCCAATCTCTCTAGAATTTGATCAAGAAACGGAAGTGGGTAGTGGTCCTTCTTTGTCTTTTTGTTGAGCTTCCGGTAATCCATGCACATTCTCCACTTGGATTGCTCTCTCACCGGCATAAGCTCACCATCGGCATTTTCTGCAACTGCAATCCCGCCCTTCTTGGGCACAACCTGGATTGGACTCACCCACATACTGTCAGAAATGGGGTAGATGATCCCTACATCAACCAACTTAACAACCTCTTCAGTTACAACGTCCTTCAATTTTGGATTTAGTCTTCTTTGCATTTGACGGGTCGGTCTTGCATCTTCTTCTAAGTATATCCGATGCACACAGATAGAGGGATCAATCCCTCTCAAGTCAGCAACAGACCATCCAATGGCTTGGACGTTCTTTCTCAAGACTTCCATCAAGGCATCTTCTTGCTCAGGAGAGAGAATGGAGGAAATGATCACCGGGAGGGTGTCATTTGAGCCAAGGAAAGCATACTTCAATCCTTCAGGAAGTTTTTTCAACTCAAGAACGGGGGGTGCTTCAAGGGAGTTCTTCAAAGGTGCAGAAATAGAAGGGAGGTCCTGACTTGCAGCCACTAAGGCTAGCTCACACTCTTCATCCTCTTCATCATCATCATCAGGGAACTCAACAATTGGTTCGAGACCTCTACCTTGGGTGGCAGTCTCAATCCATGCAGGTAGGCACTCTTCAACAATTTCATCTAGGCATTCCACCAAATAACAATCTTCCTCGGTGGCCCCTATCACTTCGGCTGTCGTAGAAGACTTGAAGATGTTCAACCTGATCTTCATGTGCATGAAGGTAACATACATGGTCCCCATCCTCACATGGATCATGGCATCAGCTGTGGCTAAGAAAGGTCTCCCCAAGATGATTGGCACCTTTCTGGATTCCTTTTCCATATCAAGAATGATAAAGTCGGCTGGGAAGAAGGCAGAAGTATCCTCATCACGACGGACCAGCACATCATCCACACACCCTCTAGGCGTCTTCACAGATTGGTCGGCCAACTGTAGAGTGCAATGGACTGGCCTCAACTCTCCCATTTGGAGCTCAGCAAACAGATCATACGGCATCAAGTTTATGCTAGACCCCAAGTCAAGAAGAGCCTGGTCTATGTGATGTGCCCCGATGTAGCACGAGATGATTGGAGCACCGGGGTCTTTTCTTTTCCGGGGGATGGTGTGTTGGAGAATGGAACTCACATGCTCAGTGAGCTTGATCTTCTTAGGCGTCCTCCCTGTTGTCTTTCTCTTGAAGGTGCACAATTCTTTAAGGAACTTTGCATAGGACGGAATTTGCTTGACTGCATCTAGAAGAGGTACATTGATTTTCACTTGCTTGAAGATCTCCAAGATATCATCTGCATGCTTCTTCTTTTTCTTTGCAGCAGAAGGTTCCTCAAGTGCATCAGGATATGGCGGGAGTTGGGATCCCAAGCGGTCCAAATCAACAGTATCATCTACCGGTATCACTGGAATCACAGTATCACTATTCAGTGTCACGGTATCACTGCTCGGCGTCACGGTATCAACACTACCTCTCATCACAGTATCATCCATCTGCATCTCAGTATCAACCTACTCTGCCTCGGTGTCATCTCTGCCAACAGCTGTACCATGGGGTCTCTCCAAAGTCCTACCACTCCTCAATGTAGTCACAGCCTTCACATGCTCATGGGTGGTAGAAGGGGGAGCTTGTGGAGGTGGTTGTGGCTGTTGGGGTGGTGGAGGCCTTTGGTGAGGGGAATTGGGATTTTGGAGGATGAATTGGGGTTGAGGTTGTTGTTGTGGTGGAGGGTGATATTGTGGGGGTGGTTGTTGGTAAGTGTGAGGTGGAGGTGGAGCATATTGATAATTGAGCGGCACTTGAGGAGGCGAAGGAGCATAAGGGTTCGGTGGGGCTTGGCAAGGTGGCGGAACATAAGCACTCGAAGTGCTTCCTAGAAAAGTCCCATCGTTGTTTGGATTTGGCATAGGTTGAGAGGGGAGTCTTCCTTCTTCTCTTCTAGCCAAAGAGAGGGAGATCTGATCCAGCCTCTGCTCAAGATGGCTTATAGATTGGCCATGTGCATTAGCATCCTTTTTGACTTCATCAAGGCTTCTTAGCCTTCCAAGAACCTCATCCTCAAATTTGGAGCTGTATCATGGCTTCTGCTGCCCCTGTCCTTGTCCATCCTCATTTGATTGTTTCCACGAGAAATTTGGGTGGTTCCTCCACTCGGGAGTGTAGGATTGGGACATCGGGCCCTGGTTGTTGCGGCCACCAAAGGATAGTAAGGCGTTAGCTTCCTCATCTACAGTCTCTACAGCCATTGCGGGTTGGCCAAAAGAGCCACCCACTTGATTCTTCATCATTTGCATCATATCTGCCATCAATTTCATCATATCGGGGTTGGCGGTGTTGCGTGCGGGAGCCACGGAGGAGGGTGGGGAGGTGCAGTCCCGGCCGCAATGCCCCCCTTTTGTGGAAGCTCAGTGGCGAGAGTTCTCGGCTAGATGCTCAAACAGCGGCCATGAGTCTTCGGGTGGCTTGGCCATGAACGTGCCCCCGCAAGAAGAATCTACATTGTTTTGGCTCTGCTCCTCAAGCCCGGTGTAGAAGGCTTGAACCAGCTGCCAAAGCAGGACCTCATGGTGAAGGCAGTCACGAAGCAACTTCTGGAACCTCTCCCATGCCTCATGGAAAGGTTTGTTCTCTTTTTGGGCAAAGGATGTGATGCACCTTCTCATGTAGGATAACTTGGCTATCGGAAAGAACTTCTTCAGAAACTCATTCTTTACTTCATTCCATGTGACGAGCTCGGGCCTCGAAACGTACCACTTCTTGGCCTTCTCTTTGAGAGAGAAGGGAAAAAGTGTCCTCCTAATCGAGTCATCTGTGGCGGCAGGCGTACGGCATGTGGAGCACGTTTCCAAGAATGCATCTATATGGTGATAAGGATTTTCGTTCTCCATTCCGTAGTACGTGGGAAGAAGCCCCAAGAGTGCCGGTGGGATGGAAAACTATTGTCCGGGCATTTGATCAACTAGCGTGGCGACGGGGGAATTGTAGTTCCCCGGCGTGAAATACTCATGAAGCGGGTGGTGCGGTGGTGGGGTAACTTCCGGTGGCGGGTTGTTATCGGCCATCTCGGCCCCTCGGTGTAGATTGCGGTGCACTTGACGTCTTCTTCTCCCAATCTCGGGGTCGTAAACCACCAAGTCAGTGCAAGTCGAACACGTGTTGCGCATGCACAGCTGTCACCTGCGCAAATCACAAACAAACAACAAAGAGCCAAGTTAGTGAACCAATATGCAAGAGTAACACAAAAAATAAAAAATAGCAATGGTGAGGGCAAAAGGAAAGGCTAAGCTACGCTATCTAACTAGGCCGAGCACCTCTAGCCCCGGCAACGGTGCCAGAAAGCTTGGTGTGCTCCCGCTAGAGGCTTGCAACAAGTGCAATCCACGAGGTCGGGAGGCACGGGATGAGATGGGATCTTTACTTTTGAAATTTGTATGGTCCCACACTAACTACCTACTTCTACTAAGACATTACACCCGCAAGCGCACGGGGTCGTGTCGTAGTATAGGTGAGGTGGCAAGTACGAGGTCGATCCGTGAGGATAAAGGGGGCACTAGAGTTAGATGGCGTGAGCTACGTTCCTAGTGCGGAGAGTAGGGTTTTTAGGGTTTTAAGGTTGATTGTTGGTTGATTAACTAATAGAGCAGTTAAGAAATGTGAGATGAAAGCTAAATTATCAACAGGCTAAGTGAGCAATCTAAGTTAACGAGCTATCTAACCAAGAGCAAGAACGAATTATACCAAACTAAGCAAGCAACTAACAATTTAGAGCCTAAGTTAACTACTAAGCAAAATGAAAGATCTAAATTAACACTAGCTAACAAAACTAGGCAATTGACTAAGTTAGACTAAAGCAACTTGAACTACACTAACATTAACAAGCAGGCTAAGCGATTAGGGTTTTAAGCAAGATGATTAAGGTGGGTGGGCCGTTTGGGAAATGTCACTTTGATTTTAGTTGGGGGAGTTCATTAAACATGCATGGTGCTCAATTCATATCTAGATTACCAAACCAAACAACAAGGGCAATGCCATTAGAACATACCCTATACTACTAGTAGAAGACTAGGGTTAGGTGTAGTTCTAGTGAGATTGGCCAAATCTAGGTTTCTAGGGTAAGTGATAGTGGACAATTGAGGGTTGAGGGTAGAGATGGGAATGGAGATGAAGGGGTTTAACCTCATGCCACTAGCCACTCTAGCCTTTAGAAGGCCCTATGCAATTGCATCACTCTCACTTGCACTAGCCACTTAAATCTCACACTCATTTGTAGGGGGAGGGGTGTGTATGTAGGAACAAAGGGGGCTAGCTAGGGATCCACTAACTGGACCTAGGAGCCATTCCTAAGATTGCCACATACACCCCAATTCCTCCTAGAAATGAAGTGTCATCAAACACCTCAAAACAAGCAATTCATACAAGAAGCACAAACCACATGCAATAAGATAGGAAAAGAGATGGAAGCAAGAAGTAATCATCATAAATATGAATTGAGTTCATTACAAGAATTTATCCCCCAACATGGTATCAAAGTAACATTTTAATCCCAAACAGCCCACCACAAGGGGGCTTAGCTATACATGATCATGAAAACAGGAAAAGAAAGGGGTATAAGAAGGGAAAACGCCATGAAGCTCGATGTAGTAGCCTCCTTCTTCACCTCCAAGAAGCTGTGGATGACCTCCCTCCTCCAAAGGTGCAGGGGTGCATGAAAATGGCGAAATGGATGGATAGAAACCTAGAGAAACTAGGTTTCTATGGTGGAAATGAGTGGAAAATGGGTGGATTGGAGCAAAGGATGCAATGGCAGCAGCTAGGGTCAGCTAGGCATGCTTAACCTCGAGCCCTAGAAGCAACTAGTGCTTATATAGGAGCTAGGGTTAAGTGGGGGTAGAATAGGAATAACAGTGGAAATTTATGTAGGGTATGTGATCACCACGGTTGTGGTGGGTGTGCCACGGCCGTGGTGAGGGTAGTGGGGGACGACCGTGGGGTGGTGAACACGGTCGTGGGGTGAAGGCAGTGGTGAACAAGCAAAGTAGGGTGGTGGCCACGGCCATGGCGGAGTGCCACGGTCGTGGTGTGTAGCATGCACCACGGCCGTTTTGGGTAACACGGCCATTTTGGAGGAGTTGGAGCTGACCGTGGGGCGGGGCCACGAGCGTCTTGATCAGCATCGGCCACGGTCGTGGCGACTTGGCCACGGTCGTGGCTTTCTGGGCAACTTCCCTGTTGGAAACTGATTTTTCGCAATTTAATTCCCACGACCGTGGCAGGGTGCCACGGCCGTGTTCTCTTCTACTGACCACGATCGTTCTGATGGCCACGGCCGTGGTGTCTTCAAGGGCCACGGTCGTGGCAGGTGGCCACGGCCATGGGATTCTGTGGATTTCCCTGTTGCAGCCTGTTGGAATTTGGCAATAAAGCTACGACTGTGGCATTGGGGCCACGGCCGTGGAGAGGCTTGACTTCTTGATTTTGCTTCTTACTTTGTCAATTTCGGATGTCTTTGCTCGGGGATGATTCTTGGCCACTGGAGGTAGGTTGAGGGAGAATTTTGGGCCTTCTTTGGGTTCCTCCCTCTCTCTCATCCATCTAAGCATGGTCCAAGTACCTGAAAAACAGTGCAAAGAACATCCATAAGCGTATTTGCAATGATACTCATATTGGGGAGAATAACCTGTAATTCTAATGCATATGAATGTGATAAAAGTACAAAATGACACGAGATACAGCCCTAGAATAGGGTTGGATCAGGAGCACCTAGTGGAAGGAAGGACAATGAGGACATCTTGGGAGAGGAAGAGCGTCAGGACACTTCTTCTCTCTAACACAACAAGAAGGTATTGTTTCTTCCCGAGTAATTACAGGAGAGATGTTTTTCTTTAATAGCATTTCAGTTATAGTTTTGATAGATTCGGGTTCTACTCACTTGTTTATACATAGTTCTTTAGCTTGTGAACTTAACCTGATAACCCAAGAGTTACCGTTTGAGTTGTTTTTTAGGGTTCCATTAGGTGATCTGACAGTGTTGACGGAGTTTTGTCCTGGATGTTTGTTGACTTTTGGTGGTTACACCATTGTGGTTAATCTTATACCCCTAGATATTAACTCTTTCCAAGTTATTTTGGGTATGGATTTCCTAGAGATGTATCAAGTTCAGCTTGATTGTTGGAAGAAGAAGGTTGTCTTTAAACAGGGTGGACTTTCTTATGTCTTTTCTGGAGATAGGAAAGTTTTACCTACGTGTATCATATCAGCCGCTATAGCTGATAAGATGTTGCAGAAAGGTTGTGAGGCATTCTTGGCACATGTAGTAGATACTAGAGCAGAGAAGAACACAGTCATCCTATGGGATGTGCCAGTGGTCTGTGAGTTTCTAGATGTTTTCCCAAATGAGTTTCCAGGTCTACCTCCTGAAAGAGAGATAGACTTTGAGATCCAGGTGTTGCCAGGTAGTCACCCTATAGCGCTGCCAGCCTACAAAATGGCACTTGCAGAGTTGAAGGAACTGAAGATCTAATTACAGGAGTTACTAGATAAGGGTTTCATTTGACCTAGTTCTTCTCCATGGGGATCTCTAGTCTTGTTTGTGAAAAAGAAAGATGGTACTGTGATGTTATGTATAGACTACAGATAGTTGAATAAGATCACCATCAAGAATAGGTACCCGTTGCCAAGGATAGACAATTTTTTGATCAATTGCATGGAGCGACGATATTTTCTAAGATAGACTTGAGATTTGGATATCATCAGTTGAGGATAAAGGCTTCAGATATTCCTAAGTCGGCTTTCAGAACAAGATATGGGCATTATGAGTTTCTGGTCATGTCGTTTGGACTGAGTAATGCCCCAACAACTTTCATGGATATGATGAACTGAATTTTCAAGCCGTTCTTGGATCAGTTCATAGTGGTTTTCATAGATGACATTCTGATTTATTCCAAAGATGATGAGCAGCATGAGCAACATCTGAGGATAGCATTACAGTTATTGAGACAGCACTAGTTATATGCTAAGTTCAGTAAGTGTGAGTTTTGGTTAGCTGAGGTGTCTTTTCTTGGACATGTCATCTCAGGAGATGGAGTAAGTGTTGGCCCTAAGAAAGTCAAGTATGTTCTACAGTGGGAGAAGCCTAAAACTCCTACTGAGATCAGAAGCTTCTTAGGATTGGCACGTTACTACAGGAGGTTCATCCAGAACTTCAATGTTGTAACGTCACCTCTGACATGCTTAACGAGAAAGGATGCACTGTTTGTCTGGTCAGACAACTATGAGAAGAGTTTTCAGATTTTAAAGAAGATGTTGAATACAGCACCAGTGTTGATCCTGCCCAAGGTAGATAAAGGCTACATAGTGTTTTGTGATGCTTCAAGGAGAGGTTTGGGCTATGTGTTGATGCAATAAGGCAAAGTAGTAGCTTATGCATCTAGACAGCTTAAGATGAGTGAGGAGAACTACTCGACACATGATCTGGAGTTAGCTGTAGTAGTTCATGGTCTTCAGACATGGCACCACTATCTTTATGGTGAGGCGTGCCAGGTGTTTATGGATCATAAGAGCTTGAAATATATCTTCACCCAAAAGGATCTAAATTTTAGACAACATATATGGTTAGAATTGATCAAGGATTATGAAGTGACGATAGATTATCATCCTGGAAAGGCGAATGTGGTAGCAGATGCCCTGAGCAGGAAGTCAAGTTCAACAGCTGATGTATTCTCTATGGTATGTTTTAGGAGAGACCTTCTAGTAGAGATGTGGAAGTTGAGCTTAGACTTAGGAGTGATAGAACAAAGTGATTTGATTGCACAGATGCAAGTCAAGCCTACCTTTTATGATCATATCAAGAAACTACAGCAGAGTGATAGTGAGTTACAGTAGATCATGCAGGACATGATAGGGGGAAATGACCAGAGTTCAAGATTTTAGATGATGGTTTGTTGTATCAGTATGACAGGTTGTGTGTACCTAGAGACAGTGATTTGAAAGAACATATTCTTGAGGAAGTGCATGCATCGATGTACGCTATGCATCCAGGCAACACTAAGATGTATAGGAATATTAAGGAGTTGTACTGGTGGTCAGGTATGAAGAAGGATGTAGATGAATATGTGGCTAGGTGTAGTGTGTGCCAGAAGGTTAAGTCTAAGCATCAGAAAGCTACAGGTACCTTGCAATCTCTCCCTATACCAAAGTGGAAGTGGGAACATATCATAATGGATTTTGTGGTAGGGTTGCCCAGGACATCTAGAGGTTGTGACTCGATATGGGTAATTGTGGATAGACTAAGTCTGCTCACTTTCTACCTGTTAAGTCAACCTTTGATGTCCTGAAGTTGGATAAGATATACGTGGATGAGATAGTCAGGTTGCATGGTATCCCAGTTTCAATAATATCATATAGGGATCCTAAGTTCACATCCAAGTTTTGGAATCAGTTGCATCATGCTTTAGGTTCAAAGTTGAGATTCAGTACAACTTTTCACCTGCAGACGGATGGTCAGTCAGAGAGGACCATTCAGACTCTTGAGGACATGTTGAGAGCATGTGTCTTACATTTCAATGGAAGTTGGGAAGAACAATTGAGCCTTATATAGTTTGCATACAACAATAGTCACCATTCCAGTCTTGGTATGGCTCCGTATGAAGCTATGTATGGCAGAAAGTGTAGATCACCCGTATGTTGGTACGAGGTGGGTGAAAAAGAGATTCTTGGACCAGAGATAGTGGATTTGACTACAGAAAAGATTACAGTGATCAGAGAACAACTGAAAGCTACACAAGACAGGCAGAACAGTTATGCTGAGAAGAGGCATAGACCTCTAGAGTTTGAGGTTGGTGATGAAGTGTATCTGAAAGTTTCACCATGGAAAGGAGTTTTGAGGTTTGGTAAGAGAGGCAAATTGACTCCTAGGTTTATGGGGCCATATCCTGTCATTGAGAGGATTGGACCTGTAGCCTACAGGTTGGATCTGCCATCCAAGTTAGCTAATTTACATGATGTGTTTCATGTATCGATGCCGAAGAAGTGTTACCCTAGTACAGAGAAGATAGTAGAACCAGAACCTGCACAACTCAGAGAAGATGTGTCCTATGTTGAAGGGCCAGTACAAATAATTGATCAGAGGATCAAGAAGCTCAAGAATCGAGAGATGTTGTTAGTGAAAGTTCTGTGGAGGAACCACAACCTAGAGGAAGCCATGTGGGAGCTTGAGTCAGAGATGTGTAACAAGTTTCTTTTTCTCTTTTAGGAATTTTGGGATGAAATTCTTATAAGGGAGGGAGATTCTTATGACCCACTCCGAGTTTAACTAGTAAGTACAGTAATTGGTGCATCACCATGTTGATTAAGCTAAGATAAGTGTTCAAGATGTGATTAGTGATTTGATTAAGTTGAAACAAGCTAGTTAGTATGTTTTCTTGTTTTGAGGTTGTAGTGGATCTTGTTCTTGAAAGTTTGCAAAAGGAATTGCTTGAATCGGACCTCCGAGGAAAAATATATTACATTTTCAAGTTTCTTGAACCAATACTGCAATTTACCCATTAATAGATCTATTGATTCCCCTTTTCCCTTATCCCTTTCACCCAATCGAGCACCGCTTGAAGAAGTAGCGCACAACTAGCCCGATCACCCAGCAGCAGGGGAAAGGGAGGGGCAATTTTTGAGCGCCTTAGCCTCGAGCCAGCAAGGTGTCGCTTCCACCCTCTTCTTCCTTTCTCCTTCCTCTTTCTTGCCTCTACATGTGCCTCCACCTGCTAGGGTGGCACCCCTAGTAGAAACGGCCGCACAGTAGTTGTAGCAGCAGCCAGGAGTAGTTGGGCGCGAGAAAGCACCTCAGAACAATAACTTTGACTTCGGTCGTGAAGCTAGGACCCAAATCCGTAGCTCCAACCATGATTTAGCACTCAACTAGCTCTCTCTTCCTCAACCTATGCATGCATAGAGGCAGCTTGCTTGCAGCATGTTCAAATCCAGGGCATCCAAGGTTGAAGACGACCTCGCGGACACCTGGAAGCAGGCTTTGGGCATGTTTCTAGTCAAATTTGACCATCTTGATCCTCCGTGAGTAGAATTTCACTCACTAAGCAAGTATTAACTCCATGAAACGGACAATTTCAGTTAGATCTATGTGTATCATGGGTAATAGTGATTACCCAAGTATCGAGCAGTCTTGGAGTCACTCGAATTCCTGTTGCACATTTTTCTTCTTCATGTTTGCATGACCCTAGTTATTTTAACTGATCTGTATGATTTGGATTATTGGAACTATATGGATGAATAAATCTTATATAGCTTAGTAGAGAGGATGAAGACAGTAGCACACGACCCAGATTTATAATAGTTGTATGGTTTGGGTATAAAACTAGGCTATACAATTTTAGTAATTAACTAATCGCACGTTTTCAAAGAAAAAATATGATGACCTACAATTTTTCAATGGAAACATGTATGCACGCTCCCTATTTTACTTAATGTGCGTGGTTTAGTATTAACACGATTTGGCATGTTTTTCAAAGATATCATTAGAAATTCTCAATTATTATAAATAATTCTTGCCATGATAAGTAATTTACTCTTAATTAAGTTATATGATGCACAACTCAGGATTAGGGTTGATGTGCATGTTTTCCAAGAAAGTACAAATAATTTACAGGTGCAAATGATGATTACTCGTATGTCAGGTGATTAACTCTTATCAGTGTATTAATAAGTTCAATTGCATGATTCTAGTGCATAAAGTGCCAAGTGACATGTATTCTATTTATTTAAGAATTTTAGTCTGTCTGTATGTATAGTATGATGATTACTCAGAATATCATAGTGTTTTGAATATATTGCTCTGCCAAGTTTAGGATGATATACATGTTGTATTATAAATTTCAGATTAATAGACCCGATACCATAGAGATACCAGAGTCAAGTATAAGTAAGGAAAAGATACAATATAGTAAGAGCTTTCCAAGAATAATAAAATAATAGACTTAGGAGCCTTGAACATCGTAGATTACCTATGAGAGGTATGTGTCATAGGGATGAAATGTCCTAACCCTGGCAGTGTCCAGTATATGGGGTCAGAATGTACTTACAGGTGGTACGGGGGACAAAGCCCTAGTGGAAGTCTCCTCAAAATACAGCATGTAGTTTCCAACATCAACCAGAGGTCCTGGTGGCACTATAGTATAGAAAAGCCAATAGGTGGCTTGGCTCTCTGCCTATGTGCTCAGGTCAGAGGAGGAGTCCAGTTTTATGGCCCATAGGTGTGCCGAGGCCAGAGAGCTATTTTCCTGTTGTAGACTAGCGACGTTGTCAGGCTTCGCATCCTGGGTGTGTCAGCTAAGTCTTATATGGTGAGATCGTATTTCGTTACAATTCTTCATATGTAGAGTACATTGTATATGATCAGGGCATAAACTAAAATATGATAATATAAGTTTTAAAGAGTTTCTTATAAGTAAGAAAGGCTAAGAAAGATTCGAGTATAGTTTCACAGTAGTTGTTCTTTAAATGTAATTTTGGCATTCTATGTTATTTTAACTGTATTGTTTTAGATCTGCCCAGTATAGTAATTCTTGTATTTTATTTCAGTTTAATAAACATAAAATGAGTTGTTTGTGATGGATGGGTGAAATTCTATTCACTGAGCCAGTAGTTCACCAACCTACTGAATTTTTTTCTAGTAAACGTAAGCATGAGGAAGTTGAAGGATCTTATCACCCAGGCTCTTAGAAGGTAGTGCATAGTTAGAATAGAGGTCTTTTAGTCCTTTCCCCTTGGTCCTTGGGGCATGTAGTATGGTAGAGAGAGAATGTAATGTAGTATATAGTTTAGTTTTAAGTTATCGGTTGTGCTTTATATTCCACATGAAAAATGTAATATGTTGCGTAAATCTTCTTTACCTATCTAGTAAAGTAAATAGTAGTTTCTTCCGTAGTCTGGTAAGATTTTAGTTTATTCCAAGTTTTAAAATTTTCCTTTGGGTTAATTTTAAGTGATTAAGAAAAGAAAAAGTCAAGGGTGGTTTACCAAGGTTGACTCTCCAATCTGCGGGGTCATTGGAGATGGCACGGGGATCGAGGCATCACACATTCAGTCCATTAATTCCACTTCAGTTTAGATGGTTATTCATGAAAATTCCAATTGTCATTATAGCACATGTATTAAGCACATTATCCTCTTATATAGTCATTACATGAATATTAGTTAGCAAAGAAAATATATGTAACATATTTTATGAATTTATTTACATGTTGGCACATAATTAAGTTATTATGTAAATATGAGCATACTATGATAAGTGTTGTCGATTATAGTCATATTGCCACATATAATACTATTTGTATTACTCATTAAGGTATAACTTTATCTTTTTATGGTCAAATCTAAGGAATTAAACTCACTAGATTTCTATTCATGGAATAGAATAAGATCCAAGATTTTATTTCATTACAAAAACACCCCTCTACCTAGTGAGTATTTCTCTCATAAAAATTCCCCTAAGGAGAGAGGAATCTCACACAGCCATACCCAGTCACAGTCTTTAATTCTGAGTGGCCACCTTGTCCCTAGAAATCCTTTTCTTTGTGAGTATTTCTCTCATAGGATCTTCCATGAGGAGAGGGGAATCTCACAGATCCATATTCAGCCACAATTGCTGGCACTAAGTAGGTCACCTTGTCCCTGGATACCCTTTTCCTTGTGAATATTTCTCTGATAAAAACTCCCCTAAGAGAGGATCCCACACACGTATATCTAGCCACAATTTGGCCCCAAAAGGGTCATCTTGTCCCAGGATTCCCTTTTCCTTATTTGTACTTCTCTCATAAAATATCCACTAAGGAGAGAGGAATATCACACATCAATCTCCAGTCATAATCTCTGGCCCCAAGTGTGTCACCTTATTCTTAGAAATCATCATAACTTCCCCTCTACAACCAACAACCACAATCTACATGCTTTCTCATGGTGTTATTGACGTATCTCATGACAAGCTTGGAAAATATCCTTCAATATCACTTGATCTTAAGGCACGTCCCTATCTTGATGTCATTGAATCAAACAATAAGCATTGATACATGAACCATCCTTTTCCGCAGAAAGGGTGAACTATCATATTTTGACATGATATGTGTCCCCTTCCCCATGCAAGGTACAAGTTACCTTTTTCTATCATCATTTCTGACACCCTCTTCCATGCAAGGACAAGCTTTTGTTGAACCCTTCTTGGAATGTTGGGGACACAAGAAACATTAACACCATATCTTAAAGCCTCTTGTCTAATTCCAAAGGCATTTTTTTACAACCGTGTTTCTTCCATTTTGAACTCCTTGATACACAAAGGGAAAATTCCAAGTTGGGCTCTCGATCCTAACAACAAATCATTCTACCTTTAACACAAAGGAGGACATCACAAAAGTCTTAGGTAAGAGATTGGTTACTAAAAGTTTTGGAAGGAACTTCTTGAGATAGTGAACACCAACAAATAATCCAAAGCTAGTGAGGTGATGAAGACATTGGTTGAGGATTTTCATGATGAACTAAAGTCTTAGGATGACAGTGGATCCATCTAGGAGGGATGAGAGGATGAAGAACCACAGTATATATAGGCACTTGAGTTTGGTGTTAAGCAGACAATCAACACTTAAATGGGCTAGTCAAATCCATAAATACATGTGTTTCCCTTTGCAGGTCATGTGCAACTATCATCACTATACAACCTACAAGTTGAATGGCTACATCATCTTGGACAACTCCAAGTCAAGCGTATACTAGTGTGAGAATGTTACATCTAATAATCTGTAGTAGGAGACATCTATGATATGAACAATCACTCCACAGAACAGCCAAGTGAATGATGAAGTAGAAAATCCACTAAACAATCAGAATTTATTGTTTATCAAGGTAGAAGACCAAAAGCTACAAAAGGTCAGAATACTACAACTCCAATGCAAAATAAGAGGCCTTCATAGTCAATCCCATAATATACCCTTGAGCACCACCCTAGAACTATCCTATAGTTCCAAGACATTATGGGTACGCACCTCATCCAGGCTTAGTGGCAACATTGACAATTGCATCATCCAGGCTTAGTGGCAGCATTGACAATTGCAATTTGCTTAGAGATACGACATGTTGTTTATCACATTATGAGATCAATCCTACAGAAAATAGGAGATCTAGAGGTCAAGATAGAAGAAATTGAAACCTTCAAAGGTCACCACCAGAAGATCACAAATCTTGATTGCCAAAGCATGATGGGAGGAGATACATTTTCAAAAGCAAATATTTCTCCCACCATTGTCAAAAAAGGAAAGAGAAGGTTCACATAGTTAGGGGCCTCTTTCAGTAAGGATCGCTCATTAGTCAAGCACCTTGTATAATTTCCATCAATAAATGAGTGTCCTAATCCTCTGTCAAAGATATACAATCCCAACGTTCACAATAATTATCATTGTATCTCGAAACATGACACAGGCGTATGCCTAGTCCTCAAGGACAACATTCAAAACCTAATTAGTGTACGTTTGGTCTAACTGGATTCCATAGCAGATGTAGTCACTCCATAGCTTGTCACCAAAGAGCCACATGCAGACATAGAGTTCATTGAATCCCTACATAAGCTATACCATAGTAGGAATACGCTAACAGATGCAATCACAAAGTTGATTGAGTCTCCACACTAGCCAGATCTCTATCAAAGAGCACCAAGACACAGATTTGTCACAAGCCATAAAGAATTTAGGGATCGTGAAGGGTCTATCCAGCTATCTTTACTTTAAAAAAAATTATAATGAAAAATAATAATTTCAAAATGAATAAGAAAATACAAATTCAAAATAAATAAGTAAACACAAAATGAAAATGAATAATGAAAAAAAAACTCAAAACCAACATTTAAAAAATCTCAGAATGGATGGGGAGTTTTTATGCCATTCTCACATTCTAGATATAAAAATATAAAATATCAAAATTTAAATAAATTCCTTCAAAGAGGCATGAGCTAGAAATTGGGCAGACAAACCTTTTTGAATGGCAAATCCATATTCTCTAAAGATGAAATCTGAAGATGAAGATGATGACATCATCATATTCCTATCTATGATGTGTTGGATGTGACATAAGAGGGAAACAAAATCATTAGCTAAAAACCTAAAGATATCAAAGGCAAACATAGTGAAATGATGATTGTTAGTTTCACATGCAGCGTCATTCTTACGCAATTTTTGTAAGGCCACATCACAAGATGCATGGCCTACCTTGAAGTGGTGAAAACTACCAGTCTTTGGAGATACTCTAGTAAGATAAACACAAGTGTGCTTTCCTTTAGACCAATCATATTACAAGATGTCGGCAGGCCTCTGGATGTGTAGTACATCATGAGGTGTCCTACTAAAGGCTATTGGGGCTTCTTTCAAGGCTTTCATACCAGCACGACAGATAATGTCAAAAATATCATCTTGAACAAAATCATGGAGGAACTTGAATCCCGAGAGGATGTGGTAGTGTACAACATGATCATCGAAGGAATCAAGCTCTACAAAATGACAAAGGGGAAAATTATCATTCCCAGGATGTAAAGGGACCATGAGTTGGTAACACAAAATAGATTGGTACTCAACATGTGACATAGATAATCCAAGACTGGCAATAGGAATAGTAAGTAGAAAATTTTGTGCATGGTCACCCTGTACAGAAATAAGAATGGCTTGTTGACATTGAGATAACCCATAGGCCAGGAAGCTCTAGAAGATTGTGTTGTAGTAGGCATCTGCCATAAGAGGTTGTGTCTTTGGGTGGAAGACGGTGTACATGACAACTTGGACCAACAAATGGATGGTAGAAGATCATGGATGGAAGCATAAGCATTATCAAAGGGCACCAATAGGAATAGGACCAACCTCATGAAGAATGGGATCCTAAAGATTCATGGTGTGACCTCAAAAGTCGACATAAGCAAAGCTACCGATGTCTTGGGCTATAGAAATACCCAACACTCCTAGGGTGGCAAGGTGTCATTGCAGATCACCAAATCCTTGGCCTTCACCAACAACAATGTGTGACAAGAAAATATGAAGCCCACGATCAAAGTTTTCCAAATCGAAAGTAATAGTATTAGGTAATGTTGTTTGAAGACGAAATAAAAACTTTAGCAAACTAACATAGGGACTAAGGGGAAGAAGTTCACTCTATGGATCATCAAGTGCAGAAAGAAGATCCATCAACACTATGGATGTGACCACATACTTCTATAATAATTCCAAAGTGAAACTTAGATCAACAGAAACTAGACCATCAAGAAGCATCACATTTTGCACAGGATGAGATATAATTGGGGGGAAAAGATCACAACATGGGGCTCTTCAAGGGTCATTGGAAGGCCACAAGATTTCTATTTTTGTTATGTTGAGATGCAGACCAAAATCTTGAGCTCAAAGCTTGTAATAGAGATAATCCATTATCTACTTTAGTAGTATCACCTATGAGAGAGCCATCGTCAAGGTAGAATATTACAAGTCAAGATGACAAACATCCTTTCGATGCAAAATCAAGGAATGAAGAGCTAAAGAAAAACAAGTGGCCCAAGTGGATCACCTTGTTGAACCCCAACCGAAGACAAGATAAGCTCACCCTGGTCCAAGTAAAGATGAGAAGGCATACAGTAGCAAAATTCAACCCAATGTGCAATCGTCGGGCATTGAGCACAAAATCTATGAAAGATGATTGATCTATCAACTATATTGAAGGGTTTGGAAAAGACCAAGAGAGACAAAGAGTGATAATGAACATGTCTCTTATCATGGTTAAGGTTTTTCACAACATGAGCACCCTGAAGATAAAGTGTCAATTTAGAAGAAAAAAAATCAAAATTGATAAAAACAAAATTCAACCTAATCTACTTAAGTGCATAAATGTGTCCCCATGTGCACCCTTAAGCAAAAGTGTCAAAGTATAACCATACAAACTAGTATGAAAGGAGAATGACCATTATCATGGGGTCCTAATTGTTCAAAAACCTAATTTCACCCATAAAATCACATGTCAATGAAATCGTCTAAATCTAGAATCACAGGATGAAATTACATCTCAAAATCAACAAGTGTCCACTACTTGGTCTTCTTAAACTAAGAATCCAATAGGTGAGTTGGAATAGATATAAGTCAGTACATCCTGAACACAAATTTAGGGGTCACTCCCTACATGAACTTTAACTTTAAACATGACAACTACCTTGCTCATGGGATTTAACAAAGACAGGTGAACTGGAGGATAAGAATATTTGAATGCCCTATGACATTAATTATGTCTCACCATCTTCCATGATGATCTACCATGGAGACTACAAATGATAAACCTTCTCTAAGAAACTTGCACTAATATACAATTCAAGTTCCCATACGAAGGATCTGAGCAACAATTTCCACCACATTAAAGGATTAATTGAATATACATTAATATGAAGACCAAAGGGAACCCAAAATTGGACATATGATTATGGTGAATTGCCTATTAAGCATGAAATCCAAGACTAGTGGAGCATAAAAACTCTCTAATGGAATAAAAAAAACCATCCTAAGGTTTTGAGCATTAATACCCAATAACTTAAATGCAAAATGATCAAAATGATGGATAATTAAGTCCAAAGGACATATGACAATGTGGATCATGGTTGGTACAAATTGCATACACCAAGAAGTGTCAAGAATATCTCTTATAGGGGTTTCAGTGACATCTGACACCTTAACCCAATTAGGTGGAGAAATATCAATTGAATACTCACTACATGGTACAACTTGAGTCATACAAGCATGAAATCAAGAGCCAGTGGAGCATCAAATCCACCCTAAGTAAATCTTCCTATAGTGGTAAATATAGCTATGATTATCCCAAGGGGAGAACCAACATATTCATATAATATTTTGGACAAGTTTAAACATGTTTGGGGATTTTAAATCACCTTCAAATCCATTACTAGAAAGTGGACAGTAGGGTGAGCAAGGTAGTTGTCATACACCATTTGATAAGCTACAATGATTACATGACCACCCCTTTCATCCCATGATGGACCTTATGACTGACATGGGCTACCACCAACTTGAAGAAGGAGTATCGGTCTAGAAAAGTTGAATGTTGACTAGTGGCCTAATCCTAAAAGAAGAAAGAAAACAACAAAATCAAAAAAACTCTAAGGGTTATATCTTGATATCTTCCATGGTGAATAGAAAGATAAAAAACCACAAATAATGGTATATTATATCAAAAATTTAATCAAACATCAACTTCAAAACAACTTTTTGTCAGCTAACATGATCACATTAATATCAATAAAATAATTCAAAACCTTTGGAACAAAACAATAAACCAAAACTCTACCACAATAACTCAAATCATGATAATCCCTTCCCTTGACAAAGATGAATGAAGATGGGAAATCTCATATTATAGTGGCCCGCTCTGTGTTAGTATCATAGATCACTTCAGCAAAGGTGTCATTTGATGATCATGACATATCTCCACCAGCATAGATCGTTAAGAAACTGTTGGCAAAATATTGCAAGAAACAAAGGTAGGTCGAATACTTCAGTACAGGTACAGAACCTAACCTGAATCTAGATCCAATGACGCCTGATACGTTCAAATAAAGATTCCAAACAAGGAAAATCAGCTCTTAAAATACTTAAAACCTTACTTTCTCTTCAGTATAGACTACAACCCATGAATGAGTTTCACCTCTTATCAGTTAATGTGGCCTCACATGGTATGCTATCCACAAATAGATAGTAAATCAACAAGGGGCATCTGGTCTAATAACCCTATTGAAGGACAACCCATCTACAATGAACTCATGTCACCTCAGAATACTTCTCTTGGATCCAACATGATATGACAACTAATATGAAAACCATGGAGCAATTTCATCATCTACCTTCTAAGTAAGACATATTGATCAGTTTTCATAGCTCCACCAAAGACTTGTCAGAAATACAAAATGAGTGCCACATCACCAAAGAGACTAAATGATATGATGGACCTTGATTCCAGACTGTTACCATCGTCCACTCTTTTGCAATGATGGTTCTTACCTACAAAGTAGTTGAAACCAAGGAATTCGGTTGTCAGTACAACTTGCATCATACTTCATAGATAAATCTTGACCTAGAGTTCATCAACCATGTGATTGGTGGAAGCACACTTTCTTGAGGTTTTTCCTTTATTTAAAATTTATATACTCTACTACACATCCTCAATCATGACCACTTTTGTGGATGTTCTCTTCCAATCTATTTTTGGCCTTGGACCATGATCTAAAACTAGACCAATCACATATCTTCCAATCTTTTTGGGTCCTAGATCATGACCTAAAACTAGACAAATTTGTTTCTTTATCTTCCAATCCTTTTGGGTCATGTACCATGACCTAATTGGACCAATCATGTGTTTATCCTCAAATCTCTTTTGGGTCATGGACTAAGACCTTAAACTATCCCACTAGATGAATCCTGAATAGGTACCTTTCATTCCAACTATAAGGCCCTTCATTTAAGAAGGCATTCAAACCTCAAACCCTAGACTTAGATAAGCATGTATTCTCAAGCCCTATTTTGGATGGGCACACATCGACCAACTTTTACAAATCTGACAATTCCTATCTTGAATAGACATTCTTCATGAACTAGTCCTATCCAAAATAGGTATCTAGATCCAAGCCATATCCTAAATAGGTTTCTCCTAAGACTCACACACTACATTTAGGTATGCAAAAAGCCGTACTTGTGAGTGGTCACTCCATGAAAAATACCTATCAATAAATAGCAACCTCGATCAAAGCCCTATGTATAGTAGGCAATCTCACTCACCATCTTGTATTTAAGAGATGCTCTAGCAAGCAAACAATTATCTAATACAGTCACTGGTTGTAGATGTCACACCCGCATCCCACGATTACCACTAATCATGAGCTTAGGGCATAAGTTTGAGGATTATACTTTATACAAAGTTCACTCCCTTATTTTTTTTATTTTTTATTTTCTTTCATTTCAAACTCTTTGTTTTCTCACATCCAATCACATAAACAAAATTTACAGGAGAATTAAATTTTGATTACTCTAATATGATCTCAGCATTAATGATACACATCCGTACATTCATTTTGTTTCTCACACTTCCATGTACATACGACATGACAATCAAATACATTCTCTCTTATCAAGGAAACAAAGATACAAAACATCATTTACAACCCTCTCACATCTATACAAGGACCTAGAGTGGTAGGGACTGACTGAACATAACTAATCTCATAATTAACTCATGTGGTAGATCTACTCTGATGCTTTGACCTTCTTCAAGTCCATGTGGTTTCCCTAAAAATTGTGAGTAGAGGGGTCAGCCTACTCACTCAGTGAATGAGTACTTCAAAGAAATAGTCTAAAGCACTGATATATTTACATATATACTTTTGAGAAATTGATATCAATTATAATAGAAGTAAGATTTAAAGAGACTAATCATTCACAATAATAAATATGGCAGGATACTCTAGATATCTATAAGAGTGAATCAATATATGAACAAGCTTGATTAATCTTAAAGAGAACTAATAACTCAGAAACATACAAAGGATATTTGAATAACTGCACACACTTATTTAACCTCTCATTCATCTTATTATGCCCTAAACCCACATGAGGTGTACCAAAACATGTGAAAGAATCACAGTAGGCTACGATCTCACTGTACAAGGCTTTGAAGCATGCTCGAGTTCCTAAACCTATCTCTTGAGTAAGACCCCATTTGTAGCGGGCCTCGGCATGTCTGCCTCACGACAGCTAATGGGAGCGGCTGGATATCTCAGACTCCACCTCTCAACCTGGGTACTCAGGCGGTGAGTCAAAGTCCTCAGGCTTATTATGCATCAGTGCACCTGCTAACCACTGATCACTCAACATGTAGCATAGGTACCATCGGCATCCCCAGTTGGTGTTGGGTACCACACAATTGTAAGGAGTCTACCCTACTGGTCAAGACCCCCGCACCCAACGGGTGCACTCTGGCTTACCTCGATCTGGACTACCTCCAGTCGGAAAATTGTTTCCTCCTCATAGCACATGCCTCACCCTGTGAGGATTCTACAGTGTTTAGGGCATCTACATTTCTGGTTCACTCTTTAAATTCACAATTTAATCAAAACATCAATGTATCTTTGTTTAGCTTTATAAACTGTTCATTTCATAAACCATCTGATAACATTTACCACAACTGAATTGTTAAGCATCACCACATCTCAAACTGAGAAACATTGATATCACGATACTTGT
Source organism: Alisma plantago-aquatica (assembly GCA_963693085.1). Classification (NCBI taxonomy): domain Eukaryota; kingdom Viridiplantae; phylum Streptophyta; class Magnoliopsida; order Alismatales; family Alismataceae; genus Alisma; species Alisma plantago-aquatica. Next base: position 318,551,359 of record OY856413.1, on the reverse strand, counting down.
TTCACTGAACATCCTATCATTAGGGTTTCATTTACCTCATTCACTTATTATATAAATTGCATAAGGATTGAATACATCATAACATTATGAATAACATTGAATCAAGATGTCTAATTTCAAACCTCCAACTTTCCATTCATTTAGGGTTTCACCCTCCTTACTGATATATCAAGCAAACATTGATATCATCGAAGGAAGTCCAAGATGTTTTCTGACATATATGTAATACGCATACAAATAAAACAATCAGTCGTAACCAAGGAGATTCAACTAGGCAAACTTCTTTATTCAATTACACAACAATTTCAGTCATAGCCAAAAATCTTAAATTTTAGTATAATCGTGTAACCACTACAATTAATTTAAGAATTCTCATTTAGATGGATTGAGATCATTTCTAATGTGATTTCATAATCTAAAATTCATCACAACAAAGGAATAATCCATATCATATCATCTTGTAAAAGCTAGATCAAAAAGGCAACTTAGGGTTTGTACTCGCATACTAAACAATTGAAGATTATTGATAAATATTTAACTCATTTTCATGCAATTTACTATTTAAAAGAAGTACCCACTCACCCTAAGCTGTGAAAACACCTTAAAAACATAGCCCATCTCTGAAAATCTTGAATCCATATCAAAACTCTAGCAAAATCCGCAGTTTCTTCTTCCTTTCAACCCTAAAGAAGGTTTGTTGTAGGTAGAAGACAAAGATCAAACATTAAACCAAACCTCAAATTTGTTGAATTAGGGATTCCAAATAAGGGGAAATGAGGAGGAAGAATCGACGGTCAAAACTACTTACCAAGTCAAATCTATAGAAACCCTTTTGGATTTCCACCATTCTTCACGTTCTTCCCCAAAAATCGCCCCATAAATCACCCTCCAAGTCACCCTCTCATCATGCAAGTTGTCTAGGATTATAGAGTATCGAATCGGGGTTCCAGCATACTTTGTTTTGTTGAAAATGAATAAGTATTGCTCGAGATATGATCATTTTACGATTGGCTGTCCTGGGCGGCAGCGGTTGCGGTCATGGTGTCGACGCAGCATCGCGGGTCGCGGTATAGACCGTGGTCGCATGTCAACGCCGCGTTGGTCGCAGTGTCAGCCGCGGCCGTGGTGTTCTGTATATGTTTACTAAAAATGGCATAACTCTCTAATTTTAACTCCAATTTGGTTCATTCTTTTTTTTGGATTCATAATTAAATTCTCTTCAATCCTTCAATATTATTTTAATAATGTTCTTAAATAAAAACTATTTATTAATTATTTCCTCCAATGTCATTAACTCTCTTCTTGCATACATATATGGGTTAATGCTATATTAACTCCAACTCAGATCTTTATAGTATGCTTAAGTCATGATTATGAGTTGCCCAAACAAGTATTTAAGGTTACCAAAGTTAAGACAAAGCACAATATAGAATATTACTAACAAAAGTATGGCAAGCATTAAGATTATCTTAAAACTCTAAGATTACCAGCAAAGCTAGGAACATGTTGTAACAATTCTCCCCCTCTAATAAAAATTTCATCTCGAAATTTCTAAAAGAGGAAAAGATACTTGTTATCATCTCCGATTCTACTTTCCAAGTAACTTCTTCTATACATGATTCCTCTGGAAAAAAAAAACCTTTACTAGGGGTATCTCTCACCTTTTAAGCTTTCAGATACTACAGTCTAGAATCTTATTTTCAACATTGAGTCATTTGTTCCTCTTCAAATCACAACTTTTAAAAGATATAAAACGTGTGAAACATAATTTATCATTTCATCATCACATGGTACTATTCACTTGCCATTCATGAAACCACACTAGTCATCATACTATCATAAGATATAAATCCTTTTCAAAATTTCACAGGGTATCAACCCTTATCAACACAAGAGGATTACACCTTATCCAGGGCTCAACCATGTCCAAAGGTCATTAAGACCATCATACTATTCCCTGCAAGATCATCATTATCCTTGCATGCCTTATAACAAGGCTCAACAACATCACTTACATATAATATACCAGATCAACACAATATTTCATTAATGAGCTAGGAGATATTCATAAACAATCATAGCAAGGTTATACTAACATTAAGAACATTCCTTTATTACATCAACATGCAAGGAATCTGGATATGATTAACCCTCATCATATTCATAATGCACATGTTTATCATAAGAAAATATCAACCATGTGGCTATGATAACCACCAATCAACATATTAAGGAGGTTATCCACCATCATTCCATCATTTAAGAATGTTAAACATGAATACTCATCTTTATCTATTTGTATTAGAGTTAGGCTCAACAAGATAAATTATACTAATGTTACTAATCAACACTTATACCCAAACCCTTACTCACGACATCCCCATTCGATCATGGATGCATAAGGTGAAGCATCACCATCACATTCCATATTATTCTCAAGTATGAATCCCACACATAAATCAAGGTGTAACCATCGGGTTATAGCATACTAGGGTTTCAACAACAGTAACACAGTACTCCATAATTGTATTAGTAATTCAAGGGCTATTCATACCCAATTACCATCACTTAGTTATATTAAATCTATAACAATCTATACATCATTAGGGTTACATATCAATACAATATGGTTATCATCCCTTCTACTCATATGAGTGAATAGGTACGACTACCTTATTCAGGGTAACCCTCCATTTGTTCCATCATCATTCAACCCATATCACTATACCACAATTATACAATACTAAGGTAGGTTACTCGTATGAATGACTACAACTATCAGACACCTTTAATTAACATATTGCTTCCACATGTACACTGAAATCATATGTAAAACAAATTTGCATCCCTTAATATACCTTCAAAAATTTATACTTTTAAAAACAAATTCACATATTACTGAAAGCCATTATTTTCTCTTATCTCCTCATTCATTACTACTTACTTCTTATTACTTATCCTTCTCATTTTGATCATATAGAATAAACATCCCTAACATTGAAACATTCAAGGTAAGAATAGATTATCCATCACACTTGCTATCACTGCAAGAATTTATTTCAGATTACACTTTGCTCATGTTGCACTTCTCCTTTTTTTTAAAATCACACTTATTACATTTCAAATTCATTTATTACCCTTTGCTCTGAATCATTTCCATATTATTTAACAACCTTTCAGATTAGCTACCTTTAAACCCTAGATTACTATCAGTGCTAGTATACTTCTCATAGTGCAAGTCCCACGATCTTGTTTTATAGAGATGCTAGTATTCAAGATCAAATCACTAGTGACATCCCTTAAACTACTACAACTCTAAACATTCTAGGGTTTTGTCCTTATCAGTAGCATGACGTTATTGTGATGTGACTTTGCTCCCTTAATTTGAAATTCAAACTTTGGACCTCATAAGTTTTACTAAAGTCTTCCTTATCTTATCAATTGAATTTCCTTTCTCTTATTTGGCCATTCAGATAGATTACATTCTCAATTTACCCTACTAGGTTTTCATCATCATATTGTGTATCATTATTACATTCACTAGATGTCTCTATCATGGTGGTTATGAATCATATATGATTCATTTTCTTATCACTTCATTCCCACATTGCTCTCATTAAGTATTATATGAAAGAGAATATGATTCTGAGACTTAGAATTCTTATCTTCAAACATTCCCTTAATACATTCATCATATATAGGTTTAATTGGTTATCAACAAGGATACTTGATTAATTAACACTTGCTTGAATCTTCTAACTTCTTTCTTTTATAATCTATATTACTCCATCATGTTTCAAACCCTTCCTTACTTTCCATTATCCTCTTACCATAGAATACTCTCCTACCTGTCATCTTTAACTTCTAATTTTCTCTTGTGATCATGTTGTGTATTCATGTATATGAACATGTACACCATATTGTACATATTTCTTTTAATCCTTCTACTAATATGAAGTTGAAATTCTAAAACAATGAACCCTCTACTTGTTTCACCTCATGTTTAATACATTACATATCCTTCATTTTAAATCAAACGGCTCATGCATGGGTCAAACTTAGTTTCTCTTCCAATCAAGTTTTTCCTTCCTGAATATAGTCTACCTTTGTATGACTTATTCATTTGTTAAGCTACACTTTTGTTCTTCTTTTAGAAACTAGTTTGTTTTTCTATAGAGACTGGGAATCCAAAGGTAGTAAGGATGAATGTATTAAACTTCATAATAAAGGTATACATTCCATGCTCTCAATTATATCATAACCTTCATTCCTTAATCAAGCTCATCATTTCTAAATTTCTCTTTGTTTCAACTAAGTTTGTTATTCTAGTCTTATGATTTACATGTTCATCCAATTCTATTTACTTTAACTCTTCTGAAGACTCTTCAATTCTATGTAATTATTATATACTTAACTCTTTTCTTCTATTTTCACTTTTCTTTGGAGTACATAAAAGCATTTTACTCAATTATATGATCCATTCCTCATGATTGATTCTTACTATCTTGGCCCTTACATACTTTTCTCATATATTTTCCATATTTCATATTTAGATTTCATATAATATTAATCATTAAACTTTATCTGAACCTTATGTTGTGTTCCTTTATTCCCAATTAAGGGTTTCTCATATGAGGCCCCAAAGTTGGATCTTAGGTATCAGTTCCAACTAATTCTTAGCTATTCTAATCGTTCCCATATGTTTCAACATCTTAGTGTATGGACATTCTCACTATGATGTGGGTCTAATTTATCCAGAGTCTACTCTTATTATATTTTCAATAGGAGTCATTAGATCCCAGTAACACACCCTGCCAGCCAGATCAGGCCGAACCTATAGTCTTGAAGCCAAGAGCTACTCAAAATTAATGAACTCCTATTCATCTCAAACATTTGGAAAGAATATCCACTTAGGTCAAACTCATTTAAACATAACTTCAGGTGTACTCGATACAAAGAATAATTGAATCAACTTCATTATACATAACAATATAAAAGAACCATATATATTCTACAAACTGATAATATGAATTCATATATATAAGAGCATTTCTATTGATATCCAATCAAACAAGCAATATAAAAGTAAGAGTTGTATCACATTCTATGTTTAATCTCTTACTGCTTCATTACTTTCTAGTCTCCTAACCCTAAGATTTCTAGGGTTTCTCTCTAGCCTATTCTTCCTCTACATACCTGGCCAGTGCATCCAGAGAAGAATAGATAGAGTAGCTTGATATTGGTCAATCTAAGTATCTAGATACCAGGCCAGGGTATCCAAATACCCAGACTTCCCGGAGATATTATGTTATAACCTCATTTTTCTAAAGCATGTAATGAGATTTGTAAATCTCTTTAAAAAAAAGATAAATGAAATCCATGGTTGATTTGAATGAATTTCGTGTATGATAGCCTTGTATGTTTTCTTAATGGGCCTTATTGGCCATTGAGCCCAATTGAAGGAAAAAGAAATGAAAAGGAATTCAAAGGAATACATAAGAGAATAAATAAATAAAAACAAAGGAATAAATTCAAAAAATAGGATTATGAGTTTTTGGGGTTCCTTGGGGTTCAAGGAACTCATAATCATAAGTTGATGGTAAAAGAAATAGAAAAGATATGGAAAAGAAGAGTAATTAAATGATAACTTGCAATATAAGAAAAGAGATCGTCCACTTGAGATAATAATTCCGATTTTTGTAGCATAGAAGATAAAAATATAAACAAGGTTTCCTCAAAATTTGAAGTGAAAAGGAGTTAAGAATTGGGAGTTATGAATTTTCCAAGTTATCATTGAAATAGGAATATAATTCGTATTAATAGGATTTTGTTTCCTTTTGGATCAAGCGTGTGCCATGGAGACCCTTGGATTTAGATCCAACGGGTGCTGCTTGTCGTCCAAGTCCCAGAGGGACAAGGACTTTGGCCATGACAGGGTATTTTCCCCCTTTGTTTCTGGCCACTCTGATGCATGTGCATGTTGGGAAAGTTTCCCATCGGTTTCGGGAGGAAGGGAGGAAGCATCTCGACCCTGGTTTGTTAGGGTTTTGACTCGACCTCGTGAAATGCCCAATTGGGCTAGAACATAGGTTGCATCTAGGATTGGGAATCCTCATAGGGACCTCCCATGGCTATAAATAGGGCACCCCTCAATTCCTCGTGTAGTTGCAATCTCGAACGGCCCCTTTCCAAGCTCTGACTCCCTCTCCTCTAATCTATTGGCCCTGCTCCGGCAAAGGACCGCCGCGGCGCCACCACTAGTTCTTTTCAAAAGAAAGGAGGAGGACGACATGTAGGGACTGTGGGATCAAAGACCACGGTGAGCCGCTTTGAGATCCAACGATCTCAGTGGAGCGCGTGTTGAGTTAGCCGCTCGGTGGAGTGTTGTGACGCGAGTCGTCCGATCGAGATCCATCGTGGACTCGAGTCGATCTCACGGCCAATAGCAGGAGGCGGGGCGCGCTTCAGGGTTAGTGGAGATGTGTATGCAGAGCGTCGAATCCGAAGGAGGACCACGGGCGCAGCGATCCAACGACTCACAAAAAATGGTATTTTCATCTCTCTGCTAATTAAACCAGAAAAAGGGTTTTTCTTGCGAAATTGATAGAAATAACTAGGAACCTCTAATGGAAAAACCTTATAGATGAAAGTTGTGTAGAAAAATACAAGGAATCTAATAAAAATACTTTGGGAACCTAGTTCTGATTAGTTTAACAAAAGTACTTTAATTTACTAGTAAAATGTATTAAAAGTTGTTGAGAAACCCTAATTGAAGATAAAGGGTGTATTTCGATGAATTTATAGGTCAAATTGATAAGATTAACCATGTTAATGATAAAGGTGGTTTGTTTATCCGTTTTGAATGCAAGGTTGCCTAATTTAAAGTTGTAATCCATAAATAAAGGATAATATATATATGGAAACCCTAATTTGTGGATAAAGGAAGAGAAAAACCTTGATAATTCAGATTAAGAAGGTAAATTGCCAAATAATGATCCTAATATTGTTGGGTATACTAAAATGAAAGAAATTGAGGGTTTTATGTAGTTTTGATAAATTAGAGATCACAATACTAATAATGGAGGCAAAACCCTAATTTCCAAGGAAACCCTAAAAATGGAATAGAAACCCTAAGGGATATGATGAAATTAGATAAATATTAATAAAAGTAAACTTGTACTTTTATTTCAGGGTTTCTGTACAATTTTCTTGATTGATTGGATTTTATCTCTCTACAAATTAATTTTGTATCTGAATCTGCAATACAGGTATGTGGTTACGCTTATGAATATATCGAGTTAGTTTTCCGAAGTTTTCATCGATGACTTGGAATAACTTGTTGGATGAATTTAGTTCATGCAAACTATAATGTGGCTATGTCTATCACATAAGATATGTGCCTACTAGCTCAGATCTTGGTCCCCTCTATGGCTTAGTGGTTGACCTAGTACATGGCTACTGATGAGGTAGGTCCATCAGGTCATTGGATGACTTAGTACATGGCTACCAATGAGGTAGGTCTATCAAGTCACATTTAGTTAGATATTGGGCTACTTTCGGGTAGTTCCATGTGACTCTATTACCCTAGGTATTGGCTACCTGTAAGGTAGGACCATGGGGGTAAGAATCTACCTATAAGAGAGGTAGCATACAAGTCCACTGCAGGGATAGCACAGAGTTAGGGATAGGTAAGGATTGAGTAGTATGGCTTAAAATGTAATCTTGGTTGTTAAATGATTAATTGCATGATTACATTGTTATTATATTTGCATGATTATTGTTTCCCCCACATACCAGCTTCTTGCTGACTGACGTTTTGTTTGTCGGCGTTTTAGGTACAAATGAAAAGAACAAATAGTAAAGTGGCATATGCGGAATTAAATGAGAATTAACATGCATAGGATGATTAGTTAGATTGGTATCTTCATGGATAGAAGTTTAGAAATCCTAGTTTTTAAAAGGTAAGCAAAGTTTTATTTTATACCAGTTTTCAGTTTAGTTGGTAAATTTTATTAATTGTTATTGATTCTTTGTCAAACCTTTGATCCGGGTTATTGGTTAACGGCTCTGACCTTTCAGTCTCCCTTAATTGGGGGTTACCAGGAGGCGGGGTCATAACAATTGGTATCAGAGCACAGGTTCCTCACTTAATCTTAAATCATTATTAAATTTTACAAATTATGTAGAACCCAAGGGAGTTATTAGAGGATTATCCGAAAGACGGAGGTGTCTAGAAAAGGATCACAACCGGGGGCTGGCAATATTTTCCTCCGCACCACTAGTCGGAATATGAGGACTCACAGATCCGTGTGACTGCCTGGCCAAAGTCTTAGGGTATGAATCGAAGTAAGATACATTTAGGACTTTATCATCTTATTCATCCCTTCTCATTACAATTCTGTTAAGGACCTTAAGGATTAGGGTTTTCTCTCTTCTCCTCACCCTCTTGAGGTATGGGTAAGGTTAATAAGGTCTAAGGAATCCTCCATCAAATTAAAGGAAAGCATGTAAATAAGATGTCATGGATATAAGCTTAATAGATTAAGCACAAACTAAAGGATAGATACATGCTTAGGTCGTATGACATAAGTTGTCATGCCCTCAGGGGAGACCTGAGGCTAGACCTTCTTGTCAGGAGGATAAATAAGGAGAGTTAGTCTTGGAGATAGAAATCTCCATTGCAAGTAGAGATTTGGCACATCCTATGAGGATGATGTTAACCCTAACCCTAAGTGAAGGTTAGAGAGAGAGACAACATGATGATTTAGATGTCATGGTAAAATAGGTGTTTGGATGGACATACCTTGGATGACGTATGAGCCATGAGAGGTTGGATGACCTAGCATCTCGGGCGACCCAACCCTGGGAAGGGTCGTGCATGTTTGAGTGAAGGATAGCTCATTCATTGATGAGGTTAGAGAAGAACCTATAGAAACCCCCACGAGTTTATATGGGCATAATAGGCATCCAGAATGGATCAGTAGTGCGAGAAATAGGTTGAAACCCTAGCCAGGAGAGTTTGATGGTTAGCTTATGTGACTAGCATAAGGGGCTATGGATAACTTTGAGCGAACATAAGTTGATCATAGGCTTCATCATGTAGGGGTATGCTTGTGAGCTTGATCCCTCTTGGAGAGAGAGCCTCTCGTAGTAAGGTTGGTTGTAGGGTTGGCTCTAGAGAGAGAGAAGGACCCATGCAAGAAGGTTGGAAGCCTAGACTCTGAGATTTGAGGAACAGTGGGGAGTTGAGGATGATGCGACCTAAGTGGATGATAGGGGTTGCCTCATGCTCGATCCCTAGAGGCTACTGATATCTTGGTTACCTTTAGAAGAACCAAACCCTAGAGAGAGGATGAGGCTTCTGGCACCTATGTGCCATGGTATAAGTGTTTACCTTTTGAGAAAGGAAGAAGAAGTTATGTATACCCTGGAGAGGTTTAGTAACAGGTTATGAGGCCTTATACCTTGTTGTTTGTCCTTGAGGAGGACTCAACTTTAAAGTGTTGATCAAGGAAAAGGGATGACAGGAAGTGTATGTCATACCCGTTACATGTTTGGTTTGTGGTTGCGCAGACAACTAGACATCAAGAACATGCACCTATGGTTCCTAGGCCTAAGAGGGGTAGTGGTGTACCTAATGCTCATGATGAGAATTAAGTTGTTATAGTTTTGAGCATGATACTCCTCACGTATAGAGGAAAAAGGGGAAACTCCTTAAGTCATATGTATGATGAACCCCTCACAGCTAAGTTGATGATAAAGGAAGGTATGATCTTGATCTAATGATGAGGAATGAGAACCCAGATGACCTAGTCTGGTTTAGTGGTCTGCTTGTGCCTTAATATCTTACTAGGGTCAAGCATATGGATGTAAACCCTAGACCTAAGGGCGTTTGTGACCTTGTTGTCAAGAGATAGTTTTCCTCCCATCCTGGGAGAGGGACCCTTTGGTAGGGTGTATATCAGTTTTGTTGGTTTAAGGTAACCTAAAAAGGTCTCATAGGATCTTGAGAAGCTAAGTGAAAAGTACATGGTATGAAAATGAACTTGTAGACCCATAGATAACCATCTCTAAGTGCATATGGATGTGTTACCATGGAGGTAACTGGTATGGGGCTTGACCAAGGTAGGCAGGTTTCCATGACCCCTATGAAAGGATGAAAGTCATCCCATGAATGCAGAGAGAGAGATGATGAAGGCTTGGGTAAGGTTCTAAGTTGAACATGTACTATAAGAGAACCCTCAGTCTATCCTAGGGTCAGGTAGGGATAAGACTGATGGAAGTAGGAGTTGCCTAAATTCCCTAGTTGCACAAGACCATAGGGTTGGGAGGTAACAACTATCATTGTCTGAGGGCCATGGGTTAGGAGATTGATCACCTTCATGAACTCATGGGACCCAAAGGGAAGATGAGTAGGGCACTCTCTGTATGCATAAGGGGAAAAGGGATGACCCTAAATGTGCCGGCACCCTATAGACCTAGAGGAGATGACCATGGGATGTGTGTGGACCCAAGTAGGTTCAAGACTAGTTTTCCATGGAGGTAACTTTGATATCAAGATGATTATGATGTAGAGACATAAATTGTGTGTTTCAACTTAGATTTGAAGGTGTACTGGCAATGTGGGATGTACCATCTCTACTTGTAGAATAGGTAGAACTTTGTATTTGGACAGCCGCCAAATGCTTATTTCCTCTTGTTATGGGGGTGAGAGATAGGATAGTACGCAAGCCATACACCAAGGATAAAGATGACATAGGTTGGAACGTTGCCACGAGATATGGGGATAGAAAAGATAGCATACCATGGTAAAGTGAATGATACACGGATGCTTTGCAACCACTAAGAGGAATGAGGTGGTCACCTTTTGAGGATGTTTCATCATGAGATATGAGTCATACAAGGTTGAGTTTGATCACCAAGAAGATATGTTTGGCTAACACTCAGAGGTAACAAGATATGTTGAACAAGTTAATGGTTGTTAGTTAGTCAATCTAGTCCTTGATGAAATGAAAGGATGGTTGTAAATCTCAAATGCTTTTCTTTCAATAGGAAGGTAATGAAACCGTGATGAGAGTGGTTTAGGGTTTCAAGGAATCGATCTTGAGGAATCATGACATATAGGAAATCATGATTTTAAGATCACCATGCACCATAGTACTACTTAGATAATGGGGGGTAGCAGTACTATGGATGTTGGAGAGGAGGTTGCATGTGGTATGTTTCCATGCATGACAGAAGGTGAAGGATGAACATCGGTAACCCAGTGCATTGATATAGAGGATAAAGAGTTCCTGAGCAGGAATGGGAGTTCATCACAATGGATGTGGTGATAAGTCTCCCCTAGACCAAGGAAGGTCAAGATGCAATGTGGGTTATGGTAGATTTCTTTACCTAGATGATATAAGAAAGAAAGAGTTCTATCAAAGGAAATATTTGGTTGAACTACCCATGAGAGAGATGGTTCAGTTACACCATGATGCAAGTTCAAAGTTTCTTGAGTTTGACCTAAAGGTTCCCTTCCAAAAGGTGGAAGTAGGTACATGAAGAACTTGATGTTAGTACAATTTATCACTCCTAACTAATGGTTAGTATGATCCAGACTAAAAGGTCTGATGAGAGCATATGTGCTCATTCAGGGTGATGGCTAGGGATAGTTCTTGTCCTAGGAAATATGTGATGATGACCACCTTAGCCAGTATCGGGATTTAAAGAAGCTCTGTAAGGGAGGTTGTGTCGGTCACCACTTCAGTAAGGTGATGTTGGTGAAAGGACCATGTGATGGTTAGAAAAGGACCACCATGTGTGTAGATCAAGTCGCTTTGATCATGCAATGGCTGAAAGGAGCCTAGAGATGACAAGAGTCATGAGCAGATGCAAAGTAGACTGACATGCAGTTCACTGTGGGAGAATATGCGACATGAAAAATCCGACCCCTCTAAGTTATAGCTAAGAGAGCTGAGTCCCCGATGCATGAGTTTTTTTGACATGGTTTGGTGGAGAAGGTTAAGTTTGATCTTACTCCTCAAGATAAAGAAATGTGTGATGAGTTCCATGTGTCCAATTTAGAGCACTATGTGAGGTACCCTGACCATGTGCTGAGAAATGAACCAAGTGAGCCAAGGGAGGCTGAAATGACCTGAGTCACCTGTGCAGTTTATAGATGCCATGAGTACGGTAAATCCACATAGGGGCCAATGATGGACATGGAAAAGTCTTATCCTGAATTGTTTATTTGATTGTTGAATTTTGAGGGCAAAATTCCTATAAGGAGGGAGGATGTTATAACCTCATTTTTCTAAAGCATGTAATGAGATTTGTAAATCTCTTTAAAAAAAAAGATAAATGAAATCCATGGTTGATTTTAATGAATTTCGTGTATGATAGCCTTGTATGTTTTCTTAATGTGCCTTATTGGCCATTGAGCCCAATTGAAGGAAAAAGAAAAAAAAGAAATGAAAAGGAATTCAAAGGAATACATAAGAGAATAAATAAATAAAAACAAAGGAATAAATTCCAAAAATAGGATTCCGAGTTTTTGGGGTTCCTTGGGGTTCAAGGAACTCAGAAACATAAGTTGATGGTAAAAGAAATAGAAAAGATATGGAAAAGAAGAGTAATTAAATGATAACTTGCAATCTAAGAAAAGAGATCGTCCACCTGAGATAATAATTCCAATTTTTGTAGGATGGAAAATAAAAATATAAACAAGGTTTCCTCAAAATTTGAAGTGAAAAGGAGTTAAGAATTGGGAGTTATAAATTTTCCAAGTTATCATTGAAATAGGAATATAATTCGTATTAATAGGATTTTGTTTCCTTTTGGATCAAGCGCGTGGCTTGGAGACCCTTGGATTTAGATCCAACGGGTGCTGCTTGTCATCCAAGTTCCAGAGGGACAAGGACTTTGTCCATGATAGGGGATTTTTTCCCCTTTGTTTCCAGCCACTCTGATGCATGTGCGTGTTGGGAAAGTTTCCCATCGGTTTCGGGAGGAAGGGAGGAAGCATCTCGACCCTGGTTTGTTAGGGTTTTGACCCGACCTCGCGAAATGCCCAATTGGGCTAGAACACAGGTTGTGTCTAGGATTGGGAATCATCATAGGGACCTCCCATGGCTATAAATAGGGCACCCCTTGATTCCTCTTGTAGTTGCGATCTCGAACGGCCCCTTTCCAAGCTCTAACCCCCTCTCCTCTAATCTATTGGCCCTGCTCCGGTGAAGGACCGCCACGGCACTGCCACTGGTTATTTTCAAAAGAAAGGTGGAGGATGACATGCAGGGACTGTGGTATCAAAGACCACAGTGAGCCACTTCGAGATCCAACAATCTCAGTGGAGCGCGCGTTGAGTTAGCCGCTCGGTGGAGTGTTGTGACGCGAGTCGTCCGATCGAGATCCATCGTGGACTCGAGTCGATCTCATAGCCAATAGCAGGAGGTGGGGTGCGCTTCAGGGTTAGTGGAGATGTGTTACGCAGAGCTTCAGATCCGGAGGAGGACCACGGGCGCAGCCATCCAATGACTCACAAAAAATGGTATTTTCGTCTCTCTGCTAATTAAACCAGAAAAAGGGTTTTTCTTGCGAAATTGATAGAAATAACTAGGAACCTCTAATGGAAAAACCTTATACATGAAAGCTGTGTAGAAAAATACAAGGAATCTAATAAAAATACTTTGGGAACCTAGTTCTGCTTCGTTTTACAAAAGTACTTTAATTTTCTAGTAAAATGTATTAAACGTTGATGAGAAACCCTAATTGAAGATAAAGGGTGTATTTCGGTGAATTTATAGGTCATATTGATAAGATTAACCCTGTTAATGATAAAGGTAGTTTGTTTATCCGTTTTGAATGCAAGGTTGCCTAATTTAAAGTTGTAATTCATAAATAAAGGATAATATATATGGAAACCCTAATTTGGGGATAAAGGAAGAGAAAAACCTTGATAATTCGGATTAAGAAGGTAAATTGTCAAATAATGATCCTAATACTGTTGGGTATATTAAAATGAAAGGAATTGAGGGTTTTATTTAGTTTTGATAAATTAGAGATCATAATATTAATAATGGAGGCAAAACCCTAATTTTCAAGGAAACCGTAAAATTGGAATAGAAACCCTAAGGGATATGATGAAATTAGATAAATATTAATAAAAGTAAACTTGTAATTTTATTTTAGGGTTTCTGTGCAATTTGCTCGATTGATTGGATTTTCTCTCTCTACAAATTAATTTTGTATCTGAATCTACAATACAGGTATGTGGTTACTCTTATGAATATATCGAGTTAGTTTTCTGAAGTTTTCATCCATGACTTGGAATAACCTATTGGATGAATTTAGTTCATGCAAACTATAATGTGGCTATGACTATCACATAAGATATGTGCCTACTAGCTCAGATCCTGGTCCCCTCTGTGGCTTAATGGTTGATCTAATACATGGCTACCAGTGAGGTAGGTCCATCAGGTCATTGGGTGACTTAGTACATGGCTACCAATGAGGTAGGTCTATCAAGTCACATTGAGTTAGATATTGGGATAATTTCGGGTAGTGCCATGCGACTCTATTACCCTAGGTATTGGCTACCTGTAAGGTAGGACCATGGGGGTAAGAATCTACCTATAAGAGAGGTAGCATACAAGTCCACTGCAGGGATAGCACAGAGTTAGGGATAGGTAAGGGTTGAGTAGTATGGCTTAAAATGTAATCTTGGTTGTTAAATGATTAATTGCATGATTACATTGTTATTATATTTGCATGATTATTGTTTCCCCCACATACCAGCTTCTTGCTGACCGACGTTTTGTTTGTCGGCGTTTTAGGTACAAATGAAAAGAACAAACAGTATAGTGCCATATGCGGAATTAAATGAGAATTAACGTGCACAGGAGGATTAGTTAGATTGGTATCTTCATGGATAGAAGTTTAGAAATCCCAGTTTTTAAAAGGTAAGCAAAGTTTTATTTTATACCAGTTTTCAGTTTAGTTGGTAAAGTTTATTAATTGTTATTGATTATTTATCGAACCTTTGATCTAGGTTATTGGTTAACAGCTCTGACCTTTCAGTCTCCCTTAATTGGGGGTTACCGGGAGGCGGGGTCGTAACATATTAACACATCAGATCCTATCTGCCACACTTATAACTCTAACCTTCTATCCTAATGGTCCCTGAGAACTCAGCCTAAGCACTATTACCAAAAGATGTCACACTCGCATCCCATGATTACCACTAATCATGAGATTAGGGCATAAGTTTGAGGATTATACTTAATACAAAGTTCACTCCCTTATTTTTTCTTTTTTTCTTTTCTTTCATTTCAAACTCTTTTTTTTCTTGCATCCAATCACATAAATAAAATTTATAGGAGAATTAAACTTTTATTACTCTAATATGATCTCAACATTAATGATACACATCCATACATTTATTTTGTTTCTCACACTTCCATGTACATACGACATGACAATCATATACATTCTCTCTTATAGAAGAAACAAAGATAAAAAAACATCATTTACAACTCTCTCACATCTATACAAGGACCTAGAGTGACAGGGACTGACTAAACTTAACTAATCTCATAATTAACTCATGTGGTAGATCTACTATGATGCTTTGACCTTCTTCAAGTCCACATGGTTTCCCTAAAAATTGTGATTAGAGGGGTGAGCCTACTCGCTCAGTGAATGAGTACTTCAAAGAAATAGTCTAAAGCACTGATATAATTATAGATATACTTTTGAGCAATTGAAATCAATTATAACAGCAATAATCTTTAAAGAGACTAATCATTTACAATAATAAATATGGAAGGATACTTTAGATATCTATAAGAGTGAATCAATATATGAAAGAGCTTGATTAATCTCAAATAGAACTAATAGCTCAAAAACATACAAAGGATAATTAAATAGTTGCACACATTTATTTAACCTCTCATTCATCTTATTATGCCCTGAACCCACATGAGGTGTACCAAAACATGTGAAAGAATCGCAGCAAGCTACGATCTCACTGTACAAAGCTTAGAAGAATGCCTGAGTTCCTAAGCCTGTCTCTTGAGTAAGACCCCGTTTGCAGCGGGCCTCGGCACGTCTGCCTCTCGATGACAAATGGGAGCGGTCGGATATCTCAGACTCCACCTCTCAACCTGGCTACTCAGGCGATGAGTCAAAGCCCTCAGGCTTATTGTTCATCATTGGAACTACTAACCACTGATCACTCAACATGTAGCATTGGTACCACGGGCATCCCCAGTTGGTGTTTGGTACCACACAATTGTAAGGATTCTGCACTACTGGTCAAGACCCCCGCACCCTACTGGTGCGCTCCGGCTTACCTCGATCTGGACTACCTCCAATCGAGAAACTATTTCCTCCTCACAGCACATGCCTCATCCTATGAGGATTCTACAGTGTTTAGGTCATCTACATGTCTAATTCACTCTTTAAATTCACAATTTAATCATCACATCAACGTATCTTTGTTCAGCTTTGTAAACTATTCATTTCATAAACCATCTGATAACATTTACCACAACTCAACTGTTAAGCATCACCACATCTCAAACTGAGAAACATTGATATCACAATACTTGTTTCACTAAACACCCTATCATTAGGGTTTCATTTACCTCATTCACTTATCACATAACTTGCATAAGGATCGAATACATCATAACATCATGAATAACATTGAATCAAGATGTCTAATTGCAAACCTCCAACTTTCCATTCATTTAGGGTTTCTCCCTCCTTATTGATATATCAAGCAAACATTGATATCATTTAATGAAATCCAAGTTGTTATCTGACGTATATGTAATACATATACAAATAAAACAATCATTTGTAACCAAGGTGATTCAACTACGCAAACTTTTTTATTCAATTATGCAACAATTTCAGTCATAGCTGAAAAATCTTAGATTTCAGTATAATCATGTAACCTCTACAATTAATTTAAGAATTCGCATTTAGATGGATTGTGATCATTTTTAATATGATTTCATAATCTTAAATTCATCACAATAGAGGAATAATCCATATCATATCATCTTGCAAAAGCTAGATCAAAAAGGCAACTTAGGGTTTGTACTTACATACTAAACAATTGAATATTATTGATAATTTAACTCATTTTCGTGCAGTCTACTGTTTAAAGGAAGTACCTACTCACCCTAAGGTGTTAAAAAACTTTAAAAACATAGTCCATCTCTGAAAATCTCGAATCCATATCAAAACTCTAGCAAAATCCACGGTTTCTTCTTCCTTTCAACCCTAAAGAAGGTTTGTTTTAAGTAGAAGATGAAGATTAGAGGTTAAACCAAACCTCAAATTCATTGAATCAAGGATTTCAAATAAGGGAAAAATGAGGAGGAGGAAGAATCGACAGTTAAAAACACTTACCAAGTTGAATCTATAGAAACCATTTTGGATTTTCGTCGTTCTTCACGTTCTTTCTTAAAAATCACCCCATAAATCGTGTTCTAGGTCTCCCTCTCATTGATCAAGTTGTCCAGGATGATAGAAGATCGAATCGCGGTTCCAACGCACTTTGTTTTGTTGAAAACGGATAAATATTGCTCAAGATATGATCATTTTATGATTGGTTGTCCTGGGTGGCGGTGGTGGCGGTGGTGGCGGTCGCGGTCATGGTGTCGACGCAGCGTCGCGGGTCGTGGTGTCGGCTGCGGCCGCAGTCGTGGTGCTCTGTATATATTTACTAAAAATGACATAACTCTCTCATTTTAACTCCAATTTGGTTCATTATGTTTTTATTGGATTTATAATTAAATTCTCTACAATCCTACAATATTATTTTGGTAATATTATCAAATAAAAAATTATTTATTAATTATTTCCTCCAATGTCATTAACTCTTTTCTTACATACATGTACGGGTTAATGCTATATTAACTCCAACTCGAATATTTATAGTATGCTTAAGTCATGATTAAGAGTTTCCCAAACAATTATTTAAGGTTACCAAAGTTACGACAAAGCACAACATAGAATATTACTAACAAAAGTATGTCAAGCATTAAGATTATCTTAACACTCTAGGATTACCAGCAAAGCTAGGAATGGGTTGTAACAATAAAGGCCCCATTAAATCTAGAAACTTTCTTGGTGTCCAACGTTATCTATATTGAGAAATTTTGGAATATTCTCCAGGGAATAAAAACTGACTGATACAATCACTATGCATGAAGGCCGCCTTAAATATGGAAATTTGTTAAGTGCCTAAACTTATCCACCTTGAGTATTGTTGAAGAAATAGAGCAGCTAAGACTATGATTTTGAAGGTCCTCACAAGCAGGTTGGAACTCTATGAATGATAAGTTGATGCTTTATTGATCCTTACATCTAGTAGGAGCTTTCAAATGATTGTGTATGCTTCCAATTTCATATCTTTCAATACTTTTTGAAGACTTTAAAGAGGTTATTAATCTAATCAGACTAGATATCACTTCAAGAATGGAGCATTTTTATTGGATATGTAGTTTCAAGGAAGGTTGATCAAATTGAATGAGAAGTAGAGAGTCGGGGATAATTTCCAATATACAATTAGGAGACATGTGATAAATTAGTGAAGGAATACGTAATGGAGGCCACCTTATCACTAGATGATCACCCAGTACCTAGTCTTTTTTCTAGCAGTCTTCCCACAAACTTTATCCTACAAAATTGTAAATTCTATAAGGAACATACGATTAATCGGCTACGCTCACTGGCCATGAATGCCACCTTAACTGGATATATCTTTCTAATGTCCAATCTTATTCATCTTAAGTACTTTAGAAGAACTAGAACAACTGAGACAACATTTTTAAATATCCTAATTGAAACCTAGAGATCTTCAAATAATTGGTTGATTCCTTAAGGATTATACAAATGACCAATACAATCACTGCACGTGAAGGGCACCTTAAATTTGGAAACTTCTCTGATGTCCAACCTTATCTATACATTTTTTAAAACATGGAAATGTTCTAGAGAGCAAAAAAGGACCCAATACAATGTTTGGTCATACTGGCCACCTTAAATTTGGAAATTTGTCTGATATCCAATCTATGGTCCTGGATCATGACCTAAAATTGGACCAATTATGCATATGTATTTCTCAAACTTTTTAATCTCCTATATTATTGACCTAAATTTGAACCAGTCTCATGCTCATATTTCCAAGCCTATTTTGGGTCCTGGATCATAACTCAAAACTATATCAATCATGTTCTTGTATTTCTAAATATTTTAGTATCCAAGATCATGATTTGAAACTAAACCAATCATGTCTTGAACCAACCATATGAAGGTTTTTGATCCCTACATATGGTAGTAACTTTGGGTAATCACATATGCTCTAATTTCCATCTCTACATCTGGTAGGAGCTTTTAGATGATCGCATATGCTATCATTTCCATATTTGATGATCCTCTTCTAGTAGAGTTGAAGTTCAAAACTAGGTTAGTTAAATTAGGTGAGAACTTGATAGTCGAGGATAATCACTCATCTACACTCTAGGGAAAGATGAAGAACCAGTGGAGGAACACATTATAGAGGCCACCTTATTACTAGATGACCGCATGAGGCCCATTCTCAAAAAATTTAACACTCTTCCTATAAACTTCATCCTACAAGATCACACATGCTCTAGGGAGAAAATAAGTAACCAAAAAAATCACTGGTCATAAAGGTCACCTTGAATATGGGAACTTGTCTGATGCCCCCAATCTTTAAGCTTAAGCGATCAAAGACCTAATGTAGATAGGGGCCATACATGACACAAACTTGTGACTCTCACTCTTATCTTGAACCTTTCCTTGAGAGGGTCAAACTGTTGACACCCCTTTTTTCTCACTTAGTAGAAATTCATGATAAATGTTAATTTTTTTGGCTGATGATGGAGTTCATTCCATTTTTCCACATGTATCCAAATTTTCCCAAAATTTTCCACATTTAGCCTTTTTTCGTATTTGTTTGCATTTTTACACATTTTCCATCTATTTAATTTATGTATTTTAACCCACTTTTACCCATTACATGGCTTTCTTTATAAAAATCTTTTTTCAAACTAGAAGTGCAATTTGCTCACCAATTCTACTTTTTGTAAGGGTATTTATTAAATTGTCTAGTTGAATTGTCTTGAATGAAATATGAACTTTTCCCCATGGATATTCAATTGCCTTTTTCCTCACAAAAATGCATATCTTCTAGATAATAGTGAAGAATAATTTTGAATTAATGTCTTTTCTCTATCCTTTATTATTTTATTTGACTTTTTATGCAAAATATACATTGCTCACATTTTTTTCTATAACATTCTTTAAATATCCATAAAATCAAAAATATGTTTTATCTAGCCCGGGCAACCAGCCATATCAGAGCCATGAACTGAGTGCCATGTGGCAGGTTGTCTCGATCTGGGGGCCACACCTCGCGGTGCATGGTGAGTCTCGCTAGAGGTGCACACACTAATCAACTAGGATTTGACTAGATGCACCCCCACGAGATCGGAACACAGTGGGTATCTTTCAAAATTTATAATGGACCTACACATACACACTCAACTACACTGAAACACTACACCTGCAAGAGCACGGGGTCATGTTGTAGTATAAGCAGGCAGCAAGTATAGGGTCAATCCACAAGGAGAAGAGGGGGCACTAGAGCTAGGTTAGTTTTTGGGCTTGGTTCCTACTATGAAGTATAGGGTTGAAGGGTTTGATGGTTGATTTATTTAATTACACTAAGGTCTGAATAAGAAAGCAAGTAAAGGAGAACATACAAGATCAAAACCTAAGTTAACCCTAGACAATTAATTTTACTGAGCAAGAAAAGACAAGGCATACAAAGAAAAGAGCAAGTTACACTAAAGCAAGCAAGAAGAGATCTACACTACACTAAATAGCAAGCACGGCAAAAGAACAATTAAAGATCTTGTTGGATCAAGGGCTCTAGAGGGGGGTGAATAGATCTTCACAAATCTCACAAAAAGAATTAGACCACCAAATTATATTAAGTGCAGAAACTTAAACATACAGCCAATTTGAGGTCCTAACTAGCATGCATAGCAAGGGTGAGAGACAAGGAAGAACATACACTTAGACAAAGTGGTTTAGAGTGGTTCCACACTTCAAACTAGAAGTGAGTCAGTCCACTACCTAGAGGTGGTTAGGCTCTAGGACTTTGCAATCTTCATGCTCTTATATTCATTCATAAGATTACAAGACAAAACCACATTCATCCAAGGACTTAATACCTCAAGCAAGGATCTTCAACCTACCAAAGGAACTTACCCACTTGAACCATGGAGTCTTCAGCCTTCAACAAGGACTTACCCACTCCTTCTTCAAGTCTTTAGCCTTCAAGGAATTACCTATCCTTCTTGAACGTCTGCCTTGCCTATCTCCTTCACTCGGATATCTGGAACACCATGCTTTCTTCAACCTTTTTTTTGGTGAACCCAGCGTGCCTCTATTTTATTGCTATCTCCTCAAAAATTTGTATCGTCCTGTTACATGGTGTAATAAGGTGGAAACAATAGATTGCAAAAGAAAAGGAAAACTATACATATCTAT
This sequence comes from Alisma plantago-aquatica, assembly GCA_963693085.1. NCBI lineage: Eukaryota > Viridiplantae > Streptophyta > Magnoliopsida > Alismatales > Alismataceae > Alisma > Alisma plantago-aquatica. The sequence continues at coordinate 318,529,777 of OY856413.1, read as the reverse complement.
ACATCCGTGAAGTCAACTGCACTTAGATTCCAAATCTCGACTGGGCTTTTCTTTGTACCCAAGAAGATCCATATATTTCTTTCTGTCCATGTATGGTATATAATCGTTGCAGCAGCAACCTTTTCCCTTTTCTTCAGCTGATTCAGTTCATCAATGCGACAGGGGGCAATAGTTTGCTTGAACCTGGCACTGAAGATATTCCATACAGTCATGGTGAAATTGCCGGGGAAGAGGGTGTGTTCCATTCTTTCTTCATCATTTTTGCATATAGGGCATCTAGACACCAGGTATAAACCAAATTTTCTCAAAGCATCTGTTGTTGGCAGACGGTTCAGGAATGCCTTCCATAGGACCAGCATGAACTTTCTGGGAATTTTATCATTCCAAATCCACCTACCCCAAGGGACCACAAGATCTGGTTGTCTTTCTATGTTCCAACCATCTTTCAACCTAAATCTTGTTTTGCCTTCTACAGATATGTAATCGCAACCACTTAAGGGCATGGGTAGTTGTGATATGATCTGCTTTAAGTCTTCATAGCCACGTACATTAGGGAAACACCAATTGCCATCGACAATGAGCACTTTGACAGGGCATGTCATACCACCCCCAATACGATGAATAAGTTGATTGTACACTAGGTCTGATAATTTTCTGCCTCCAGGTAGCCAGGGGTCATGCCATAACTTGAACTTGTTACCATCACCCAGATTGAATTTCAGCTTGCGCATAAGGCCATTTCTTTTTTTGAGCAATTGTTACCATATGCATGAAGCATTGGATCGTTCCACCACTAACCAGAGTGAGTCATTCTTTAGGTACTTGCCATGCATCCATTTTACCCACAGGGAGTTTTTATCATTATCTAGGTCCCAAAGGTTTTTTAGGATGCAAGCATCAATCCAGTCTTTGATATGTCTGATACCTATTCCACCCTCTATCTTAGGCTTGTAGATCGCATTCCATGAAATGGTGTGGATGTGCTTCTTTTCCTTGTCATCATTCTAAATGAAGTTGTGCATTAGTTTCTCGAGGTCATCAACTACTGATTTTGGAATTGGAAACACAGTTGACCAGAAGATGTGGTAAGAAGATAGAGTAGATATCACAAGTTCTACTCTGTCGACAAATGATAGCAGTCTCCCTTTCCATGAGTCAAGCTTCTATTTAACTTTATCAATAATGGGTGAGCACATGCTTTTTGTTTATCTTCCATTGAACAAAGGACGACCAAGGTAGCAGACATGCAATTGTGCTTTGCCAATTTGTAGGATGTTGTTGATGTTGTCATTGTGGAAGGCTTTGGAGAGGAATAATTGGCTTTTATTGTTGTTGAGTTTCAGGCCAGATATGCGTTGGAAGGTGTCTAGAGCCCTTTTGAGCCCTTCTGCATTCTTTTCATCAGCCTTGGAGAATAACAACAGATCATCTACGAAAATGATGTGGGACATATGATTGACCCCATAATTTTTATTGGGTCAATTAGTTTCTTTGCGACCAAATCTTGCTGGACAGTGGAAAAATCATGCATAGCAAAGACAAACAGATACGGTGCAAGGGGGTCCCCCTATCTAACACTATTGTTAGCATTAAAAGGTGTAGAGGGCGAACCATTGATAAGGATCTGGAAAGATGCAGAGCAAAATATTTCATTTATCCATCTAAGCCAGCATTGGGGGAAGCCCATCTTCATGAAGAGAATGTAGTCTCTTCTCAACTTATCGTATGCTTTGGATAGATCAGCTTTTATGCACATGTTCTTGGCTCCTTGTGCACTAGAGAAATTATTGAGAATTTCATTGGCTAGCAAGATTGCATCACCAATGGATCTTCCTTTAATGAAGGCCACTTGAATAGCATCAATGAGGTCACTCATAATAGGCTTGAGTCTGTTTATTAAAATCTTGGTGATGATTTTGTAGACAGTATTGCACAGGGAAATAGGCCGGAAATCCTTGATTGTAGTTGCATTCTATATTTTGGGGATAAGCGTTATGAAGGTTTTATTACATTCCTTGAGCATCTTCCCATTCTCAAAGAAGTTGAGGATAGCCTTGGTACCATATGGATTAATGATATTCCATCATCTTTTAAAGAAGTACGGGTTAAACCCATCAGGTTTTGGGGCTTTGTCATCCTTAAGTCCTTTAATGACATCCTCAATCTCATCTTTAGTTACCCAACTTCTGAGGTTGAGTTAATTTTTTTCATTAATGCAGGGCAGACGCCAATCATTGTCCTAGTTCACATAACTAGAGTTGGTCGAATTGAATAGTCCTTTATAAAAGCCAACAATTTCATCATGGATCTCAGTTTTGTCATAGGTAATGTGACCATTGACTTGAAGAGAATTGATGTTGTTTCGAATCCTTCTTGTCTTTAGGGAGGCATAGAAGAAGGCATAATTTTTATCTCCTGTTCTAAGCCACTGAATTCTGGATTTCTGCTTGATAAGGCAATCCTCATCCTCCTTTGCCTTGATAGCATTGTCTCTAGCATTATATAGTATTCGCTGCAGGGGTTCGTTGGTGGGATCCTAGTCGACCTTGTTTTGCAAGGAGATAGCTTCTGCTTCTAGTTCAGCATCCTTTGAGAGATAGTTTTTGACCTTGGTCCTATTCCACTCACAAAGGGCCAAGCGCAATTTATTCAATTTGCAATACATCCTGAACATGGGGGCTCCACTGTACTCCCTCTCATTCCAACTACTTTTCACTAAGTCAAAGAACTTTTCTTCTTTCACCCAATTATCTATGAATCTGAATGGAGTTACTCTTCTACCTCCTTTGATGAGATGAGTGTTGATCATACGGTGGTTGCTGACAATGGTGTTAATCACTTCTGCCCAAACACTAGGGAAGTCATCAAGAAGAATCACATTGGAGAGAACTTGATCTATTTTGGAGAAGGTGCTTTTACCTTTCTTGCTCCTGCTATCCCAAGTGAAAAATTGACCTTTGGTTGTAATCTCAACTAACCATGTGTTATATATGGAGTTGTTGAAGTCAAGCATGTTTCTAGTTGATGGAGGGTGGTTCTCAAGTTTTTTAGAGTTGAGCCTGACAACGTTGAAATCTCCCAGTACACACCAGACTTTATTCATATTACTACTGATAGAATTTAAACCATCCCAAAGCATACTTCTATCTGCATCTCCATATGCTCCATATACAGTCGAAAGGTATAGATTGCAGCAACTGTTATCCACAAAATAGTGCAAGATTCGATCATTTGCCCAGATTTTGTTGATGTTGATATTTTGATCTTTCCACACCACAATGATGTGTGTGTAGGAGTAGAATTCACTATTAGAGATGAAATTGGTGTCGCCCCATATTTGATTGACAGTGTCACTAATATCCTTGTCTTGTAGTCTCGATTCTAGAATGATGTATATCTCTACTTTGTTTCTTTCACATTCCTCCCTGATACATGAGATTTTATTTAGAATGCATCGCACGTTCCAAGATATGATTGAGAGTGGACTATCCATTTGATTGGGGGTGTGGGATGGGCCTGCCACTATATTGGTACCATTGCTGCCTTCGTAGTCTTTGTCCAATAATGAAAATTTGTTCATGAGATCAATATTCCCTACTGAGCTAGCACTTTTGTTTATGATTCTCTATCTGGGTGTAGATTTGGATTTCTTCCCTAGTGTATGCCATTGGCCCTCTGAAGCTTGAACTAGTGTGGACGGGCTTGACTGTGTTGCTTCTCCCCCACTTGGATCATTATTGTCATTCGACACCATCATCTCATTTACTTTATTGTTATCAGCCTGGCTATCATCTCCACTTTCAGCATCGATGAATTCAACATCATCCTCATTGTCACCAGTTGTCTGGGGATCCATACCTTTCTTCTTGGGGCAGCATTTTGCCTTGGTGCTCGATCAGAACAAAGGTTTGACTCGTGCCCAAAGTTCCCGTAGTGGCTGCATTTCATTGGTTTCCAGTCATACTCAAACCGGATGGTGTTAGCTTCACCTTCTTTGTTTGCAATTTGGATTTGTTCTAGGAATTTGAAGTTAGATGAGATCAGGATTTGTAGTCTAGCATACTCCAGTCTTGTGAATTCCATTGTGGGTCGATCAGGGCATATAAGTTTGCCTAGATAGGATCCCATGTAGTTGAACATTTCTCGATCCCATAGTTCCAGTGGAAGGTCGAACACCTTGACCTAGATTGGGATCTCTGCCAGCTTGAGTTTTTCCATCGGTTCTCCTCTCTGCCATCTTTTCAATATCAACAGTTGTCCAGCAACAAACCACGGGCCTCCTTCTACGACGTTGTTCAAATATTCATCATTAGAGAACAAGATCAGGAAATAGTCATTACCTCTGGATATTATGTCAATGGAGCCCTTGACGTTCTGTATGTTCGCCAGGTGAATCACCAAGGTCTGCCAGTGGGGTTGCAGACCTATGATGAATCTCGCCGCCGCCCAGCTCCACCTTGACTCATTTCTTTCCACAATGGCTTTGGGGTAGATCAGTTTGTTGTCTTTCATAGTGATCTCAGTTTTGATAGGGGTTCTGGATTTGCCAAAGATTTATCAGTGAAGATTTCGGACCAGTGGCTAATCTCCTTTGCGATCGAAGCTCCATTAACTATTTGAGATCGATTTCCATTCCTTGATCACAACATGTTGGTGTAGGTGGTTGGGTTCTCCTTCCCCCCAACTCCGGCCTGGTCTGCACTGCTGGTTGCCCTAGGGATCGCACCCTCTGTCTCCCCCGTCATTCGGGAGAAGAAAATGATGTTTGCATTGTATTTCTTTCTTCAACCTTGAAGAACAACAATTCCTTCTTCTTCACTCGGAGAAGATCTTCAGCCTTTTCTTCAATAGGAAAGGGGGTAGGAAGATGGAGGTGGCAAGCTTTACATGGATACAAGGGGTAGCTCTCTTACAACAGATCCTAACTCACTCATACTAGTATATTTGACTTGAAGGTAGAGAGAGGAAGGGGCTCAAAGGTGTGCAACAACCTCAACTAAGAAAGAACTAAGCATATGTGGAATGAGAAACCTTGGAATGAACTCCAAGTGGTCCTATTTATATCTGAGGGTGCCCCTTTGAGTTGGGGAACACTTAGATCCAAATTATAGCCATTTTTGCCCAAGGTAACATATCTATTTTCATCCAAATAAGTCACCAACGGTCACAATCACTTTTTCTACAATTTCCATACAGTGCATTCGGTCGAGTTTTAATAAAGGTAACTCGACCGATTGGGTAAAAGACAAACCCAATTTTCAAACCATCGGTCGAGTTTGTCTTGAGGAAACTCGACCGACCAATGAAAGTTGTGTTTGGTTAGTAACCCAGTCGGTCGAGTTCTATGAATGCACAACTCGATCGATGCACTCTTTAGAGAATTGATCTCGTGGATCGGTCGAGATTGTAACTCAATCGATTAGTTGTCTGTGATCAATTTTCTAAAGTGCTTCAAAAGTGATTAAAACTTGGTGCAAAGTGTCCCAATCAATTTTCTCATCTTAGTTACAAGTCATATCATCAATACAAGTGATTTCAAAAATCTTCTAAGTTCGTTTACATGGATTTCCTAAAAAGCACACTTGTAAAGCTTTTGACTTGAACTGTAGCAAATTAGGGATTGAGCAAATTGATCCTTTTCATGTACCTAACACCTGAAATCAATCTTGAATACACATATTATATACATATGAATGGAATGGTTAAGTCATTATCAAAATATGGATAATGTATAACCTCTAGGTCAACATTCTCCCCCTTTTTGACAATGACAAACCATTCCTCAAACATATTGAAAAGGATATAGAAGTTATACCTTTGCCTTGTGATTTAGGGGGATTCAAGATGTGAACAATGTGAATTGCTCCCCCTCAATCTATACTTACTCTAACCTTCATAGTTAGTCTATATACACAAAGCAATTATAGCATACATGTACTATATGGTCCTTTGCAAGTAACATGATAAAACATTAAATGAACAAGAAAAGGATCTCATAAGCAATAAATAGCAGTATGACAAAAATAGTAATATTATTGAGTTTCAATACATTGAAGTTCTCTCCCCCTTTTGACACTATCAAAAAGTAGGGGGGGGGTAGAAGAGCATATAATCAGGCCTTCTCCAAACACAATCAAACAGATAATCATACATGCAATCTCATATCATATGTCAACTAGAGACGAAAGAACTATACAAACTCAGTCATAATCAAAATATGGTGAAAAAGTCACCAACTCATAATATATAATAGACTAAAGAGTAAGAGTGCACATAATATAGATTACAACTCAGAAGCATGTTCTCATGAAAGCAGCTACAAGCAAGAAGCGATGAAAAATTGAAGATAAAAATAGTACATCTCAGATAATGTGCCCAGATGTTTCTAATACAAAATAGCCTAGAAAGATATATATGATCAGCATACTAGACTAAAAACTAAGAAACAATCTAGACATCTAGACTATCTATGTCCGCAACATCATCATCATTAGCTCCAGGCTTGTAGTCCTCATCTCCATTTGAAGGTGCAGCAATAGTGGTGGCTTCATCACCAGAATTTCCACTAGAGCCATCACCATCATCAAAAGCATCCTCACCATCACCATCATCGTCGTCAGTAGAAGCCTCTGCATCATCCTGGTCAGGCATCTCCTCATCTACAGGAGGACCAAAACTACGATCGGGCCAATGAGCATTCTACTCATCCCAAGTCATACCAAGAGCATAGAGCTCATTGGCCTAAGGAAAGGATGGAGCAGAATCGCCAAGACTAGCAAGAAGGGTGGCCAAGGGGCCAACAGGAAATGGCAGGTACATGGGAGCAGAACCACCAGCAACAGAGGGTGGAGGAGTAGTAGCGGAAGGCTCAGGGTAGGGTAGTAATGATGATATGCATAAGAAGCATAATCACTACCAAGGAAAGGCTAATAGGTGGGGTAGGGGTGTGCACATAACATGTTCATGTTAGACTTGATTGAACATAGCTCCTGATGCAGGTGCTCCTGAACCTGTTGGCTGTATGCTTGTTGGTTCATCATGTAGCCCATAAGGGTTTCATTGGATACATGAAACAAAGTATGGCTAGGTCAAGGTTCCTAAGGAGGTGGAGCTCGGTCAGAGGAGGTAGGGGCTACAGAGGCAGAGGTTGAGGGTGAAGCACCATGTGTGGTGGAGGCAAAGATAGGCACAGACTTCTAAATTATGGTTTCATTGATACATACACCTTTCCTGGATAGCTTGTAATGAAAGTCAGAAAAGAGTGATTTCTCAGTGGCAAACTTAAACAAACCACAAATCAGGGTTGGATAGGGTGGATGGGTGCCTCGAGTGTTCTTACCGGAATCAAAATAGGTCATATGGTGGAGAATGTATCTTGACCATTTGACTCTAATATTCTCAAGGATGCAGTACATTATGACTACAGTGTTCTTTGCAATATCTGCTTGATTTTTTCTTCAGGTGGATGTTGCATTTGATCACTAGGGCTAAGATACATTTCCTAAGATCGAGGGAGGAGGAGGATAGGGTGCTTTTCTTCTTATAAGGAACATTGGGTTTCTTGAGATAGCGATGGATATCAGGAAGAGTGATCTCCTTCTGCTTGTAGAAACCCTCATGATCCATAAGATCAAAATACTTGCTATAATCCTTGTGCCAAGTGTCATTCTCATTGTCTCCAGAAAAGAAGACATTTAAAATATCCTCGAAGATTTGAAAATTATTCTCGGTGATCATGGAAGTCAGGATCACTTGAGTATTCAGTGGGGGTACAAGGGTGTCGTAATTCCAACGCAAGTTAGCATAGAATTCATGAATTGCTTTTGTGCTTGTCATAGAATTATGAAAGCAGTAATGTTTGACAGCCAGGGTAGAGAGGTGATGGACAGCTAACAACTTAGCTACTTGGTATATAACCACTTGACGCCTAGGGCTAGGCTCAAACAAAGCTCTAAAAGGGAAAGGACTCCTAGGAAGAAGGTCCTTATACCTATTTACAGCTTCTATTGAGACAAACGAGGTGTCATCAAAGGGAATCAAACGGGAAGATGAAGAAGACAATGGAGCATTGCTAAGGGCGGGTCTCTTTCTCCTATGGTAAGCCATGGAGGCAAAAATAAGGAGAAGAAGAGATCGAACGCACACATCAAGCCGCAAAAAAATGTCCAAATGCCAATAAAGAGCAAAAGGGGAGGTCTAGGGCTGCCTATCTAGGTCGGGAAAGGGCTAGGATAGGGAAGGTAAGGGTTTGGGTAGAGATCTTAGGGCTAGAAGAAGGGGAATCGGTCAGCTATTCTCTAGTTGAGAGGGAGAATAGTCGGTCGAACCCAACTTAAGTTGGCTTCAACTTGATGATCAGTCGAGTTTTGAGAGTCAGAAACTCGATCGATTGGTCCATTTTAGAACAGCTCTCGACCACATATCGGTCGAGTTTGTCCTGGGGGAAACTTGACTGATGGTCAACGTGACCTAAAACCATCAAACTTAATTTCTAGCCATATGAATGCTAATTAAATTCATTTTTTGAGTCTATAATTTAGATTGAACATACTTAGGCACATATCACTCATCATTGGGTACTATTTAGCAATAAAAACAAGGAATTTGAGAAATGCCCAAAAAAGGTGAAACTAAGCATGACCAAGCAAATTAAGAAATTTTAGCAATTTTTAGGCAAGCAAGGTGAGTAAAGCATGAGCAAGACATATAGGATAAAAGAAACTAAATAGATAACATGTCAATATCATCTGAAGCAACTATGAGTAGTTTAGATCTAAATAAATTAAAATTCTCTCTAGCTAGAGGTTTAGTGAAAATGTCCGCCAACTGATTTTCTCTGTCCACATGTGTGATATAAATATCCTTCTTGGAAATGTGATCACGAAGAAAATGATGACGAAACTCTATATGTTTAGCTCTACTATGCAATATAGGATTATAAGAAAGATTGATAGCACTACTATTCTCACAATAGATAGGAGAAGCATAAAAATATATGTTAAAGTCTTGGAGCATTTGTTTCATCCATAGGACTTGGGCACAACAACTCCCGGCTACAATGTACTCAGCCTCAGTAGTTGATAATGCCACGGTGCTCTATTTCTTAGAAAACCAAGACACCAAGCATGGTCCTAGAAGGAAGCAAGTGTCACTTGTGCACTTTCTATCAACCAAACAGCCCGCATAATCAGCATCACTACATGTTATAAGAGTAAAGTCCCTTGACTTAGGGAACCATAGTCCAAAGTTTTGAGTATTGGCTAAGTACCTCAAAATCCTCTTAACAGCAATAAGATGTGATTTCCTAGGACTTGATTGAAAGCGAGCACACAAGCCAACACTAAACATAATATCAGGTCTGGAGGTAGTTAAATAAAGTAAACTTCCAATCATACCTCTATATAGCTTCTCATCTACCTTCTCACCTTTTTTATCTCTATCAAGTTTGGCGGTGTTGGACATGGGTGTGTCCATCAACTTCATGTTCTCCATTCCAAAGCATTTGAGTAGTTCATTGGTGTACTTACCTTAGTTGATGAAGTTTACATCTTTGGTTTACTTGATTTGAAAGCCGAGGAAGAAAGTCGACTCACCCATCATGCTCATTTCGAACTCACTTTGCATAAGAGAACTAAACTCCTTGCAAAGATCAAGATCAGTTCCGCCAAATATGATATCAACAACATAAATTTGAATGATAATAAAATTTCTAGAAGTGTGTTTTAAAAATAGAGTGGAATTGACTTTGCCCATGACATAGCCATTGTCTAACAAAAAGTTATTTAATTTATCATACCAAGCTCGAGGTGCTTGTTTGAGTCCATAGAGAGATTTTTGTAGCAAATAAACAAGATTAGGTAGCTTGTCATTTTCAAAGCTCGGAGGTTGAGCAACAAATACTTCCTCCTTGATTATACCATTCAAAAATGCACTTTTAACATCCATTTGATATAGCAAGAAATTTTTATTACTAGCAAAGGCAATTAGCATTCTAATAGATTCAAGTATAGCAACATGAGCATAAGTTTCATCAAAATCAATACCTTCATGTTGATTGTAGCCTTGTGCCACTAAACTTGCTTTGTTCCTTACCACCTTGCCATTTTCATCAAACTTGTTTCAATAGACCCAATTGGTGCCAATGATTTTTTGTCACTTGGTCTTGGCACTAGAGTCCACACATGATTCTTCTCGAATTGCTCTAGTTCCTCCTGCATGGCTAGGATCCACTCGTCATCTCGAAGAGATTCCTTGATGTTCTTTGTCTCCAGCTGTGGCATGAAGGCACTGTCTGCTTGTTCTTTGTTGTAGGTAGTTGTTGTGTGATTTCTGCATCATCTTTTCACATGCTATCACACACACATTTGGTTCATTCTAATATTATTTAGCCTCTTTTCATATTACTTTTGCCATCTTTTTGTTACTTATCGCATAACTTGCATTGCAGATATGCTCCAAATAAGATTGAATTGTAGAGTTTAATTCTGCTAAAATAGTAGAATGTGTGGCATGCAGGATGAACGCACGACGTGCAAGATTTCAAAAGAATTTCCATTTCACCCAGACAGCAAAATGCACGGCATGTTCGAGCCTTGATCATGGTGTGTGTGTTTCTAGAAAAGTTCATAAAAGCAAATGCATGGCGTGCACATTTCCAAAAAAGTGCAGAAAAGCAAATGCACGGTGTGCACTTGAATGCATGGCGTGCACCTAGAGTGTCAAGCTAACCAAAAAACTTTTGGAAAGTCGCACGGCGTGCATTCCTTCAGTGCACGCCATGCGCAGTGCATTCTAGAGCAGATTGAAAGTTTTTGGAAAGTTGCACGGCATGCATTACTACTGTGCACGTCATGCGTAGTACATTCTAGAGCAATTGTCGAAGCTTTTGCATGTCATGCACTTTGGACGCATGTTGTGTCACTTACAGTTTCAGCATTTTGAAAAATATGAGTTTTTGTTTAAAATGAAGGGGGAACTTAATGGGTAGCTATCACTTGTCATAATTTGAAGTTCTCTCATCCCAGAGCAAGTCTAGAGAAGAGGAGGGCGATTTTGAGGAGAAAGAAGGTGGTTTCTTGCCAAAGGAGCCCATTCTCTTCTTCTCTTCTTCTCCGTTGTCTTATCCAAGTTGTAGCCAAGCTTCCCCAACTTCATGCAGCTTCTCGGGAGAGGAGCCAGTTTGTTTTGGAGCAGTTTAAGGAGGATAATTTCATCCCCAATCCGGAATTCCTCCTTCTTGCGGTTACATCTTGGGATCTCTTTGTTTTTCCTCCCCTAGATCATGTTAAAACTTGAATTTTCTATAGCAAATCTAAAAAGCATGATTATGGACGAGTAATTCCCTTTTCTTGGGCATGGGAGAGTAGCTCCCATGTCATAGCATGTATGGAACAAGTTAATTTCATACTAAATACTATGTTGCTTGTTTTTCTACATCGGTTTTATCATCTCTTGCATGTATTGCTTGCCACTTTAAATGCATGTGTTCTGTTTTCTTGCTTGATCTGAGAAGATAAGTAGGAATGTATGGAGGTGCTCTTCTTGGCAACTCTTTTTCTACCTCGAGAATGGAAATAAATGAGTTGAGGAACATGTTGTGATCAAAAACGAAATTTAAGCATGAGAATGTGACTTTGAGTTGAGATCGTTGCACTGGCACCGGGAGGTGAAGTACAAAACAATCTTTCCTTTAAAACAAGTGCTTATGTATGTTTAGATTTTCATGTTCCTATGATGTGCTATGATATGTGAGTGAAATTCTAATGTCCAAGATCCATTAATTTCTAAATCTAAACCCTTTTAGTAATCTTTTCATTGCTTGTTTAAATCTGAATTTTTGCAATTAGATAAACATTACCATCTTTTTTTGAATCGATCTAGATTGTTGAACTTTAGTGTTGTTGCGCTCAGTTAATTACTCAAACTCCTTGTGTTCAACCTCGACTATACTACCTCTGTATACTTGCGGAGATTGGTTAAGTTGGGTAAACTTTCCTTGTTAGGATTGAAACTCGTTAGCCTATATAGCCAACAAGTTTTTGGCACTGTTGTCGGGGAGCTACGGTAATTGAATTGGAGCAATAAGTGCTAAATAGTAGTCAAGACTAGATCACCATTTTCATTTTTGAATTTCTTATACCTTTTAGTTGTGTTCTTAATTCCTCTTGCTATTTTTCAGGTTGTATACGTCGCTCACAAAGGGGTCTTCAAACATCTGCATTGTTAGACCTTGAAATCGAGCGTACTCTTTCAAGCTTAAGAAGAGCAAGGAGAGTAGGACCACCACTACTAGGAGCTACTCCATCATGATCACCATCACCATCTTCTTCACCCTTTGAGAAAGCTACACCAAGTGATCCAATCATGGAGGACGACCGTCCTTTGAAGGACTTTGCAATGTCGGTTGCCACAAACATTTGTTGGGCTATTGACATGCCTGCAGTAGAAGCAAACAATTTATCTATTGCTCCTTCTATGATGTAGATGATATAGCAGAATCATTTTCGAGGTACAGCTAATGAAGATCCAAGTCTTCATGTTGTCGAGTTCTTGGAATATCTGAATACCTTCCGAATCAATGGGGTATCTGCTGAAGGAGTGAGACTTATGCTTTTTCCCTTCACCCTAAGAGATAGAGCCAAGGCGTGGCTTTTGTCTCTACCAAAGAAGTCAATCAAAAGTTGGGACCAACTCTTAAATGTTTTCCTTGCAAAGTATTTCCTGCCTAGCAAAATAGCCCAATTAAGAAATCAGCTCACCAATTTCTCTCAAAATGAAGGAGAAACTCTATATGACACATGGGAACGATTTAAGGATCTTCAACGTATTTGCCCACACCATGGATTGACCAACTAGCTTCTACTTCAAACTTTCTATAATGGACTATTTTACAACAGCCTGTTGACATTGGATGTTGCAGCCAATGGAGCATTGATGACTAAGTCTTATAGGGAGGCTTTTGACGTCATTGAAGAAATATCGCTAAATCACTGTCAATGGGGAGCAGATAGGGGAGCAAAATCAGCCTCTACAGCTAGTTTTTCAACTGGGAAGCAAGGAGGGAAACATATTGTTGATGTCATTGATCTTATTGCTTCCAAACTAGATGTTTTACACAAAAGTTTGAGAAGATGACCACTTTGCAAATCTAATCAGCTGAAGTTATATGTGAAGCTTATGGCAATGTAGGGCATATTTCTTCTTCATGCTTTGCTCCTAATACAATTTAAGGGAGTTTTGAACAGGTCAATGTCGTTGGAATACAAGGGAACAAGCAATACAATCCCTATTCCAACACATACAATGTGGGATGGAGAGATCATCCTAATTTCTCCTACCGGAACACAAGCAATGCTCAGAACTTCCAACAAGGACAGCAGTAGCCGCAGCAACAACAACATTTCAACCGACAAGGGAATCCACTAGGTTTTAATAATAGGGGTTACCAACAGCCACAACAACCCCAAAGTTCTTCTCTAGAAGCCATGATGGAAAATTTTATGTCTACACAAATGCAGTAGAATGAAGAACTCTGGGGAAATGACAAGCTATTGAAAGATGCTATTGCTCAACTTCCCGCAAAAGTGGATGGTATTTCCACTCATACCAAGATGTTAGAGAACCAAATAGAATAGCAAGCTCTAGCACAACAAAAGAATCCATAGTCTGGTTCTCTTCCAAGTCAACCAGAAGTGAACCCAAGGCAACAAGCTAATACAATTACTCTAAGAAGTGGAGTTGAAATTGAGAGACCTTCTCCACCCAAAGAGAAGAACATGGAGGTAGTCGATGAAGAGGAGTCCAACACTCCTAATTGCAGAAAGGAGAAAGGTATGGCCGAAGCACCACCTTCTTTCAAGGCCATTGCACCTTTTCCTCAAAGGCTTGCCAACAAGAAGGAAGACTTCAAGTTTAGGAAATTTATGGACATTCTCAATAAACTACATGTCAATCTTCCTTTTGCTGAAGTTATTGTTGAGATGCCTTCTTATTCTAAGTTCCTAAAGGATATCCTAACTAAAATAAGAAAGGTTGATCAAGTTGAAACAGTAATGCTTTCAGAGAGAGTGAGTTCTATTATTCAAAATCGCCTTCCACAAAAGCTTGATGATTTGGGAGCTTTTAGACTGCCATGTAAGATCAACAATACCACTTTTGACAAGGGTCTAGTAGACCTTGGTGCTAGTATTAGTATCATTCCATCTACCTTATGGCAAGAATTGGATCTTGGAGATTTGAAGCCAATAAAGATGGCTATTGAATTAGCCGATCATTCTATTAAATACCTAAAAGGTATAGTGGAGAATGTACTAGTGCAGATCGGAAAGTTCTATTTACCATGTGATTTTGTCGTTCTTGATATGATGGATATCCCTTCCAATCATGTTCTTTTTGGAAGACCATTCTTGAGGACTTCCAGATGTCTTGTCGATGTTCGAGAAGGAAAGCTCACTCTATGTGTTGGTGAGGAAGCAATGGAATTCTATATTTATGATGCCATGAAAGCACCCGCACGTGTTGAAGAAATATGTTTGTTAGATACTATTGATCCAATTGAGGAGGATAATGATGATATAGATGATTTGATGATTAATCTTTGTGATGATGATGTGGTTGAATTCAACAAATCTGAAATTTCTAGAGCACTTCCTATCTCTAAAGCACAAGTTATTAATGAAGATGCTCCACTTGTTGATGACAAAGTTGATGAAGGTACATCAGGGAAAAAGGTAGAACTAAAAGCCCTTCCACTCGGGCTGAAGTACGCATTTCTTGACCCAAATTCTACATCCCATGTTATAATAAATGATGAATTGACCAATGACCAAGAAAATAAATTACTTGCCAAACTGTGTTTATATAAATATGTCATTGGTTATTCCATATATGATTTAAAAGGCATTCATCCTTCAATTTGTATGCATAGAATAAATATGGAAGATGATGCTAAACCAACAGTTGAACCACCTAGACGCCTAAATCAAAATATGCTTGAAGTGGTAAAGAAAGAAATTTTCAAATTAATTGATGCTGGAATCATTTATCCCATTAGTGATAGTCCCTAGGTTAGTGCTATTCATGTGGTTCCTAAGAAGGGGGTGCAACTGTCATTAAGGGAGACAATGATGAGTTAATACAAACATGCATGGTCAGTGACTGGCGTATGTGTATTGACTACCGGTGCTTGAATAAGGCAACCCACAAAGATCACTTTTCGTTGCCTTTCATTGATTTGATGCTTGAATGCCTCATTAAGCATTCTTACTTTAGTTACTTGGATGGGTATTTTGGATATTTTCAAATTCCTATTTATCCACTCAACCAAGAGAAAACTACATTCACTTGTACCTATGGAACATATGCCTATCTCCATATGCCATTTGGTCTTTGCAACGCTCCCGCGACATTCCCGCAGTGTATGATGGCCATATTCTCTTATTTTATTGAAAATATAATGGAGATTTCCATGGATGACTTTAGTGTTACGGTGATTCCTTTGATCAATGTTTATTGAACCTATCTTTAGTCTTAGCCCACTGTAACAAGGTTAACCTGGTGCTAAACTGGGAGAAGTTCCATTTCATGGTACAATTAGGTGTAGTACTAGGACATGTTGTTTCTAACAAGGGTATTGAAGTGGACAGGGCAAAGGTTGAAGCCATTGAGAATATGTCTAATCCATCTTCAGTTAAAGACATATGTAACTTTCTTGGCCATGTAGGTTTTTATAGAAGATTCATTAAAAATTTATCTAAGATTGCAAAGCCGATGTGTTCCCCACTTGCAAAAGACACCGAGTTTGTATTTGATGATGATTGCCATGTAGCCTTTTATAAGCTCAAGGAGGCCCTCATTTCATCCCCAATTATTCAACCTCTGGATTGGGATTCTCCTTTTGAGATAATGTGTGACGCAAGTTATTATGTAGTGGGAGTTGTTCTAGGACATTGGAAGGACAAGAAACTCCATGCCATTTATTATGCAAGCAAAACCCTTGATCAAGCGTAGATCAACTATACAACCACAGAGAAGGAAATGCTAGCCATTGTATATGCTTTTGAAAAGTTCTGATAATATTTGGTAGGATCCAAGGTGATTGTATATACTGATCATGATGCCATAAAGTATTTGCTAAACAAGAAAGATGCCAAACCACGTCTTATTCGTTGGATTTTGCTTCTACAAGAATTCAATCTTGAGATCCAGGATAAGAAAGGTATAGAAAACAATGTTGCTAATCATCTTTCTAGATTAACCGCGGAGGATGGAGATCCATTGTCCATTGAAGATCATTTGCCCATTGAAAAGCTCTATGTGTTGTCATCTATTCAAGCACCATGGTTTGTGGATATTGCTAACTTTCTCGCTACCGGACAACTCCCACCTGATTTGATGTATTAACAAAAGAATAAATTCTTTCATGATGTGAAATTCTATTATTGGGATGATCCATTGTTATTCAAGAATGGAAGTGATGGGCTAATCCACTGGTGTGTTGTTGAAGAAGAAATCCCAAGCATGATTGCTGAATTACATGCCTCTCCTTATGGAGGACACTTCGGAGGAGAGAAGACTGCTGCTAAGATACTACAAGCTGGCTTCTATTAGCCCACATTATTCAAGGACGTCAATCTATTTGTAAAATCTTGTGATAGATGTCAAAGAACAAGAGGTATATCCCACCGTGACGACATGCCCCTCAACTCTATCTTAGAGGTTGAGGTGTTTGAAGTATGGGGAGTGGATTACATGGGACCATTCCCATCCTCCTGTGGGTATCAATACATTCTTGTTGCTTGTGAATATGTTTCCAAATGGGTTGAGGCCATTCCAACCCAAGCGCCGAATGCCAAATCTGTAGTAAAGCTTTTTCAAAAGATCATCTTTCCTCTGTTTGGAGTTCCTCGAGCTGTAATTTCATATGGAGGCTCACATTTTGTAGAAAAACAATTCAACAACCTTCTCTCTAAATATAGTGTAACTCATAAGATCTCTACGCCATATCATCCTCAAACTTCTGGGCAGGTAGAGGTCTCAAACCGGCAGCTGAAAAACATCCTTAAAAAGATTGTTTCTAGTTTAAGAAAATATTGTGCTTTAAAGATTGATGATGCATTATGGGCGTACCTCACAGCCTACAAGACTGTCATAGGGACTACTCCATTCAAGCTAATATATGGCAAATCCCGTCACCTTCCGCTAGAGTTGGAGCAATGTGCTTTGTGGGCCATTAAATTCTTGAACTTTGATATGAAGAAGGTAGGGGAGAAGCACCTTTTGCAGCTGTAGGAACTTGAGGAACTCCGACTTGATGCTTATAAGAATGCAAGGTTATACAAAGAGAGGACAAAAGCTTGGCATGACAAAAGAATTAGAAGGAAGGACTTCCAAGAAGGAGATAAAGTCTTGCTATTGAACTCTAGATTAAAGCTATTTCCAGGGAAGCTAAAATCAAAGTGGTTCAGCCTGTTTCTTGTGCTAAAGATTTTCCCATATGGAGTTGTAGAACTCCAAGGCAAAGATGGCAACTTCAAAGTGAATGGACAACGTTGCAAGCTATATTCTTGTGGACATGAAGTGGAAAAGGGAGCCTCTTGCTCCCTTCAAGATGCTTGAAGGAATTGAAGAGTCTCACTCTGGACTCTAAATGGAGGACCTTGTGGGAGTTGACCCCACATTAGGATAGATTTCTTTTAAAGTTCTTTGATGAATCCAAATTCATCATGATTTTTAGTCGCCATTTTGGGCCCAATTCGACTAAATACATTCGATTTCATCTTTTTACATGTTACAATGTGTTATTTTGCTTGGTTGATCAGGTTATCAAGTTATTAACTAGTTTTATATGTATTTCATGTAGATTATGCAGATCATGATGAGGCTCAACGATCAACTAGAAGTCACTCAAGATCCTCTCAACCTTGGTCTTGACCAATCGGTCTTGACCAAATGGTTTTGTCTATTCGGTCTTGATCAATCATTCTGTACCAAATGGTTTGCCCTAACGGTCTACCCATTCGGTTTTGACCTCTCGGTTTTAGACATTCACCCACACGGTTCTCATCTCATCGCTCTTCCCTAATGGTCTTGAGCCTTCTCACCCCCTTTATACGGCCTCAAGACCGCGTGAGGTCAAACAGTCTGAAGACCATGTGAAGCCTCACGGTCTCAAGACCGTATGAGCAGCCGCCTCCCCGAGACCGTTTGGAACCCATCGGTCTTCAAGACCATTTGCATCTCTAGACCATTTGGACGCAATCACGCAAGACCGCAGAAGCAAGACCGTTTGGATGCCAAGACCGGTTGGATGATCAAAACCGTTTAAGACTGTTTGGAGCCACAGACCACGAGGATGCATGAATGAAGATCGTGAAGATCTGGTCGGTTTCCAAACTGAGAAGAACTAAATGGTCTCAAGACCATTTGGTGATGCCCGATCCCAAGACCGATTAGGAGTGAAGACCGTTTGGAGCCAAGACCATTTGGAGCCAAGATCGTTTGGAGCCAAGACCGTTTGGATGTTGAAGATTGTTTGGATGGAGGGAAGTCAAAAACCGTTTGGTGGCGCACGACCACGAGACTGTTTGAAGGAGAAGAATGGTAGAGAACCAGTATCAACCCAAGACCATTTGCTCAGTCTAATTGGTCTCCAAGACCGTTTGGAGGCCATCGGTCCCCAAGATCGTTTACTCCAAACCGTGTGAAGCAGACTCACATCAAAAATGTGAATACGCCATCCAAGCCTATAAATAGGACCAGTAGGGTCCTCATTTGGGCATCGGACCCAAGATGCTGATAGGCTGCCTGAGTACAGGTTTGATCTCGATCATACGCGCCATTGCCACTTCACCTGCTGCTCCTGAACCGAGCAAGGAGGTCAAGATGAGAAAGAAGGTAGAGAAGAAGATCTGCCCAGTCTACCTTGGTGGTTCTTCCTACTTATCCAGATCTACTCTGACACGACGTAGACGACCACATCATCTTCACTGAGCTATGACTACCTTCTACATCATGCTCATGGTAGAACCTTCCCTCTCTCTTGTTCTTCTTATCTCACGCATCATGAGTGAGTAGTTACTTTTTGCTGGGATGTGGGGATTAGCCCCGCTGCCCATGCAAGTATGTTCTCTTGTTAAACATTCCATGGCAATGTATATAACTTTTCATTTCGTTGTTGATCATTAATGTTTGTAGGTTGATTATCTACTTGCTTCTATCTTGTTCTTCCCTATGTTGTGAGAACTTCTATGTGTAGGGTAGGATATCGATTAACGAGGTTGACTCCCAAACTAGAAATAGAATGGGATTCCTTGAGGTAGTAAGTGTATGATCCATGAGGGGATGAGTCATCTAGCCCACGGTGACGCTTCTGTAGCCTAAACATCTTGCAGGGAGGGCGATAGATTCAGTTGGATATCTGTATTTACATTGTTAATCATCGATGTTTTCTTGTATATTAATCGCATGCTTTCTTATCGATTAGCACAGTTGACTCCTTGACTAGAGATAGAAATGGATTCCTTGATGTCGTAAGTGTATGATCCATGAGGGGACGAGCCATCTAGCCCACGGTGAAACTTCTGTGTGCCTAAACATCCCTTAGGGAGGGCCACATCTTCAGTTGGATTTTGTATCTTCGGAACTCTAAGTGTATGATCTGGATGGCGACGAGACATATGATGCCTAAGGTGATGCTTACGTGAACCTAAACATCCGTCAGGGAGGGTTTGTAGCAGTTCTATTAGGATAGTTAGTTCTTGCCTGGATGTTTGATGTTTGGATGTGTTTGCATGTGTAGTGGTGGTGTAACCCAGGACCATCCCAATGATTCCATATCATTAATCCAGAACCAACTTTAATTCTTCTCTTTACTTTCTCGCAATTAGTTTAATTAACCTCAAATCAATCAATCGTTCTAAATATTAGTCTTACTTGAACTAGACTCGACTAACAATGATTCTTAAAAACATTGTCCCTTAGGATTCGATCCTTAACTATAGTGTGATAAGATCCGTCTGCTTGTGGGTGGTATTATTGCACAAGATTTTGGTAAAAGCTCAGGGATTTTAACCCTGATTGAATTTGTTAGTGTGATAATAAACCACGTCAAATTCTGGTGCTGTTGTCGGGGATAACGGAATCAGTTAGTCAAATCTAGTTATTTTAAGGCTAATATAGGATTTTTCTTGTTCTTTTGATATAATTGATCATATACTAGAATTCAGTTCTACTCTGTCAATCTCACTTCTAAAAAATCTTTCCATCCCAAGTACCAACAAAGACTAGTGCATGCACTGCTCAAACAGTCTCGGTCTCACTACTAGCTTTGATCCTAAGATAAACAGAACTTTTCATCATCAAAACAGAGAGAACCAAGCAATGATGGCTCAAGAGGAGGAAATAGCCCGAAGGGTAGCTCAAGCCCTTACTGCACAAAGATAGGCTTATGCAAGAAGCCAGAGGTGTAGTTGAAATAGAAATTTGAGCATCTCAAACAGTAGCACAAGTAGCAGTACTACAAAAGGACCATAGAGAATTCTCAATCCCTAAAGTTGTTGATGTTCATCACCCAGTACAACCTCCTCCTATCAACACTCCCAATTTTGAGATTAGGGCACACTAGATCACCTTGCTTCAAAACAACCCATTCTATGGTAAATAAGGAGAAGATAGTCAGGAACATCTTCTGAGATTTATCGATTTATGTGCTATGACAAAGCAAAATGGAGTATCTGATGATGCCATCCGACTCTACCTCTTCAAGTATTCTCTTGATGATAGAGCTATAAGTTGGTACAATTCCTTGCAATGTGAACCCATCACCACTTGGGAGCAACTTCAAAATGTTTTTCTGGAAAAGTTCTGCCCTCCTTCTCTCACCTATGAAATTAGGGGTCGAATAACAATGTTCACTCAAGTCCCTGGAGAATCCCTTGTTATAGCATGGGAAAGATATAAAGATCTTCTACGTAAGTGTCCACATCACGGCATTCCTAAGAATCAACTCATCAAGATTTTCTATAGGGGTGTGGATGACGATATAAAGAGGTTTTTAGACTCCTCATCTGAAGGAAACTTCATATGTCAAAGTTATGATAGCGCATGGAAGGTTGCCACCCTTGGAACTGAAAATCAAGCTAATTGGGGTAGATCTGTAGGTAAAGGAGTGTTGAAGGTAGCTATGGCTGAAGCTATTCCTGAGTACAAGTCTATTGTTGAAACCCTAAAACTCTTAGTGGCCAAGTAAGATCATATCGAATCATCCCTTCCTACCTATGAAAGAAGAAACTCACTCCCACAACAACAAGAACAGATCAAGTCATCTTCACTGTTCTGCGAAGCATGTAAGGGAAACGATCACTCGACGTTGTCCTGCAATGTTCTTTATGACGTTGTTCTGAGCAACACTTATGGCCAAGGAGATAATGGTCAAATGGAAAACCTTAATGATGTCAACACCATCCCAGGTCAAGGATATTACAATCCGAATCAGAATAGGAACCATCCTAGTTTTCAATATGGAAATCCTTCGGGAGTGGAAAACTCACAACAACTTGGTTCAAATAATCAGCAATGAGGCCCACCAGGATTCCAGTTTAACTAACAACAAAATTTTAGGAATAAAGGAAACTTTAGGGGTAACTTTCCAAATAGGAACTTTAATAATTATCATAACAACTCTCAGTTCTAGAATCCCAACCAAGTCCCTTACCAGAATCAACAACAAGGACAACAAGCCAGTCCAATCTCTCCTGATGACAAGCTGTCAGACATTGAGAAGATGTTACATTCGCAGCAGATTATGATAGCTAACCAGCAAGCCCATCAGAAAGCCATTGAATCCCAACTAGCTCAACTTGCAGCTAGCATGAAACCACCTACTGGAGCCTTTGTTGGCCAACCAGAGAACAACCCTAAGCACCCTAAGCAACTGAAGGTGGTCATCACCAAGACTAGAAAAGATTTTTCTGATCCTCTCGTAAAGACACTAGTGGTTATTACTGACAAGGGTGACTCTGTGGTTATCCAAGACTCTACAACACTTAAGTCCCAACCAAAAAGGGCAGTAACTACTGATAAAATAGACAAGGCAAGTCCTGAAGAACCTACCGTTACAGAAGCTAAAGAAACACCTGAGCCGGACATGCCAATATACAAGTCTCGTATACCTTTCCCAACTCATTTGAGGCAGACAAAGCTCGACACTCGATTCAACAAGTTCAAAGAATCCATGAAGAAACTCCATGTTGATATACCCTTTCTTGATGCGCTGGCTGAAATACCAGCATAGACAAAGTACTTAAAGTCTTTCCTCACCAGGAAGTATATAACTGAAGAATATGAGACAGTCAAGTTAGCAACAACCACTTCAGACATCATTTAGAGAAAGATGCCAAAGAAGCAAAAAGATCCTCGATCTTTTGGGATTTCATGCCATATCAGCGATTCTTCATGTAAGAAAGGATTGGCAGATCTTGGTACTAGCATCTCTATCATGCCACTTAGCCTTTGTAAAAGGCTAGGGTTTGCTAAATTGCTTTTGACTGGCATGGCCATACAGCTTGCAGATAACATCGTGACTCTTCCTTTGGGAATCATTGAAGATGTACCTGTCAAGGTAGGCAAAGATTCCTACATTCCTTGTGACTTTGTCATCATGGACATAAAGGAAAACACTAGATACCCTCTCATATTTGGATGTACATTCCTCACCACTGCACGATCTCTGATTGATGTTGAAACAGGAACCTTGTTGCTCATACTAGGCAAAGAAACTCTCGAGTTCAAGGTTTTTGGAAGTATGTGAAGACCAAGCATGCAAGAAGAAGTCTACTTGATCGAGTGCATAGAGCAGATGTCACTCCTCATGCAAGAGGATTATGAACAAGAAGATCCTTTAGAAGTGGCTATGACTAATCCAAATGCAGAAAATTCAATTGACGAACAAATGAAAAATTTTGTTCACCACCTCGACACTGTTGAAGAAGATCTTAAAGCCAAATTTGAGGAACTCAGGGCTGTGAAAGTTACTAAAGAACCAAGCAAGAAACCAGAAGCTCCTGAAATGAAACCCCTACCTGAGGGATTAAAGTATGTGTTTCTAGATGATCTCAAGGTCTGACCAGTCATTATAAATTCCGACCTAACAACTGAACAAGAAGATAAACTCCTGACGGAATTAAGGGAAAGAAGAAAAGCCATTGGCTACAATATAAGTGATCTCACTGGGGTGAGTCAGGCACTTTGCATGCACAGAATCCCCATGATGGAAGATCACAAGCCAACCATTGAACATCAAATAAACCTAAATCCAAACATGAAGGAAGTAGTTCGTTGAGAAGTCATTAAACTGCTCACTACTAGAATCATTTATCTGATATCTGACTTGCCATGGGTGAGTCACGTGCACGTGGTCCTGAAGAAAGGTGGAACTACTGTGATACGGAATGAAGACAATGAGCTCATCCCCACTCAAACAGTCACCGGGTGGAGGATGTGTATTGATTATAGGAAGTTGAATAAAGCAACCCAAAAGGATCATTTTACGATGCCTTTTCTTGATCAAGTCTTAGAAAGGTTGGCCCACCAAGAATATTTCCATTATCTTGATGGTTACTCTGGATTCGATCAAATACCTATACATCCAGATAACCAAGAGAAAACAACTTTTACTTGCATGTTTGGAACATATGCCTTTAGAAGGATGTTGTTCAGTCTCTGCAATGTGCCTGCAACTTTCCAACATTTCATGGCAGCTATATTTGCTGGTCTCACTGAAACTATAATGGAAGTTTTCATGGATGATTTTTCTATATATGGAGATTCATACAACTCATGCTTGAAGCACCTCTCCCTTGTCCTTAAACGGTGTGAAAAAGCACATCTTGTGTTGAATTGGGAGAAGTGTCACTTTATGGTAAAGGAATGCATTGTCCTTGGTCATAGAGTTAGCAGCCGAGGGATCAAAGTAGACATAGCAAAAATTGAAGTGATTTCCAAACTCGCTATCCCGATAAATGTAAGAGAAGTTTGCACTTTCCTTGGTCATGCAGGCTTTTACATACGATTTATAAAAGATTTCTCCAAGATAACCAAGCCAATGATGAACTTTTTGCTAAAGGACGTTGATTTCTATTTTGACGAAGAATGTGTCAAGAGTTTCAACAACTTGAAGCATGCCCTTACAACAACACCCATCAGAGCTCCCAATTGGGATCACCCATTTGAAATTATGTGTGATACTAGTGATTATGTTGTGGGTGCTATTTTAGGCCAATGTATAGAGAAGAAACATGATGTGATCTACTATGCATCGAAAACCCTCAACGAAGCACAGAGGAACTATGCAACTACTGAGAAGGAACTCCTTACAGTCATGTATGCCTTTGACAAGTTTAGATCCTACCTCATTGGTTCTAAAGTCATTGTCTATACAGACCACGCCTCTATCCATTATCTCCTAGCAAAGAAAGATGCAAAACCCAGATTGATCAGATGGATTCTCCTCTTGCAAGAATTTGATCTAGAAATAAGAGATAAGAAAGGTACAAAGAATGTTGTGGAAGACCACCTGAGTCACATCCATACCCTAGAAACTGAGAAGATCCTGATTAATGATTCTCTTCTAGACAACCAACTTATGAAGGTTTCAGAAGCTACCCCTTGGTACTCTAATTATGTGAACTATCTCACTGTTGGTGTCATCCACCCTGATTGCACCAGAAATACACTGAAGAAATTCATGCACAATGTGAAGAAGTATCACTGGGATTAACCATACCTATTTAAGATCTGTATTTATGGTCTCTATAGACATTGCATCGCTGAGGAGGAAGCCCAACTCATTTTAGAGCAATGTCACTCAGGCCCAGTCGGAGGCCATATGATTCTAAGAAAATTGCTTTGAAAGTTTTACAATGTGGTTTCTTTTGGCCGACCATATCCAAAGATTCTGACAACTTTGTTCTATCATGTGACAAATGCCAAAGAACATGTAACATAACAAAAAGAGTTGACATGCCACTCAAGTTGTGGCAAGAAATCGAGGTTTTTGATGTTTGGGGGGTGGACTACATGGATCCATTTCCATCTTCACATGGATTTTCCTACATCGTAGTCTTAGTGGATTATGTCTCAAAATGGGTAGAGGTCATACCAACTATAACTAGCGATTCCAAACCAATTACGAAGATGTTCAAAGATATTATTTTTCCCTGTTTTAGAGTCCCACGCACTGTGATATCCGACGGAGGTTCTCATTTTCTAGAAAGAAGCTTTGAAGCGTTGTTAAGAAAATATGGTGTGACACACAAGGTAGCCTCTCCCTACCACCCACAAACAAGTGGGCAGGCAGAGGTTTCTAACCGTCAACTCAAGGCTATCTTGGAAAAGACAGTAGGCCGCAACTAAAAAGATTGGTCAGTGAAAATCAATGATGCCTTGTGGGCCTACCGCACCGCTTTTAAGTCTCCTCTCAAAACTACACCATTTTGTTTAATCTATGGAAAGTCATGCCACCTGCCTATAGAACTTGAACATAAAGCATGGTAGGCAATCAAACAACTAAATTTTGACATGAAGAAAGCAGGCGAAGCCAGGATTCTGCAACTTCAAGAGTTGGAAGAACTCTGGATGACTGCTTATGAGAATGCATGAATCTACAAAGAACGCACCAAACTTTGGAACAATGGTCATCTCAAAAGAAAGGACATTCAAGTGGGAGACCAAGTTTTACTATTCAACTCAAGACTGAGGCTATTTCTAGGAAAACTCCATTCTCGTTGGTCTAGACCTTACATTGTCAAGAGCATCTACTCACATGGTGCTTTCATTTTATGGAGCAAACAGTCAGGAGAATTTGTGGCTAACGGACAACGCTTGAAGAGATATTTCACCTCAACCGACATAGGTACTGAAGCAATGATAGGTCTTACCAATCCAATGTATCCTCAAGAAAATTTAAGGACTCCCATCGAGCCATCGACGTAAAACAAAGGCGCTTGTCGGGGGCAACCCGATTAATAACTTCGCTTTTAATTTTAGTTTCGATTTAGAAATTTTCCTTAATTTTATTTTTAAATTGTAGACAATTTTGCACTAAATAAAATATCACTTCAAGAGATGCTATCTTGTGTTCTGATTAATCCTCATTTTTTATATTTTCAGATCGAGGATACACGCTGATTGGAACGCAACCACATCTGGTGGTCCAATCGGCATGAATTTTCCCCTCCATCTCAGATTTAGAGTTTGCTCAGGATGAGCAAATTTCTAAGTTCGGGGTGGAGGGTGGGTGGTATGTATTTCACTTTCCACCCACACCCATCCATTTCATACTTAAGGTTTCATTGCTGCATTTGCATTTTGTAGCACTTTTTTAAAAAAAAATAATATTTTGCACAAAAACCTGATGAAGTTTTAACGTTTTTCATTTCAATAATAGACATTTCCTAGCTGGCTAGATTTTCTCTCTATGCCTTTCTTTGCATCATTACACCCTCCTTGTTTGAAGCAAATCCTCAAAAGGACCACTTTCTGAAAACTAGCCTTTTGATTGAAATCATCTTGTGAAGCTTATGAATCCTACCATCATGATCCTTCTGCAAAAATGCCAAGTGTCTATCGAACTGATAGAGATCAAACACATCATGCTTCCTAACTGACAAGTGGAACAATAACATGGAATCTCCACTGGATCCTCATCAAGTTATTATTTGAGCAGAGTATGATAAAGAGAACCACCCGATGCACTGAATTGTAAATCAAGTTGCATTTTGATCTGAACTCTCTTCTACACTTCTTCTATCATCTCCGTACCCCTCCATCCACCAGAAAGAAACAAAAATAGCCAAAATTGTGCCAAACCCTAAGTTTGGGGTGGCACACCACCTCCCTCTATATCTGCTTCTTCCATACCCCTTGCAAATTAAAAGGGGTGTACCACCAAGAAAAGATGCCAATGTGCACACAAAAAGAAAATGCAATCTCGAGTCGAATAGATGAGAGATTCGCACAAAAAAATACAATCAATGAAATTGCAATCATAAAATAAAAATCTCCATTCGAATAGAGGAGAGATTTATTTCTTCCTTCCATACCACCATTCACTCCCTTTTCCACCTAAAGGCACAATGAATGCCTCCACCATCCTAAAATACACCACTATCAAATCAGATGCACACTTGTTGTTTTACATGTATCTCTAGACTCTTACAAAACTCTTAGAACTGCTTGTTGTTGGAAAAAGTGAGGAAGAAGTGATGTTGGGAAACAAACTCAGGAACAAAGATATTGTAAGACGTGTTTAGTGGTCTCCGGAAGTTGAGATGCTTAGTCATACTATGCAGAAAGGAAACAAATCATGATGTGAAGATGAGGCAGTCACACGAATTGAATTCATTAATGTGGCGATTGTTTCAGATTTTGTGTTACTCGAGGACGACCAACATTTAAGTTCGGGGTATTCAGATGAATCCAAATTCATCATGATTTTCAGTCACCATTTTGGGCCCAATTCGACTAAATACATTCGATTTCATCTCCTTATATCTTACAATATGCAATTTTGCTTGTTGATCAGATTATCAAGTTATTAATTGGTTTTATATGTATTTCATGCAGATTATGCAGATCATGATGAGGTTCAACCATCAATTGGAACTCACTCAAGATCCTCTCAACCTTGGTCTTGACCAATCGGTCTTGACCAAATGGTTTTTCCTATTCGGTCTTGATCAATAGTTCTGTACCAAATGGTTTGCCCTAGTGGTCTACCCATTCAGTTTTGACCTCTCAGTTTTAGCCATTCACCCACACGGTCCTCCTCTCATCGTTCTGCCTTAACAGTCTTGAGCCTTCCCGTCCCCTTTATACGGTCTTAAGACCGTGTGAGGTCAAACAGTCTCAAGACAGTGTGAAGCCTCACGGTCTCAAGACTGTATGAGCAGCCGCCTCCCCAAGACCGTTTGGAACCCAACGGTCTTCAAGATCGTTTGCATCTCCAGACCGTTTGGACACAATCATGCAAGAATGCAGATGTAATATCGTTTGGATGCCAAGATCGGTTGGATGATCAAAACTGTTCAAGACTGTTTGGAGCCACAGACTGTGAGGGTGCGTGAATGAAGATCGTGAAGATCTAATTGGTTTCCATACTAAGAAGAACTAAATAGTCTCAAGACCATTTGGTGGCGCCCGATCCCAACACCGATTAGGAGTGAAGACCGTTTGGAGCCAAGACCTTTTGGAGCCAAGACCGCTTGGAGCCAAGACCGATTGGACACTGAAGACTGTTTGGATGGAGGGATGCCAAAAACAGTTTGATGACAAATGATCCTCAAGATTGTTTGGTGGTGCACGACTGCAAGACCGTTTGAAGGAGAAGAACACTAGAGAACCAGTATCAACCCAAGACTGTTTGGTCAGTCTAATCGGTATCCAAGACCGTTTGGAGGCCATCGGTCCCCAAGAACATTTGCTCCAAACCATGTGAAGCAGACTCACATCAAAAATGTGAAGACGCCATCCAACCCTATAAATAGCACCAGTAGGGTCCTCATTTGGGAATTGGACCCAGGATGCCGACAGGCTTCTTGAGTACAGGTTTGATCGTGATCATCTGTGCCATTTCCACTTCACCTGCTGCTCCTAAACTGAGCAAGGAGGTCAAGACGAGAAAGAAGGTGGAGGAGAAGATCTGCCTAGTCTGCCTTGGTGGTTCTTCTTCCTCATCCAGATCTGCTATGACATGACGTAGAAGACTGCATCATCTTCACCGAGCTGCGACTACCTTTTGCATCATGCTCATGGAAGAACCTTCCCTCTCTCTTGTTCTTCTTGTCTCTCACATCATGAGCGAGTAGTTCCTTTTTGCCGGGATGTGGGGACTAGCCCTGCTGCCCATGCAAGCATGTTCTCTTGTTAAACATTCCATGGCAATGTATATAACTTTTCATTTCATTGTTGATCGTTAATGTTTGTAGGTTGATTATCTGCTTGCTTCTATCTTATTCTTTCCTATGTTGCGATAACTTCTATGTGTAGGGTAGGATGTCAATTAACGAGGTTGACTCCCAAACTAGAAATAGAATGGGATTCCTTGAGGTAGTAAGTGTATGATCCGTGAGGGGATGAGCCATCTAACCCACGGTGATGCTTCTGTGGCCTAAACATCCTGCAGGGAGGGCTACAGCTTTAGTTGGATATTTGTATCTTTGTTGTTAATTGTTGATGTTTGCTTGTAGATTAATCACCTGCCTACTTATCAATTAGCACGGTTGACTCCCTGACTAGAGATAGAAAGGGATTCCTTGAGGTCGTAAGTGTTTGATCAGTGAGGGGATGAGCCATCTAGCCCACGGTGACACTTCTGTGTGCCTAAACATCCCTCGGGGAGGGCCACAACTTCAGTTGGATTTTGTATCTTCGGAACCATAAGTGTATGATCTGGATGGCGACGAGACATCTGATGCCTAAGGTGATGCTTACGCAAACCTAAACATCCCTTAGGGAGGGTTCACAACAATTCTATTTGGATAGTTAGTTCTTCATGGATGTTTGATGTTTGGATGTGTTTGCATGTGTAGTGGTGGTGAAACCCGGGACCATCCCAGCGATTCCATATCATTAATCTAGAACCAACTTTAATTATACTCTTTACTTTCTTGCAATTAGTTTAATTAACCTCAAATCAATCAATCGTTCTAAATATCAGTCTTACTTGAACTAGACTTGACTAACAACGATTCTTAAAAACATTGTCCCTTGGGATTCTATCCTTAACTATACTACGATAAGAACCGTCCGCTTGCAGGTGGTATTATTGCACAAGGTTTTGGTAAAAGCTCAGGGATTTCAACCTTGAGTGAATTTGTTAGTGTGATAATAAACCACATCATTCTTCAAGTAAAACACTCTTTAATTTTGTCAATAAGTCTGTCATGGATGAATGTAATAATTTAGACTTGATTGCCACCATAACTAACTTTATCTCATATTGATTGACTACTATTTTCTACAAAAATTCCAAAATGCACGACGTGTCTTTATTTGACACGGCGTGCACCTCAATAGAAAATATATTGTAATCGGGATATATCTCTAGGTACATGATGTGTTTTTCACCAACACACCGTGTTCTATTCATGATTATGTTTCTGGAAATTAACACGGCGTGCATTTACTCGACACACGTTGTGCACTTAGAGAGTTGCAGAAGACAGAAACTTTCTGGAAAGTTGCACGCCATGCACTTGTTCACGCACGTCGTGCACCTGGAGATGCAAATGTGCAAATAAGTTACTAGAATCTTACACGACATGCATTTACTCGATGGATGGTGTGTGTCTATCTATTAACTGAGCAGTAAGAGTTTCTATAAACTCACACGACATGCATTAGTAGATGCACGATGTGCATTTCGGTGAAAAGGTGCATCCAAAAAGAGAATTCAAGGTAGAACACGGCGTGCATACCTGATGCACGTTGTGCATCGGAGCATAAAAGGCAGTTTACAAAGAGGAAACTGAAGAGGAACACATCGTGCATATCACATGCACGTTGTGTCTGTTTTTGTAAAGTTTTGCCAAAAAGGGAAGCGCACGACCTAACTTCTCACTTCTTGAGAAATTAGTCATGCGAGTGTAACCCTGGCAGCCATGCACTGCATTTTTCTTCCCAAAGCTCAGTCGTACATTCACGCACATCATTCCACCCTTCTAGTAGTTGTGCACTCCGAGCAGCTTGCGTCGTCGCTACCCCCGTCGTCTAGTTGAGAGAGCTCCACTCGTACCTGACCCCTTCTTCTCCGAGATCTCGCGCCATCCTCCGCAGTCATGCATGCCGATCTGAAGCTTCCTCTGCACCATGCTACCCTAGCAGTCACCTAGCCATAGCCCTAGCAACCGCCTAGCCGCAGCCCTAGCAGCCGACAACAGCGCTGACAAAGCTGCCAACCCTTTGTCATCTATGACGTCGCCCAAGCTCCAACACCACCACCGGCTCCACCGACAAGTCGATGCCTAATCAACAACTTCCACCTCTCATAGCAGCAGCAGCCACACCACACAGCACCACCATCCATTTTCCATTGCCAAAATCCCATTCTTCAACCTCTATTTTCCACCTGCGTCCCATTTTCAGATTATAGATAAGCTGCAGGTGCACGACGTGCATCCAGAATACACGTTGTGCGTTCCAGGTTCAGGGAAGTAGTAATACGTTCTAAGTGCACGCCATGATCAAGAACTACACACCTTGCACTACTACATAGACTATGGCACCAATCAAGAGAGGCTCGGGCAGACGCCATGGTGGAGCTTCATCTTCCATGACACCATCTGAATCAGCAGCTTTCATACCCTCCACTCAGTTTTGAGTCACCCCGGAGGAGGATGCAGATTACCAATTTGTCATCACTAGGCGGGTTCTACCTTCCCTCTATGCTTGTGAAGAAACACTTGACAAGATGGGTTTCAATACTAAGGTAATGGGGTATCTTCGGTTTTTAAGCCTCCATCTACTCTGCACTAGAGTCACAAAAACCTACCCCCGCCTCATATATGAATTTTTGACCACCTTTAAGGCGGAAGATGGCCCCCAAAACTGTAGTGACACCTATCTGAAGATCATTTTTCGTCTTCTAAACAAATGCTTTTCTATGGATCTCTGTCAGTTTTGTGCTTTGCTTGGGTGCAACTATGGAGGCTATACTAATTTTCCGCTTGCCTTCCATAGTGATTCTTTTTGGTATGAAATTACCAGTGAGCTGGTGCACAAGGCTAGGAATGTCTGAGATTCATCACTCCATAATCTGATTTTCAGAGTTGTGCATCACCTTCTAAGCATAGGTCCCTTTGCCAAAAATGAAACTCAAGGGGTCGTGGGGAAAACTGAACTTTTCTTCTTGTGGTGTATGGTCAAAAATGAACAAATCAGTTCTGGCTACTACATTGTAAACAAACTTCTAGAAACCAAAAAGAAGAAGCAACAAGAGGTAGGGGATATCATGTGTGGTGGGTTGATCACTATACTAGCAATGCAGCTAGGGTTGGATGGGGTTGTTTTAGAACCTGCACCGGGGAAAAACCTTGTAGATATCAACTATCTTATTTCTTGTGGCCTAATATCAAGGCATGGTCATAGCACCATAAAGTTCAAGGTTTTTATCACAAAGAAACAGTTCATTGTCATCCCCGATGTATCCCACAATGACCTCAACAACAAAGCAAGCTAGAAGGTGGAGTTACAACCCGAGGATGAACCGGAGACACCCACCCCTAGCGCCGGCAGCTCTACATCTGCATCTACACCAGCAGATACAGCCCCACTTCCACCCTCCACTAGTACTCAGATGGAGTACGCTTGGGTGATGCCTGATGTGAGGCACCTTTACGGTTATGTTCAGCAATGGTTTTACCACATAGACGGTCGTTTGGACCAAATGGGCATGTAGTACACTGCGATGTACGACATGGTCACCCGGATGGATGCTTGGCATATCTCTCAGGGCCATTACTCCATCCCTCCGTCGTATTAGTCACCACCACCACAGCAGCCCGAGTTTCCACCACCTGAGTTTGCACAGGAGCCACCAGAGTTTCAACCACCCTAGTTTCCCCAGCAGCATGATTCTGTAGACCAGCCCATGGACATTCTAGATCTCGTCAGCCAGTTCTTCCTAGCTCAGGGCGGTGGCCCTCCTTTTTGATATTTGATCCATGACGAGTACTTGGTTGTGAACTCCTTAGGTTTGATTGATGCAATGAGGACACTACTTACTTCAAGCTTAGGGGGGTACAACCGGACAGTATTTGTAGTTTTCATTCAGTTTTTCTTTAATTGAGTCAGTTGTGTCAATTGTTTTCCATTTTATTCCATGTTCAATTTCCTTGATGGTAAAGTTAATATGATTTGAGGCTATCTTATTAGAATGAAACAAAATGAAACCCCCTTGTATGCTTGAATTATTTTGTCCTTTATGTTTCTTGGCTACATGAAAAGAAAAATTAAGAGCATGTATGAATGAAATAGAAATTGAAAATCCCCATGTACATGATTTTGCCTTGTGTTTGTTGTTGAAATCTCAAAATCTCTTTACATCCTTACTTAATCAACACATGTAATTGTTCCATTTTTGAGCAAATGAATCAACTTTACAACATTTAATAGAATATGGGATACTCTTGCCAAACTTTTAGTGCATTTATAATAAATTTTTTAGTGAAAATTTTATAAAAGAAGGACTAAAATCTTGTTACCTTAACATTCTTGTTGACTCTTTGGTGTTGAATAATGAATTGTGTTATCCTTTGTTCACCCTTACCCAATAAAAGATGGCA
This sequence comes from Alisma plantago-aquatica, assembly GCA_963693085.1. NCBI lineage: Eukaryota > Viridiplantae > Streptophyta > Magnoliopsida > Alismatales > Alismataceae > Alisma > Alisma plantago-aquatica. The sequence continues at coordinate 318,496,439 of OY856413.1, read as the reverse complement.
AATGGCCCACATATCATGCTAGCCTAGTGTGAGTCCGATCTGGAAATGATGGTTAGGTAATATGAATATCAAAAGAGGGTAAAAACAACACCCCAACTGGCATTCCACGTGAGCATAAGCCTAAATTAGCAGTCGAATGTCGGCAACCCAAAAATTTCCATCATCATATCCTTGAGAAAAAAAGTACAACTAAGTTTGTTAATGTCAGCACTGATTTCATCGTCTTACATCCATACTAGCTGAAAATTTTGTAATGTACATGCACTGATTGTTTGGCTTGATTATCCAAATTCTATTTGGTGTTGTCTAGTTGATCATTTCATTTGATTTGGAACCAACCTTGCTGAACTTAATTTCTCTATCTTGGATGTTGAAAATTTGAGACGATAATAATGAACACAAGAACAATGTACTTGATTGGTTGAGCTAATTGCATATCTCATTTTCATTTAATCCATGCATGAGCTTGTTTACTCTTTCACTTTGATTGTAGCCTTGTTCTTTTTCCTTGAGGACAAGAAATAGTTCAAGCTTAGGGGGATTTGTTGTGTGATTTCTACATCATATTTTCACATGCTATCACACACACATTTGGTTCATTATGATATTATTTAGCCTCTTTTCATATTAATTTTGTGATCATTTTGTTACTTTACATATCGCATAACTTCCATTGCAGATATACTCCAAATAAGACTGAATTGTAGAGTTTCATTCTGCTGAAACAATAGAATGCACGACGTGCAAGATGAACACACGACGTGTAAGATTTCAGAAGAACTTCCATTTCACCCAGATAGAAAAATGTACGATGTGTTCGAGCCTTGAGCACGGCGTGTGCGTTTCTAGAAAAGTGCAGAAAAGCAAATGCACGACATGCACTTGAATGCACGGTGTGCACCTAGAGCGTCAAGCTACCCAAAAAACTTATGGAAAGTCGCACGGCGTGCATTCCTTCAGCGCACGCCATGCGCAGTGCATTCTGGAGTAGATTGAAAGTTTCTGGTAAGTTGCACGGCGTGCATTACTACTGTGCACATGGTGCATAGTACATTCTGGAGCAACTGTCGAAGCTTTTGCACGGCGTGCACTTTGGACGCAGGTCGTGTCTCTAGCAGTTTCAACATTTTGAAAAATATGAGTTTTGTTTAAAATGAAGGGGGAACATAATGGGCGGTTATCACTTGTCATAATTTGAAGTTCTCTCGTCCCAGATCAAGTCTAGAGTACAGGAGAGCAATTTTGAGGAGAAAGGAGGTGGTTTTTTACCAAACGAGCCCATTCTCTTCTTCTCTTCTTCTCCATTGTCTTCTTCAAGTTGCAGCCAAGCTTCTCCAACTTCATGCAGCTTCTCGGGAGAGGAGCCAATTCATTTTGGAGCAGCTTAAGGAGGAGAATTTTGTCCCCAAGCTGGAATTCCTCCTTCTTATGGTTACATCTTTGGATCTCTTTGTTTTTCCTCCCCTAGATCATGTTAAAACCTAAATTTTCTATAGAAAATCTGTAAAGCATGATTATGGATGAGTAATTCCCTTTTCTTGGGCATGGGAGAGTATCTCCTATGTCATAGCGTGTATGGAACAAGTTAATTTCATACTAAATACTATGTTTCTTGTTTTTCTACCATGAAAGTACCAGTTTTATCATCTCTTGCATGTATTGCTGGCCACTTTATATGCATGTGTTCTGCTTTCTTGCTTGATCTGAGAAGATAAGTAGGAATGTATCGAGGTGCTCTTCTTGGCAACTATTTTTCTACCACGAGAGTGGAGATAAATGAGTTGAGGAACAGGTTGTGATCAAAAATGAAATTTATGCATGAGAATGTGACTTTGAGTTGAGATCGTTGCACTTGCACTAGGAGGTGAAGTACAACACAATCTTCCTTTAAAACAAGTTCTTATGTATGTTTATATTTTTGTGTTCCTATGATGTGCTATGATATGTGAGTGAAATTCTAATGTCCAAGATTCATTAATTTCTTAATCTAAACCCTTTTAGTAATCTTTTCATTACTTGTTTAAATCTTAATTTTTGCAATTAGATAAACATTACCATCTTTTTTAAAAATGATCTAGATTGTTGAACTTTAGTTTTGTTGCACTCAATTAATTACTCAAGCTCCTTGTGTTCGACCTCAACTACACTACCTCTATATACTTGTGGAGATTTGTTAAATTGGGTAAACTTTCCTTGTTAGGATTGAAACTCGTTAGCCTATATAGCCAACAACAGCTCGTGTCTTCACCCTCTCAAATGGGTTGCCAATGATTAGCTCTTTGGGATGATTCTTTGCGAAGTGAGGAGTGGGATCCTTCTTCTCTTCATCTTCCACTTCAACCACATGCTTGCCTTTGTTGTCGATGTTGAGGTCTTTCAAGATAGGAATTAAGTCATCTGCAACATCATTATCAACAACATTCTTTCCAATAATAGGGTTAGATTCAATAAACTTAACATTAACAGATTCTTCAATTTTAGACAGTTCAATATTGAAAACTGTATAAGCCCTGCTTGTAGTGCTATAGCCTAGGAAGAAAGCATTGTACGATTTTGGATCAAACTTGTCGAGAGAATCCTTCGTGTTCAAAACAAAACAAGGACATCCAAAAATGTGAAAGAAGTTGATGGATGGCTTTCTACCATGCCATAACTCATAGGGGGTTTTCTTCAAAGAAGGATGTGTAAAAACTCAGTTCTGCACAAAGCAAGAGGTGCTAATAGCTTCAGCCAAAAACTTCTTAGGAATGTCATATTCTAGAAGCATGGTCCTATCCATCTCCTATAGTGACCTATTTTTTCTCTCTACTACTCCATTTTTTTAGGTGTACGAGGAAAAGAGAAATTGTGTGAGTAATCATATTTTTCACAAAAATGCTCAAAGAGATCATTTTCAAACTCTCCCCCATGGTCACTACGGATAGAAACAATCTGAAAAGAAGCTTCATTTTCAACTCATTTACAAAATCTCGAGAAAACATCAAGAGTATCACTTTTAGAAATGAGAAAAAAAATGTCCAAGTATAGAGAGAGAAATAATCGACAATCACAAGACAATACTTGGAACCACAAAGCGTTTGAGTTCTCATAGGTCCGAATAGATCAATATGAAGAAGCTCAAGAGCACTTTTGGTACTAAGGACTCCTTTGGGATTTGAAGGAGGAATTGGTTTGCTTGCCTTGAGTACAAGGTTGGCATTCCTCATCCTTTTCAAAATACAATTTGGGAAGTCCCCAAACCAATTCCTTTTTGCTCAATTTCTTCATTTGATGCATATTCACGTGACCCAACTGGTGATGCCAAAGAGAAATATCATTTTTATCCACAACCAAGCATCTATCAAGTATGGTCTGTAGATCATCAAGCACAATAACATAAACATTACCATTTCTAGTTCCCTTATATATAACATTATAAGTGAGGGAATGTAGAAGCAAACATTCTAAAGAAGTAAATAGAACAAGATATCCTTTATCTCAAAGTTGGCTTACACTTATCAAGTTATTATGTAGGCCATCAACAAGTAAAACATTTATAAATACTTAGCTTGTTGCCTACATCACCCTCACCTATTACCTTACCCTTTTTGTTGTCCCCGAAGGTCACCGATCCTCCTTTCTTTTTCATGAATTTGTTGAAATGGTTGATTTCACCTGCCATATGCTTTGAGCAGCCACTATCAACAATCCACCTTCTTTTGACATGCATCAAAGAAGGATGTCGGTACCCAACTCAAACTTTGGGATCCAGGGTTAACTTGGGGACCCATTTCATCTTTGGGTTGGTCCCCTTTGGATTGTAAGGACAATAAGTAGAGTAATGATCATCACATTTATAATGAGCACATACCATTGGGTTCTTAGACCCAGAAGTCTCTCCATTAAAGATAGGAGGTTCCACACTCTTCTTCTTACCCTTACTCTTGTTCTTGTTCTTACCCTTAGGAGTAGTCCCATCATATCCTAAACTACTATTACCAATTTGTTTGTTAGAGTGTTCTAGGATAGCATTAAGGGATTTCCTTCCCGTAAGAAACTTTTGCAAAGAATCTCTTAACTTAGCATTATCATCACTAAGGTTAATGACAGTAGAAGATAAACTAGCAAGATCATCTCTAGCATGTAATAGGTCGGCCTCTAAATAGAGGGATTTAGTATGAAAAGAATCACATTCTAGAGCAGTGCTAGCTACCTCATTAATTTGCAAAATAGGTCTAGAGGATAGATCATTAACTTGAGCAAGAAACTTAGCATTTTCAAATTTAAGCAAAATAATTTCCTTTCGATAAGCACGAGTTTCTTGTTTCCTAGCTTCATCAATGAGAGTAAGTTCTACATTTTTAGTTTTAAGAACATCTATCCCATCTTGGCATTTTTGGTTCTCTTCCTTAAGATTAGCAATGGTCTTAAGGTAGACACCATTCTCAACTTCAACTCCATTTTATTAGAGCTCAAGATCAAGAAATTGACCTTGCAAGGTATCAATACTATTAAGGTACAGTTTTTCATTTTGATCAAGAATCTCAATTTTAGCATAAAGATCATCTATTATCTTTCCTAACTTTTTCTTTTTAGATTTGCATTAAGTAAAAGATGACCGGAAAGCATTAAGCATATCAATAAGAGTTTCTTTAGATAACTCATGCAAATTGACTTCACTTACCTCACCTACATCTTCACTTGTAGAGGTCGTGAGAGCAAGGTGGCATTCTCCATCTTTGAAGCTAGAAGAACTTGAGGAAGACTCCTCCCAAGCTGCATGAGCTGCATCTTTGCTTCTTCTTTCTTTCTTCTCCTTTCTCTTGTATTTGCCTTCTTTCTTGTACTCCTTGTCCTTCTTGTGGCTGCTCTTGTGGTGGCTCTTCTTGTCCTTGGGGCAGTCACTCTTGTAATGGCCTTTTTGGCCACATTCATAACATCTAGGAGTTGATGAAGAAGGCTTCCCCTTGAATTTTTTGCCCTTGGAGTAGTTTGCTTCATGCTCATTTGGGCCTTCATCTTCACTTGAGGAAGGAGTAGGGGACTTGAGTGCAAGTTGTTGCTGCCGAACCATTTCTTCAATTTGAGCTTTGAAGGTTATGTCCTTGATCTTCTTGGACTCCTTCTCTTCTCTCTTTTCTTCTTCGTCTTGCTTATCAAGCCTTGTCTCATGAGCTTGAAGGTTGCCAACCAGCTTCTCAATTGACAATTCACTAAGCTTGTACACTTCTTAAATGAATGTAACCTTGGGCTCCCATTTATTTGGAAGAGATCTCAAGATCTTGGAGTTGATTGTGCCTTTGTCCATCACACTACCAAGGGCTTCCAATTCATTGATGATCACATTAAGCCTTGTGTACATGTCTGCCTGTAACATCCCTTACATGGGTTATGCCTTAACCCTAGATGTTTTTTTAATAAAGTTAAATTATATTCTTTCTCTTATCTCTTGAAAAGTAATTAAGGCTCAAGAGGAACTTATGTTCCAATTTCAGTCCTTTTTGAATAATGTTGAAATAATGTTTTGTCTGTTTTGGACTGCAAGTTACCCAAGTTGAGGGGTTATCTTGCAAATGTTACATGATAAAATGTTCCTCAAGTGTTGAAGCATCATAGGATGAAAATGATGCAGAGGTATGGCTTGTGGAAGCCTGAATACCAAGAAAGAGCAATGTTTGTGCATTAAAACCTAGTTTTGGTGTAATGTGTAATTTACCCAAAACCTAGGGTTCAATATGCAAACTACCACCTTTATTATATTTCTCATGTTTCTTGGCATCATTTAGAGAAAATAAAATGAGAAGGACATCTCATTTGAATCATTTTGGAGGAGAGAGAATCTTGATATTAAAATAATCAAGATTTAAGCATAATTGGAAACATAATTCAATTTAATGCAAAAATGCATATATTAATGGGAGTGCCCTTCAACCAAATATGTGAAGGTTGAAATTGCATAAATGTGAACGTCCTTGTGCCTTTCAAAGGCCACGGAAATATCCTAAGTGAGTGGAGAGCCCACTCACATTAGCTAACTAAAAAGTAATATCCACTAAAAATGGGATATTAGTATTATATGAATTAAGGTGCTTAATTGCTTTTCCTTTAATTCATGGATAATGAAGAGGAATTCGAAGGTGTGGAAGATGGATTTGCATGCAAGGATTTGAGGGGGAGATGTGGCACCAATTTTTGGAGTTAAAGGATTTTTATATCACTTTCTCACTCATTGAAATTCCCTTATAAACACTTCATTTTCCACCCACTTGAAGACTCTTTTTCATATTTTATTTCTCTCCTTGCTTTGGTCGAGCACAAGGGAGCTTAGGAGAGAAAGGAAGACGAACTCCAACCTGTAGGTAAGCTCCTTAATCATCTTCAACCTTGATTTCATGGTGGAAATTGAAAATCAATGATTGATTTCTTCTTTTCTCCATTCAATCTTCAATCCTAGCCATTTCTTTTCACTCAAAAGCTTGAGGACGGACCTTGGGAGGTTGAGAAAGCTTCATTCACCATTAGATATGGGAAGCTTGAAGCTTGGTTTCAACCTTGAAGGTAGGTTATATAACTTAAACCCTTAAATGTTATTATTACATTCAATTCTTCATCACTTGTTGATCATTTTGTTCTTCTTGAAATTCCTTTGACTAATTGATGAAATTTCCATAAGAATAGCAATAGATTTTGAAGGATCGAAGCTTGATGATGATGACATCATTATAAGGACACACCTCAATGAATATCTTGGGCAAACGGTTTCACTCTTGAGACTAAACGATCTCAAGATCGTTTGGTGAACAAACGGTCTCAAGACCGTTTGACACCAAACGGTCTCAAGACCATTTGAGTTCAAATGTCCTAAAGATCATTTGAGGTTAGGATATGTCATGGTTGGATGATGATCTAATGGTTCTAATTGATTGACTCATAATAGGTTCAGTGATGGATAATCCACGGATTACAAACTCCAATCGATTGAATTGATTGAAGCCTTAATTGATGGAATTGATCAAGACCGAATGGGTAAAATCAATCAAGACCAAATGGGTAAATTTTATTAAGACCGAATGGGTAGAATCAATCAAGACCGAATGGGTAAAAGTGATCAAGACCGAATGGTTAAAATCAATCAAGATCGAATGGGTAAAGTTGATCAAGATCGAATGGGTAATTTGATCTTCAAAACAGTTTGGTTATGTTGACCGTTTGGGAGAGTTGACCAAATGGAGGTCAAGAACCTCAAGACCGAATGGAGGTCAAGCACCTCAAGACCGAATGGAGGTCAAGCACCTCAAGACTGTATGGAGGTCAAGTACCTCAAGACCGTTTGAAGGTTCAAAAGTAACAAAACTGTTTGAAATTTTAATAGTTTCAAAGTTATGAAAGACCAATTAATCCCTTAATTGTTAAATAGCATATATCAGTGATGGATAATCCACGGATTACAAACTCCAATCGATTGAATTGATTGAAGCCTTAATTGATGGAATTGATCAAGACCGAATGGGTAAAATCAATCAAGACCGAATGGGTAAATTTGATTAAGACCAAATGGGTAAAATCAATCAAGACCGAATGGGTAAAAGTGATCAAGACCGAATGGGTAAAATCAATCAAGATCGAATGGGTAAAGTTGATCAAGATCGAATGGGTAATTTGATCTTCAAAACAGTTTGGTTATGTTGACTGTTTGGGAGAGTTGACCAAATGGAGGTCAAGAACCTCAAGACCGAATGGAGGTCAAGCACCTCAAGACCGAATGGAGGTCAAGCACCTCAAGACCGTATGGAGGTCAAGTACCTCAAGACCGTTTGAAGGTTCAAGAGTAACAAAACTGTTTGAAATTTTAATAGTTTCAAAGTTATGAAAGACCAATTAATCCCTTGATTGTTAAATAGCATATATCCAAGTTATATCCAGTGGTTGTACCTCTAAAGTACTTAGATGATTAGTACCTTTAAAGTGGTTAACCTTTGATGCTTATGGAAGCAATGACTTAATACACTATGCTAACCCTTCACTCAAATTGATTCAACCTAATCAAGATTGAAATATTTAACATCCTAGAAAGGATGAGAAATAGGAACTCATACATGAGTGATAATCATGTAGTGATTAATCTTCAACATTTTCAAAATGAAATATGTAATTAGGGTATGATCCAGGATGATGAGATCATAAAACCCTAATCGAGAAGGTTAATGAACCCTAACCCTAATTTAGGGCAATGCTAAGTGAAACCCTAATCTAGGGTGATGGTGTAACCCTAATTTATGGTAATCATATGATAAAACTTAATTCAGGGTATTTTATTGTTAAACCCTAATTTAAAAGAGGATGTTTCATGAAACCCTAAATTTGGGTAAAGCTTCATGAAATCCTAATTTGGGGAAATGTTGTAAGAAACCCTAATTCAAGGTATTGATGTGTAAAATCCTAATACTGGGTGATGTAATGTGATATGAAACCCTAATCCAGGGTGATGCTATCTATTACTATATGAAATCCTAGTTTGAAGGCCTAACCCTAATACAGGGTAAAGTTATGAGAAACCCTAATTTTGGGTTATAGTACATGAAACCCTAATTTTGGGCAATGAGATGATTAACCATAGCCCTAATGATGAATAATGGGATGAGTATCTCTAATTAACATGAATTGGGAAACCCTAACCCTAATAAAGGATTAGTGGTGTTACCCTTGTATAGCATGATGTTGATACGTAATTGATATAACTGTCATTATGTGTTCTGACCATGCAGGTAACATGAGATGATGAGCATAGCCAGGTATGAGCTATGATGTTTCATTTATTATTGTTAATGGACCTTGTGAGCCATAATATGCTTTGTTGCCTAGTGAGAGGTAACAAGAGATGAAATGGGCTTTGTGAGCCATATGAGATGCTTGTGTAGCAAGTATCATGTTACCTTGGTCAGATGACCTGAAGGTGTTCTAGTTACCTGATAAGTGGTAACAAATGTTCTTTGATGAACTGAGGGTTTGAATATCCATTTTATTATAATAATGATGATGAGTTTGTGAAAGGATGAGAATGCTCCTGATGAGATGAGGGATTGAGATCCCAATGCTTTATTAAATATTTGAATAGTACTTGATGAAAGTAATTCACATTCTTTGTAGCAATTGTTAAAATAATTGATGTTTGAGAACTTGTTTGATGCTAAAAGAATATGGTACTACACTTAATTAATCAAGTGATATCATATAATGTAGTTGCCCTGACCACAGAGCCATCAGCATCAGAATTTGCTGAATGGTGAAACGAGTTTAACTCAGAGCACATATTTTTTAATATGTGGGGGTAATTGGGCAATTATATCCTTATACCCCATAGGAATGGTTGTAGGCTATATCCTATGAGTGGGATTGGTTACGGACCATACCCCAATATGAGTATGGCTACGGGCCATGACTCCATGATATGATACCAGACATTGGGTACGGGACATAACCTTGAAGAGAGTATATGTTGTGGGCTATAACTCTATAGCGAAGATGCCACTACACCCTGGCAAGCTAATTGTAGTTTGACACGTGATGTCTCTGCCATGTAATCTCGTACTGACCGAGAAGGTTGAGGTCTTGGAGTCCGGCTCTTCCATTGACCTTGTGTGGTACCGATGCTTTATGTAATCATGGTCGGTTGGAGCATGAACGGTATACTTCATCTCTTTAGGGCATTAAGTATGATTGTAAAATGTAATCAGCCATGTAGCGTATTTGCTTAAGGTTGAAATACGAGAATCACTGGTTGATGTTATCTTGCTTAGTATATTGGATAAAAGTTATACATGTTCTTCATATTCCTTATTGGATAAGTGACATGCTGCTTTATCAAGTTATAGCTGAAATGCTTTGAATAAGAATATTGTTCTAATCTTTTTAGACAATAAATCATCTGTTGTTGAATATAAATGATTCCTCTGCTCAGTTTTATTCTATTAAACTACAATAATAATGTTTTTGGTGGAGAGTTATATCTCTCACTGGGATAGGTCTCACTCTGTTGGTCACCAACACTTTTTAGGTAGACACGGAGGAAGAGGCAGAAACCCTACAACAGGGGAAGAGCAGCAGCAGCAGCAACAGGGACAGCAATGAATTCTCAGGTGGAGACATTGGTTGTCATGTCTTGTATATAGAGTCCTATGTGTCGTCTCTGTACTCTCAGGTCCTCGGAGTCAGCAGTTAGTTTAATGAATCGATCTGAGATTTTTGGCTTGATGCCTCAATGTTTCAATGTTGCCTATGTATAGTTTTAAACAAGGCAGTTGATGCTTGTAACCCTCGAGAAGGAACGGTACAAGATATGTACTTGTGAACCAGAATGTAATTGAATTACTTTGGTTCTTTTTGAAAGAGTTTTCCAGTGTATGGATCTCTTTGTAAATGGTTTTAATTTTAGTGATTTTCAGTAATCCACAGCCAATGATCGCTTCTGCTTAAGTAAATCATGTTTTTGTGATTCGCATGTCACACTACCACTCTTTCATTCTTGCCCATCTTGAAGTTCTCAAGTAGACCACCAAGCATTTAGATCTTGGCTTCCTTACTTGCTCTGTTCCTTCCTAGGTGACACATAGCTTGTTCCAAATTTCATGTGTGGTGTCCCAAGAGGAGATTCGGTTGAACTCGGATGGAGTGAGGGATGCATAGATGATGGTCACGGCTTTGTCATTGAGATGATCTTGCTTCATTTGGGCTTCTGTCCATGTGGAGATTTCCCCCTTTGGATCTTCATACTTTAGATGCACCGCCTTCCACATCTCATAGATTACTCCTTGGAGATAGAATTGCATTATTGTCTTCCAATAGAGGAAGTTGGTGCCTTCAAAGATCGGAGGTTCCACGGAGAAGCTTCCCTCCAAGTTGAGAGATCCAAGTGCTAAATCACCCATCTTATCCTACTTGTGGAAGTAGCTTGGAGAAGACCTGCTCTGATACCACTTGTTGGATCAAGGGCTCTAGAGGGGGGATGAATAGAGCTTCACAAATCTCACAAAATGAATTGGACCACCAAATTATATTAAGTGTAAAAACTTAAACATGCAGCCAATTTGAAGTCCTAACTAGCAAGCATAGAAAGGGTGAGAGACAAGGAAGAACATACACTTGGACAAAGTGGTTTAGAGTGGTTCCACACTTCAATCTAGAAGTGAGTCAGTCCACTACCTAGAGGTGGTTAGGCTCTAGGACTTTGCAATCTTGATGCTCTTATATTCTTTCATAAGATTACAAGACAAAACCACATTCATCCAAGGACTTAATACCTCAAGTAAGGATCTTCAACCTACCGAAGGAACTTACCCACTTGAACCATGGAGTCTTCAGCCTTCAACAAGGACTTACCCACTCCTTTAAATCTTTGGCCTTCCAGGAATTACCTATCCTTCTTGAACATCTGCCTTTCCTATCTCCTTCACTCAGAGATCTAGAACACCATGCTTTCTTCAACCTTTAAGAATAGCAACTCCTTCTCCTTCACTCAGAGAAGATCTTCAGTCTTTTCTTCAATAGGAAAGGGGGTAGGAAGTTGGAGGTGGAGAGATTTACATGGATACAAGGGGTATCTCTCTTACAACAGATCCTAACTCACTCATACTCACATATTTGACTTGAAGGTAGAGAGAGAAAGGGGCTCAAAGGTGTGCATCAACCTCAACTAAGAAAGAACTAAGCATATATGGAATGAGCAACCTTGGAATGAACTCCAAGTGGTCCTATTTATAGCTGAGGGTTCCCCTTTGAGTTGGGGAACACTTAGGGCTAAATTATAGCCATTTTTTCCCAAGGAAATGGATATATTTTCGTCCAAATAAGTCACCAATGGTCACAATAACTTTTTTTACAATTTCTGTACAATGCATTCAGTCGAGTTTCAATAAAGGTAACTCGACCGATTGGGTAAAAGACAAACCTAATTTTCAAACCATTTGTCGAGTTTGTCCTGAGGAAACTCATTCGACGAAAGTTGTGTTTGGTCAGTAACACGATCGGTCGAGTTCTATGAATGCACAACTCGACCGATGCACTCTTCAGAGAATTGATCCAGTGGATCGGTCGAGATTGTAACTCGACCGATTAGCTGCCTTTGATCAATTTTCTAAAGTGCATCAAAAGTGATTAAAACTTGGTGCAAAGTGTCCCAATCAATTTTCTCATCTTAGTTACAAGTCATACCATCAATACAAGTGATTACAAAAATATTCTAACATCATTTACATGGATTTCCTAAAAAGCACACTTGTATAGCTTTTGACTTGAACTATAGAAAATTAGGGCTTGAGCAAATTGATCCTTTTCATGTACCTAACACTTGAAATCAATCTTGAATACACATATTAGATACATATGAATGGAATGGTTAAGTCATTATCAAAATATGGACAATGTATAACCTCTAGGTCAACAAACCTAAACTAGTAAGAGCAAAGCAAGATAAAGGCAAGAAGCTAACTAAGCTAACACTAGCTACGTAAGAGGGCAATTAGGATTTTAAAGAAATAAAGGGATGGGTGGCTTGTTTGGGGGATGCACTGATCAATTAGGTTGGGGAGTGACATGTGAACATTATGCTTTCATTTAGATCACCAAACCAAACAACAATCTAGAGTCTAATGAATTTCCCTAAACTACTAATTGGCCATGGATAGGATAGGTTGTGTATAGGGGAACTAGTCCCTAACACCTCCTACTACCCTTACGAGGCTCAATTGGATTAGGGTCTAGGTTTAATTCAATTAGAGTTTAAACAAACCTAGGTTTCTAGGTTAGAATATCTTAAGGTGATTAGGGGTTGAGGGTAGTAATGGGAGTGAAAGTGAGGTTTTAGGCCTTACATCACCCATATTCTAGCCTTGAGAAAGTTCCATGCTAGGCACACTAAATGCATCTAAACTAGCTACTTAGATCTCTCAAGTAGGGATAGGAGAATTGATTAGCATTTATGAAGATGGGTGGCTATCTAGGGATCAATGAATTGGACCTTGGAGCAAATAAAAAAATTCACACATATAAGCAATTTCCCTAAATTCCTAGGTGATTTCAAGCACAAACCAACAAGAAATTCATGAATAGTGAGATAGAAATAGAAAATAATCATTAGAAAACGAAATTACAATGTTTGCCTATTATTTTTCCCCCAACATGGTATCAAAGTAACATTTTTGGCCTCAAACAGCCCACCTAAGGGGCCTAGCTACTCATGGAAATGCAAAATACAAAAAAGAAAGGAGAAAGAGGTAGAAGAAGTCATGAAGCTCGGTGTAGATGGAGTGATCCTCCTCTCCAGCTACTGCAAGGACATCCTCTCTTCTCAACCAAGATGCAAGGGCATGATATGAAGGTGGAAAATGGATAAAACACCAAGAAACTAGGGTTTTGGTGGTGGCAATGGTGAAATAGAGTGGAATGGAGGTGAAAATGAAGTGGAATGGATGGAATGTGAAAATGGGGAGGTATGAGGGGATAGAAGGTAGCTAACATTGCCCCAGCCACCACTTATGTATATATAGGTGGTGGGGAGTCACTGGGTCAAGTGGGGGTAAAATAGGAAACGTAGTGGAAAAGTAGCTAGGATTTTGTATGTATCACAGTCGTGGTGGGTACCAAAACCATGGTGGGTGTAGGGGAACATGGTTGTGGTGTGTGGAAATGACCGAGGTGAAAAATGGGGAAAATTCACATGAAAGGTTGGAGTTTTGTACATGAAGTGGCACGGCCGTGGTGGAGGTGGTGGTGGTCGCCACAGTCGTGGTGGCTTGAAGAAGGCTGGTCATTCTAGATACCACGCCCATGTTGACTGAGTTGCAACACGGCCGTGCAAGGTGGCACGGCTGTTTTGGGTAAATGTTGCACGACCATTCTTTATGGCATGACCATTCTGCTGAGTTTATTCTTCAAGCTTGAGTATGTTGGTTTTGAGTAAGCTAGCACAGCCGTTCTATAGCACCACGGTTGTAGTGGTCTCTGTATAAGCACTTTGAGCTTGTACTTAGTTCATTCTTGGACATCTTTTCTTCAATTGATCTTTGGCCACTAGGGGTAGGTTGAGTGAGCCTTGGACTTCACTTTGAGCCTGTCTAAGAGTATAGAAACCCTATAATCACTCCTTCTCTCTCTCCCATCCAAGTGTGTTCCAAATACCTGAAAATATGCATATAATGTCCATAAGTGCATTTTACACAAAAATGCATATTAAGGGAAATAACATGTAATCTAAGATGTATAGATATGATTGAAATCTAATATGACACAAGATGGAGACCTAAATTAGGGCTGCATAACCACCCCAAAATTTAAACATACTTGTCCTAAAGTATGCTCCAACGCAATCTCTCTACATTTTTTCCATGATCAAGAAATGACAAATACATTACAATAGATGAATATTGACTAAATGGTCTCAAATATGACTAAGTACATGCATTCCACTTCTCTCCTCTCCTCTTTCACAAACCAATCATGATTAGAGCATTGAGCAAATCCCAAAATTCACACATATAAGCAATTTCCCTAAATTCCTAGGTGATTTCAAATGCAAACCAACAAGAAATTCATGAAGAGTGAGATAGAAATAGAACATAAGCATTAGAAAACGAAATAACAATGTTTACATATCATATTCTCCTAACACGATATCAAAGTAACATTTTTGTCCCCAAATAGTCCACCTAAGGGGCCTAGCTACTCATGGAAATGCAAAATACAAAAAGAAAGGAGAAAGAGGTAGAAGAAGCCATGGAGCTCGGTGTAGATGGAGTGATCCTCCTCTCCAGATGTTGTAAGGATGTACTCTCTCCTCCATCAAGATGTAAGGGCATGGAATGAAGGTGGAAAGTGGCCAAAATGCCAATAAACTAGGGTTTTGGCGGTGGAAATGTTAAAATGGAGTGGAATGGAAGTGAAAATAAAGTGGAATGCATGGGATGTAAAAATGGGGAGCAGGAGGGGGTAGAAGGTATCTAACCTCGTTCCCCAGCCACTGCCTATGTATATATAGGTGGTGGGGAGGCACTAGGTCAAGTGGGGGGTAAAATAGGAAATTAAGTGGAAAAGTAACTAGGATTTTGTATGTAGCATGGTTGTGGTGGGTGTAGGGGAACATGGTCATAGTCTGTGGAAATGATTGAGGTGAAATGGGGAAAATCATAGTAAAGGTTGGAGTTTTGTACATGAAGTGGCACTGCTGTGGTGGAGTGTGGGTAGCACGATCGTGGTGGTCGCCACGGCCGTGGTGCCGTGGAGAAGGTTGCTCGTTCTAAACACCACATCTGTGTTGTTGCATGACCATTCTCTATGGCATGGTCATTCTACTGAGTTTATTCTTCAAGCATGAGTTTTTTGGTTTTGAGTGAGCTAGTACGGCTGTTCTGTGGCACCATGGTCATGTTGGTCTTTATATAAGCACTTTGAGCTTGCACTTGGTTCATTCTTGAACATCTTTGCCTCAATTGATCTTTGACCACTAGGGATAGGTTGAGGGAGCCTTGGAATTCACTTTAGGCCTCTCTTAGGGTAGAGAAACCCTAGTATCACTCCTTCTCTCTCTTCCATCCAAGCGTGGTCCAAATAACTAAAAAACATGCAAATAATGTCCATAAGTGCATTTTACACAAATATGCATATTAGGGGAAATAACATGTAAACTAACAGGTATAGAAGTGATTGAAATGTAATATGATACAAGATGGAGCCCTAAAATAGGGATGCATCAGTGCATTAGTGCAATCCTCTACCTATTCCACAACCTTTCACTTGAAACCTCTAACCCTAAAATCTACCTATAAATAAATCCCCATATCAGCCATATTTTGAGCCTCTTTTGTCTCTACTAAAGCCAGAGTGCAAAATATGTCTCCTTTTCTTTTCTATTGCCTGTGATCAGAGGATCCTTCCTCTGACACCAACTACCTTGTTATCGTCAGTAGGCTGCTCAACAATAAATGTTGCTTTCTCTGTTGTATTCATAATTGTTGTTAGTTGGTTACTTGAACTATTAATATATGCACACTACCTTCAAAGATCCAATCTTTCTCTGTTGAATATCTCTTTATCTTGCTCATCTCTCTCTCTTCCTACACATTTGTCCCAAGTGCCCAGGATGAATCTACGTTGTAGGAGGTCCTGAGGTGAATGGAACCATAATACACCTGAAAACTAGGACCTTCAAGGCAATGATGGGAAAGTCGTGACCATCTCTAGCCATGAAGGTTTGCCAACAAAATAACACTTTGTATGTTATTTATCATTGTATATAATATAAACCTCAATCGTCAATGTTTCTAATCCAAAAATGTACGAAAAGGTTGCATTACACCTATAGGGCGAGATGGGGACGTTGGCACCTTCCCTACTTGGAACATGATTGTCGTGTCTGATACTTGAAATCATACATACCTTTTTTATCTACCATTAGGTGGAGTCAAAATTGGTTCTTCTATGTTTCTCGATGACCCATCTTCATTTTTCCTTGTTTTATGAATAAAATTGGGTGGTGAGTATGAGAGTTTTATCTTTTTATTGTTTTCTTTTTGCTTATATGTTGTTTTAATGTGGCCGCATGATCATCCTTGTTGAGGGAAATTTTCGAGATGGGTACAACAAATACCAATTATAGCTTACATAAGTTTAATTCTAAATCTTATAAAGATATCTTCTATAGTTTTATTCAATCTAATAGAGCTTTTCATATCTATAACAACCATTGTGGTATAATCGAAGAATGCATTAATGTGAAATCTCTTGAAACTAAGCATCCTATTTATAAGAATATTGAGTATGATAATGTTCTAGGTGAGGTGATCATGAAACTTTAAGAACAAGAAATCACCAAAAATGGGCAACAAAAGAAGTTCAATAGAGAATTGCACCAAATCTCCCAAGATGAAGAGAATAAGGATCCAATTCCCAGGTTTCTAATGAACCATCCAAAGGAACTCATCATGGGCAAACCCTTTGAAATAAAGATAGGGGTTCTTGGAAGGACCAAGAAATGCATGCATTTGGTTCACAACTAGAGATGAAGTCCACCAAACAAGCCCTTGGGGATGTTGATTGGATCCTATCTATGCAAGAGGAACTTGAGAAATTTAAAAAAGAACAAGGTCTACACACTTGTACCAAGACAAAAAGATAGGAAAATAAAAGCAACAAAGTGGGTCTAGATGAAAAAGTATACAAACAAGGCAAAGTACTGAGAAATAATGCAAGGTTAATTGAACAAGGATACAGTCAACAACAAGGTGTTGATTTTGATGTAACTTATGCATAGATAGCAAGGTTAGTATCCATTTATATGTTACTTGCCTTTTCTAGTCATAAGAATTTTCTTCTTTGTCAAATGGATGTTAAAAGTGTGTTTTTAAATGGAGAAAATAGGGGATGGATTATTTTTGGATCAACCTCTTGGTTTTGAAAATGACTATAGAAAATCATGTCTAACTGTTTCATAAGGAATCATGTGGTCTCAAACAAGGACCTAGATCTTGGTATGAGAAACTATAGACCTTCTTGCCAAATAATAGCCCCATCATGGTAAAAGTCATTCTACTCTTTGATGTTAGTTTTATTACAAAATAATTCCCTAAGATAATTTAAACTTAGGTTTTAATCCTTATACCACATGCAGTTTTGCTCAACCACAAGCGGATGAGTCTATCAAAGTATAGATAAAAGAGTCTAACCCAATGGACAAATAGATTAAGAAATCACTCACAAACTAATTATTAAGAATTATGTTTAGATCTAATTATTGAGAAAGTTGATTAATATAAGGTTGAACTAATCATTGCAATGTAATGAAAATGATTGAAAAGAATGTTGAGTTCAATATTTAAAAAGTACTGGGACATATAGATTTCACCACCATTACTTGTGTAATCATTCTAACTATAAAACTCAATAACTATGACTAAATAGATTAATACCAAGTGAATATGCCTCCTTTAGGAACACACATTATCACAAGGGTCGAATTCCATGTGTTCTCAAGGTCTTGTTACACATACATCATCACCTAATTGTCTTATAGAACTCCTCCGGTGATATCAATCGGAATTGTGTGCCTTCATTCGATGATCTAATGCTAAATTTTTGGATCCCTATTTTATGATTATATCAAAAATGAAAATCAAATGATTAGTTCAAATATTAAGCAATAAGCAAATAAAGAACAGTCTACTTATCCATAATATTGATTTTTATAACAGTTCAGAACAAAATATGGACAATGGAGGTACTCCCCATGACCCAACAATGAAATCACTTGCTCATATCATTGGACAAAACACAAATATAAGGGAAGAGAGAAGAGATCATGTCACCAATATAGTGAAGTGGGAAGCCAATGGTCTCTGAGTGTAGTTATCCACTCCAACAACAATAGGCCCAACAATCTCTATGAAGAGGGTGGCATTCTTTTTCTTTCCTCTAGAATTCTTACACCAAAAATGACTTTTGGAACTAAGTGTAGATGACCCTCAACTATTAGGTTAAGTTTTCTTTTTATATGGATGGGTTTTGACCCACCAAACTGAATCTGGATGGGTTGGATGCTATCTTGTGCTTGCCATGTCTATCACCTAGTTGTCTGACTGGTAACACCCGTCGGCTAGTTGATCCTTAAGTGTGGCGTATGTTGAATTTATAGTCAACTGGTTGGGACGGTAGGTCGGACGACTAGAAATACAGTGATTCTCCTAGAGATAATTAATTTTGATGATGTGATACATGCAAATCAGATAACTTATGGAGTTATGCCAACTTGTGGAGCGAGTCAGACGACTGGTAGGTCGTAAAGGGCCCTGTGAGGTTACTGACATTTGAAGCATTTAATTCCAATCCCTGACTAGCAAGTTGAGTTGATTGATTTGCATGTTGCCAAAAACCCTATTGATTATTAACAAATTTAGGATGAATTCTAATCACTTGACTAGTAACATCAGTTGTCTGATTCACTTGTGCTTGAAAGGTTGCTTTGATTGGTCAGGCCAATCATTAGACTAGAGAACCCAGTCTACAGACTGGCTTGACCAAAATTGTTGATTCTTCTTACTTAGTCCTCCAATTTTTTCTAGACTTGAGATATAGGATCCCAAAATGTACTTGTATCATGATTTTGAGTTGAGTGGTGCTTCTCCCTGCATAAGAGAGAAACTCTATCAAAATCCTATTATATTGAGAACAAAAGCAAAACAACAAAATAAAACAAAATAACAAGAACAACTACTTGGTATGAGAAAAATTGTCTTAAACATGCAATGAACATGGGAAAAATACACATTCATCACTCTCCTTTTGAAATACACTTATAACATATTTCTTTTCATTGAAATATCTGTGGGTGACTTCATTTTTTGTGCCACTAATCTTGTTATTTTCCAAGAATTTAGTCTTTTCATTCAAAGTGAGTTCAATATGATCATGACAAGAGAGATTACTTTCTTCTTAGGATACTAAATAAAGAAGACAAAATATGGGAACTTAATCAACCAAAGAAAATCATCGGTTAACTCATCAAATTCTTTGGGATAAAGAGTGTAAACAAATTGATAGTCCTGTGTCAAACATGATCAATCTTAATAATAATGTGGAAGGTAAAAACATAGATGAGGAGAAATATAGATGTATGATGGTATCTTGACTTATCTCACCACCTCTATATCAGATTGCACATTTAGTGTAGGATTATGTGACCACTTTCAATATTTCCCTAGAACTCTTATATTACTTAGGTGAAGAGGATTCTTAGGTACCTAGCCAACACTTACAACTTTACTCTATGGTACCCTGAGACAAACAACTTTACTCTAACCACTTGTAAAGATGTTGACTCTATCAGATTATTGATTGATATATAGTGCACAAATGGAACTTTCCTCCTAGTACGATGCTCAAACTCTTAGTTCTCTAAGAAGCAAAAACATTTACATTATCAAGGACTGGGGCAAAGTACTTACCATCTGTTGGTTTTTGTGCCCAAAATCTGTGGATAAATATTTTGCTAAGTGATCTTGATATTTCCTTTGATGCTTATCATTTATATTGGTATGATACTAGTGAAATTAACATGTCACACAATCCTTGTTGCATAGTAGAGACAACTTACAGAGGTCCTCCGTCACTTTCTTTGGGGCCACATTGCTAAGAAGAATATCTATATCTAGCATGTGAATACTAAAACAACTTACACACATCTTTATAGAGTTTCTACCTAGGGAAAAAATTATTTCATTAGGTCTAAATTGCCTATCAATTATATTGATGATACAAGCATGTCCCCTAATTATAGATTTCCTCGTGCCTTTTATATAATAGGTAAAATCACATTTAGTTGCTTTATATTACAAAACTACCAAGTTTGTATGCATTTTACATATGTTTTATATAAATATTTGCATTATGAGAATTCATTGAATTTTGGCTAAAATGGCCAATAATGAGTCAAATGTCCATTTCCTATTCAATATACATGTTAGGCTCACTTTTACAATCTCAATAGGCCTTCAGATTGGATTTTCACTTTTTTGGAAGTTCGGACAGAAGCTACCGCTAGACAAGTTCATCCTCAAAAAACTCAATTGACGGGTAGCCACAAGATTCCCAAAAACTACCGTCGACCAAGTTTTTGCCTACTAAAACTTGACCGATGATAGTGTGCATTGAACATTTTAAATGGTTTTTAGAATGAAGAAAAACCCTCTCAAGTAGTTTTCCTTGGTCAACCCCAAAACATATTGGGTTCCTTAACTATCGTCATTCACCCTACCTACTTAACCCACCCCATCATCACCTCAAATGCCCCCTCCTCCTAGTCATGACTCTTTTTTGTCTAATGAGAAACTAATGGGATGTGTGATATACCAACATAATTACTTCACACAAGTAATTGATTATCTTCATCAAGCCACCAACAATCTCTTTGAGGATATATCACTTTCAATGATCATGTGAACTCTCTTGCATCTCCACATATCCCACTTACCCAAATGATTAGCATTTGTTCTCCTGTTCTGCAGATTATGTTGCATATGCCTTGATTAGTTTTATACAATATCTCACCACAAACCATCATCCACCCATGTTGGTTTTTATCATACTTATTCCACTCCACCTTCAACTTCTCCACCTTCATAGGTCTTGGTTCATGTATCCAAGCCTCTACATGTAGTTTTAGATAGTTTCAACTGGGTTACTCCACCCACTTACTACTAGGCTCAGGCCATAGCGGACAGTTGCATCATGCACTAGTCTTAGGTCAATGCAAGATGACCCTTTAGTTGATGTGGATATCGAAGTGGGTGAAGAAGAAAAAATAAATATAAGAAGAAGGAGAAGGAGAAGGAGAAGAAGAGGATGAAGAAAAATATTAAGAACAAAAGGGTGATACCATCTCTCATGAGAACAACTTTGAAGATGATAGAGAGGAATAAGATAGTCCATATATTCCTCTCACCTCTCACAATGATTGAGACAGTGAAGACTGTGATCCTTTTAAGGAGTATTGGGTCTAGTCTTAGGGTGTCCTTATTGTTGCATTTTGTGAGTTTTACATTGATTAATAAGGACACTTGTATATGAGGCATGTTTTTTCAATTTTAAAACATCAATTGTGGTATATATTATTGTTTCTTTTCTACATCTTATGTCATATTCTATGTGTTACTCAACCATTGCTTGTATTAAGGAAAAATCTTTCTAGTCTAAGTCACAATTGTGCATATTTTGGCGATGCTTTGTGGCATTTCACTTTGTATTGTTCAAATGGTTTTTTATCTTTCTTGATATGTTGCTTACATAATACCTTGAGATTGCCTTCTTCACCCACCTTTTGATGTGACAAGGGTGGGGCGAAAGGCCTAGCTATATTGAAGTGACCATTATATCTCTCAGTTTCATATTCTTAAATGCTTTGAATTGTACTAAATTTATATTATATAAGACACATAATTTTCAAGCTTTATGTTATATTTTTGAGAACTAACCGTACAGAACTAGAAGTATGAATTTAGGTGGACATTTTTAACTTCAAACTTTAAGACCCCTCTATAATGCAAAGACAAAACTTTTCAATTATAATGTTTTATGAATTGTTTTTTATCTTCAAAAGGGAGGAGAATGTTGAACCCATAGTTTGCACTGCCCATATTTTGATGATGATGTCCTCATTCCATTTATATGTGTCTAACATTTCTATAAATACCATTTCACATTGATGGACATACTTCAAATTGAAAAATACTTCAAATTGAAAAACTTGATTATAATGAAACTTAGTCATATATGCTCAAAATTTGAAAGAATAAATGGATTTATTTGTAAAACATTGATGTATATATTTATAAAAGATTATATATTGTAGTTAAGCCCAAAAATGGAATCATTTTATTACTAGTTGCGTGTAGGAAAATAAACCTAAAAGAGATTGGTCTATTAGTTGAGTTTTCCTTTTAAAAAAATCAATCGATGACATTGTGCATGTTTCTCAATTTTCCTACATTGAACAATTTTGCTTTGGCAAAAGTTGGTTGACTAACAAGGATACATGGCCTCACCATGCTATTAGCTGAGTTTGTATCGTCGAAACCCAAATGACTAACATAGTTAAGGCTTGGTGCTACTAACATCGACCAAACATTTCCTAGTGAAATATGACAACTGTGATATAGATGTATCTTTTTGTAATATGTAATATAGTCATTAGAGGGATAAAAGTGAAAGATAATATGTTGGACATCTACCAACTCCCTAAAAAAATTGTTGAATTTGTCCTAATCAAATCTACTATCTCGTAGACACACTCAACTATAACTAGGACCTATACGGGAGCTTCTTTAAGTTGCCAAGTTGCTCGTATGTTGTAGATGATATTTTGTGCCTTAATGAGACCCTCATCACTCCCTTAATATTCCTAATTTTCTATATCAATTAGGGTGAATATGTTACTTGCAAGAGAGATTAGTCCTAATTGTCTATTGTGAAGCACTCCTCTTCCTTCCAACATCATTCTAACACCAAGTTGATTGAAGCTCTTCCTTGGTTAAGGAAGGTGTAGGGTATGAAACCATAGGTAAGGGTAGGTAGGTAAGATCTTTGTAAGATTCTTGACTCCTTGTCTCAAAAAATAAGCTAGTTACTTTTGATACGAATAGAGAGGTTTCTTGGTGTATGCTCTTATGGTAGAATATGAGGTGGCAACGAAGCTTTACAATTCCTAGAGGTCGACCTCTCTAGCTAGTAGAGTTATAGTCTTTCATGCATAATTTAATCACATAGAAAATTATGTAGGGAAGAAATTCCTAGATTTAACCAAGTGTTGATAATCCCATCCGCAAGGGGATGGATCATATTCTAATATAGTTAGGGATTGAACTTAAAGGAAAATGTATGTAAGAACCACTGATCAACATAAATGAGAAAGAACTAACATCAAGAACAATTGTTTGTTGATTGTTTGACTATGTTATGATTGTTGTAATAAAAAGGATGGATTGAAGTTGAACATATCAGATGATGGAGACTAGGGTGGATTGATTTCACCATTTGTATATATTATTCACTCTCCCTGCATCATATAAGCATGAGAAAACATATGTTGAGGCTAGGGAAATCCTCCTTGTAGTGTTGGATTAAAACCAAACAAAGATCTAATATACATGCAAACAGTTAACCGAAGAAGATTTGTGAGCATAATATATTTTCTTCATAACATAGCATGGTTCATACAAAAGTAGATTATGTAAAGTGAACAAAAATAGGTAGAGGAGCTACTCCCCACACCCTAGAGAGAGGACTACATGAATATGGAAACAATAACAAGTCCAATAAGTAAAAAGAAGGAGATAGCCATCATCATAATGGAAGAAGGATACATAGTTGTGTTGTGTTGAGGTGTTTCTTCAAACTTAGAGATGAGGGCATTGAGCAAGAGACAAGAACAACCTTTAATGTTTGTTAAAGGGGAACTAGAGATGACCGATCTCCTTCTTTGTGGTTTGGACTGGTCATAGTGATGGTAGAGTAGGTGGATTGTGGCCGTGGAAGGTAACCATCAACCGAAGGAATGGTCAATGGAAGTTGGAGATGGATGCTCTAAATGGAAAATTGACATCCTGGAGGAATCAAGATCTAATATGTTTCTTGGAGGCCATGCTTATATTTAAGATGGTTTGTAAGGTTTGGAATTTGTCCAGCTATGATGTAGTTAAGTTTTCATACACCATGGATGTGTAAGGGACGAATGTGCAATGAAGATGAGGGATCTCACAATGTTTAGAGTTCCCATCAGTGTGCAGAGTTCATCACTTTATAAGGTGCCCAAAAAGTTATCAGTTGTGGTCATGGGTCAGTGACACCGTCATTAGGTGGAATGTAGAAATATCATCAGTTGATGGCATGAAAGACTTCTATATGTTGGTATCATTAGAGTTTTTTTTTCATTTATGGACGTTGGAATTCCATTTCTGGTCACCTATGCAGGATTGTCATTGGTAGAGGAAGTGCAAAACTTTCATTGGTTGATGGAGTGTACATTTAGATCAGTTGATGGAGTTTGTATTTTCATCCATCTTTGGCAAGTGGGGGTTTATCATTTGGTGGGTACATGGTCTCCATATATCGACGGCCACTAGAGTTCCATTATCTATCAACCAAAGGAAAGGCAGAAGGGACATTGGTTGTTGAGCATGACTTTTCAACAGTCCTTGGTGGGGTGGTGGTTTCATCAATTGAAAATCGATGGAAGTGTTGGATGATGTGAACCAATGAAATTTTAGTTAGAAACAAAACCACCCTGGGGGTACTGGTGTAGGTCGAGGTGTTGCGTTGATGAAGTTGTTAACCAATAAAATGTCAACACACGAAGGGGAAGATGGATGGAAATCATGTCCAATATTAAAACTTGCTTTGGTCCCACTAGTCAATTGATGGGTCCATCGTTTCCACACTAGTGTATATATGTTGAAGCTCAAACATGCTATAAAAATCTAGGAATTGAATAAAAATCATATACATTAACATAAAACTAAGGAGAACTAAATGTAAGCTAACTATGAAGTAAAATTAGGAATATGAATGCAAAACTAAGCTATAAGTACAACTTAAATTAGGATGAATATATATTCATCAATCAAAAATCCGCAAGCACCATAAATAGTTGCCTTCTCTTTGTGGTTGTTTAGAATCTCTCATCCTTGCTTGTTCTACTTATCACTTTCATCTCAAAATATAATTCAAAGGTCTAACATGTCGGGTTTAAGTTTATATTGCTCAATCCACTCCCATGTTGAGGCACTCTAGGATAGTTTCTCTAGAAATAATAATGAAATATGGAATATAGATTAGGGTTTTCTAATCCTAAAATTATAGGATACACTCGATTATAGTTGTAACACATGGGGAAATGACTAGATATAGTTAGAAGTGATATGAATCCAAACCTATAGAAATAAATGAGAATTTGATTTTAGAGAGGCCATTTTGACCTTACATGGGAGTGGGGAGAAGGTTTGTCAAGAGGTTTAGTGGAGGTTTGTAACACTACTAGTCAAGCCTAAGTGTGGGAGATGCCTTAAGAGGTTTATCACCTAATTGACAGTATATGGTACTATACGGCGTTGTATAAGCATGAGAACCTACTACTAAAGTAATTTGGGGTTAGCAGATTTAATGGAAACAAGTCAAATTGTCAAGCAATCATGTTGTTTGGGGATAATAGATGCTTATGCTTGGTATTCAAATACAAATTCTTTTGGATGGGGTTGACTCATTAAAAAAGGCTAAAATACACTATACATATTTGAAGTGTATTCATTTTCTCTTCTTTATCTCCAAGAATTTTGTTACCTTTTATATTCTAAAGCATAATCTGCAAGCAACTCATGGGATTTGTATACAAAAAGATAATTTTCTTATGGCCGAATAAACTCCCAAGCCTTCAAACTTTTAATTTCTAGCCCTTCATACTTAATGTGTATGAGATAGTGGAACAAGATACACGCATGCCATCTTCCGTAAAAGGTTTCTCCTCCAGTGCACAATGGTCATTTCGACTAAGTGATTAATAATGTACCAAACTATTTCTCAAGACTATAATTGTCACAAACTTGACATGTTGATTTGGGATTTCTTTTTGTGAAACTTTAAACAAAGGAGGGAACAATTATTTAAGGTCTTGACTATCTAACTAAGAACCCAACCAGTGGTGGAACTAGAAAATCACAGTAGGAAGGCTGAATGAAATAGGTCATGACTGAAGTTGAGGCAGTGAAAAAGTATGAGTCTATTATTGAAGAAGTAATATTAAGACAAATCTCTACATCAAAATAAAAAGACAACAACAAAAATAGTCACAACTAATACACCAACTCAACAAATATATGCTTTGGAATAAAAAGAATACATATGAAACACTTGACTAATTTAAATTAGACAGTCGAATGTGATGCGTCTTCGTGTTTTGAAAATGTTGTAAAATGGCTTCATCACTAATTCCCCTAAACACATCTCGCTCAATATAGCATACCATCAAGTCATTTAACCAAACATCACTTATCTTGTTATGCAGTTCTGTCTTGACAATGTTCATTGCTGAAAAAGCTCTTTCCACTATTGCAGTCACCACCAGTAGTATTAATGCTAGTTCTATATGATGGTAAACTAATGGAAAAATCAAATATTTTTTAGTTTGTACCATCTTCATAGCAAGGTTGGCAAGATCATTGCAATCTGAAAATCCAGGTCCTCTTCTCACGAAAAGAATATATATGTCAAGTTGATCTTTCAAAATCATGTCGTCATATTCAGAGAAGTCATCAGAGTAAATTTTAGCAAGTCAGACAAAATTTTCAGAATCAAATCTATAGAAAGAATCTCTTGGATCCAAACAAGCAATGCATTTTACCAACTATGTAGAAGTTTCACTGAATTGATTGTTCATCTCAGAAAGTATTGAATCAATCACAACATTAAAAATCTCAGCATGATAATGATGATCATAAGTAACCCATTGTCCCTCACGTCTTGACTTACCTCTAACTGGTATTCTATCTTCCATATTTGGTATTATAATAGAATTATGCACACAAAAGTTGTGTACATCTTCCAATAATGCACCCCATCCACTAACTCTCAAGTTTTACAATAGCTATTTAATAGACATAATCAACATCATTGCATTAAAAATATTATTATCCTTCCTTTTCAATGCTTGGGACAACACATTAGTTAAACCTAGCAACTTCATCATTAGAAACAATATAAATACGAAATTAAAAGTCTCCATTGTTTGTATCAACCTTGAAGCCTTGCCTCTATTAGCAGAACATGTTCCATCATGAGAAATATTTTGTAATACCTCAATCATTGAATCCCACATTGTAAAGAGTCTAATTAGGGTTGTATGATGTGATCCCCACCGAGTATCTCCAGCTCTTGCTAGACTAGTTTCTTGATTTTTGCCTCTTCCTGTAAAAATTTCATTTTTCTCCAATTTCTCTATAATGCTATCATGATGTTTTTGAAGCAATGCATCTTTTCTTTTACAAGAAGAACTAGCCATGGTTACAATCAAACTTGTATAGCTAAAAAAATTCCTAACAGATAAAGTGTCCTTTGCAACAGAAACTACTACCAATTGCAATTGATGGGCAAAACAATGAATGTAAAATGCAAATGGGTTTTCATTTAGAATCAATGTCTTTAATCTATTAAATTCTCCTCTCATATTCGAGGCTCCATCATATCCATGTCCTCTCAGCCTAGACATGCATAATCCATGATGTGCAAACAAACCATCTAAAGATGACTTTAGCAAAGAAGCTGATGTATTAGAAACATGCTCAACACCAATAAACCTTTCAATAACTCCTCCTTTCTTATTCACAAACCTATACAACCACATTCATACATATTATAGATAATACTATTATCATAAGTTTAAACTTTGAATTCAATAAAATAAAAATACTAACCTCAGAATAACAACAATTTATTCTTTTATTGATGCATCATGTAATTCATCAACAAGTAGAGAGAAATAATTATCACCGAGCTCTTCAATAATGGCTAATATTTTCTGCTCTGCACAAGCTTTTACCAATTCCTTTTGAATTACTACATATGTCATTTGGTTATTTCTAGGAGCATTTTCATTAAGTACACATGTAACTTCACAATTATTATGTTTAGTGTACTCGAGTAATGCCAAAAAAATTCCTCTATTGCTTGAACTAGAAGATTCATCATGACCACGAAAAGCCAGGCCTTGCAATAGGAGAAATCTAACCACATGTAATATTGTCGTGAGACAAGCTCGGTATGCAATCTCCATCTCTCTGTACTATGATTAGATAACAAATGTGATACACTTTGTTTCTGGTTCTCAAAATCCTCACAATGAAGTCTTACCTTACAATGAGCACTACTAGCTACACCTACATGTTCATTGCAAACTTCAAGTGCCTTTTTCCAGTTGCTAAAGCCTATTTTTGTGAAGGCATCATTCACAAAGTTGTCACCCCTCGATTGATTAAAGAGATGGCAATAGAAACAATAAGCAGCATCTCTTTCCATGTTATATTCCAACCAATCAAACTTCTTGAACCATGCTTCTTGAAAACTCCTCCTTTTCTTTCCATATTGTTTGCTAGGGAAATTATGACCAATCGGATGATATGGACCAAGCAACAAGTACTCCCTCCTCGCTTGGTCTCGGACTTTGGTTTTTGAAGTCTGGGGTCAATGATAATATCATTTTGATTGACCTTAACATTCATACGAGCTTTCTTTAGTATAGGTGCACTCACATCGGTTGTTAAATTTCTCGTTTACTCGTCACTACTTGTAACAGGTTTGTAGAACTTCTTCATTTTCTATATATCCTGAAGTGGTATGTCATCTATTAAATTTTATAAATTATAAAAAATTTAATAGAATATAACAAGAAATTTGTGTGGTGTCTGCCTAATTTTAGAAGTCAAGGCACAAGTCAAGAATCAAATCTTAGGCAAGGAAAGATATAATATGAATACATATCAAGTGGATATTTTTACAAATGCATAATTAGTTTATATGACTAACTATAATCAAATACTCGAATTATAAAGAAATATTACACAAAATAATATAAGAATCACTTCAATATTAAATAATCATCGCACAAAAGTATAAGAAAAAAATTACATTAGCAGGCTACATACCTTGAGGGTGTCCTATAAGGAGATGGTTGTTAGCGTTAAATCGAGATGAACGTCTAACAATGTGCCTCATCTGAGCAAAGGCCATGTGGTCTGTGGCACTAGGAAGATGAGAAGAGGGCGACAAACTAAAAATGAAGACCAAAACTAGAGTCGTAGATCAAGTGCTAAATCAAATGGCAGACGTCAAGTTTAGCATCTTGCTCCCAGAAGTCAGGTCTGTTGTGCTTTCTTATGAACAAGACAAAGATTCGCAGTACAGTTGTTGCTTTATGACAACTGAAGAGGATGCCAGAGTCGGGTTGTTGTGCGGCTTGTACCTGGTGTATTATTTAGGCTCCAATCGTTAGTACTCACCGCTTATCACTGATGACTCGTGATTGTGAATACGTGACGACCGAATAAAAATATTTGACATATATACAGATTACAGAATACAGAGGATAGACTTACGTTCTGAACTTCTGGTAGAACTGTACTCTGTAAAAGAGATCGTCGGCTGCAAGTTAGTTCCCGTGATCGATGAGTCCATGATCTGTGTTTACGGCGATAAAAATTGGTAGAACAGTGACGGAGAAGCAGTTCACACCTGAGAGTCTAGACGGAAGATGCGATGAAAGGAATTGGGAATAACCACTTGCTCGTTGGGAATGCAGCGTATTAGGTCTCGGAAGTCCCCCTAGTTACGCCCCTGAATCTTCTTATTTGTTTAATACATAATATCTCTCACACTATCACTAAACCTAATAGTAATTATACACACTTCTCAAGGACGTACGAATCTACATCCATATACGTTTATGCTTTACTACCATCCAAGCATTCCAAGTTATGTTCTACTGAGATGAAGGTTCTTATAAATATTTATTACATGTTAACAAAGTTCTGAATTTTTACTACAATTTGAATCTATCCATAAGCTTGCAATATTTTATAAAATTTGTCATTTCTAATAATTCATATTGACCTAAGTGTTATACATTTTTCATATTCTAATGATGACTTAACCATTCCATTCATATGTATCTAATATGTCTATTTGAGATTGATTTTAGGTATTAGGTACATGAAAATGATCAATTTAATCAAGCCCTAGCTTGGTGAAGTTCAAGTCAAAAGCAATGCAAGTCTTTTTAGCTCTATTCACCCCCCCCCCCACTAAAGCCCATTGATCCAAAAAGTGGTATCAGAGACACGATCTTCTCCAACAAGATCTCCCACGAGACAAGAAGATGGGTGACAACACCTCTTAGGTTCTCTAAACTTGGAGGGTAGATTCTCCATGAGGCCTCCAATCTTCGACGGCACAAACTTCCTTTATTGGAAGTGACGGATGCAGTTCTACTTGTAAGGGATGAGCAATGACACGTGAAAAGTAGTCAATCTTCCCTACACATAGCCAATTGGAGAAATAGCCACTGGGGATGAAGCTACTCTAAAACAGGCACAGTTGAATGCAAAGGCTATAAGCATTATTTATGCAGCCCTCACCCCTTCCGATTTCAAACGGGTCTTTTCTTGGGAAACAACCCATGAAATATGGAACAAGTTTTGCATCACCTATGAAGGGACCAAAGAAGTCAAGGAGTCAAGGATCTACATGCAAGGGTCTCCTTGAAAACTTCAATACGTGGAAGAAGGAGAGTGTGACACACAGATCACACCAAAGCGAGATTACTCAAACGAAAATGCAGAATTATCAACTAACAACCACAAAATAGGGTAAATTAAAACTGATCTCAGATAAACATCTTAAGCGAAAACATATGCATTAAGATTCACAAACTTTTCCACCTATACCACATATTGTGCCATAAAGATACATACATCATTGTATAGGTAACATCATCCCAGAACTTAAAACTTGTTACAAGGATAACCTATACACATATATAAGCCATACATGTACAACCATGACATACTGCCAAAAACCTCGTATCGATGCACAAACATCTAAAAAACTCCCCCAAGGACCTGAGAGTACAGGGACGACACATAGGGCTCTACTACAAAACACTAGCAGCATATCCAACCTTCTAAAGCTATTGATATCCTTGTTTCTCTTCCTCAACCGCATGATCTCTACCACGTCATGCACAACCACCTAAAAGATGTGGAAACCTATGGGGTGAGACCACTGTCCCAGCAAGAGATATATCTCTCTTCCAATAACTTTTGTTAACACAGAAGGTTATATAGTAGATTAAGCATTATGGGCATATTCAACTAAATGAATAAGTAAAATTGATAACACAAATTAAGCAGATTAAACATCTACAATTGATCAGTAGAACATCATGTACTTTTTAGAAGGAATATGAAGAACATGTGTAACTGTTATCAACTAAACATTATAAAAAATAAAGCAAAGGGCAACATCCAATGTGAATCGTGTTTAACCCTAAGTAAATACACTACATGGTTGTATTACGTATTTTATTATGCCCCGTGGAGAAGAGGTATACCACTCATACTCCAATTGACCACTTCGAAGTCAAAATTAGTTCCATGCAAGATCTAGGAGGACCAGATTTCTATGATATCCCACACCCTCTGTCAATTTGAGTCTACCGTAGTGACATATAGATTCCAACTACAAAACAACCTAGTTTGCCTTGGTATATAGGCACGGCACTAGTAAACAAGGTATATAAACCCAATCATCTGAGGTACAACTGCGGCTATCCTCTATCACATCATATACTGAGATAGGACCACGCCCATTGTCCTACCAAGGCATGACCGTAGTCATCCTCCATAACCTGTAATTGTGGATGCAAGGATATACCACAACTTGCACCCCCAAATATTCTACAATATGCACTCTGAGTTTCCCTTAGGCATCACTTGTTTCACCATCTAGCAAGTACTAACGCTGAAGATGGATCTATGCTCAGGGAAAATACATGGTTAGGGTTTCACTTGATTAATTATTGCTAATTGGGTATCTTGTAATGCATCAATCAAGTTACAACGTACAAACCCTAGACAAATTCTACAAAGATAAGGGTAGATTGCAACTCCAGAAGATATAAAACGTATCAGACATAAAGTTGATTACATCATTGTGGGTCAACAATCCCTCATCACATCATCAGAGGATATCACCTCCCATTAGGCACAAAGCCATCATTAAGGTCACCAGCCCATTCATATTGTTCATGTTCTTGCAGGGAACTACATTAGGTCACCATGCCTCATCAAGGCTTATAATCATCACAATGGGTCACATAAGAGATACCATAGCAATCACTAGCCATGATGTTCATTCAACCTACAACGCTAGGGTTACACAAGTAGGAAAGAGAAACTACTTCATTACAACATAATCATTCAAGAAAGTAAACATTTAGCACCATGTATTCAAAAATTAGGGTTAGCATTTCTCACAGATAATCGATTAGGGTTTCAAAACAACAACTATCATTACACTCTTATTATCATCAAATCCCATATTCTTGGAAATAATTAAGTCAACGATCATCATCACTAGGTAATAACACAAAGAAACCATGTCACCAGGGATTATCATTGATCAAAGGGGATCTAAACCCCAAGACTATGCGATCGAAGAGAACATATCAGCACGGTCAAAGACTATCACCAAAGAAAATGTCTGAAGACACAGCCATAACCCCTTTTATCGAAGGGAAAATGAGACACCTTTGATCGAAGAAAAACACAATATATTGTAACATCTCAGGATTTGAGGCCTCGGATAACATGATCTTAAAAGGAATGATTGGACTACCCATATCACCAAGGTACACCTCCTTTTCTGGGATCCCATCACTAAAAAACTCCATAGTTAAGCGTGCTCGGCTTGGAGTAGTACTAGGATGGGTGACCAGTCGGGAAGTTGCCCCCGGCTTGCGCATGAGTGTGGATAAAGCGCGTAGTTAAGGCTAGTGGTGGTCTGTGGGGCCATTCGTCATTCCTGAAACTCTACTAGAGCCTAGGGCAGTGGGCTCGGGCATTACAAATGGTATCAGAGCCATAACCCCTCCAGTATGTGGGGCCCACATGGGCATGACATGCCACTCTTGAGTCGTGCGGTCCAGGCATGTAGGAAAGGGTTGTCCATGGTTGACGTAGCCACCCTTGTGTTGGTATTCTGTGATCGGGAGCTGGGTGTCCATGGGGCATTGTGGGTCTGCACTGAAATGGGGAAGAGATTATGAGGCTTTATAGTTGAGCCTTAATGAGGACGTCAAGAGTCTAATTGGGGGAGATTGTAACATAGGATTTGAGGCCTCGGATAACATGATGTTAAAAGGAATGATTAGACTACCCATATCACCAAGGTGCACCTCCTTTTTCGGGAGCCCATCACTAAAGAACTCCATAGTTAAGCGTGCTCGGCTTGGAGTAGTACTAGGATGGGTGACCAGTCGGGAAGCTGCCCCTGGCTTGCGCATGAGTGTGGATAAAGCGCGTAGTTAAGGCTAGTGGTGGTCTGTGGGGCCAGTCGTCATTCCTAAAACTCTACCAGAGCCTAGGGCAGTGGGCCCGGGCGTTACACTTGAGGCATCAAGCCAAAATCTCATATTGATGCATTAAAAGTACTAACTACTAACTCCAAGGACCTGAGAGTACAGAGACGACACATAGGACTTTCTATACAAAACATGACAGCCAGTGCCTCCACCTGGAATATCACTGTTGTCCCTGTTGTTGCTGCTGCTCTTTCCCTGCTATGGGGTTCCTATCTCTTCTTCTGCGTTTACCTAAAAAGTTGGATCCCACGGGGGTGAGACAATTGAAAATTGTCCCAGCGAGAGATATAACTCTCTGCCAAAAATATTATTATTGCATATTGATAGAATAAAATGGAGCAGGAGTTCTTTTATATCAACAACAGTATTAATCATTGTATGAACAGAATAGGATAATCTCCTTTCTTAAGGAGAACATTGCATCCACCCATGGTAGAATTGTACATCATCTATCTACTTTGCAAGGAATGTAAGGGATCATAAATATATCATCTATCACCTGAAGATGCATAAAGAAATGTAACATCAGCCAATGATTTTTGTATTCAATCCTTAAGCAAACATACTATACGGCTGATTACATTTTACAGTCACACTTATGCCCTGAGGATATGAGGTATACCACTCATACTCCAACCGACCACTGTGAAGTCAAAATCGGTGTCATACAAGGTCAATGGAAGAGCCAGTTGCCATGACCTCCCTTGTTACGACCCCACCTCCCGATAACCCCCAATTAAGGGAGACCGAGAGGTCGAAGCCGCACCCATGACTTCTTGATCAAAGGTTCGGCAATTAACCAAGAATAATTATCAAATTTTAACATACTATACTGAAAGCTGTAAGAAAATAAATTTTTGCATACCTTTTGAAAACTTGGATCTCTAAACTTCTATCCACACTGATACTAATCTATCTAATCCTCATTTGCACTTTAATTCTCATTTAGTATCACATGTGCCACTTTACTGTTTGTTCTTTTCATTATACCTAAAACGCCGACAAATAAAACGTCGGTCAGCCGTAGCTGGTATGTGGGGGAAACAAATAAATATGCAACTATGGTAACAATGTAATCACTCAATTAATCATTTAACAATCAAGATTACATTTTAAGCCAAACTACTCAATCCATACCTATCCACAACTCTGTGTTGTCCCTGTAAGGACTTATATGGTACCACTATAAAGGTGACTTGATGGACCTACCCTCTAGGCAGCCAAAGTCATTCATGACCTGATGGACCTACCCTCTAGGTAGCCATGTACTAGGTCAGCCATTACGACACAGAGGGAACCAGGATCTGAGCTAGTAGGCACATATCTTATGTGATAATCATAGTCACTTTATAGTTGCAAGAAATAAATAAACATCCAACAGTTTAGTTGCATTCAATGCGATTAAACATCCAAGAATCCATCGGGAAACTAAAGCGGTTATTCATAATCGTAACCACATACCTGATTTGATGAGTCATGCAGATTATTCAACATATACTTCATGTATATACAATCAACCCATTCAGCAGATCCAAGCAAGTAATTCAATCATCACATAATTCCTGAAAAGAATATGTACTCTATTTATTACACACTTTATCAAGAATCTACTTTATTGACTTGGATTCTCTTTCTAGGGTTTCTAATCCGCATTAAGGTTCCATTAATACTCATTAGGGTTTCTTAGACCAATTTCTCAAACTTTATCCCTTTTAGATCAACAACCCTAAAATACTCTTTTCTACTCATGTAAACCCTAATTGCTCAAACTATTCATTTTAATAGTCTTTTATACCCAATCTGACTTAGGATCATCATATCCTTATTT
Source organism: Alisma plantago-aquatica (assembly GCA_963693085.1). Classification (NCBI taxonomy): domain Eukaryota; kingdom Viridiplantae; phylum Streptophyta; class Magnoliopsida; order Alismatales; family Alismataceae; genus Alisma; species Alisma plantago-aquatica. The sequence continues at coordinate 318,460,917 of OY856413.1, read as the reverse complement.
ATTCATGGATTTGAACAATTAAAACATTTAAAAGTCATATTCACTTAAATTAGGGTTTTCAATCTCATTAATGCATAATCATGCACAAAACCCTAACTTAAGCCAATTATATAAAAAGATCATTTTTTTCGATCCGATTTTCTCTTTTATTAACAACAGGTTAATATCATCTTGAATTAACCATTGAATAACATTAAATCCATCTATCATCAAATCTAAGGGTTTTTCTTTAATTAAATCATTAAAGATGATAACTTTATGTATTTTTCCAATTTCAAGCATATAAACTCTAAATTAGACAAATCATGTGCAAAGTTCTTCCTTTTTGAACATAATGTACCTTTTTACATTTAACAGGTTAACATCAACTCTAATGATCCATTAAACCCTATTAAACACATTAAGCGTATCAAAATAGGGTTTATTAATCTTCAATTCATTAAAGATGATAATTTACACTATATTTCGAACTATGATCAGATTCAGGCTACAAAACTATTTTTATTGGATTCCTTGTGTTCTTCTGATCAAAATTCATATATAAACTTTTGTCATCCGAGCTACGAATAATGAGATATGATTTTTGCAACGTTTACTTACCCTGGCCAATCGGATTGCGCCACGTCATGCAACACATGCAACGTTGTTTGATAGAATTAGAATCGAAAGACGCTTCTGCCCTTCACTTGAGTGACCCGTCCTTTGTATGGCCGAGGGTAGAACCGTCCAATTGCACTTTGGGATTCTTCAACCTTGCGCTGCCTGACCTGGCCGCCGATCCCAGCCCTAGCCGTGATTGGGGTAGTCTCTCTCCCCCCTCCTGGACCCAAAGCGCACCGTGGACTGCCTTCCTGCCTCTGACCCTCTCTATCACAGCCGCCCTAGCCCCGAGCCGTGGCCCAGATGGCCGCGTGCTGGGCGCCGAACCTGCAACTATGGCTGCACTGCAGCTGCTTGCGGGATCTCTTGCCACCTCTTCCAAGCATGAAACCCACTAGAAAGGTCGCCCTACCTCTGCCACATGCTGTCGTTCTTGGGGCACCGCCCTGCTCACAACCAACATAGCTGATCTGGGCTGCACGGATCTGCAACCCTTGGCCGGAGTTGCAGCTGTGCGGCCGCTGCTGCGCCCGAGCTAGTGTGCGGCCGTACTAGCAAGGCCTCTTCCTCGTACCACAGAGCAAACAAACCACCATAGCAACTCCCTCTAGCCGCCTCGTGTCTCTACATTCTCGATGCTCCTCATGTTAGGGTTTTTATGAAGAAGATGAAGAAGACGAAGAAGGGAGAGAGAGAGTTTCCATGGAATTCCCTAAAACTCGATCCATATGCTCTCTCCCCTTATATAGGGGTGGCTATCCACACCCTAAGATCTCCCTCAAAGAGCCAAAAGGTTCTATTCCCAATAGGATTCGTATTCCTTCATGGAGAAGTAGTTCTTCTCTCTCCTATCTCTCCTTTGGTATATCCTATTTCTTGAATAATTAGGAATTCGAATTTCTTCTTACTTATTCTCTCTTTCCTTGCTTTTTAATCCATTGACAAAGAAATTCTATTTCTTTTAATCAAAATTACTTTCTTTTTAACAATACCTCATAATTCATTAATAATGCAACACATTATCCTCTTATTTTGCCTTTTTAGTATTTTCTCTTTCTTTCCTCTTTATTGGGACTCCTTGAATCCCAAGAAACTCTAAGATTTCGAAATTACTTTTTAAGGATACTTATTATCCTTCTAGATGCATCTATATGCATTATTTCACATTATCTTGATTATTTCTTATTAAAATATCTCTTTTTGAGGATTTCTCTTTATTTCTCTTTTATTTTCCTCATTGGTATTCCTTTTATCATTAGGAATCCTTGTAACACGAAATTCCACAAAGGATCTCCTAATTACACCTTTTCCCACTTATTTCCAATATTTTAACATTATTTTCAATCTCTTTCTTATTAAAGAAATACTTAATTAAACTTTTCTTCTCTTATTTCTTTCTTTTTACAACTTTGGACTCCTTGGAACCCAAGGAACCCAAGAGACACGAAATCCTCTTTGTATTTGTGTTCTAGATGTTTCTACATATTTCTTTTCTCGAATATTCAATTATTCATTCACTAATTGAATTTTCTTTGTTATTTCCTTGTTATTGGGCCCAATAGCCAATAAAGCCCACAACACAAACATCAAGGCTATTGTAAACGAAATCCATTTATTTGAATCAAATTATATCATTATTTGTTCAAATATCTTTAATATGAGAAATTACATTTCTCACCAATTGAACCCAAAAATTGGGGTTATAACGTCCTTCCCCTCTTATAGGAATTTTGTCCTCAAAATTCAGGCAAGCAAACAAACAATTCAGGATAAGACTTTTCCATGTCCATCATTGGCCCCTATGTGGCTTTGCCGTACTCATGGCATTTCCAAAGAACCTTTATCATCACATATTCTTTTCTCTGAGTTCTTTCATCTTGGCGTCTATAAACTACACAGGTGACTCAGGCCATTTCAGCCTCCCTTGGGGCTCACTAGGTTCATTGCTTAGCACATGGTCATGGTACCTCACATAGTGCTCTAAATTGGACACATGGAAACATATCCCATTACTCTATCCTGAGGGGTATGGTCAAACCTAACCTTCTCCACCCATCCATCTCTAATGGACCCATGTATCGGGGACTTAGCTCTCTTAGATATAATTTAGAGGGGTCAGATTTTCATGTCACATATTCTCCCATAGTAACTTGTATGTCAGTCTACTTTGCATTTGCTCACGACTCTCATCGTCTCTAGGCTCCATTCAGCCCTTGCACAATCAAAGTGACTTTATCTACACACACTGTGGTCCCTTTTCTAACCATCATGTGGTACTTTTCTAACCATCATGTGGTCCTTTCACCAACATCACCTTACTGAAGTGGTGATCGACACAACCTCCCTTACAGAGTTTCATATAGAACCCGATACTGGCTATGGTGGTCATTGTCACATCTTTCATAGGACAAGAACTGTCTCTAGATATCACCCTGAACGATCACACATGCCCTAATCAGACCCTTTAATCTGGATCATACTAACCATAGTTAGGGGTGATAAACTATACTAACATTGAGTTCTTCATGTATCTACTTCCACTTTATGGAAGTGAACCTCTAGGTCAAACTCAAGATCCCATGAACTCACATCATGGTGTAGTTGAACCATCTCTCTCATGAGTAGTTCAACTAGATTTGTCCCTCAATCGAGCTCTTCCTTTCTCATATTATCTAGGTAAGGCGACCTACCATAACCCATATTGCATCTCGACCTTCTTTGGCCCAGGGAAGACCTATCACAACATCCATAGTGTTGAGCTCCCATTCCCTCTTAGGGACTCTTTTGTCCTCTATATCGATACACTGGGTTACTGGGGTTCATCCTTTACCTCCTGGCTTGCATGGTCATAACCCACATGCAACTTCATCTTAAGCATACAAAGTGCTATTGCCATTTTCCATGGTGTACAATGATCTTCAATCATGATTTCCTGTATGTCATGATTCTTCCAAGATCGATTCCTCTAAAACCCTAAACCACTCTAGTCTGGGTTTCATCACCTTCTCTTCCAAAGAAGTACATCTGAGGTTTTACTACCATCCTTTCATTACATCCAGGACTATACTAGCTAACCAAACAACCATAACTTTTCAATGTATCCTGTTACATCTGAGTGTTATCCAAACACCTCTCCTTTTCGAACTTATGTTTAGCCAATCAACCCTTTCTAGCTTCTGGTCAAACAAGTTAGATGTATCTCAACCAGAGCATCCATTACCACTTCACATCCTTAACATTACACTTCCATGTATTTCACTTATCATGTCACCTCAAACTATATGTTTATCTTCATAAGAACACTCTCTGATTCCATCATCATGGTGATCAAACTCAACATGGTATAACTTATAAGTTCCACACAGCTCGTGATAAAAACATCCTCATAATGGAACTACCTCATTCCTCTTAGTGTTTACAAACCATCCATGTATCATTCACTTTACCAGGGTAGATATCTTCTCTATCCCCATATCTCATGGCAACGCTCCAACCTACATCATTTCTTATCCTTGGTGTATGACATGCATAATGTCCTATCTCTCACCCCCATAATAAGAGGAAATAAGCATTTGGCTGCAGTCCAAATACAGAGTTCTTCCTATTCCAAGAGTAGAGATGGTACATCCCACCTTGCCATTACACCTTTAAATCTAAGTTGCAACGTGCCACATATGTCTCTTCATCATAAATAGCATGATATCAAACTAGTCTTGAACCTACTGAGGTTTATATCCTTGGTCATCTCCTCTAGGTCTATAGGGTACCGACTCTTTTGGGGTCATCCCTCTTCCCTCATGCATCAAGAGAGTGCCCACTCATCTGCCCTTTGGGACCCATGAGTTCATGAAGGTGATCAATCTCCTAACCCATGGCCCTCAGACAATGATAGTTGTTACCTCCCGACCCTATGGTCATGTGCAACTGGGGAATTAGGCAACTCCTACTTTCATCGGTCTTATCCCTACCTGACCCTAGGATAGACTTAGGATTCTCCATTACAGAACATGTTCACTTAGAACATTACCCAAGTCTTCATCATCTCTCTTTCTGCATTCATGGGCTGACTCTCATCCGTTCATAGGCATCATGGCAACTTGCCTACCTTGGTCAAGCCCCATACTGGTTACCTCTATGGTAACACATTCACATGCAATAGAGATGGATATCTACGGGTCTATAGATTCAATCTAATACTATGTACCTTTCACTTAGCTTCTCAAGATCCTATGAGACCTCTTTAGGTTACCTTGAACCAACAAAACTGATATACACCCTTCCAAAGGGGTCCCTCTCCCAGGATGGGAGGAAAACTATCTCTTGACAACAAGGTCACAAAAGCTCTTAGGTCTAGGGTTTACATCTACATGAGCCTACTTAACCCTACCAGGCTATTAAGGCACAAGCAAATCACCTACTGTACCATGCTAGGTCATACTTATCCTTCTTTCCTCGATGTTGGATCAAGATCAAACTTTCCCTTTATCATCAACCTAGTTGTGAGGGGTTCTAAGGAACTCAACTTCTATAGGTACACATCAACCTTAAACTTAAGGGGCTTCCCCTTTTCCTCTATACATGAGGAGTACCATGCTCGCTTCTATAGGAACTCAACTTCTTATTATGAGCATTAGGTACACTACTCCCCCTCTTAGATCAGGGACCCTAGGTTCACTTGTAGATGTCCAATCGCATGCTTTGTCTCTTAACTACGAACCAAGCATGCAAAAGGCATGACATGCACTTCCTGTCATCCTTCAACTCGAGCAACACTTAGGGTTGGGTCCTCCTTAAGGACAACCAACAAGGTACAAGGCCTCATAACCTACTACTGAACTTTTCTAGGTCTAAGGAACTCTTTTTCCTACTTCAGAAGGTAAACACCTATATCAGAGGCACATAGGCACCAGATGCTTCATCTTCACTCTCTAGGGTTTGGTCCCTCTAAATGCAACCAAGATATCATCAACTTATGAGGCAACCACTGTCATCCATTGTTCAGGGTTTTCGGCTTCCAACCTTCTTGCTGGGTTTCCTGCTCTCTCTAGAGCTAACCCTACATCCAACCTTACCATTAGAGGTCCTTTCTTCATGAAGGATCATCCTCAAAAGCATTCTCTACGTGGTTGAAGCCTAGGTTCGAACTTATGGTTGCTCAAGATCATCCATAACCCTTTATGCTCCATCATAATTCCTTATCCAGGGTTTCATCCTACCGTCAGCACTATGGCGTGCCCTAGGTGCCAGCTATGCCCTACTTGCACAAGTCCATAGGGTTTCTATGATCCTTCACTAACATCATCATCTAAGGAGCTATCCTTTACCCTAACATGCACGACCCTTCCCAGGGTTGGGTTTCCAAAGGTGCTAGGTCACCCATGGATCATATGGCATCCCAAAGGCATGTCCTTTTAAACACCTGGTCCAACTCATCTCTCTCTAACCTTCACTTAGGGTTAGGGTTAGCATCATCCTCAGGGGATGTGCTAGGTCTCTACTTGCAATGGAGATCTCTATCTCCAAGACTAACTCATCCTCCTGACAAGAAGGTCTAGCCTCAGGTCTCTTTTGAGAACATGACATCTTATGTCATACGACCTAAGCATGTATCTATTATTTATTTTGAGCTTAATCTATTAAGCTTATGTCCATGACATCTTATTTACATGCCTTTCATTAATTTTTTGGAGGATTCCTTAAACCTTACCCATACCTCAAGAGGGTGAGGAGAAGAAGGAAAACCCTAATCCTTTGTGTCCTTATTAGAATTTTGTGATGAGAAGGGATGAATAAGATGAGAAGTCCTAAAGGTATCTTATTTTGATTCATACCCTAAGACTTTGGCCAGGCGGTCACACGGGTTCGGGAGTCCTCATATTCTGACTAGCGGTGCAGAGGAAAATCTTGCCAGCCCTCGGTCGTGATCCCTTTCTAGACACCTCCATCTTTCGGATACTCCTCTAATAACTCCCTTGGGTTCTATGGAGTTTGTAGAATTTAATAATTATTAATGGTTAACTGAGGAACCTAAGCTCTAATACCAAATGTTACGACCCCACCTCCTGATAACCCCTAATTAAGGGAGACCGAGAGGTCGAAGCCGCACCCATGACTTCTGGATCAAAGGTTCGGCAATTAACCAAGAATAATTATCAAATTTTAACATACTATACTGAAAGCTGTACGAAAATAAATTTTTGCATACCTTTTGAAAACTTGGATCTCTAAACTTCTATCCACACTAATACTAATCTATCTAATCCTCCTTTGCACTTTAATTCTCATTTAGTATCACATGTGCCACTTTACTGTTTGTTCTTTTCATTGTACCTAAAACACCGACAAACAAAACATCGGTCAGCCGTAGCTGGTATGTGGGGGAAACAAATAAATATGCAACTATGGTAACAATGTAATCACTCAATTAATCATTTAAAAATCAAGATTATGTTTTAATCCAAACTACTCAATCCATACCTATCCACAACTCTGTGTTGTCCCTGTAAGGACTTATACGGTACCTCTATAAAGGTGACTTGATAGACCTACCCTCTAGGCAGCCAAAGTCATTCATGACCTGATGGACCTACCCTCTAGGTAGCCATGTACTAGGTCAGCCATTACGACACAGAGGGAACCAGGATTTGAGCTAGTAGGCACATATCTTATGTGATAATCGTAGTCACTTTATAGTTGCAAGAAATAAATAAGCATCCAACAGTTTAGTTGCATTCAATGCGATTAAACATCCGAGAATCCATCGGGAAACTAAAGCGGTTATTCATAATCGTAACCACATACCTGATTTGATGATTCATGTAGATTATTCAACATATACTTCATGTATATACAATCAACCCATTCAACATATCCAAGCAAGTAATTCAATCATCACATAATTCCTAAAAAGAATATGTACTCTATTTATTACACACTTTATCAAGAATCTACTTTATTGACTTGGATTCATTTTCTAGGGTTTCTAATTTGCATTAAGGTTCCATTAATACTCATTAGGGTTTCTTAGACCAATTTCTCAAACTTTATCCCTTTTAGATCAACAACCCTAAAATACTCTTTTCTACTCATGTAAACCCTAATTGCTCAAACTATTCATTTTAATAGTCTTTTATACCCAATTTGACTTAGGATCATCATATCCTTATTTATTCATGGATTTGAACAATTAAAACATTTAAAAGTCATATTCACTTAAATTAGGGTTTTCAAGCTCATTAATGCATAATCATGCACAAAACCCTAACTTAAGCCAATTATATAAAAAGATCATTTTTTAGATCCAATTTTCTCTTTTATTAACAACAGGTTAATATCAGCTTGAATTAACCATTGAATAACATTAAATCCATCTATCATCAAATCTAAGGGTTTTTATTTAATTAAATCATTAAAGATGATAACTTTATGTACTTTTCCAATTTCAAGCATATAAACTCTAAATTAGACAAATCATGTGCAAAGTTCTTCCTTTTTGAACATAATGTACCTTTTTACATTTAACAAGTTAACATCAACTCTAATGATCCATTAAACCCTATTAAACACATTAAGCATATCAAAATAGGCTTTATTAATCTTTAATTCATTAAAGATGATAATTTACACTATATTTCGAACTATGATCAGATTCAGGCTATAAAACTATTTTTATTGGATTCCTTGTGTTCTTCTGATCAAAATTCATATATAAACTTTTGTCATCCGAGCTACGAATAATGAGATATGATTTTTGCAAAGTTTACTTACCCTGGCCAATCGGATTGCGACACGTCATGCAACACATGCAACGTTGTTTGATAGAATTAGAATCGAAAGATGCTTCTGCCCTTCACTTGAGTGACCCGTCCTTTGTATGGTCGAGGGTAGAACCGTCCAATTGCACTTCGGGCTTCTTCAACCTTGTGCTGCCCGACCTGGCCATCGATCCCAGCCCTAGCCGTGATTGGGGTAGTCTCTCTCCCCCCTCCTGGACCCAAAGCGCACCGTGGACTGCCTTCCTGCCTCTGACCCTCTCTATCGCAGCCACCCTAGCCTGGAGCTATGGCCCAGATGGCCGCGTGCTGGGCACCAGACCTGCAACTATGGCTGCGCTGCAGCTGCTTGCGGGATCTCTTGCCACCTCTTCCAAGCACAAAACCCACTGGAAAGGTCACCCTACCTCTGCCACATGTTGCCGTTCTTGGGGCACCGCCCTGCTCGCGACCAACATAGCTGATCTGGGCTGCGCGGATCTGCAACCCTTGGCTGGAGTTGCAGCCGTGCGGCCGCTGCTGTGCCTGAGCTAGTGCGCGGCCGTACTAGCAAGGCCTCTTCCTCGTACCACGGAGCAAACAAACCACCATAGCAACTCCCTCTAGCCGCCTCGTGGCTCTACATTCTCGATGCTCCTCATGTTAGGGTTTTTATGAAGAAGATGAAGAAGACGAAGAAGGGAGAGAGAGAGTTTCCGTGGAATTCCCTAAAACTCGATCCATATGCTCTCCCCCCTTATATAGGGGTGGCTATCCACGCCCTAAGATCTCCCTCAAAGAGCCAAAAGGTTCTATTCCCAATAGGATTCTTATTCCTTCATGGAGAAGTAGTTCTTCTCTCTCCTATCTCTCCTTTGGTATATCCTATTTCTTGAATAATTAGGAATTCGAATTTCTTCTTACTTATTCTCTCTTTCCTTGCTTTTTAATCCATTGACAAAGAAATTCTATTTCTTTTAATCAAAATTACTTTCTTTTTAACAATACATCATAATTCATTAATAATGCAACACATTATCCTCTTATTTTGCCTTTTTAGTATTTTCTCTTTCTTTCCTCTTTATTGGGACTCCTTGAATCCCAAGAAACTCTATGATTTCGAAATTACTTTTTAAGGATACTTATTATCCTTCTAGATGCATCTATATGCATTATTTCACATTATCTTGATTGTTTCTTATTAAAATATCTCTTTTTGAGGATTTCTCTTTATTTCTCTTTTATTTTCCTCATTGGTATTCCTTTTATCATTAGGAATCCTTGTAACACGAAATTCCACAAAGGATCTCCTAATTACACCTTTTCCCACTTATTTCCAATATTTTAACATTATTTTCAATCTCTTTCTTATTAAAGAAATACTTAATTAAACTTTTCTTCTCTTATTGCTTGCGTTTTACAACTTTGGACTCCTTGGAACCCAAGAGACATGAAATCCGCTTTGTATTTGTCTTCTAGAGGTTTCTACATATTTCTTTTCTCGGATATTCAATTATTCATTCACTAATTGAATTTTCTTTGTTATTTCCTTGTTATTGGGCCCAATAGCCAATAAAGCCCACAACACAAACATCAAGGCTATTGTAAACGAAATCCATTTATTTGAAGCAAATTATATCATTATTTGTTCAAATATCTTTAATATGAGAAATTACATTTCTCACCAATTGAACCCAAAAATTGGGGTTATAACATCCCTTATCTCGGTCAGTACGAGATTCGATGCAGGACATCTTGTGTCTCTGCTAAATAGATTTCCAGGGTATACTGGAAACTTCGCTATAGAGTTACAGTGGTGGTTGTACTCTCTTCGCAATCGAGAGATTTCATGTTTATCTCACATCGATCTGACATTAATATTATCGGGAGATTCGTGATACATCCATCCCAGCTTCGGGGGATTAGTGATACATCCACCCCAACATATATAATGAAGGATTGAGAGATTTAATGTTTATCTCGCATCAATTCCGTCATTAGGGTGTAAGGATATTTTCACCCATCACCCCTGCATATTCAAAAAATATGCACTCCGGGTTATGCCGCGGAGCAACCCGTTTCACCATCAAGCAAATTCTGACACTGATGGTTATATGGCCAGGGTACTACATGATAAGATTCCACTTAATTAATTATGTGCATTACTATATTCTTTTAGCATCAGTCAAGTTCTCAAACATTATTATGACAAATGCTACAAAGAAAATATAATTCTCCTATCAAGTACTTTTCAAACATTTATAGAACATTGGGATCTTAATCCCTTGTCACATCATCTCATCATCATGATTATGGAATATGGGTATTCAAACCCTCAGTTCATAAAAGAACACTTGTTACCACTTATTAGGTAATTAATACCTTCAGGTCATCTGACCAAGGTAAACATGATATTTTCTACACAAGTATCTCACATGGCTCTCAAAGCCCATTTAGTCTCTTATTACCTCTTACTAGGCAACAATACATATAATGGCTCACAAGGCCCATAAATTATTTAAATAATTAACACATCATAACTCATACTTAGCTATGCTCATCATCTCATGATCACCTGTATGATCATTACATAATAACATTTATATCAATTACATATCAGCACTATGCAATGTAAGAGTAGCATCACTATTCCCTTATCTAGGGTTAGGATTTCTCTTACATATTATCATCATTCATTAGATTTAGGGTTTTCCATAATTAACCATTTAGGTTCTCAAGATCATATTATTAATGATCAAGCCCTAATTCGTTGCTCCACACAGCTAGGAGCCAACATTGAATCATAAGTATTTAATCATGCTTATTTACTCTCATCACTTATCATAAAATGAATTTTCAACACAAGATATAAGTTCCTCTCTCAACTTTACCAGAATATGATTACATCATACTTTATTGATTTGGCTTAACCTTTTCATAAGGCATGTTAGCCTACACTTATCAAAGTGCATTACATCTCAATGTAACAATTGACATGACACACTTCATGTGTTACTCATCCAAGCATATTGGATTTAGAATACATCAAAGTGTATCAATCTTGAGGTGCTGGAAGTGATATCTATCATGTTTTGATGTATCACTTCCCTCATCACCTTTATCTTAAGTTCATCAACTTATCTTGTATTAGGGTATCTCCCATCCTAATATTTTATGCACTAGTTCATCACATTTATCATGTAATGTATTGGTCATAAGTCACTTATTTGAAACATGCAACCATTATCAATGATATGGACTCATCTTGAATTAAGGAATTATTGATATAAAGATATCCATTATCAACCTCTTTAGGTGTTTCACTTATCAATATATTAGTCACTATTCCATTATTAGGAATAGGGTTTTCCAACTTTATAAAATAGGGTTCACATAACATCTCCCCATATATGGGTTTCACATAGCATTACCTGAAATTAGGGTTTATCAACTCAACCCAAAGTTAGGGTTACGATTTATCATCATATTGCCCAAGATTAGGACTTCATATATCATTATATAGCATTACCCTAGGATTAGAGTTCACATCACATTTCTCTATTAGGGTTTCACTTGACATCACCCTGGATTAGGGTTTCACATGGCATTACCCTAGATTAGGATTTCACATGGCATTACCCTGGATTAGGGTTTCACATGGTATCACCCTAGATTAGGGTTTCACATGGCTTCACCCTTAATTAGGGTTTCACATGACATCACCCTTGATTAGGGTTTCACATGACTTCACCCTTAATTAGGGTTAGGACTCATCAACCTTCTCAATTAGGGTTTCATGGTCATTTTATCAAGAATCATACCCTAATTACATATTTTGTTCATGTTGAGAGTGTTGAGGTTTAACCACTACATGATTATCATACATGTATGGATTCCTCTCTCTCTCTCTCGTCCTCTCTAGGATATTAATTACCTCAAACTTGATTAGATTAGGTTAACTCAATCTTGAATGAAGGGTTATCATAGTGTATTAAGTCATTGCTTCCATAAGCATCAAAGGTTAACCATTCTAAAGGTACTAATCATCTAAGTACTTTAGAGGTACAACCACTGGATTTAACTTTAATATATGATATTAACAATCAAGGGGTTAATTGGTCTTTTACAACTTTGAGACTATTAGGTCTTCAAATGGTTTTGCTACTTTTGAACCTTCAAACGGTCTTGAGGTGCTTGACCTTCATACGGTCTTAAGGTGCTTGACCTCCATTCGGTCTTGAGGTGATTGACCTCCATTCGGTCTTGAGGTGCTTGACCTTCATTCGGTCTTGAGGTGCTTGACCTTCATTCGGTTTTGAGGTGCTTGACCTCCATTCGGTCTTGAGGTGCTTGACCTCCATTCGGTCAACTCTCCCAAATGGTCAACATGACCAAATGGTTAGGAATCAACACCTCAAACGGTTTGAAACCGTTTAGACCTCCAAACGGTCAACTCTTCCAAACGGTCAACATGACCAAACGGTTTGGAATCAACACCTCAAACGGTTTGAAAACTGTTTAGACCTCCAAATGGTCAACTCTTCCAAATGGTCAACATGACCAAATGGTTTCGATGATACCATTTGAATCATCACTTAGAGTTTGCATTGTTGGAACTAATTAAATTGAAACCATTGAATCACCATTCAACCATGAAATTACCTGACCTCAAATGGTCTTGAGGTCGTTTGGTGTCAAACGGTCTTGAGACCGTTTGACCCATCCAATCATTGAAATTGGTTGAATTCAATTAGGGTTTCTTCAATAACCCGATTTAGGGTTTGTACTCAAGGAACCTTAAAGTGTTGAACCCTTTGGAATTAATTCAATTAAGTACTATTGGATTATCATCAATCTATGACATCATCTGACCTTAAACGGTCTTGAGGTCATTTATCCTCAAACGGTCTTGAGACTGTTTGGTGTCAAACGATCTTGAGACTGTTTGCTCACCAAATGATCTTGAGATCGTTTAGTCTCAAGAGTGAAACCATTTGCCCAAGATATTCATTGAGGTATGTGCTTATGATGATGTCATCATCATCAAGCATCGATCCTTCAAAATATACTACCATTCTTATGGAAATTTCATCATTTATTCAAAGGAATTTCAAGAAGAACAAAATGATCAACAAGTCATGAAGAATTGAATGTAATAATAACATTTAAGGGTTTAAGTTATATAACCTGCCTTCAAAGTTGAAACCAAACTTCAAGATTCATGCCTTCAATGGTGAATGAAGCTTTCTGAACCTCCCAAGGCTCGTCCTCAAGCTTTTGAGTGAAAAGAATGACCAAGGTTGAAGATTAATTGGATGAAGAAAAGAAGAAATTAAGCATTGAAATTTGATTTCCACCATGAAATCAAGGTTAAAGATGACTATGGAGCTTACCTACAGGTTGGGGAACGTCCTCCTATTGCTCCTAAGCTCCCTTGTGTTCAACCAAAGCAAGGAAAGAAAGAAGGGTCGAAAAAAAAAAAGCCTTTCATATGGGTTGAAAATGGGATGTATATAAGGGAATTTCAATGACAGAGAAAGTGATAAATAATTCCTTCAACTCCCAAAATTGGTGCCACGTAATCCCCTCCATCCTTTGCATACGAATACATCTCCCCCACCTTGTAATTCCTCTTCATTATCCATGAATTAAAATAAAACAAATTAAGCACCTTAACCATTATAATAATAATATCCAAAGTTGAGTGGATATTACTTTTTCTTTAACTAATGTGAGTGGGCTCTCCACTCACTTTAGATATGTCATGGCCTTTGCAAAGGACAAGGACGTCCACACATATTCAAATTCAACCATCACATTTTTGGTTGAAGGGCGCTTCCATTAATAAATTTATTTTTGCATTAAATTGAATTAGGGTTTCAATCGTTTTCTCACTGGAAGGCGATGGTCGAGTCCCCACTCCGGCGAGTGTCGACGCTCCCATCTCCTTCCTTTGCTCCTTCTGTTGCTGGTTGGTTGGAGTTGCTTGGACGAGAGGGTCGAGTCACCACTCCGGCGAGTGTCGACGCTCCCCTCTTCCGCTCCTTGGTCCTTTTTGGGAGGTTGTTCTTTCCTTTATTCTGATGGTGGTTATGCTGGCTCCTTGCTGGATGATGATGGTCGAGTCCCCACTCCATTGAGTGTCGACGCTCCCATCTTCCTTTTTTCTGAGCTTTATAGGTTGCCTCGACTGTGTAGTGAAGGTGGCTGGCCTTGGTTCATTTTTTCTTGTGACGGCAGGGGTTTTGCTGTCCAGCTGTTGTAGCTCTATGTTTTGTTGTTTTGGCTTGTTCTTGATTGAAGGTTGGTTGGTTCGGGTTGCTTTGGTTGTCCTGCTGGCTGATGTCATGATGGAGGTTTAGTTGTGATGGTCTTTTGTTGTGCTTATGTTGGTCTGTTAGATGGAGTTTCTAGAGACAGTTCTGCTGTAGTTTGAGGTGAAGATGCTATACCTTCTGTCTTTATCTGCTCTCCATGGTGCACAGTCGCATGGATCCTTGGGTTCAGTTTTCTGTTTTCTCGAAGGATAGCTTGGATGCATATGCAGTTGGCGGTTGGGAGTAGTGCCTTTTGGTATTTTCTGTTGATAGCTGCTGATGATTTGCTCTGTTGATAGCTTCTGCTACTCCTCGGTCTGCAGTTTTTGGTTGGTTCTTGTCGAAGTTTCTCCCTGTTGTTCTTGGTTGAAGGTTGGCTGGTTCGGGTTGCTTTGGTTGTCCTGCTGGCTGATGTCATGATGGAGGTTTAGTTGAGATAGTCTCTTGCTGTTCTTATGTTGGTCTGTTAGATGGAGTTTCTAGAGACAGTTCTGCTGTAGTTTGAGGTGAAGATGCTATACCTTCTGTCTTTATCTGCTCTCCATGGTGCACAGTCGCATGGATCCTTGGGTTTAGTTTTCTGTTTTCTCGAAGGATAGCTTGGATTCATATGCAGTTGGTGGTTGGGAGTAGTGCCTTTTGGTATTTTCTATTGATAGCTGCTGATGATTTTCTCTGTTGATAGCTGTTGCAACTCTTCGGTCTGTAGTTTTTGGTTGGTTCTTGTCGAAGTTTCTCTCTGTTGTTCTTGATTGTAGGTTGGCTGCAACTGTAAGGATATACCTTCTGTCTTGAGGTGACTATCTGGTTTGAGGTGAGATGATACACCATCTGTCTTACTCCTATATTGATGGTTGAGTTCTTAAGCTAATCTTTGATGCTATGGCTCCCGGGAGTTTTGCTGATCTGCTGAAGGTTCTTTTCTGGAGGAGTTGGAGTGCTTCTGTTGTTTAGTGTTTTCCTCCTCTTTCCTCCTATTCTCAGTGTATTCTGTATAGTTATACTTCCTTGTTTTCTTTTCTTTTTCCATTTTCAGTTGAAGATGGGCTGCATTGTACAGAAACCAAAAAGAAAAATACAAAAAAATCAACACGAGTTTTCGACCGACCAAAAAAAATTAGGGTTTCAATTATGCTCAAATCTTGATTATTTTAATATCAAGATTCTCTCTCCTCCAAAGAGATTCAAATGAGACGCCCCTCTTGTTTTCTTATCTCTACTTGATACCAAGAAACATTAGGGACTCTCTAGAAGTGGTATTTTTCATATTAAACCCTAGATTTTGGGTAAATTCCACATTACACCAAAACTAGGTTTTAATGCACAAACATTGCTTGATAAGCTCTTTCTTGGTGCCCAGGCTACCACAAGCCATACCTCTAAATCATTTTCGTTCTTATGATGATTCAACACTTTAGGAACATTTTATCATGTAACATTTGCAAGTTAACCCCTCAACTTGGGTAATTTGCACTTTAGTCCAAAACAAGTAAAACATTGTTTCAACATTATTCAAATGGGACCAAAATTGAAACATAAGTTCCTCTTGAGACTTAATTACTTTTCAAAAGATAAGAGAAAGCATATAATTATCTTTATTAAACAAAACATCTAGGGTTAAAGCATAACCCAGGTCAGGGATGTTACAAATTATAAACCCCTAACAAGGATTTCGTCCCCGAAATCCCAGATAAAGGGAAACAAATATTATTCATTCACTATATCATCAGGTCTCCACATAACATCTTAATGTCATGGAGATGCCATAGAACTTTGGTCAACACAAAGCCCTTCCATACAGGGTTGTCATAGGATTTGTCACACAGGACACATACTCTACTGTTTTTTTTCATTATTGACTGTAGAGTCAACTCTATGTCAGACAATGCTTTTCTTAGTCAGAGATACCTTATACACATCTCACTTAATTCAAGTGTCAAACCTTACTGATTTATCACTTTTCTCAACTTTTAACTTTATGTGACATGATTCTTAATTCTGGGGAGTCTCCCATACTCCACATTTAGTTAAGCATTTCTCTTCCAAGAAAAGACCAGAGTTACATTTTGTCACCCACTTGTGACTACAAGTATTATCATACATCTATTGTTCCATCCAATCTGTTGACACGACACTAAACTCTCATACTGCTTGTACCAACTATCTTATTAGTTGTATATACTTTTTGTTATAAAGGGAGGTTACTTTATCAGTTAAGAATTTATCTTAGAGGTATCTTTAGAATTATTTTTATCTTGATAAGATTTTCCATAATTGTTTTTTCAATTAGTGCATCCTTATCAATGTTATGTTTTTGCTGAGCACAAACCCCTAACATGTGATGTTCATACTATTTTATGTAACTAGACTTATTTCATAGTTAGCCACTCTAGGTAACCAACATAAGTCATCTAATTAGGAGTTATGCTTTTACTTTTCCATACCACCTGATATTTCTTATATACCATAATTTCTTACTTTGGTATCCATCACATGTGTCGAAAACACATCACATCCTCATCATTTCCCAGGGTTGTTTATTAAATATAAAGGATTATCATCTCCTCTCATTATAACATGAACCTTCAATTGTTCATGAGTCATTTACTCTTGTTTCATCCTAGGTTCCTTGCTATCAGCATAGGAATTATAAGGATGATTACATGTCATTATTTTTTTCTTTGTTGTTGTCTAACATGTTTATGAACATTTCATGGTTTTATCACATTTCCCATTTCCACATTATGGGAAAAGATCTTTACTATTCACATAGACTTTATCAAACAGGGATCATCTCCCTTTTTCTTATTCTCTTATCATGAGGATTATACTTTTACTTCCTCACACATATAGATTGATCTGAGATCATCTTGGATTCAACTTTATTGTACTTAGGATGTGATAAAAATATCCATACCATATTTCTAGTTTCATTACTCTCTAGATTGTCTCAGAATGACTACTTGAGCAGAGTAATCAGAAAATAACAATCTAACAGTTCCATACTAACCCTGTCTCCAATAATTATATACCTAGCCAGGGTATACAAGTACTGAGATTATGTAGTATGCACTTTAGTTACTATCATATTCCTCACTTTTCATATCATCATAAACACATGATTTAACATTCCTGGATTTTATTCAGGCATCACTTCTATATCTCATCCTTTTCACACAGACAAGAGAAATTATAAAGCATTTAAAGGAATACTGATTAAAATATAAGTTCTCATCTTCCTTGTGTCCTTAAAGGACTAGTCAAAGGAAACTCAATAACATCTAATTTCTTATAATTAACACATATAGAATCATGAAATTATATATTAGAATGAAACTGTTTCGTCTGACCTATCTCATCTTGTAGTTTGTTTTACTACCTCAGGCTGATTCTTTTCATAGAACCTTGCCTGGGATGTCTGTCCATGTCCTCAAGTGCCACTAGAAAATTGTTTCCCCTGATGACCTTGATGTCTCTTCCTCGGTGGTTGGGTTACCATTATTTTTCCAACTGCACAATCTCTTACTAGATGTCCTACCTGTCTACACTGGTAATAGGTTCTAAGCTCTTGATATGGTCTAAAAGGTCCTTTACCCTTTCTGGGTATCCCTTTCCCTAGTGTACTAGACCTTGGTTGTATCGGGGGTACCAAAGACTTCCCCTTTTTGGAACTACTAGGCCTCTGATCCCAAGTTTGGATAGGCCTTTTCTTAATTCTTTCTCATTATACTTTCCTAGACAGTCTTTTCTGATATGTCCAGGCTGCCTACACTTATGGAAAATCCTGATTTTAGGTTGTAACCTATTCCTTTCATCAATATTCATTGCTCCAACATGCTGATGTTGAGCAAGAATCATGTTGGAGTCCAAAACTTCATCATTAGGGGCTGGTAATCTAGGTTGTATTGCTAATATATGGTCCACCATACACATTATTTCACTCCTAACCTGCCCAACAATGATATCAAAAGAAAGATTCCTTATCATAGTTGGTTCATCTTGGGGATTCTCAGGTAGTCATTCTTCTCTCGCCTGGTCCCTCGCACCTTCTGTTGGTGCAACATTATTGCTTTCAACAGCATGTTCTTCATGTGATCCAGACATCTTTAAGTTCTTCTTCTCCTATATGAGTAGAAGACACTATCAGATAAATTGGAAGACACTAGAACATACTCAACAACCTTAATCCTATGTCTCTGTAGACTCAGCGAACCTAGAGCTCTGATACCACTACATTGTTACGCACCATTCGAACAAAATGTTATTAACTAAGCGGAAGTGATCATTAACAACGGATTACTGAAAATCACTAAAAATTAAAACCTTTTTCAAAGAGATCCAATTCCAAAAAACTCTTATAACAAGAACCAAAGTATTACATATACATTCTAGTTCACAAGTACATACCATGTACCATCTCTTCTCGAGGATTACATACAATAGTTGCTTTGCTAGAACTATACATAAGCAACATAAAACCTCGAGGCATCAAGCCAAAATCTCATATCGATGCATTAAAAGTACTAACTACTAACTCCAAGGACCTGAGAGTACAGAGACGACACATAGGACTTTCTATACAAAACATGACAGCCAGTACCTCCACCTAGAATATCACTATTGTCCCTGTTACTGTTGCTGCTCTTCCCTGTTATGGGGTTCCTGTCTCTTCTTCTGCGTTTACCTAAAAAGTTGGATCCCGCGGGGGTGAGATAATTGAAAATTATCCCAGCGAGAGATATAACTCTCTGCCAGAAACATTATTATTGCAGATTGATAGAATAAAATTGAGCAGGAGTTCTTTTATATCAACATCAGTATTAATCATTGTATGAACAGAATAGGATAATCTCCTTTCTTAAGGAGAACATTGCATCTACCCATGATAGAATTGTACATCATCTATCTACTTTGCAAGGAATGTAAGGGATCATAAATATATCATCTATCAACTAAATATGCATAAAGAAATGTAACATCAACCAATGATTTTCGTATTCAATCCTTAAGCAAACATACTATACGGCTGATTACATTTTACAGTCACACTTATGCCCTGAGGAGATGAGGTATACCACTCATACTTCAAATGACCACTGCGAAGTCAAAATCGGTGCCATACAAGGTCAATGGAAGAGTCGGCTGCCATGACCTCCCTTATCTCATTCAGTACGAGATTCGATGTAGGACATCTTGTGTCTCTACTAAATAGTTTTTCAGGGTCTACTGGAAACTTCTCTATAGAGTTATAGTGGTGGCTATACTCTCTTTGCAATCGAGATATTTCATGTTTATCTCACATCGATCCGACATTAATATTATCGGGAGATTCGTGATACATCCATCCCAGCTTCGGGGGATTAGTGATACATCCAGCCTGATTAACATGGCACACTTCATGTGTTACTCATCCAAGTATATTGGATTTAGAATACATCAAAGTGTATCAATCTTGAGGTGTTGGAAGTGATATCTATCATGTCTTGATGTATCACTTCCCTCATCACCTTTATCTTAAGTTCATCAACTTATCTTGTATTAGGGTATCTCCCATCCTAATATTTTATGCACCGGTTCATCACATTTATCATGTAATGTATTGGTCATAAGTCACTTATTTGAAACATGCAACCATTATCAATGATATGGACTCATCTTGAATTAAGGAATTATTGATATAAAGATATCCATTATCAACCTATTTAGTTGTTTCACTTATCAATATATTAGTCACTATTCCATTATTAGGAATAGGGTTTTCCATCTTTATAAAATAGGGTTCACATAACATCTCCCCATATATGGGTTTCACATAGCATTACCTGAAATTAGGGTTTCTCAACTCAACCCAAAGTTAGGGTTATGAATTATCATCATATTGCCCAAGATTAGGGTTTCATATATCATTATATAGCATTACCATGGGATTAGAGTTCACATCACATCATCTCTCTAATAGGGTTTCACTTGACATCACCCTGGAATAGGGTTTCACATGGCATTACCCTGGATTAGGGTTTCACATAGCATTACCCTGGATTAGGGTTTCACATGGTATCACCCTGGATTAGGGTTTCACATGGCTTCACCCTTAATTAGGGTTTCACATGACATCACCCTTGATTAGGGTTTCACATGACTTCACCCTTAATTAGGGTTAGGACTTATCAACCTTCTCAATTAGGGTTTCATGGTCATGTTATCAAGAATCATACCCTAATTACATATTTTGTTCATGTTGAGAGTGTTGAGGTTTAACCACTACATGATTATCATACATGTATGGATTCCTCTTTCTCTCATCCTCTCTAGGATATTAATTACCTCAAACTTGATTAGATTAGGTTAACTCAATCTTGAATGAAGGGTTATCATAGTGTATTAAGTCATTGCTTCCATAAGCATCAAAGGTTAACCATTCTAAAGGTACTAATCATCTAAGTACTTTAGAGGTACAACCACTGGATTTAACTTGGATATATGCTATTAACAATCAAGGGGTAAATTGGTCTTTCATAACTTTGAGACTATTAGGTCTTCAAATGGTTTTGTTACTTTTGAACCTTCAAACAGTCTTGAGGTGCTTGACCTCCATACGGTCTTGAGGTGCTTGACCTCCATTCGGTCTTGAGGTGCTTGACCTCCATTCGGTCTTGAGGTACTTGACCTTCATTCGGTCTTGAGTTGCTTGACCTCCATTCGGTCTTGAGGTGCTTGACCTCCATTCGATCAACTCTCCTAAATGGTCAACATGACCAAATGGTTTGGAATCAACACCTCAAACGGTTTGAAACCGTTTAGACCTCCAAACGGTCAACTCTTCCAAATGGTCAACATGACCAAACGGTTTGGAATCAACACCTCAAACGGTTTAAAAACTGTTTAGACCTCCAAACGGTCAACGTGACCAAACGGTTTTGATGAAACCATTTGAACCATCACTTAGAGTTTTGAAATCAAGAAACCATCAATTAGGGTTTTGAAATCAAGAAACCATCAATTAGGGTTTTGAAATCAAGAAACCATCAATTGTTGGCATTATTGGAACTAATTCAATTGAAACCATTAAATCCACCATTCAACCATGACATGACCTGACCTCAAACGGTCTTGAGGTCATTTGACCCCAAATAGTCTTGAGACCGTTTGGTGTCAAACGGTCTTGAGACCGTTTGGTGTCAAACTGTCTTGAGTCTGTTTGGTGTCAAACTGTCTTGAGACCGTTTGACCCATCCAACGAAATGGGTTGAATTCAATTAGGGTTTCTTCAATAACCCGATTTAGGGTTTGTACTCAAGGAAACTTAAAGTGTTGAACCCTTTGGAATTAATTAAATTAAGTATTATTGGATTATCATCAATCTATGACATCATCTGACCTTAAATAGTCTTGATGTCATTTATCCTCAAACGGTCTTGAGATCATTTGGTGTCAAACGGTCTTGAGACTGTTTGCTCACCAAACGATCTTGAGATCGTTTAGTCTCAAGAGTGAAACTGTTTGCCCAAGATATTCATTGAGGTATGTGCTTATGATGATGTAATCATCATCAAGCTTCAATCCTTCAAAATCTACTGCCATTCTTATTGAAATTTCATCATTTATTCAAAGGAATTTCAAGAAGAACAAAATGATCAACAAGTGATGAAGAATTGAATGTAATAATAACATTTAAGGGTTTAAGTTATATAACCCGCCTTAAAAGTTGAAACCAAACTTCAAGCTTCACGCCTTTAATGGTGAATGAAGCTTTCTCAACCTCCCAATGCTCGTCCTCAAGCTTTTGAGTGAAAAGAATGACCAAGGTTAAAGATTGGATGAAGAAAAGAAGAAATTAAGCACTGAAATTCGATTTCCACCAGGAAATCAAGGTTGGAGATGACTATGGAGCTTACCTACATGTTGGGGAACGTCCTCCTGCTTCTCCTAAGCTCCCTTGTGTTCAACTAAAGCAAGGAAAGAAATAAGGGTCGAAAAAAAGCCTTTCATATGGGTTGAAAATGGGATGTATAGGATTTCAATGAGAGAGAAAGTGATAAATAATTCCTTCAAATCCCAAAATTGGTGCCACATACTCCCCTCCATCCCTTGCATACGAATCCATCTCCCCTACCTTGTAATTCCTCTTCATTATCCATGAATTAAAAGAAAACAAATTAAGCACCTTAACCATTATAATAATAATATCCAAAGTTTAGTGGATATTACTTTTTCTTTAACTAATGTGAGTGGGCTCTCCATTCACTTTAGATATTTCGTGGCCTTTTCAAGGAAAAAGGACGTCCACACATATGCAAATTCAACCATCACATTTTTGGTTGAAGGGCACTTCCATTAATATATTTATTTTTGCATTAAATTGAATTAGGGTTTCTATTATGCTCAAATCTTGATTATTTTAATATCAAGATTCTCTCTCCTCCAAAGAGATTCAAATAAGACTCCCCTCTGGTTTTCTTGTCTCTACTTGATACCAAGAAACATTAGGGACTCTCTATAAGTGGTATTTTGCATATTGAACCCTATATTTTGGGTAAATTGCACATTACACCAAAACTAGGTTTTAATGCACAAACATTGCTTGATAAGCTCTTTCTTGGTGCCCAGGCTACCACAAGCCATACCTCTGAATCATTTTCATTATTATGATGCTTCAACACTTTAGAAACATTTTATCATGTAAAATTTTCAAGTTAACCCCTCAACTTGGGTAATTTTCACTTTAGTCCAACACAAGTAAAACATTGTTTCAACATTATTCAAATGGGACCAAAATTGAAACATAAGTTCTTCTTGAGACTTAATTACTTTTCAAAATATAATAGCAAGCATATAATTATCTTTCTTAAACAAAACATCTAGGGTTAGAGCATAACCCGGGTCAGGGATGTTACAATGATAGACATGATGGTGCGGCTACACATGTTGTCCTAGATGTGCCTTCAAATGGAGATGAGGATTTTCATCCAAAGGATGATTATGACAATGACCCCATTGACATAGATTCTCTAGATCTTTAGTTCATAGTCTATGAGTTCTCATATATATCTCTTTTTGTAGACTTCCATGTATTGAACATTTGGGCATTGTATCTGAGGCATACTATTTTCATATCTAGTTGTTTTCCGCTGGTTTGTAGTTTTCCTATCGAGATGACATATCTATGTTGTAATATTATTTTCTATACCTTAACTCTTTGGTTGTCTATATCCTATGGGTTCTTGGTATGTGTTACCATATTTTTATTATGACTCTAACATGTGTGTTCTCTCTGAGTCTTCTGTTTGGTGCTTGCTATTGCTTGCTTATTGAGTTTGTTCCTATGGATAAGACATGTGTTTTTTAGCTCTTCTACCCCCACCTTTTTGCTATGACAAAGGGGGATAAATAATCTCAATAATATTTCTTTGTGATCCTTTTCTAGTCTATTCTCTGAAATATCATGTGAATTGTAAGAGGACTCAATAGTATATATGTGTGTTATGGTTACTTTGTTTTTTGAAAGATACTAACCATACAGGTGAAGGAAAAGAGAAATTGAGGTAAGAATGAATTAAGGGGGAGCAATTTCTATTGTTCATTCATGTATCCCCTTACAATTCACAAGCTAAAAGTTTAAATTTTGAATTCTTTTCAATATGTTGAGGAATGGTTTGTCATCTTCAAAAAGAGGGAGAATGTTGACCTATGTGTTATACATTGTCCATGTTTTGATGATGACTTAACCATTCCATTCATTTGTATCTAATATGTCTATTTGATATTGATTTCAAGTATTAGGTACATGAAAATGATCAATTCAATGAAGCCCTAGCTTGATCAAGTTCAAGTCAAAAGCAATGCAAATGCACCTTTGCGGAAATAGCTTTAAATGACTTAGGACAATTTTTGTAATCATTTGTATTGATGCTATGGCTTGTAACTAAGATGGGAAAAATAAAGATAACTTAATTTGAATGTTTAATCACTCTAATTAAAAATTTTAAAAGTCATCACAAAGTTCCTGTTCGGGCGAGTTTCATCCTTGATAAACTCGACTGACACCCTTGATGAATTTTGGGAATGTCCAGGTTTGGCCGAGTTTATTTCAAAATAAACTTGATCGACACCCTGCACAAGCAAATTGATTTTAAGCGATTGATTGATCTCATCTAGGATAAACTCAATCGACAACTCAAAATTAGCGTGTCGCATAGTGCTATTAGTTGAGTTACCTTTATTGAAACTCGACAGACTATACTGTATGGAATGTGTAAAAAAAGTGATTCTAGTCATTGGAGTGTTGCAAGCATCAAAACTAGATCCATTACAACACCCCAAACAACTAGGAAACATTCCTAAGTTTCTCTAGTGGCTAGTGGACATCCCCAACTATATATAAGAAACCTTAGACTTCATTCCAAGTTTGCTCCTTCATGCAATTCAAGATCCTAGCTATAATTGAGTGCATTTTGTCCACTAGAGCCCCTTTCTATCTCTTGCTTACACTTCAAAATGTCCATATGATTGAGATAGGCTATGTGTGAAAGAGATACTCCATTATAATCTTGTAAAGATATCAAAGATTCTCTTTCCCCCACCCATTTCTTCAAGCAAAGTTGGTGAAAAGCTTCTCTAAGGTGAAGGAGAAGGTGAAAGCTTCTCCAAGTTGAAGGAGAAGGTGAAGGCTGAAGTTCCTTGAGTAGAGTGGGTAATTCCTTCAAGGCAGAAGACTCGTTGCAAGAAGGGGATTGTGGCATCCAACTTATAAAAACATGAATTACTTAAACGGAAGCAATCGATAACAACAAAATTACTGAAAATCACTAAAAATTTAAAACTTTTTTCAAAGAGATCCAATTCCAGGAAACTCTTATAAAAATAACCAAAGTATTACATATACATTTTGGTTCACAAGTACATTCCATGTACCATCTCTTCTCGAGGATTACATACAACAGTTGCTTTGCCAAACTATACATAAGCAAACATAAAACCTTGAGGCATTCAAGCCAAAATCTCAGATCGAAGACAAAAGCACTATCTACTGACTCCGAGGACCTGAGAGTTAAGAGATGACACATAAGACTTTCTATACCAAACTTGACATCCAGTGGCTCTACCTGAGATGTCACTGTTGTCCCTGTTGTTGCTGCTACTATTGTTCCCTTGTTATAGGGTATTTGCCTCTCTCCTGCGTTTACCTAAAAAGTTGGATCCCACGGGGTGAGACAATTGGAAATTGTCCCAGCGAGAGATATAACTCTCTGCCAGAAACATTATTATTGCAGATTAGCAGAATAAAACTTGAGTAGGAAATCTATTATATTAATAGTAGTATTAATCATTATATGAACAGGATATGATAATCTCCTTTCTTAAGAAGAACATTGTATCTACTCATGATAGAATTATACGTCATCTATCTACTTTTCAAGAAATGCAAGTAATCATAAATATATCATCTATCAACTAAAGATGCATAAAAGAAATGTAACATCACCCAATGATTTTCGTATTCAGTCCTTAAGCAAACATGCTATACGGCTGATTACATTTTACAACCATACTTATGCCCTGAGGAGATGAGGTAAACCGCTCATACTCCAACCGACCACTGTGAAGTCGAAATCGATGCCATGCAAGGTCAAGGGTAGAGCCGGCTACCATGACCTCCCTTATCTCAGTCAGTACGAGATTCCATGCAGGACATCTTGTGTCTCTACTAAATATCTTTCTAGGGTATACTAGTAACTTCGCTATAGAGTTACAGTGGCGTGTTGTACTATCTTCACAATCGAGAGACTTTATCATAATCTCACATCGATCCGGCATTAATATTATTGGGAGATTCGTGATACATCCATCCCATTATCGGGGGATTAATGATACATCCACCCCGACATATATATAATGAAGGAAGAGATATTTAATGTTTATCTCGCATCAATTCCTCCATTAGGGCGTAAGGTATTCACGCCCATCACCCCCACATATTCAAAGCATGTGTTTCGGGTTATGTCGCGGAGCAACCTATTTCACCATTCAGCAAATTCTGACACTGATGGATCTATGGCCAGGGCACTACATGATGAGATTTCACTTGATTAATTTTGTGCATTACTATGCTCTTTTAGCATCAGTCAAGTTCTCAAACATTATTATGGCAAATGTTACAAAGAAGAGTACAATTTATCTACCAAGTACTTTTTAGCACTTTATAGAACATTGGGATCTTAATTCCTTGTCACATCATGGGCATTCTCGTCCCTTAACATCTCATCATCATGATTATACCCTCAGTTCATCAAAGAACACTTGTTACCACTTATCTGGTAACTAATACCTTCAGGTCATCTGACCAAGGTAAACATGATACTTGATGCACAAGCATTCTACATGGCTGTCAAAGCCCATTAATCTCTTGTTACCTCTTTACTAGGCAACAAAACATATAATGGCTCCCAAGGCCCATAAAGCATTTAAATAATTAACACATTCATAGCTCATACCTGGATATGCTCATCATCTCATGATCACCTATATGATCATTATATAATAACAATTATATCAATTACATATCAACACTATGCAATGTAAGAGTAGAATCACTATTCCCTTATCTAGGATTAGAATTTCTCTTACATATCATCACCATCCATTAGGGTTTTCCATAAATAACCATTTAGGTTCTCAGGATCATATTATTAATGATCAAGCCCTAATTTATTGCTCCACATAGCTAGGAGCCAACATTGATAACATAAGTATTTAATCATACTTATTTATTCTCATCACTTATCATTAAATGAATCATCAACACAGGATATGAGTTCCTTTCTCAACTTTACTAGAATATGATTGCATCATACTTTATTAACTTGGCTTAACCTTTTCTTAAGGTATGTTAGCCTTCACTTATCAAAGTGCATTTCATCTCCATGTAATAATTGACATGGTATACTTCATGTGTTAGTCATCCAAGTATATTGGATTTGGAATACATCAAGGTGTATAAATCTTGAGGTGTTGGATGTGATATCTATCATTTCTTGATGTATCACTTCCCTCATCACCTTTATCTTACTTGAGTTCATCAACTTATCTCGTATTAGGGTATTTCCCATCCTAATACTTTATGCACCAGTTCATCATATTATCATGTAATGCATTAGTCATAAATCACTTATTCAAGATATGCATCCATTATCAATTATATGGACTCATCTCAAATTAAGGCATTATTGATATAAGGTCATTTATTACCAATCCCTTTAGGTATTTCACTTATCAATATTTAGTCACTATTCCATTATTAGGAATAGGGTTTCCCATCCTTATCAATTAGGATTTACATAGCATCACCCTATATTAGGGTTTCACATAATATCACCCTACATCAGGATTTTTCATAACTTCATCCTTATATTAAAGTTTCACATAGCATTACCTGAGATTAGGGTTTCTCAACCCATAGCCTAAGATTAGAGTTATGGTTTACCATCATATTGCCCAGGATTAGGGTTCATGCACTATAACCCAAAATTTTGGTTTCACATACCTTCACCCTATATTAGGGTTAGGATTTTATGCTAAGGTTTCATATAACATTACATAGCATCACCTTAGGTTAGAGATTCATATCACATCATTGCATTAAGGTTTTACTTAACCTAACCCTTGATTAGGATTCCACATGACATCACCCTCACTTAGAGTTTATATGGCTTCACCCTTGATTAGGGTTTCATATGACATCATCCTTGATTAGGGTTACATCATTACCCTAGATTAGGGTTTCACCTATCATTGCCCTTAATTGAGGTTAGGGTTCATCAACCTTCTTAATTAGGGTTTCATGATCTCTTTATCAAGGATCATACCCTAATCACACATTTTATTCATATTGTGAGTATTGAGATTTAACCATTACATGATTATTATACATGTATAGATTTCTCTCTCATCCTCTCTGGGATGTTCATTACTCCAATCTTGATTAGATTGAGTCAATCCTTTATTCAAATACTTACTTTTAGGGTTAGCATAGTGTATTGAGTTATTTTTTCCATAAGCATCAAAAGCTAACCCCGCTATTGGGTACCAATTATTTCAATCTAACGATCTAAACCCTAATTGAACTTCATAAATTTTCAATGATGGATGGGGAAAACGGTCTCAAGACCATTTGGAGGCCATCCAAACGACCTCAAGACCGTTTCAGGTCAGGTCATATCATAATTTGATGATGATTCATTGATTTCAATTGAATCGGTTCCACAATGTTAATCATTGAAGGTTCTTCAATTTCAAAACCCTAAGTGATGGTTTCTTGATTATAAATCCTAGTTCAATTGGGTTCAAAACCCTAATTGATGGTCCAATTGAAGGGTGATTCAATGGTTCAATTGATGAATTAATCAAGGATTCAATTGATAGTCGGTTAATTGATTGAAACCTTGAATTATTTAAGTATCAAAAGACCTTTTTGGTCCATTCAGTTTTGAGAGGGTTTGGACCAAACAATCTCAAGACCGTTTGGGACCAAACGATCCCAAACCATTTGGAGACTCAATCGATCTCAAGAACATTTGGCTAAACGATTTTAAGTACAAAATTGCTAAACGGTTTCAAACCGTTAGAACCTCAAATGACCAAGACCGTTTGGAGGTCTAAACGGTCTTAGACCGTTTAGAGGTTATTCAAGCAAGACCGTTTGGGGTCTGGTTGGTCAAGACCGTTTGGGGTCTAAGTGACCAAGACCATTTAGAAAGTAATTAACCAAAACTATTTGAAAACTTAAAGTGATGAAAGATTAATTGATTCCATGTTTGATAATGATGATTATCAAAGATAAGTACAATGTTTGAAACCCTAAGGATCACTAATTGAACTATTGATTGCATTTTAATTGGCTATCTGTGGACCTTCAATTACTCAACCATACTCAACCCTAGACCTCCAAACGGTCTTGGTTGACCTCCAAACGGTCTTGAGACAGTTTGGGTGATCTCCAAACGGTCTTGAGATCGTTTGGGTTAATCAACCCAAAATTTTAAATCAACCAATTGAAATTTCAGCACTTAACCTGATTAGGGTTTGATAATTGATTAACCTTCAACTGATGAACCCTTTGGAATCAATCAATTAAATTTAATGGGTCATCAACCATCAACACTAGCATAAAAACTCCAAATGGTCAACCGTGGTCAACCCTTCCAAACGGTTTGACACTATTTGGCTTCTAACAGTTTGATGAAATTGTTTGATTTCAAACG
The DNA here is from genome assembly GCA_963693085.1 of Alisma plantago-aquatica. Taxonomy (NCBI): domain Eukaryota; kingdom Viridiplantae; phylum Streptophyta; class Magnoliopsida; order Alismatales; family Alismataceae; genus Alisma; species Alisma plantago-aquatica. Next base: position 318,430,992 of record OY856413.1, on the reverse strand, counting down.
GTTTTGTTGAAACCAAATGAACAACTTGTTGAAACCGATTGAATAGCCAATTTTTGGGAAAAGTGTCCAAGATGATGTCATCATAATCTACCTTCGTCCATGTAATTCCTAGTACTTCTGATTTCATGGAATTACCCATTTCAACACACAATAAATCAAGAAGAAAAAGGAATCAACATAATTGCAACATTGATGGTTGAATAATAATGTAAATGGGTTCAAGTTATATAACCCACCTTCAATGAAGCTTCAAAGCTCCAACTTCACGTTCCTAATGGTGAAAGAAGCTTTCTCACTCCACAAGGTTCGTTCCTCAAGCTTTTGAGTGAAATGGATTGGTTAGAAAGGAAGATTGATGGAAGAAAAGAAGAAATCCATCATTTATTTTCGATTTCCACCATGAAATCATGGTTGAAAGTGATCAAGAAGCTTACCTATAGGTTGGGGGTCGTCCTCCTGATGCTCCTAAGCTTCCTTGGTCATTTTGCAAACAAGGAGAGAAAGAAGGATCGAAAAAGCCTTTGAATTGAGTTGGAAGTGGTGTTTTTATAAGAAAATTCAATGAGAGAGAAAGTAGTAATTAATTCCTTTAATTTCTCAAATTGATGCCAAATCTCCCACTCAACTCCTTGACCACAAAGATATCCTCTTTCCCTTTGCAAACCTCTTCATTATCCATGAATTTAAAGGAAAAGAAATTAAGCACCTTAACCCTTATAATAATAATATCCAAAAATTAGTGGATATTACTTTTTCTTTATTTAATGTGAGTGGGTTATCCACTTGCTTGAGATATTTTCGTGCCTTTGCAATGGTCGTCCATTATTTTGCAAAATAATCCATCACCTTTTAATAGAAGGGCTCTTCAATTAATATATTTATTTTTGCATTAAATTGAATTATGTTTCCAATTATGCTTAAATCTTGATTATTTTAATATCAAGAATCTCTCTCTTCCAAAATGATTCAAATGAGGCACCCCTCTCATTTTATTTTCTATACATGATGCCAAGAAACATTAGGGAATCTCTAGAAGTGGTATTTTGCATATTGAACCCTAGGTTTTGGGTAAATTGCACATTACACCAAAACTAGGTTTTAATGCACAAACATTGCTTGATAAGCTCTTTCTTGGTGCTCAGGCTTTCACAAGCCATACCACTGCATCATACTCATTCCTATGATGCTTCATCATATGAGGAACATTGTATCATACAAAATTTGCAAATAAAACCCTCAACTTGGGTAAATTTCACTTTAATCCAAAACAAGTAAAACATTGTTTCAACATTATTCAAAAAGGATTGAATATTGAGATATAAGTCCCTCTTGAGCCTTAATTACTTTTCAAGAGATAAGAGCAAGCATATAATCAACCTTATTAAGAAAAAAATCTAGGGTTAAGGCTTAACCCAGGTTAGGGATGTTACAGGGATCTCCTTGAGGAAGGGGTCCAACTGCTTGCAAGAGTGGGTAAGCCCTTGTAGAGGTTGAAGACTCTACCTCAAAGATAGGTAAGACCTTGGTTGGTTAATTGGCTCCTTTTGGTCCTTAAAAAGGAAGGCTAGGTATCCTTTCCCTACAAAATAAAGGTCATATTTTATGTCTTATAAATGAATATAAGTATGCAATGGTTGCAAAATCCTAGGGCTTGACCTCTCTAGATAGTGGACTGACTTTCTCCTAGTTTGGATATTGGAACCACTCTACATAGCTTGTTCTTGTGTTTGTTCAATCTCTCTCACCATTGATATGTATGCTTAGTTGCACATCAAATTCCATATTTGCAATACTACCTCTTGAAGTAATTTGAAGGTCTAATTGATTTTGATTAATAATTTTTTAGCTCTATTCACCCCGCTCTAGAGCCCATGGATCCAAAACTTTCAACATAACTATTTTAAAACATCTTAAATATCTAATACTTTGTGAATATAACTACTAGTATGGTTAACTTTATCCACCTAAGCTTGCTAAATAAGAATATGCTTAATTTCCCACTCCATTGATATCCTTACCCTCCCCTTTCCCTTATCCAGTTATGAACATTGTTTACAAGGAAGGTAAAGGGTATTGGTTCTAATATCTACACTACTGGCTTGTCTAATTTATGTATATGATAAATTGAAGTGTCAAGGTGCTCTAGAATGACTATCACCAATCTAAATTGATTTTAATGAATCTTTTACAACCTTATACATATAGATTAAATGAATTCAAAATATATTTAATTGAGGCAATATATGTTGCATATACAAATACTCCAAATGTTGTTGTATGAACAATCAAATTTTTCCCAACAAAAGTAGAAAGCTAAATCGAAATGATATTAAATGGTCCTTACACCATAAAAATTATATTTACTGACATGTATATATATGTATATGTATATGTATATGTATATGTATATGTATATGTATATGTATATGTATATGTATATGTATATGTATATGTATATGTATATGTATGTATATACATATTCATTTTATATATATATATATATATATATATATATATGTGTGTGTGTGTGTGTGTGTGTGTGTGTGTGTGTGTATACACGATATATATATATATATATATATATATACATATATATATATCGTGTATACACACACACACACACACACACAGATATATATATATATATATATATATATATATATATATATACGTAGCTGCCAAATGTTGGCATAATTATTAAATTCATCATAAGAAAAGTACGCAACACTACTACAAATACAAACCAACATTGTCAAGAATATATTATTATTGTGTTAAAAAAAGTCTTACGATTCTAAATGTTATTTTGTATACAATCAAATCACTAAAAGAAAAGTATAAAACAACAAAAATAATTAGTTTGATGGATTGAACTTTTGGAATTCCCAAATAGTTAATGACATACATGAATTCATGCATGTTGAGTTATTTTGAGAGTTATAAGTCCTTTGGAAAAGCTGGGATGGTGAATATTGATGTTGACATCATGATTAAGATCCTTAAATGTATGCCTTTTTGAGGTATTTATTTGACAAGTTATGTAGTTGGATCTTGGCATTAAAATTTAATGGAAAGTAGATCGAGTGATGAGGAAGATATAGTGCAAATTAGGTGATTTGTTTGAATGCTCCTAATAGGAAATATTTAGGCTTGAATATGGTGAAATTCTTAATATACTTGGTGATCAATGAACAAGGCTTTATCATTTTTAGATCAAGTTGTTCATCATGATATGTGTATTGCACTGTCTTCCTTGTCATTTGAGGAGTTCCCCATATTGGACTAGTTAGTACTCTAATCCATGCCCTTGGATGGGAGTGATCGTATGACAACAAGATCATCTCATCCTTTAAACCACCTCGAGAACATGGATCAAGAAACAACCATGTTCTAAACATCTACGATCAGGTATCATGTGATGGAAAGAGAGAGAGACCGGGCAATTGCCTTCCCCTCAGTCATGTAATATGAAACTAAGGGCAAAGAGTTTGAGCACTCTCTCTACATTGTCTCTCCACCACAAGTTGCATGTAAGGAGTGGGACCCAGAGGGGATCCACTCCCTACTAAAAATTTGAAGAATAGACACTCCAGTCCAAACACAACCAAAAGGTATCTTGAAGTGGGTGTAAAATTTTTAAATCTTATTCATGGTATTCAAAATAACCAAAGTGTAGCAGTGGAATAAAAATAAAGACTATGTTCAATTTCTCAACAAGATTACAAAAGTACATCATCTCCCACGCAGGGTTTACATGTAAGATACAACATATGGATCTAAGTACAAGGAAATCTAAACCATATCAAAATTGTCTCCAAGATTTAACTCCTTAAGATAAGTCTATAACTTCATGCCATGTCCTCCATGTCCTTCACCTAGGGTTGGAAACATACCCCAGCAAGAAGAGAAAATAGACGACATCAACATAGGCCGGTATGTGCAAACTAAATAATAAATTGAGCAACATAGGAACAAGGGACATCAAATATGAAAGGCTTCTCAAAGGAAAAGGAAAGGACTACCCAATCGGGCATAAAATAATATGATCATAACAAAAGGGATACTTGACATTAAAAATAATAATAAAGGGGGTGCCACAAAATCACAAATAATTCTTTGGGCACAAAACCCATCTCCACAATAACAACCAGCATGTATGTTAGATAAACATAGCACTAGAATAATATAAAAAACAAAGACGACCAAGCCTCATAAACTTGAAGCCTGATAGAGAATAGCACATAACCAAACTCCCAATATAAAATGTGTGGGCTAAACCTCATAAATTTGAAACCCAGGTATGGCACACATGACCTCAATCCCAAAAATATAATAAGGGAACATAACCCAAAAACCAATGCAATTACACTACTCTAGGGCTATTGAGTCACATAAAATGCTCAATAGAGAGGCAAGCAAAAAGTATAGTCAGAATAGAAAGATTTCTCACCACATAAATGACAATCTAATCAACCACAACAAAAGTGGGAAAAATAAATCACATGTCACCATACCATGAACAAAGCATAAGAAAGACCAAGAGAATGTCCTAACATGATGAAATGATCACAAGATCAATAACAAATAAGATACTTCATGTGAAGCATATTTTTTAAAAGAACAAGATATTGTAGAGGCTAATTGATCCAACCCTATTCTAGGGTTGTATCTTGTGTCATTTTGTACTTTTATCACATTCAAATGTATTAGAATTACATGTTATTCTCCCCAATATGAATATCATTGCAAATATGCTTATGGATGTTCTTTGCACTGTTTTTCAGGTACTTGGACCATGCTTAGATGGAAGAGAGAGAAGGAGGGACCCAAAGAAGGCCCCAAAGTCTCCCTCAACCTACCTCCAGTGGCCAAGAATCATCCCCAAGCAAAGACATCTGAAAATGACAAAGTCAGAAGTGAAATCAAGAAGTCAAGACTCACCACGGTCATGGCCACAATGCCACAGTCATGCATTTATTGCCAAGTTCCAACAGGTTGCAACAAGGAAATTCCCCAGAGTCCCACGGCTGTGGCCTCCCAGCCACGACCGTGGCCATCAGCACGGTCGTGGCCCCGAGAAGTGAAAACGACCGTGGGCTCCTCCCATGGTCGTGCATTTATTGATCAAGAAATCAAGTTGCCAACAGGGTTTTTTCCAAGAACGCCATGACCGTGGCCGAAGACGATCAAGACGCCAGTGGCCCCTCCCCATGGTCAACTCCTCCTCCTCCAAAATGGTCGTGTTACCCAACACGGCCGTGGTGCATGCTACCCACCACGACTGTGGCACTCCGCCACGGCTGTGGCCACCACCATCTCACCACTTCCTTCACACCACGACCGTATCTACCCCCCACGGCCGTTCCCACTACCCTCACCACGGTCGTGGCACACCCACCACGACCATGGTGATCACCTACCCTATACAACTTTCCACTGCTTTTCCTATTATACCCCCACTTAGCCCTAGCTCCTATATAAGTACTAGTTGCTTCTAGGGCTCGAGAGAGAGCACTTCCTAGCCGCAACCCAGCTACTCCCTTGCATCCATTACTCCCATCCACCTACTTTCCTTGCATTTAATCTCATTTCCACCCACTTTCCACTCATTTCCACCATAAAAACCTAGTTTCTCTAGGTTTCTATCCATCCATTCCACCATTTCCATGCTCTGGGGCACCATTGGAGGAGGAGGCTCGTGGCTGGCAGCAAGGAGGTGAAGAAGTCAAGCTTCATCAAGCATATGTGGCGTTTCCTACTCTCTTTCCCTTCTCCTTTGTTTCTATTTTGATCATGTATAGCTAAGCCCCCCTTTGGTGGGCTGTTTGGGGCAAAAATGTGACTTTGATACCATGTTGGGGGAATATAATTTGTAATGAACATATTTCACTTTTATGATGATTGCCTTTGCTTGTATCTCATTTCCCATTACTTGTGCATGTGGTTGTTGTTTAATTATATTGATTGCTTGCCTTATGGTGTTTGAAGACATTTGCCTCTAGGATGTTTTGGTTTCTATGTAGTTATCATAGGATTGGCTCCTAGGTCCTTAATTTGGATCCCTAGCTAGCCCCCTATCTTCCTACATAATCACCTTCTTCCTACATGCAAATGTGAGTTCTAAGTGACTAGTATAAGTGTGATTAGTGCAATTGCCTAGGATTTCCTAAAGGCTGAGGTGGCTAGTGGCATGAGGTCAAATATCCTCATCTCTACTCCCATCCTTACCCTTGGTCCTCAATTGACTAATACCACTTATCCTAGAGACCTAGACTTGGTAAGTCCTATGAGAATTACACCTAGCCCTAGTTCTCCAACTAGTAGCATAGGGTACATCCTCATAGCACCCACCTTGTTGTTTGGTTTGGTAGCCTAGAATGGAATATGTTAATTGCTTATTATGGTGACATCCCCCAATTAATGTCAAGGTCACATTCCCAAACGGCCCACCTCCTTCATCTAATTGCTTAAAACCTTAATTGCTCTGTTTGCTTGTTAATGTTAGTGTAGTTCAATTGCTTTAGTTAACTTAGTTAATTGCCTAGTTTTGTTAGCTAAGTGTTAATTTAGGTCTTTGATCTTGATTAGTGGTTAACTTAGGCTCTCAATTGCTAGTTGCTTGCTTAGTCTAGTGTAGTTTGTTCTTGCTCTTGTTTAAATAGCTTGTTGACTTAGATTGCTAATTTAGCCTTTTGATAACTTAGTTTCATATTGCTTTTCCTACTTGCTCACTTAGCTTAATCAACAACCAACCAACCTTTAAACCCTAAAAACCCTAGCTCTGCAAAAGGAACATAGCATACATCATATAACTCTAGTACCCCCTCTATCTCCGTGGATCGACCCTGTACTTGCCGCCTCACCTATACTACGACACGACCCCGTGCGCTTGCGGGCGTAGTGTCTTAGTAGACGTAGGTAGTTAGTGTAGGTCTTACAAATTTCGAAAGCATAAGATCCCACATCCCGTGCCTCCCGATCTCATGGATTGCACTCGGCCACCCTAGTTGGCCGGTTTTGCAAGCCTCTAGCGGGAGTGCACCAAGCTTTCTAGTGTCGTTTCTGGGGATAGTGGGCGCTCGGCCTAGTTAGATAGTGTAGCTTAGCCTTTCCTTTTGCCCTCACCATTGCTATTATTTATTCTTTGTGTTACTCTTGCATATTGGTTCGCTAACTTGGCTCCTTGTTGTTTGTTTGTGACTTGTGCAGGTGACAGTTGTGCATGCGTAGCACACGTTCGACTTGCACCGACTTGGTGGTTTACGACCCCAAGATTGGGAGAAGAAGGCATCAAGCTCGCCGCAACCTACACCGAGAGGCCGAGATGGCTGAGAACAACCCGCCACCGGATGTTCCACCTCCACCGCCACATCGCCCGCTTCACGAGTACTTCACGCCGGGGAACTACAACTCCCCCATCGCCACTCTGGTTCACCAAATGCCAGGTCAACAGTTCTCCATCCCGCCGGCACTCCTGGGGCTTCTCCCTACATACTTCAGTATGGAGAACGAGAACCCCTACCACCACATAGACGCGTTCCTTGAAACGTGCTCTACCTTCCGCACGCCAGCTGCCACTGACGACTCAATAAGGAGGACACTCTTTCCTTTCTCCCTCAAGGAGAAAGCCAAGGAGTGGTACGTTTTGAGGCCAGAGTTGGTCACTTGGAATGAGGTGAAGAACAAGTTTCTCAAGAAGTTCTTCCCCATTGCCAAGTTATCTTATATGAGAAGGTGCATCACGTCGTTCGCCCAGAAAGAGAATGAGCCCTTCCACGAGGTGTGGGAGAGGTTCTAGAATTTGCTTCATGACTGCCCTCATCATGAGGTTTCTCTTTGGCAGCTAGTTCAGGCCTTCTACACCGGGCTTGAGGAGCAAAGACAAAACAATGTAGATTCTTCTTGTGGGGGCACGTTCATGGCAAAGCCGCCCAAGGAATCATGGCCGCTGTTTGAGCATCTCACTGAGAATTCTCGCCACCGAGCTTCCACTAAAGGGGGGAATTGCGGCCGGAACTACACTCCTCCACCCTCCTCCGTGGCTCCCACACACAATGCCACTGACCCCGATATGATGAAGATGATGGTTGATATGATGCGAATGATGAAGAATCAAGTGGGTGGCTCTTCTAGCCAACCCCCAATGGCTATTTATACTGTAGATGAGGAAGTCAATGCTTTACATTCCTTTGGTGGCCGCAACAACCAGGGCCCAATGTCCAACTCCTACACTCCCTAGTGGAGGAACCACCCAAACTTCTCTTGGAAACAACAGAACGAGGATGGACAAGGACAGGGCAGCAAAAGCCACGCTACAGCTCCAAGTTTGAGGACGAGGTACTAGGAAGGCTAAGGATCCTAGATGAAGTAAAAAAAGAAGTCAATGCACATGGGAAGTCTATAAACCGTCTTGAGCAAAGGTTGGATCAGATTTCTCTCTCTTTGGCTAGAAGGGAAGAAGGTAGATTTCCATCTCAACCAATGCCAAATCCAAACAATGATGGGGTTTTTCTAGGGAACACTTCGAGTGCTTATGTTCCACCATCTTACCAAGCCCCACCAAACCCCTATGCTCCTCCGCCTCCTCAAGCGCCACTCAATTATCAATATGCCCCACCTCCACCTCACACCTACCAACAACCACCTCCACAATACCACCCCCACCACAATAACAACCGCAACCCCAATTCATTCTTCAAAATCCCAACTCCCCTCACCAAAGGCCTCCACCACCCCAACAGCCACAACCCCCTCCACAAGCTCCCTCTCCTACCACCCATGAGCATGTGAAGGTAGTGACTACATTGAGAAGTGGCAGGACTTTGGAGAGGCCCCATGGTACAGTTGTTGGCAGAGATGACACTGAGGTTGAGCAGGTTGATACTGAGATGTAGATTGATGATATTGTGATAAGAGGCAGTGTTGATACTGTGACGCCGAGCATTGATATTGTGATACCGAGCCGTGATACTGTGATTCCAGTGATACCAGTGGATGATACTGTTGATTTGGACCGATTGGGGTCCCAACTCCCTCCATATCCCGATGCACTTGAGGAGCCTTCTGTTGCAAAGAAAAAAAAGAAGCATGCGGAAGATATTTTGGAGATCTTCAAGCAAGTGAAAATCAACGTACCTCTTATAGATGCAGTCAAGCAAATTTCGTCCTATGCAAAGTTACTTAGAGAATTGTGCACCTTCAAAAGAAAGACAATAGGGAGGACGCCTAAGAAGATCAAGCTCACTGAGCAAGTGAGCTCCATTCTCCAACACACCATTCCCCGGAAAAGAAAAGACCCCGGTGCTCCCATCATCTCATGCTACATCGGGGCACATCGCATAGACCAGGCTCTTCTTGACTTGGGGTCTAGCGTAAACTTGATGCCGTATGATCTATTTGCTGAGCTCCAAATGGGGGAGTTGAGGCCATCCCATTGCACTCTATAGTCGGCCGACCGATCTGTGAAGATGCCTAGAGGGCGTGTGGATGATGTGCTGGTCCGTCTTGATGAGGATACTTCTGCCTTCTTCCCAGCCGATTTTATCATTCTTGATATGGAAAAAGATGCTAGAAAGGTGTCAATCATCTTGAGGAGACCTTTCCTAGCCACAGCTGATTTCGTGATCCATGTGAGGACTGGGACCATGTATGTTACATTCATGCACATGAAGATCCGGTTAAACATCTCAAGTCTTCTACTACAGCTGAAGTGATAGGGGCCACCGAAGAGGATTGTTATTTGGTGGAGTGCCTAGAAGAGATTGTTGAAGAGTGCCTACCTGTGTGGATTGAGATTGCCACCCAAGGTAGAGGTCTTGAACCAATTGTTGAGTTCCCTGACGATGATGATGAAGAAAGTAAAGAGGGTGAGCTAGCCTTAGTGGCTGCAAGTGAGGACCTTCCTTCTATTTCTGCACCATTGAAGAACTCCCTTGAAGCACCCCCCGTTCTTGAGTTGAAGACGCTTCCTGAAGGATTGAAGTACGCTTTCCTTGGCTCAAATGACACCCTCCTGATGATCATTTCCTCCATTCTCTCTCCTGAGCAAGAAGATGCCTTGATGGAAGTCTTGAGGAAGAACATCCAAGCCATTGGATGGTCTATTGCTGACTTGAGAGGGATTGAACCCTCTATTTGTGTGCATCGGATATACTTAGAAGAAGATGCGAGACCGACCCACCAAATGAAAAGAAGGCTAAATCCAAAGTTGAAGGACATTGTAACTCAAGAGGTTGTAAAGTTGCTTGATGCAGGGATTATCTATCCCATTTCTGACAGTACGTGGGTGAGTCCCATCCAAGTTGTGCAAGAAGGGCGAGATTACGGTTGTAGAAAATGCCGATGGTGAGCTTATGCCGGTGAGAGAACAATCTAAGTGGAGGATGTGTGTGGACTATCAAAAACTAAATGAGAAGACGAAGAAATACCATTATCCCCTCCCATTCCTTGATCAAATTCTAGAGAGATTGGCCGGGAAGAGCTTCTACTATTTTCTTGATGGATACTCATGATATTTTCATATTGTTGTGCATCCGGCGGATCAGGAAAAGACGACATTCACTTGTCCAAGTGGTACATTTGCCTACCGGAGAATGTCGTTTGGATTGTGCAATGTCCCTTCCACTTTCCAGAGATGTTTAACCTCAATCTTTGCTGACATGCTTGATTCGTCACTTGAAGTTTTCATGGATGATTTTTCAGTTTTCGGGAAAACCTTTGATGAGTGCTTGCTACATCTAGCTGCTATTCTGGAAAGATGTGTGAAAGTTTGCTTAGTTTTATCTTGGAAAAAGAGCCATTTCATGGTACCTGAGGGTATAGTTCCGGGACACCGAGTTTCTAAAGATGGGATTGAAGTTGACAAGGCCAAGGTGGGCCTTATTTCTACGCTCGACATTCATTCCACCGTAAGACATGTTCGATCTTTCTTGGGACATGCAGGTTTCTACCGCCGCTTTATCAAGGACTTTAGAAAAATCTCAAGACCACTCTGTCGATTGCTTGAGAAAGATGTTGAATTTCAGTTTGATGACAAATGTGTTGAATCCTTCAATCATTTGAAAGAAAGGCTTATTTCTGCTCCTATCATGCAGCCCCCGAATTTCTCTTTTCCATTTGAGATCATGACGGATGCATCCGATATGGCGTTGGGGGTTGTGCTGGGTCAATGTGTTGGCCGAATTCCTCATGCTATCTACTATGCGAGTAAAACCTTAGATGATGCTCAAAGAAACTATACAACTATCGAGAAGGAGTTGCTTGCGGTGATCTTCGCTCTTGACTAGTTCCGGGCGTATCTCTTGTAAAACAAAGTGACAATCTACATGGACCATGCTGCGTTGAAGTATCTCATGTCCAAGAAAGACTCAAAACCAAGGTTGATATGATGGATTTTGTTGCTCCAAGAATTTGACATAGAAATTGTGGATAAGAAAGGAGTAGAAAATGGTGCAGCAGATCATCTCTCCCGCCTTGATGGACCTTTTGATATGACAAGTCCAATCAAAGAGACAATGCCACATGAACAACTCCTCTTAATCTCATCTGTCCAAAAGCCATGGTACAAGCACATAGCGAATTTCCTAGCCAGTGGGAGGATATCTAGCATCTGGACAAGAGAGGAAAGTAAGAGATTGTTTGCTATGGTCAAGAACTACATTTGGGTCAGAATTTCCTAGCCAGTGGGAGGATATCTAGCATCTGGACAAGAGAGGAAAGTAAGAGATTGTTTGCTATGGTCAAGAACTACATTTGGGATGACCCTCACCTCTTCAAGTATTGCCCAGACCAACTCATTAGGAGGTGCATTCCGGAGATGGAGTAGCAAGAAGTCTTATCTATGTGCCATTCTGGAGTGTGCGGGGGTCATTTTGGAGGGAAACACACGGCCGCCAAAGTTCTTCAATGTGGTTTCTTTTGGCCAACATTGTTCAAAGATGCTCATGACTTTTGCAAGAGTTGCTTCAAGTGCCAAAAAGTGGGCACTATCTCAAAGAGGGACACGATGCCTTTGTCGCCTATTCTAGTGGTAGAAGTGTTTGATGTTTGGGGGATTGACTTTATGGGTCCTTTCCCTCCTTCTTTCGGGTATGTCTACATCTTGGTCGTCGTAGACTATGTATCAAAATGGATTGAGGTTGTGGCAACAAGGACAAATGATCACAAGGTGGTGTGTGATTTCGTGAAATCCAACATCTTTAGCCGTTTTGGTGTTCCAAGGGCTATGATTAGTGATGGCGGGAGTCATTTCATCCACCGCACCTTCGAAGGGCTGCTAAATAGACATGGATTTAACCGTCGTGTAGCTACTCCTTACCACCCTCAAATGAGTGGTCAAGTTGAGTTGGCAAATCGGGAGATAAAGCTCATTTTGGAGAAGACGGTGCGACCGGACTGCAAGGATTGGTCACTTCGCCTCAATGAAGCTTTATGGGCATATAGGACTACATACAAAGCCCCGATCAGTACTACACCATTCAAGCTTGTCTATGGTAAGAGTTGCCATTTGCCGGTTGAGATGCAACACAAGGCACTTTGGGCCTTGAAGAAGACGGACTTTGATGAAGAGAGTGCCGGAATGAAAAGAAAGTTTCAATTGCATGAGCTAGAAGAAATGCGGCATGAAGCGTATGAAATGTCAAAGAGCTACAAGGAAAGAACCAAGTTTCTACATGACAAGATCATAAAAAAGAAAGAGTTTGAGCCCGGCAAATGGGTATGGCTATACAATTCAAGAATGAAGTTCTTTCCCAAAAAGCTTCGGTCTAGATGGGAAGGTCCTTACCTTGTCAAGAAGGTGTACCCATCCGGGGCAATGGTCATTTGTGCAAAAGAAGGAGCTAAGGAATTTTCCGTCAATGGGCAAAGGTTGAAATCTGTAGTTGAAGTCGGCCCGGACAAGGCCAATCAAGATTTTGATATTGTTATGTTTGTAGAGGAAGAATCAGATGAAGAAGAATGCTTGGACGAGGATGAGAAAGGAATCTACTACAAGGATCTTTTGAAGATTCAGAAAAAGTGAAAAAGTCCAACAATCAATAAGCCTGGCTGAAGGCGTAAAATTTAGCGCTAGTGGGAGGCAACCCACATGGTTTGAGATTCTCAAACCTTTTCCTTTTCAATACTTTATTTTTCTTTTACACCAATACACACACGCACACTTGTGATTTATAGTTTTTGTTTGAGTTTTGATGATGGCAGGTGATAGACATTAGAGAGAGAGGATCTAGAAGTTAATCGTGGTCATTCAGTCAGATTTGTTGCAAAAGAACAAATCAAATTGAAAATTCAAGTTTTAAAGTTTGAAAGCTGAAAGAACAACAACACCAAGGCCGTGGAGCTCGACCATGACCGTGGTTCATGTGGCCAAACACAACTATGGCACATGGCCACGGCCGTGGGAATTATTGCACAAAGTTGGCCGAAGTTACAGGTTGTTTGCAACCATGGCCACGACCGTGGTAAATCACCACGACCGTGCTGAGAAGGAACGGCCACGACCGTGGCAAGGTCAAGTTGGGGCTCTCTTCATCGACAACACGACCGGGGCACCCACCACGGTCGTTCTACCCAACCCTGGCTACGACCGTGGCCACCTGCCACGACCGTGGCCGAACCCGGTTTAGGAAAAAAATACTTTTAAACGTCCAGACCCGACCCCCTCCTCATTCTATCATCTTCCACCTCCAGCAACACGACCGTGGCGGCGGAAAATGGTTGTGTGATCCCCCATTCACCACCTCCAACCCCCAAATCCACCTCCGTTTGATCCCCAATCCATTCCAAATCGATCCCCAACCATTCCTCTACCATTTCCACCGCCCAATCTCTCCCAATCGCATCTCCATCTCCTCATCCATCTCCACTCCGCCCTACAGCCCCCTACACAAAACCTCCACGAAGACCCTTCCATTCTCGCCCAAATCCACCACAAATCATATACCCACCATCCATACATCGCTATCCTTCCATTCCACCCACAAAACCACATCCACACCACTTTCTCCACCAAAATCCAAAAATCACCACCTTCACCTCCATCTCCACCATGAAAAAGATTGGGAGAGCCATAACCAAAGGGACGAACATCCTCACCGGAGGGAAACGGTGTTCCAAAAACGCCTCCTCTGATGTATCTGTGCCATCCCACACCCCTTCACCTACCACCTCCGCCCACCATTCCCTCCGTCGGTCGCAATCGGTGAGCGGATCACACTCCCGCTCATCTGATAGCCACCATATCACAGATGCCACCTACGAGGGAGAGGACGAAGAAGAGGAGGAGTCCATGGGGGTCGACTTGGACAACCTCATTGATGAGATCGAGCCGGCGGCCGCAAAAAGAAACCAGAGATCTAAAGTGGCGCCGTCCTCATCTAGACTGCCACCAAAGCCCACACCAGCCCGCCACTTGACGTCTCAGGCGGAGGCGAGGCGTGATGTGCAGCCGCAAACCTCACGGCAACTGCAGCAAGAAGAGGAACAGTCGGCACATTGGTATAACCTCGATACCAGTTCGGGGTCACAATCCTATATAATGGAGGAGGAAGAAGATAACAGCGAGGAAGAGGTGGAGCTCGAGCCCGAGGAGGGTGATATTCTGGCACATTTGGAGGCAGACAGAGAAAGAACCCTGGGCAAAGTACCGGCGGGGGTGTCCTATGGTAGAGGACACGGGCAAAAGAAGGTCGATCTCATCTACCCCGAGTGCATGACAAGGTGAGTCGTCACCTCTAGGTACGGTTGTGAGAAGACCATTGAGGACCTAGGAATCAAAGAGGCAGTGGAAATGGGCTTGAAGAGGATTGGGTTGTGGAATATTCTTTTCACACCCCAAACTACATATCCCGCATTGACCAGAGAGTTCTTTGCCACTCTCGAGAAGACTAAAGTGAGTGGTTGTGATGCACTCAGATTTTCCATGATGGGCAACATGCACACCCTCACTTCCACTGAGCTGAATGCTATCTTCGCCTCTAGTCCTGAAGAAGCTGTGAAATTGGATGACGGCTTATTAGAGAGAGAGGCCAGTTTGGACTATGCCTATTATTAGAAGAGCTTCACGAGCAATGAGGACTACCACGTGGGTAGATCAAAAACTGCTGCCATAAGTAACCCGCTAACGTGCTACGTGCAGCAGGTCTTGGCAAACACGATTGTGGGCAGATACGACAACCAAGGCACCATTTCTCAAAAGGATATGATTGTCTTGATCGGTATGCACTACAAGAGGTATATTGACCTTGGAGTTCTTTTGATTGACCATCTAAAGGGTGTACCCTACAAGAGCTCGAAGTCGTTCGTTATGGGAGGGTTCGTCACTTCTATTGCACTGGTGTTGGGATACAATCTCTCTGGGGTACAAGACGCGATTGAGGCAGAACTTGTTGACCTCAACTATCTAACGCGCTCGCACACCATAAAAATGAAGGATAAAAGAATGATTTATTTGACTACAAGTGTGCAGGATTTTGAACTAGAGCTGCCATATCATGCAGAACCCCTAATATCCATGTTGGGACCTGGCAACAAGATGAGGGAAAAACTAATGGCATGGCAGCAAGACCACCCGAGGGAGACGTATGCTAGGGGAGCCACTGTCGCACATGAAGATGTTGCTGAATCTAATGTGCAAGGGCAGGAGCAAGAAGATGCAGAACAACGGCAGCCCCAAAGAACAAGAAGGAGGGATGAGGGGACATCCCAGCTGCAGCCACCCTCAGGGAATGCCTATGGCATGGCCACAATCCAGGCACACCTTGAGAATATTCAGAAGACCCAAGGTGACATGCAGCTTGTCCAGCAGTACATGTGGCAAGATCAACAGCAGATGCACTATCAGATCAACCACTTGTACCAATACCAACATGCCCATGCAGCAAGAAACCCCGAATGGGGTGCAGCCTTTTGGGGTGGTATAGCTGGACATCCAGAAGCGTACCCTCCACCCCAGGACGACTACTGGGGGCATACTACCAGCATCCTCCATCAAGCTCAACTCCAGCCTCAGCCCCTCCTCCAAATCCTCCTTAGATTCCGAAACAGCCACCACAGCCTTGAAACTTCCCCTATCTACCCTAAGTTGTAGTTTCATGCTGAGGACAACATGATTCTAAAGTTTGGGGTGGGTAGGGCGGTACGCACCTCCCTATCTCTCTCATTTTGTCATTTTGTTATCACCTCTGCCATCTAGTTTAGTTTTATTGTTTTTGTTCTTTGCATTGCATCTTTGCATGGCATGTAGTTGATTTCTGCATTTTTGAGTAATTTTTCAAAATTTTTGCTTTTTCAGCCATGCATTGCATCTCATGTAGGTTTTTGCTAATTTTTGCATGTTTTTTCTAGGATTTACTTGCTTTTTACCTAAAATTGTGTTTGAATGTGATTTAGTGCAATTTGGCACCTTTTTGGCCAATTTTGCCCAGATTTGATGTTTCTTGTCCATAAAGCGTGTTTTGACTCAATCTTTACCATATTGAATGAAATTGCTTATCTTTGACAAATACAAGATGATATGTTGTGATGAAGTGCTATGTGGTATCAACGAGTGACTTCTTACATGCTCGTCGCCTCCCTTGGGAATGTGTTGGTTTGATTGAATTATGATCCGAGCAAGCATAGAATGTTTAATGTTTGTGGAGTTACTTGATTGATATATGGATTTCATTTGGTTCATTCATGTGATGTGATATCTATGGTGAAGTGTCGGACTAGTTTTCATGCAGGAGACCTTATGGGGAAGATCATGCCAAGTGACCCCCCTTTGACCCGACTATTCTTCCACCATCTTCATACCCCTCCGCCTCATAAAAAGATGCCAAAGTGCACATATTAGCCGTGGCCATCTCCAAAAGTTTGGGGTGGCCACATCTTGATCTCCTCGCTTCACTCTATCCACCATTTTCCCTATCTACACCAAGGGCAAGAAAGAAAAAAAATGCAAAATGCAAAAAGAAAATAAAAGGATGCTCCTGTTTAAGAGCATTCAAATAAAGAAAATATGAGTGTGTAATAGCACTCCAAATCTTACCGCAACCCTTTCTTCATTCTTTCATACCCATGGAGCTAGGAAACATTAAACCTAGCTCACTTTATCCCTTTCTGCAGCCATGTGGGTCATTTGGCATAACTTGAAGCATAAGGTTGAACGCATGAAGGTGAAACAACACTCCTAGTCATCGGCGATTAACATCATCATGAAACGGTCTACCCAGAACCTTATGGATGAGATATTGATAACTTGTGCAACCCATGCATTATATGCGAAGTTCATGTGCTTTGTGCTCTCTTCATGATTGGTTTGTGAAAGTATAAGAGGAGGCAAGTGATTTGCATGTACCTAGTCACCATTGATCCCATTTAGCATTTGTCACCCATCATATTGCATTTGTCATATCTTTTGATTGTGGAAAATGGAAAAGAGATTGAGTTGGAGCATACTTGAGGACAAGTATGTTTCAAGTTTGGGGTGGTGATCCAACCCTATTCTAGGGATGTATCTTGTGTCATTTTGTACTTTTATCACATTCAAATGTATTAGAATTACATGTTATTCTCCCCAATATGAATATCATTGCAAATATGCTTATGCATGTTCTTTGCACTATTTTTCAGGTACTTGGACCATGCTTAGATGGAAGAGAGAGGAGGGATCCAAAGAAGGCCCCAAAGTCTCCCTCAACCTACCTTCAGTGGCCAAAAATCATCCCCAAGCAAAGACATCCGAAAATGACAAAGTCAGAAGCGAAATCAAGAAGTCAAGCCTCACCACGGTCGTGGCCACAATGCCACGGTCGTGTGTTTATTTCCAAGTTCCAACAGGTTGCAACAGGGAAATTCCCTAGAGTCCCACGGCTGTGGCCTCCCAGCCACAACCATGGCCAGTGAAGACACCACGACCGTGGCCATCAGCACGGTCGTGGCCCGGAGAAGTGAAAATGGCCGTGGTCTCCTCCCACGGTCGTGGTTTTATTGATCAAGAAATCAAGTTGCCAACAGGGTTTTTCCCAAACACCACAGCCATGGCCAAATCGCCACGACCGTGGCCAAAGATGATCAAGACGCCTGTGGCCCCTCCCCACGGTCAACTCCTCCTCCTCAAAAACGGTCGTGTTACCCAACACGTCCGTGGTGCATGCTACCCACCACGACCGTGGCACTCCGCCACGGCCATGGCCACCACCATCTCACCACTTCCTTCACACTACGACCATATCTACCCCCCACGGTCATTCCCCACTACCCTCACCATGGTCGTGGCACACCCACCACAACCGTGGTGATCACCTACCCTACACAACTTTCCACTGCTTTTCCTATTATACCCCCACTTAGCCCTAGCTCCTATATAAGCACTAGTTGCTTCTAGGGCTCGAGAGAGAACACTTCCTAGCCACAACCCAGCTACTCCCTTTCATCCATTACTCCCATCCACCTACTTTCCTTGCATTTAATCCCATTTCCACCCACTTTCCACTCATTTCGACCATAAAAACCTAGTTTCTCTAGGTTTCTATCCATCCATTCCACCATTTCCATGCTCTTGGGCACCATTGGAGGAGGAGGCTCGTGGCTGGCAACAAGGAGGTGAAGAAATCAAGCTTCATCAATCATCCATGGAGTTTCCTACTCTCTTTCCCTTCTCCTTTGTTTCTATTTTGATCATGTATAGCTAAACCCCCCTTTGGTGGGCTGTTTGGGGCAAAAATGTGACTTTGATACCATGTTGGGGGAATATAATTTGTAATGAACATATTTCACTTCTATGATGATTGCCTTTGCTTGTATCTCATTTCCCATTACTTGTGCATGTGATTGTTGTTTAATTACATTGATTGCTTGCCTTATGGTGTTTGAAGACATTTGCCTCTAGGATGTTTTGGTTTCTATGTAGCTATCATAGGATTGGCTCCTAGGTCCTTAATTCAGATCCCTAGCTAGCCCCCTATCTTCCTACATAATCACCTTCTTCCTACATTCAAATGTGAGTTCTAAGTGACTAGTATAAGTGTGATTAGTGCAATTGCCTAGGATTTCCTAAAGGCTGAGGTGGCTAGTGGCATGAGGTCAAATATCCTCATCTCTACCCCCATCCTTACCCTTGGTCCTCAATTGACTAATACCACTTATCCTAGAGACCTAGACTTGGTAAGTCCTATGAGAATTACACCTAGCCCTAGTTCTCCAACTAGTAGCATAGGGTACATCCTCATAGCACCCACCTTGTTGTTTGGTTTGGTAGCCTAGAATGGAATATGTTAATTGCTTATTATGGTGACATCCCCCAATTAATGTCAAGGTCACATTCCCAAACGGCCCACCTCCTTCATCTAATTGCTTAAAACCTTAATTGATCTGTTTTCTTGTTAATGCTAGTGTAGTTCAATTGCTTTATTTAACTTAGTTAATTGCCTAGTTTTGTTAGCTAAGTGTTAGTTTAGGTCTTTGATCTTTATTAGTGGTTAACTTAGGCTCTCAATTGCTAGTTGCTTGCTTAGTCTAGTGTAGTTTGTTCTTGCTCTTGTTTAGATAGCTTGTTGACTTAGATTGCTAATTTAGCCTTTTGATAACTTAGTTTCATATTGCTTTTCCTGCTTGCTCACTTAGCTTAATCAACAACCAACCAATCTTTAAACCCTAAAAACCCTAGCTCCGCAAAAGGAACATAGCATACATCATCTAACTCTAGTGCCCCCTATCTCCGTGGATCGACCCTGTACTTGCCGCCTCACCTATACTACGACACGACCCCGTGCGCTTGCAGGCGTAGTGTCTAAGTAGACGTAGGTAGTTAGTGTAGGTCTTACAAATTTTGAAAGCATAATATCCCACATCCCGTGCCTCCCGATCTCGTGGATTGCACTCAGCCACCCTAGTTGGTTGGTGTTGCAAGCCTCTAGCGGGAGCGCACCACTAATGTGCATAGGACCAAGAGAAAGAATAAAAATAGGTCATTACTTAGTGTAGAAGAATAGGAGATGCAAACATACCTTACTCAAGAATCAAAACAGTCCAAAGATAGTCCTGGATCCAAGCCTATGTCTCCAAAACACCTATGATGCATATATGTAGAATTCAGGTTAGGTTTTCATTAATTATTCAAAGCCCTAAAAATTGCCTTTTTATTATTAGTGAATTAGGTTATCAAAACCAATTCATATTTTAGATTATCTTTTTTTGAGTTCAAAATATATTTTATTATATTTTTCTGACTTATAGGTTATTAATTATAATTGTTGCAAATTATTACTTATTTAAGAATATCCATAAAATCGCCTTTTTATATCATTAGATTCAGGTGACAAAACTAGTATTGTAAGGACCCTGACCTTCGTTTAGGGTTTACCCTGTTTGCTTTGCTTAACCTTGATGCTCTGTTGCTTGCTAATCACCTTTAAGTGGTGATTAGGGTTTGTTTGAGCTTTGTTGAGAGTTGGAGGGGCTACTTGCAAATAACCCAAGTCTAGGGTTTTGTGGGCAAGTTTGCCACCTTGTGAGGTGTTCCTCTCTCTCTCTCTTTACTTCCTCTAGTGTTGAGAGGAGGGCTTGGGCTCGTTGTTTGAGTTCTTTTGGGCCTGGTTGAGCTTGTTTGGGCCTTGTTGAGTGTTGCCTTTGTTTCTTTGTTCCCTGTATCGGGCAAGGGTAAGCTGTGTCGGCCTGATCTTGTGACACCTAGGGTTTGTGTCGCCCTAGTGGTTGTATCGCCCAAGATGGGGAGTGTATCGGCTAAGGGGAGTGTGTGTCGCCCATGGTGCCTTGTTGTGTCACCCATGGTGTTTGACCTAGCTTTGACTTCGTTTGTGTCACCACTAGTGGACACTTGGAGCTTGATGCATGCATGTGGCAATAACCTTGGACATGTGTTTAGGGCTTGCTAGAGTGGTGGCTTGAGCTCTAGGACAAGTGTCCTTAAGTGGATGACACCTTGCCTTGCTCTACCTTGTTTTCTCCTCCCTTTCCTTCTATATAGGCATGTCCTTTCCTTTACTAGGAGTCCCTTTGGTCCTTTAGTTTTCTTCTCCACCTTGGTGCACGACACACCCCTCTCTTTGGCAAGTGGTGATCGATACCCCCTTGGAGGAGTAGCTTGGTGGTCGATAGCTTTGGAGTCTTCTTCTTCCTTGCTTGGTGGAGCTTGGAGCTTGCTTAAGGCGGGTTGCATAACTCCTAACCATATCTACACTACTCTCTTTTCATGTTCTTATATGTTGCTAGCTTTGTTTCTTGCTTAGTATCCTTGTTGTCCGATCCTTAGGGTTTAGGGTTTCTTGGTGAGCAATACTCCTTTCTCTCCTTGGTCTAGAGGAGTGAGTTTAAGCTTCTAGTATCATGAGCAACACCCCTCTTTCTCTTAGTCGATTGAGGTGAGCTTGTGTTCTAGTTGCTTGAGCAACACTCTCCTCTCACCATGGACTTGAAGGGTGAGCTTGGTTGTTGTGGACCTTGTTTAGGTGTGTTCTTGTATTTCCCGATGGGTGATAGGTGGTGTGCAAGACCCCTCCTTCTTAGTTGATTGAGGTGAGCCATCTCCTTGACCCTCTAGGGTTTTGGGTGTCCTTGTGCTTGAGGAAGACGACAACCTTGTGAGCTACCCCTTTGGACGATATGCTTGGGAGGTGGTGGACGACACCATGTCTTTGTGACGGGCGTCACACCTTCCTTGCCTTGTGTCGTCCGGTAGGCCTGGCTTAGTTGGTTGCACGATAGGTCTCTTAGACCATGCCCTTGTGACGGCCGTTTGGCCCTTGGTTGGTTAGTTGGTCAGTAGCCTCTTCTGGTTGTTTGAGCTTGTATACCTGACTTAGAAGTGGCTGGTTGTCGTTATGCCTTGTTGGACAGAGTGTTGATAGTTGGCCTTCTGTGGGCGTTGCACCCTGAACCCTGACGGGCATCATCCTAAGTTCTGTGAGTGTCGACCGAAAGCCCATGATGGGCGTTGCGTTTTACCTTGATGCCCGACACCCCGTTGCATGTCATGTTTCTTTGCTTAGCTGCTAACACAGTGTTGCGCGTCACATGCTTGGCCGTTATGTGTTGACCGACAGATGTTGGGTGATAGGGTGAGTACCCTGCCCGATACACCCTATAGTGAGGGCATGCTGCCCGACACAGCTGTTAGTGAGAGTTCTTGGTGTTGTTAGCGAGGGTTCTGCCCCCCATATAAATCATTTTACTTGATGAGAATTATTATAGTAACGCTTGTTTATGTAAAATGCATGTCTTTACACATGAATGTGACTCTCTTGATTCTCTGTATTATACTAAGGAGAATGATAGGCACGTAAGATGGTTTGCTTAAAAATATGATCATAAGTTGATGCATGGTTAAGGAAGCATATCTAACCATTGATGTAACCTTATGTGATAGCATGATCATTCTATGATTATTGTACACTAACCATGCAGGTGAGGCCTAGCCAAGAAAAATGGCTATAAGGTATATGTGATGAATAACACTACTTTGATAAGTCACTCTTGATACTGAGATAACATGTATAATGTGATTCCTGTTCCATGATGATGATGATGTAAGCCTTGAGAGGCAGTGGCACTATGTGATGAGGGATTGAGATCCCATGGTCTGTTATGATCCTTGAGATTGATCTAGATTGATTGGCAAGAGGCCAAGTGATAACATGTGATGTGGGATCCTTGTGATGGATCAGTATGATGTGAATTGTAGTAAAAGCAACTGTTGAGTTTTATATTGTTTACTTCTGTTATACAACTTGGTTGAATATTGCAATCCATATAAAAGATACTAATTAATCACAGTGGAATATATCATGTAGTTGCCCTGGCCATAGATCCATCATCGTCAGGAATTGGTGATTGTGAAACGGGTTCTCCTACAGGTTAACCTGGAGCGCATATTGTTGAATATGTGAGGTTGCTCCTACCCTAAAGTGAGGAGGTAAGAGTGCAACTTCGGTTGTAGACTCAAGGGTGCGGGTTCAGGCCTGTAGCCCAACTATGATAAGAGCATGGTGAACAGGCCCATGGCTCAGGATATGTGATATGAGGAGCATGAATGCGTTCATGGCTCAAAGCACGATGAACATGCCCGTGGCTCAGTTTCACTAGCACCGAGACCTGTACCAAGGTGGGCTAGGCAGAGGTGGGCTAGGTAGAGAGTAGCCTGTGGGAGCTGACCCTATGGCTAAGACCACTTCAGCATGAGACTGTGGTCCTACTTGTGTTGTACTCATGCACTGACCATGAGGCGGAGAGGTCGTGGAGTCCGGCTCTTCCATTGACCTTGTATGGCACCGGCTTGGGTTTCATAACCAAAGGTTGGATCTGAGAGGTACGGCTCACTTCCTCAGGTCATAATAATAATATGTAATCCAGCCGAATAGTAATTGCTTGAGACAAACACGAAACATTGGTTGAGGCCTTGTTTGTGTAGATAATCTTGTTATATCTTACAGTTGCTTATATGTTTCTCATACGTGGTAATATTGTATCTTGTTAATCATATTCCCTAGAGAAATGCTTGAGTACACCCGGTAAGCTTGCTAAGTATGAACAACTTTCCTTTATAACTGCTTTTGTTATACTTCTTATCATCTAGCTGCTTTATATATATATATATATATATATATATATATCTGAGGTTTTGTAGTTTCGGCGGGGAGTTATGTTTCTCACTGGGACAATGTTCAATTGTCTCACTCCACTGGTTTTCAGGTGG
This sequence comes from Alisma plantago-aquatica, assembly GCA_963693085.1. Classification (NCBI taxonomy): domain Eukaryota; kingdom Viridiplantae; phylum Streptophyta; class Magnoliopsida; order Alismatales; family Alismataceae; genus Alisma; species Alisma plantago-aquatica. The sequence continues at coordinate 318,407,300 of OY856413.1, read as the reverse complement.
TTGAGCTAGACGTGGTGGTGGTCGCGGAGTTGTGGCCGAGCAGCAAGAAGAACAGTAGGAGGCAAGTGATGGATATGCTGTTGTTTTGAATGTTTTGTAGTAAAGTCTAGAGTCATCCCTGTACTCTCATGTCCTTGGCGATGTTTTGACGTTGTTTCACGATGTATAGCTGTTGATGTTTTGTATATCCTTCTATTGGACGGATGTGGGCCTTTATGTATGTATAAACAGGTGATGAACTCATTTAATGACAAGACAACTATTGCTCTAAGCTGTGGACAAGTTTCAAGGCTTGTATACATTTATATAACCTATTTTTCTTGTAGGATGTGGACTGGAATGTAATAGTTTCTCAGTTTATCAGTTTTCCGCAATCGATTTTAACTAACCCATGTTTTGGTAATCTGTGGTTATGGTGATTTCCGCACGTTTTTGCGTAACACCTCGCTGTCTGTGTGATAGTGGGATGTGTTGCCACAAGTTTTGGTATCAGAGCAATAGGTTCACTGAGTCTACAGGGATTTAGGACTAGGTTGAGTCTGTTCTTATGAGTTTTCCAGATTTTCTCATAATCATCTTCTGCCTCAGCGGAAGAAAAGCCAAGATGTCTGGAAACCATGAAGAACATGCTGATGAGCACAGTGATGTTGCATCTGTTGATGGGGCTTTTGAGCAGGCACATGGAGATCGGGTGCCTGAGGTCCCCTGATGTGGCTTATATTATCGCACTAACAAACTCACTTAGGGTTGAAATCCCTAAGTTTTTAACCAAAACAACGTGTAATAATACCACCCACAAGCGGACGGGTCTTATCGCAGTATAGTTGAGAATTGAATCCCAAGGGACAACATTTTTAAGAATCTTTCTCTAGTCGAATCTAGTTGAATCAAAACTAATATTTAGAACAAGGTTGGTTGATTTGAGTTTAATTAAACTAAATGCGAGGAAAGTAAAAGAGCAGGATTAAAGGTTGATTAAAGATTAATGATGGAGATCGTTGGGATGGTCCCGGGTTTCACCACCACTACACATGCAATCACATCCAAACATCAAACATCCAGGCAAGATATAAACATTCAAATAGAGTTGCTGCAGAACCCCCCCATACAGGCATCAGGTCCGCGTAAGCATCACCTTAGGTATCAGATGTCTCATCACCATCCAGATCACATACTTACGGCTCCTAAGATACAGAAATCCAAATGAAGTTGTGGGCCCCCTATACAGGCGTCAGGCACACAGAAGCGTCACCGTGGGCTAGATGGCTCGTCACCACACAGATCATACACTTACGACCTCAAGGAATCCCATTCTATTTCTAGTTTTGGGAGTCAAGCGCGTTAATCGACATTCATAACCTACGTATAGAAGTTCTCACAACATAGGAAACAAACAAGATACATGCAAGTAGGTGATCAATCTACAAGCACACATCAACGATTAACAACGAAATGAAAGATTATATACATGCCATGGAATTTTTAACAAAAGGATATGAAAGCATGGGCAGCGGGGCTAGTCCCCGCACCCCAGCGAAAGTAACTACTCACTCATGGTGAGAGAAACAAGAAAACCAAGAGAAAGAGAAGATTCCTCCATGAGCGTGGTGAAGAAGATGATCGTAGCTCGGTGGAGAAACGGTCTTCTACACAATGTCGGGGCAGATCTGGAAGAAGAGGGAAGAACACCACGGCAGACGGGGCAGATCTTCTCTCTCCACCTTCTTCTTCTTGATGTCCTCGCTCACAGTAGAAGGAGCAGCTCGTGTACGACATGGTGGCATAGAAGTGGCGTAGACGCAGCAGATCTAGACCCAGATCTAGATCTAGATCTGAACGAGGTGGCTTGCAGATCTGAGTCTTCACTTCAGATCTGGGTGAACATGCCACAAAACCACCACGGGGGCAGGTTCTTGGCTATGGAGATCGTCTCCTTAGGCTCAGGATAGACCGACAGCCTAACGGCGTCTGTAGATGATGATTTGATTGACTGGAGTCGTGTCCTATTTATAGTTAGGCTGGAGTCGTGGTCGCGGCACTTGCCGTGGTCGCGGCACTTGCCATGGTCGCAGCATTTGTCGTGGTCGCGGCGTTTTCCTATCACAGACTGCGGTCGCGGCAAATTGCTAGCAGGACATGGCTTCATTTCACCGTGGTCGCGGCTCTTGTTTGGTCGTGGGTGTTTCTATTCTGTGTGAGGCAGCTATGAGCGTCGCTGCTCAGTTGGTCATGGTGAAGGCTTGTGGGTGAGAGTAGCAGGAAGAGCGAGACCAGAGGGAGGTTGCGATATACTGGAATCGTAGTCGCGATCCAGGAACCATGGTCACGATCCTCAGTGTCGCGGGACGTTATGCGTTGTTGATGGTTGGTGATTAGGAGGAAGATGTAGAGGGTCGATCTGCTGTGGAGCTGGTCGCTTGTGTTGAGAAGTGTAGGTTTCAAACCTGATGTGGGTGATGAAGGCAGAAGCGGAAGGTGACGGTCGGTGGGGGGGCTGCGGTTCCATGGCTGCAAACACGGTCGCGACTGTGAGATGCACGGTTGCGATTGTAGAGAGGACGAGAGTAGGTCGACATCGCGAGTGGATTGCAGATGTTTGGAGGAGCAAAGCCGAGGCCACATAGGCGGGTCCCAATTTACAGACATCGTGGTGGCGGCTCCGCAAGAGCTTGATCGAGATCTTGTGAGGGGCAGGCCACGGGCGGGAGAATAGGTCGCGGCTTTGAGATGAAGGAGAACACCACGGTCGCGGCTACTTGGATGCGGTTGCGGGAGTCTGACGCCGCGGTCGCGGGTATTGCCACGGGCATGAGCTGCGGGTTAGGCTTCGATAACTGGAGTCACGGTCGCAGCTCAGTTGTAGGTCGTGGTCTTCATGTTACCGCGGTCGCGGGGCGTTACTGGCTCGGTCGCCTTAGCTGCAGGTCGCGGGTATGAGGCTAGGCTGCTGTGGAGGTTGCGATCACAGAAGATCGCAGGCGCTACTTTGCTGCAAGTCGCGGCACTTGAGTTGAGAACCAGTAACTGCGGCATAGAAGAGCCAGGTTGCGATGATGATGGAGGAACCGTAGGCAGGTGGTAGGGGAAGATCGCGATCAGGCTGCCCATTACCAGGATCGCGGTTAGGGTTGGTTGGGATGTGATATATGAAGATGAAGGTGGGCCCAACAGTTGTTGCTGTGAGGTGAGCGAATAAAGGAGAAGAAGAGGGGGGCACTCGCTGCTGATTAGAACAAAAGCAAAGCCCAAAAGAAAATGATATGGGCTTAGGAGATAAGGCCCGAAGCTCAAAATGACATGCGCAAGGGTGCAAAAATTCAATAAAAATAGAAGAAAAATCAATTAAGCCAATATAAGTTGCATATGAAAAGATGAGGCCAAACAAAAGCTCAATGAAGCATTTAAGCCAAGGCAAAGCACATATTAGAAGATAAAGCTAATAAATGCACGAATGCAACCAAAACTGGGCTAGACGAGATGATTGAATCAAGATGAATATGCAAATAAGAAGATATGGCCAAAGAAAGCTCGGAAAAGCAGTTAAACCAAGTCATCTCGCATATAAGAAGATAGAGCTAGTAAAAGCGAATAATCAGGGCAAAATAGGGCCAAATGAGGCGATTAGACTCAGATGAATATGCATTCATCAAAATACCCCGAACTTAAACGTTGCTCATCCTCGAGTAACACAAAATCTGAAACGGTTGCCTAATGAATTCTTTCAACTCGTGTGATTGCTTCATCTTTACATCATGATTGTTTCTCTTCTGCTCGGTATGACTAAGTGTCTCAACATCCTGAGATCACAGAACACATTTTACCATATCTTCGTTCCCGAGTTCGCTTCCCAATATCACTCCCTCTCCCCTTTTTCCAAAATCAAGCATGTCAGAGAGTTTCGTAAGAGACCAGAGATACCCGTAGAACAACAAGTGTGCACCTGATCTGACACTAGTGTTTTTAGGATGTTGGTGAGCGTAGGCATTCATTGTGCCAGTAGGTGGAAAAGGGAGTGAAGGGTGGTATGGAAGGAAGAAATAAATCTCTCCTCTATTCGACTCAAGATTTTTATTATATGATTTGCAATTTCATTGATTGCATTTTTTTTTGTGCGAATCTCTCCTCTATTCGACTCGAGATTGCATTTCTTTTTGTGTGCGCTTAGGCATCTTTTCTTGGTGATACGCCCCTATTTCGTAGCAAGGGGTATGGAAGAAGCGTAAAGAGAGAGAGTGTTCCACCCCGAACTTAGGGTTTGGCACTATATTGGCTAGTTTTGTTTGTTTTTGATGAGTGAAGGGGTAAGAAGATGATGGAAGAAGTGTAGAAAAGAGTTCAGATCAGAGTGCAAATTGATTTACAATTCAATGCAGCGGGTCGTTCTCCTTGTCATACTCCGCTCAAATAATGACTTGATGAGGATCTGGTGGAGATTCCATGCTATTGTTCCACTAGTCAGATAGGAAGCACAACGTGTTTGATCCCTCTCAGTTCGACATATACTTGTCATATCTATTGATCATTATGTTAGGATTCATAAGCTTCACACGGTGATTTCTAATCATTGGCTAGTTTCAGAAATTGTTGTCCTCGAGGCTTCGCTCCGAATAAGGAGGGTATAAAGATTCAGAACTGCATGGGAAGACAGGATAGCCGGCTAGGTAATGGCTTTGATTGAAACAAAAGTGTCACAACTTCATCAAGTTTCTATACAACTTGCTATGAAAACTTTTGAAAATTTTGAAATTTTTTGAAAATAATGCTCAAAATTGCAACAAAATTTCAACGATGAAATCTTAAGTCTGAAATGGATAGGAGAGGGTGGAAAGTAAGGTACGTACCACCCACCCTCCACCCTGAACTTAGAAATTTGCTCGTCCCGAGCACACTCTAAATCCGAGATGGAGGGGTGAACTCATGCCGGTTGGTCCACTAGATGTGGTTGCATTCCTTTCGGCGACGCGTCCTCCATCTGAAATCTCAAAAAATGGAAACTATCAGAACTTAAGACTGCATCTTGCGATGCATCGTCTACCAGGTGCAAAATTTTCTAAAAACAAAACTAAAAGTAAAAGCTAAGTTAAAGATCGGGTTGCCTCCCGACAAGTGCCTTTGTTTTATGTCGATGGCTTGACGTGATTTCTTTAGCTCTCTTGTAGGTATGTCGGTTTGGACAGATTCCTCAATTCTTCAGTGCTAGTATCAGCTGTGGTGAAATATCTCTTCATGTGTTGGCCATTTGCCACAAAATCGCCTGACTTGTCACTCCATAAGGTGAATGCACCATGTGGATAGATGCTTTTGACAATGTATGGTCCCGACCATCGAGAACAGAGTTTTCCTAGGAATAACTTCAGTCTTGAGTTGAATAGTAGAACTTGGTCTCCCACTTGAATGTCCTTCCTCTTTAGATGACCATCATGCCAAAGTTTCGTGCATTCCTTATAGATTCGTGCATTCTCATAAGCTGTCATTTGGAGTTCATCCAACTCTTGAAGTTGTAGAATCCTGGCTTCACCTGCTTTCTTCATGTCAAAATTCAACTGTTTGATTGCCCACCATGCTTTATGTTCTAGTTCCACGGGCAGGTGACATGATTTTCCATAGATAAGTTTGAAGGGTGTTGTTCCAAGAGGAGTTTTGAACGTGGTTCGATAAGCCCATAAGGCGTCATTGATTTTCACTGACCAATCCTTTCGGTTACGTCCTACTGTATTTTCCAGGATAGCTTTGAGTTGACGGTTCGAAACCTCTACCTGCCCACTTGTTTGTGGGTGGTAGGGGGAAGCTACCTTGTGTGTTACACCATATCTCCTCAACAACGCTTCAAAGCTTCTTTCCAGGAAATGAGAACCTCCATCGGAGATCACAGTGCGTGGAACTCCAAAATGGGGAAAATGATATCTTTGCATATTTTAATGATGGGTTTTGAATCGCTAGTAACCGTTGGTATTGCCTCTACCCATTTGGAGACATAATCAACCGCGACTAGGATGTAGGAAAATCCATGTGAGGATGGGAATGGACCCATGTAGTCCACTCCCCAAACATCAAAAATCTCAACTTGTTGCCATATCTTAAGCGGCATCTCATCTCTTTTTGTAATGTTTCCCGTCCTCTGACACTTGTCACATGATAGAACGAAATTGTAGGCATCTCTGGATATTGTTGGCCAAAAGAAACCACATTGTAAAATCTTCAAAGAAGTTTTCTTAGAACTCATATGGCCTCCAACTGGGCCTGAGTGGCATTGTTCTAAGATAAGTTGGGCTTCTTCCTCAGCGATACAACATCTGTAGAAACCATCAGCACAGAGCTTGAAGAGGTATGGTTCATCCCAGTGATATTGCTTCACATCATGCATGAATTTCTTTAATGCATTGCCAATACACTCGGGGTGGATGACACCGGCGGCAAGGTTGTTCACAAAGTTCGAGTACCAAGGAGTAGCTTCTGAGATTTTCATAAGCTGGTCATCTGGAAGAGAGTTGTTGATTGGTATCTTCTCAGTTTCCATAGTGTGGATACGACTTAAGTGGTCCGCTACAACATTTTTTGTGCCTCTCTTATCTCTAATCTCAAGATCAAATTCTTGCAGTAGGAGAATCCATCTTATCAACCTTGGTTTTGCATCTTTCTTTTTTAGAAGATAACGAATAGCAGCGTGATCGGTGTAGACAATCACCTTTGAACCAATGAGGTAGGATCTAAACTTATCAAAGGCATATATGACTGCTAGGAGTTCCTTCTCGGTAGTTGCGTAGTTCCTCTGAGCTTCATCAAGGGTCTTCGATGCATAATAAATGACATGATGTTTCTTCTCTATACATTGACCCAGGACGGCACCCATAGCGTAATCACTGGCATCACACATAATTTTGAATGGGTGATCCCAATCTGGAGCTCGGATGACGGGTGTTGTCGTAAGGGCACACTTTAGACTGTTAAAACTCTTGATACATTCTTCATCAAAATAGAAGTCGGCGTCCTTCAGCAACAAGTTTGTCATGGGCTTGGTTACCTTGGAGAAATCCTTGATAAACCTTCTGTAGAAGCCTGCATGACTAAGGAATGCGCAGACTTCTCTTATATTGATAGGGATAGATAGTTTGGAGATCACTTCTATCTTGGCCTTGTCCACTTCGATTCCTCGATTACTTACTCTATGGCCAAGGACAATACCTTCTTTTACCATAAAATGACATTTCTCCCAATTAAGTACTAGATGTGTTTCTTCACATCGTTTGAGGACAAGGGAGAGGTGCCTCAGGCATGAATCATACGAATCCCCAAATACGAAGAAATCATCCATAAAAACTTCCATAACAGTTTCAGTTAGCCCAGCAAATATGGCTGCCATGCAACGTTGGAAAGTTGCAGGCGCATTATAGAGTCTGAATGGCATCCTTCTAAAGGTGTATGTTCCAAAGGGGCAGGTAAACGTAGTTTTCTCTTGGTCATATGGATGTATAGGAATTTGATAGAATCCAGAGTAACCATCAAGATAGCAAAAGTATTCTTGGTGAGCTAATCGCTCTAAGACTTGATCTAGGAAAGGCATCGGGAAATGGTCCTTGTGTGTGGCTTTATTTAACTTCCTATAGTCGATGCACATCCTCCACCCGGTGACTGTTCGAGTGGGGATGAGTTCGTTATTTTCATTCTGTATCACAGTAGTGCCACCTTTCTTTGGAACGACATGCACAGGACTCACCCACGGTGAGTCAGATATCAGATAGATAATTCTGGTAGTGATCAACTTGATGACTTCGCGGCGGACTACTTCCTTCATATTAGGATTTAACTTCCATTGATGCTCAACAGTCGGCTTGTGGTCTTCCACCATAGGGATTTTGTGCATACAAAGCACTTGACTGACCCCGGTGAGATCGCTCATCTTGTATCTGATAGCTTTCTTCCTTTCCTTTAATTCTTTCAGGAGTTTATCTTCTTGTTCGGTCTTTAGATCAGAGTTTATAATAACTGGACAAACCTTGAGATCATCCAAAAACACGTATTTAAGTCCCTCGGGCAGGGGCTTCTGGCTTTTCACATGGCTCTTCGGATACATTCAAAGCTTTGAGTTCCTCGATCCTAGCTTCAGGATCTTCCCCTACAGAGTCGAGGTGAAGGACACAATCCTTAACTTGTTCGTTGATGAAATTTTCAGCAGATGGGTTTGTCAGAGCCACTTTTAAAGGATCGTCTTGTTCATATTCCTCTTGTGTGAGGAGAGACATTTTCTCAATGCAATCAATCAAATAGACTTCTTCCTGCATGCTCGGTCTTCGCATCTTTCAAAAACTTTGAACTCAAGGGTTTCTTTCCCTAGTCTGAGCAACAAGGTCCCTGCTTCAACGTCAATCAAAGCTCTTACAGTGGCGAGGAACGGACGGCCAAAGATAAGAGGGTATCTGGCATCTTCTTTTATGTCCATGATGACAAAGTCACAAGGGACATAAGAGTCTTTTCCCACCTTGACAGGGACATCTTCGATGATTCCCAAAGGAAGAGTCATAAAGTTATCTGCAAGTTGAATGGTCATTCCAGTTGGGAGTAATTCTACAAACCCTAGCCTCTTGCAAAGGCTCAGTGGCATGATAGAAATGCTAGCACCGAGATCGACTAATCCCTTCTTACATGAAGAGTCACCGATATGGCATGAAATCCCAAAGGATCTCGGGTCTTTCTGCTTCTTGGGCATCTTGCTCTGGATGATATCAGAAGTGGTTGTTGCTAGCTTAACAGTCTCATATTCTTCAGTTATGTACTTCCTTGTGATGAGAGACTTTAAGTACTTAGTCCAGGATGGTATCTCGGCCAGCGTATCTAGAAAGGGTATATCTACATGAAGCTTCTTCACAGCTTCTTTAAACTTGTTGAATCGAGTATCGAGCTTTGTCTGCTTCAAATGAGCTGGGAAGGGAGGACGGGGCTTGTATACTGACACATCCGGCTCAGGTGTGTCTTCTGCCTCTGTAGCCAACAGTTCCTCCACTCTTGCTTTATCTATCTTATCAGCGGTTGGTTGTTCCTTCGGTTGGGACTCGGGTGTTGCAGAGTCTTGGTCATTTGCAAAGCTATCATCGTTTGTTTCCGCTATTGGTATCTTAGCAGGGGAGTCAGAATAGTTTTTCTCGGACCTGGTGGTGATAGCCTTTAGTTGCTCCAGATGTTTAGGATTGTTTTCGGGTTGTCCAGCAAAGGTTCCAGCAGGTGGCTTCATGCTAGCCGCAAGTTGAGCTAGTTGAGATTCAATAGCCTTCTGATGGGCTTGCTGGTTATCTATCATAGTCTGTTGCGACTGCAACATCTTCTCAATAGTTGATAATTTGTCATTAGGAGAGATGGGACCGGCTTGTTGCCCTTGTTGTTGCTGTTGATAGGGGGCTTGGTTGGGGTTTTGAAACTGAGAATTGTTCTGATAGTTGTTGTAGTTTCTATTCTGGAAGTTACCTCTGAAGTTCCCTTCATTCCCGAAATTTGGTCGTTGGTTATACTGGAATCCTGGCGGGCCTTGTTGTTGAGTATTTGAACCAATTTGTCGTGAGTTCTCCGCTCCAGAAGGGTTTCCATATTGAAAACCTGGATGGTTCCTATTCTGATTCAGATTATAGTACCCTTGACCAGGGATGGTGTTGACAGCATTCAGATTTTCCATTTGACCATTATCTCCTTGGGCATAGGTATTACTTAAAACAACATCATAGAGAATGTTACAGGCTAGAGTAGAGTGATCAGTCCCTTTGCATGCTTCGCAGAAGAGTGAGGCTGACTTAACTTGCTCTTGTTGTCGAGGGGGCGAACGTCTTCTTTCATAAGTTGCGAGGGACGATTCTAGATGGTCTTGCTTTGCAACTAGGAGTTTGAGAGATTCAGTGATAGACTTGTACTCAGGTGTTGCTTCAGCCATAGCTACCTTCAGCACTCCTTTGCCAACAGGTCTACCCCAGTTGGCTTGGTTTTCAGCTCCAAGGGTGACAACCTTCCATGCGCTATCATAACTCTGACGCATGAAGTTTCCTCCAGATGAGGAATCCAAAAACCTCTTGATATCATCATCCACACCTCTATAAAAGATTTCAATGAGTTGATTCTTTGGAATGCCATGATGTGGGCACTTACGTAGAAGCTCTTTGTATCTTTCCCATGCTTCAGCTAGGGATTCTCCAGGGGCCTGGGTGAATTGCGTTATTCGGCCCCTAATTTCATAGGTGAGAGAAGGTGGATAAAACTTTTCCAGAAAAACATTTTGAAGTTGTTCCCAAGTGGTGATGGGTTCACATTGCAAAGAGTTATACCAACTCATAGCTCTATCAGCAAGAGAGTACTTGAAGAGGCAGAGTCTGATGGCATCATCTGTGACTCCATTTTGCTTTGTCATGGCGCATAAGTCTATGAATCTCAGAAGATGTTCTTGACTATCTTCTCCTTGCTTACCATAGAAAGGACTGTTTTGAAGCAACATAACCCAATGTGCTCTTATCTCAAAATTCAGAGCGTTGATGGGAGGAGGTTGCACTGGGTGACGAATGTCCGTAGCTTTAGGGATCGAGAATTCTCTAAGGTCTTTTTGTAGCTTGGCTTGTTGAGCTGCTGCTTGAGCTGTCTGGATTTCTTCTTGAACTGCAGCTCAAGCTTCTTGCATAAGTCTATCTCTTTGTGCATTAAGGGCTTGAGCTACCCTTTGAGCAATTTCCTCCTCTTGAGCCATTCTTGCCTGGTTCTCTCTGTACTGATGGTGAAAGGTTTTGTCTATCTCAGGGTCAAAGCTAGCAGCGAGTTCGGGACTGACTGAGCGGCGCATACACTAGACTTTGTGTGTACCTAGGATAAAAAGATCTTTTGCTGGTAAGATGGACGGAGTAGAACCAAATTCAAGTATATATGATCGATAGTATCAAAAGTAAAAGAAAAACCTAAATTAGCCTCAAAAGAACTAGATTCAACTAGATGATTCCGTTGTCCCCGGTAACGGTGCCAGAATTTGATGTGGCTTATATTATTGCACTAACAAACTCACTTAGGGTTGAAATCCCTAAGTTTTTAACCAAAACAACGTGCAATAATACCACCCGCAAGCGGATGGGTCTTATCGCAGTATAGTTGAGGATCGAATCCCAAGGGACAACGTTTTTAAGAATCTTTCTCTAGTCGAATCTAGTTGAATTAAGACTAATATTTAGAACAAGGTTGGCTGATTTGAGTTTAATTAAACTAAATGCGAGGAAAGTAAAAGAGCAGGATTAAAGGTTGATTAAAGATTAATGATGGAGATCGTTGGGATGGTCTCGGGTTTCACCACCACTACACATGCAATCACATCCAAACATCAAACATCTAGGAAAGATATAAACATTCAAACAGAGTTGTTGTAGAACCCCTCGTACGGGCATCAGGTCCACATAAGCATCACCTTAGGTATCAGATGTCTCGTCACCATCCAGATCACATACTTACGGCTCCGAAGATATAGAAATCCAAATGAAGTTGTGGGCCCCCTATACAGGCGTCAGGCACACAGAAGCGTCACCGTGGGCTAGATGGCTCGTCACCACACGGATCATACACTTACAACCTCAAGGAATCCCATTCTATTTCTAGTTTGGGAGTCAACCGCGTTAATCGACATTTAAAACCTACGTATAGAAGTTCTCACAACATAGGAAACGAACAAGATACATGCAAGCAGGTGATCAATCCACAAGCACACATCGACGATTAACAACGAAATGAAAGATTATATACATGATATGGAATGTTTAACAAAAGGATATGAAAGCATGGGCAGCAGGGCTAGTCCCCGCACCCCAGTGAAAGTAACTACTCGCTCATGGTGAGAGAAACAAGAAAAATAAGAGAAAGAGAAGATTCCGCCATGAGCGTGGTGAAGAAGATGATCGCAGCTCAGTGGAGAAACGGTCTTCTACACAACGTCGGGGCAGATCTGGAAGAAGAGGGAAGAACACCACGGTAGACGGGGTAGATCTTCTCTCTCCACCTTCTTCTTCTTGATGTCCTCACTCGCAGTAGAAGGAGCAGCTCATGTATGAGATGGTGGCGTAGACGCATCAGATCTAGACCCAGATCTAGATCTAGATCTGAATGAGGTGGCTTGCAGATCTGAGTCTTCACTCCGGATCTGGGTGAACATGCCGCAAAACCACCACGGGGGCAGGTTCTTGGCTATGGAGATCGTCTCCTTAGGCTCAGGACAGAGCGGCAGCCTAACGGCGTCTGGAGATGATGATTTGACTGACTGGAGTCGTGTCCTATTTATAGGCAGGCTGGAGTCGTGGTTGCGGCACTTGTCGTGGTCGCGACACTTGTCGTGGTCGCGGCATTTTCCTATCACAGACCGCGGTCACGGCAAATTGCTAGCACGACGTGGCTTCATTTCTCCGCGGTCGCGGCTTTTGTTTGGCCGCGGGTGTTGTTGTTCTGTGTGAGGCAGCTATGAGCGTCGCTGCTCAGTTGGTCATGGTGAAGGCTTGTGGGTGAGAGCAATAGGAAGAGCGAGACCAGAGGGAGGTTGTGATAAACTGGAATCGTAGTCGCGGTCCAGGAACCATGGTCACGATCCTTGGTGTCGCGGGACATTATGCGTTGCTAATGGTTGGTGATTAGGAGGAAGATGTAGAGGGTCGATCTGCTGTGGAGGTGGTTGCTTGCATTGAGAAGTGCAGGTTTCAAACTTGATGTGGGTGATGAATGCAGAAGCGGAAGGTGTCGGTTGGTGGGGGGTGGTTGCGGTTACATGGCTGCAAATGCGGTCGCGGCTGTGAGATGCACGGTCACGATTGCAGAGAGGACGAGAGCAGGTCGACACCGCGAGTGGATTGCACATGTTTGGAGGAGCAAAGCCGAGGCCACGGAGGTGGGTCCCGATTTACAGACATCATGGTGGCGGCTCTGCAAGAGCTTGATCGAGATCTTGTGAGGGGCAGGCCGCGAGCGGGAGAATAGGTCGCGGCTTTAAGATGAAGGAGAACACCGCGGTCACGGCTACTTGGATGCGGTCGTGGGAGTCAGACGCCGCGGTCGTGGGTATTGCTGCGGTCGTGGGTATTGCCGCGGGCATGAGCTGTGGGTTAGGCTTCGATAACTAGAGTCGCGGTCGCGGCTCAGTTGCAGGTCACGGTCTTCATGTTGTCGCGGTCGCGATCACAGAAGATCGCGGGCGCTACTTTGCTGCAAGTCGCGGCACTTGAGTTGAGAACCAGTGACCGCGGCATAGCAGAGCCAGGTCGCGGTGATGATGGAGGAACCACGGGCAGGTGGTAGGGGAAGATCGCGATCAGGCTGCCCATTACCAGGATCGTGGTTAGGGTTGGTTGGGATGCGATCTATGAAGATGAAGGTGGGCCCAGCGGCTGTTGTTGTGAGGTGAGCGAATAAAGGAGAAGAAGAGGGGGGGCGCTCGCTGCTGATCAGAACAAAAGCAAAGCCCAAAAGAAAATGATATGGGCTTAGGAGATAAGGCTCGAAGCTCAAAATGACTTGCGCAAGGGTGCAAAAATTCAATGAAAATAGAAGAAAAATCAATTAAGCCAATATAAGTTGCATATGAAAAGATGAGGCTAAACAAAAGCTCAATGAAGCATTTAAGCCAAGGCAAAGCACATATTAGAAGATAAAGCCAATAAATGCACGAATGCAATCAAAACTGGGCTAGACGAGATGATTGAATCAAGATGAATATGCAAATAAGAAGATATGGCCAAAGAAAGCTCAGAAAAGTAGTTAAACCAAGTCATCTTGCATATAAGAAGATAGAGCTAGTAAAAGCAAATAATCAGGGAAAAATAGGACCAAACGAGGCGATTAGACTCAGATGAATATGCATTCATCATCCCCCAACTTGACCCAGCCATTCTTGAACACCCTGCCTACCAACAACTTATGGGGCAGATGATGGCTACGATGAATCTCATGGTTGAGCGATTGCCAGTGCCTCCTCCGAGAGCACATGCTCCCCATGGAGAAGCATCGAGTATTAGGAAGACCTTTGAGCGGCTTCGTCGAGTCGGAGCTTCAGATTATGATGGAACGGCTGATCCAGCGGATGCATATCTGTGGATGACAAGTCTTGAGAAGGCTTTCTGGATCCTCAACATCCCTGAAGTAGACAAAGTAAAGTATGATGTCTACCTTCTGAAAGGTAGTGCTGGTCACTGGTGGACCATCGAGGAAGAGAAGCGGTCTGGTGAGGTGATATGTTGGGAAGTTTTCCGACACGAGTTCGTCAGCAGATACTTTCTGAAGACGTATCTGGATGAGAAGATCAGTCAGTTTGAGCGGTTGCGACAAGGGACGATGAACATCACCGAATATGAAGCCAAGTTCATGGATCTGTTGAGATTTTGTCCTCACATGGCGGCAACATATGAGGAACGGATCAGACGTTTCGAGAAGGGTCTGAGTTCTGAGCTGACAACACCTGTGTATGCGTTGGAGAATCGAGAGCGGTTTGCTACGTTTGTGGAATCCGTCTGGAGGATCGAACGATCAGTAAGGGAGAAGAGATAGTCTATGGCTAAGAAAAGACCTGCTCAGTTTTAGGGACAGAGGTTCGATGGCTTCAAGAAGCCCAGCTTTTCGTCGTCGTCGACAATGAGAAGTTATGGGGTACCATCTTAGTGGTCTCTGAGTAAGGGAAGAGGTTATGTTTCTTCACCGTCTAAGGCATATAGTACAACATAGGTGGAAGTGACAGGGCCATCTAGGCCACGGTTTGACGATAGAGTATGCCATCGGTGTGGTCAGTTCGGGCATTTCAGGTTTAATTGGCCGAATAGAGATGTTGAAATGATGCAGCAGCCGAGGCAGATTCAGCAAGGATCTGACAGACAGCAGCCCAGTGGTAGCAGAGGGCGAGGACGCGGTCAAGCGTCTCAAGTAGGTTCGTCTGCTCAAGGAAGCAGAGGACGTGGACAGCAAGCAACAACTCGATTCTATGCTATGAATCAGCCGGAGGCGATAGTCAACCCACGAGTAGTGACAGGTCAGATGGAGTTATTTCATTCTGATATGTCTTCTTCTTGCTTTATATCTATTCTGGTTGACTCGGGTGCTACACACTCTTTTATCGCCTATAATATGCTTGAGAACTGTCATTTACCTGTTAGTTGTACGAAGGATAGCTTGTTGTTAGAAACCCCTCTTGATGGTTCCTCGATGCTTCGAGAAGAGTGTTCGTCTTGTGTCTTGTCTTTCTCAGGAAACCGCATTCAAGTGGATCTTATACCACTTGATATGCATGGCTTTGATGTTATCCTTGGGATGGATACCTTAGAGAAGTATAAGGTGGCTTTGGACTACAGTTCGAAGCAGGCTGTGTTTGATGATGCTGGAGAGAAGTGGATCTTCCAGGGAGATAGGAAGATTCTTCCGACGTGTCTGGTATCAGCTATGGTGGCAGAGAAGTTGTTACGACAAGGATGTGAGGCGTTCTTGGCTCATGTAGTGGATATCGTTGTGGAAACCAAGGCAAAAGGTCTTAACCTTGAAGAGGTGTCAGTTTTCTGAGAATTTGCAGACGTGTTTCCGGAAGAGTTTCCTGGTGTTCCTCCGCCCTGAGAGATTGATTTTGAGATCAATCTGGTACCAGGAATGCAGCCAGTTGCACAGACACCGTATAGGATGGCTCTGGTAAAGATGGTAGAGCTGAAGAAGCAATTGCAAGAGTTGTTGGAGAAAGGTTTTATCCGACCAAGTACATTGCCTTGGGGTGCTCCAGTGTTGTTCGTCAAGAAGAAGGATGGTTCGATGCGGTTGTGTATAGACTACCGGCAGTTGAACAAGGTCACGATCAAGAACAAGTACCCATTACCAAGGATAGATGATCTATTCGATCAGTTGCGTGGTGCTACAGTGTTTTCGAAGATTGATCTATGGTCTGGATATCATCAGTTGAGGATTAAGGCAGATGACATACCAAAGTCATCTTTTAGGATGAGGTATGGTCACTTTGAGTTCGTGGTTATGCCGTTCGGGCTAACCAATGCACCTGCTGCTTTCATGGACCTGATGAACATAGTGTTCCGTCCGTTCCTAGATCAGTTTGTTGTAGTCTTTATAGATGACATCTTGATCTACAGTCGGGACAGGCAAGAGCATGAGCAACATCTTCTACGAGCGTTGGCTCTTCTTCGTCAACATCAGTTGTATGCTAAGTTCAGCAAGTGTGAGTTCTGGTTGGAAGAAGTGACTTTCTTAGGTCATGTGATATCTACTGAAGGAGTCAAAGTAGATTCGAAGAAAGTAGAATCCGTTGCGGATTGGGAACAACCGAAAATGCCGACAAAAGTTCGTAGTTTCCTTGGTTTAGCAGGATACTATCGGAGGTTTATCAAGGACTTTAGTGCAATCGCATTGCCGATGACGAAGTTGACTAGAAAGGATGCACCTTTTGTTTGGGATGATCGATGTCAGCAAGCTTTCCAGAGTTTGAAGAAAAAGCTGACAAGTGCTCCAGTGTTGATCCTTCCAGAACCGGGAAAAGGTTATGCTGTTTTCTGTGATGCTTCTAAAAAAGGTTTAGGTTGTGTGCTAATGCAGGAAGATCATGTGGTTTCTTTTACTTCGCGACAGCTTAAGAAACATGAGGAGAACTATCCGACTCATGACTTGGAGTTGGCAGTTGTGGTTCATGCATTAAAGATTTGGAGACACTATCTGTATGGGGAGGTGTGTCAAATCTTTACAGATCATAAGAATCTGAAGTACATCTTTTCACAGCATGAGTTGAACATGCAACAACGTCGATGGATGGAATTGATCAATGATTATGACTGCACTATCAAGTATCATCCTGGTAAGGCGAATGTGGTAGTTGATGTGCTTAGCATGAAGTCTTCTTCTCTTTCTTCCAAGAGGGCACAGTTGAGTTCCCTGGTATGTCAAAGGCGGGATATGTTTGTTTCCTTGTGGCAGATGAATGTACAGACAGAAGTTTCCTCGTTAGTTGGACTTTTAGCACAGATGCAAGTCAAGCCTTCGCTAAGGTAGTAGATCAGAGATGCATAGCAGACAAACGATGTGGTACAGTTGATCAGATCAGAGTTCGGCAGCAAAAAGTGTGATGGGTTCCATGAGTCCGAGGATGGACTAGTTTGCTTTCATAATAGGATGGTGGTTCCAGATGTCGATAATCTGAGGAAGTTAGTGCTCAAGGAAGCACACACATCAATATATGCTATGCATCTAGGTGTCACCAAGATGTATCATAGTCTGAAGGACTTGTATTGGTGGCCCAGTTTGAAGAAACATGTAGTTGAGTTCGTGGCTAGATGTGTGGTTTGTCAGCAAGTCAAGGCTGAACACCAAAAGCCGGCAGGTACTTTGCAACCCTTGCCGATACCGCAGTGGAAATGGGATCATATAACTATGGATTTCGTAGTTGGTCTACCCAGGACAACTAGGAATCATGATTCCATTTGGGTGATAGTGGACAGATTGACAAAGTCTGCCCATTTCCTACCAGTGAAGACGACGTATACATCTGAGAAACTCGCTAGAGTATATGTGGATGAGATAGTACGTTTGCATGGTGTGCCAGCAATGATAGTTTGTGACAGAGGTCCTCAGTTTACGAGTCATTTTTGGGAACAGTTGCACAAAGTGTTGGGAACGCAGTTGAGGTTCAGTACAGCTTTTCACCCGCAGAGAGATGGACAGTCTGAAAGGACTATTCAGACTTTGGAAGATCTCCTTCGAGGCTATGTTTTGCAGTTTCTAGGCAACTGGGATGAACACCTTAGCTTGATAGAGTTTGCCTACAACAACAGTTATCAGCGGAGTATTGATATGGCTCTTTATGAGGCTTTGTATGGAAGGAAGTGCAGATCTCCTTTATGTTGGTATGAGTCCAGTGAATATCAGCTTTTGGGTCCTGAGTTAGTACAGCAGACAATAGAAAAGATCAAAGTGATACAGCAACAGTTGAAAGTGGCACAGGACAGGCAGAAGTCTTATGCAAACAATCGTCGATGACCTTTGGAGTTCCAGGTAGGAGACAAAGTGTATCTTAAAGTCTCGCCATGGAAAGGTGTGCTAAGGTTTGGCCGGAAGGGTAAGTTAGCACCCAGGTATATGGGGCCTTATTCAGTCATAGCACGTGTTGGCAAAGTAGCTTATGAGTTAGAGTTGCCTCCAGAGTTACACAGGTTACATCCAGTGTTCCATGTCAGTATGGTGAAGAAAAGTCATCCAAATTCGGGAACAGTGATACAGCCAGTTGAGGTTGAGCTTGATGAAGATGTGACCTACGAGGAATGTCCTATGGCGATCCTTGACAGAAGGGTCAAGAAGCTGAAGAGGAAGGACTTGGTTCTTGTAAAGGTTCTTTGGCATCATCGTGGCATTGAGGAAGCCACGTGGGAGCTTGAGGAAGAGATGAGGAGGAAGTATCCCTCACTTTTATCTTCAGATTTCGGGGACGAAATCCTTTGAAGGGGGTTAGCTTGTAAGGATCCTGACATTCGTTTAGGGTTTACCCTATTTGCTTTGCTTAACCTTGATGCTCTGTTGCTTTCTAATCACCTTTTAGTGGTGATTAGGGTTTGTTTGAGCTTTGTTGAGAGTTGGAGGGGCTACTTGCAAATAACCCAATTCTAGGGTTTTGTGGGCAAGTTTGCCACCTTGTGAGGTGTTCCTCTCTCTCTCTCTCTTTACTTCCTCTGGTGTTGAGAGGAGGGTTTGGGCTCGTTGTTTGAGTTCTTTTGGGGCCTGGTTGAGCTTGTTTGGGCTTTGTTGAGTGTTGCCTTTGCTTCTCTGTGCCCTGTGTCGGGCAAGGGCAAGCTGTGTCGGCCTGAGCTTGTGACACCTAGGGTTTGTGTCGCCCTAGTGGTTGTATCTCCCAAGATGGGGAGTGTATCAGCTAAGGGGAGTGTGTGTCGCCCATGGTGTTTGACCTAGCTTTGACTTCGTTTGTGTCACCACTAGTGGACACTTGGAGCTTGATGCATGCATGTGGCAATAACCTTGGACATGTGTTTAGGGCTTGCTAGAGTGGTGGCTTGAGCTCTAGGACAAGTGTCCTTAAGTGGACGACACCTTGCCTTGCTCTACCTTGTTTTCTCCTCCCTTTCCTTCTATATAGGCGTGTCCTTTCCTTTGCTAGGAGTCCCTTTGGTCCTTTAGTTTTCTTCTCCACCTTGGTGCACGACACACCCCTCTCTTTGGCAAGTGGTGGCTGATACCCCCTTGGAGGAGCAACTTGGTGGCCGATAGCTTTGGAGTCTTCTTCTTCCTTGCTTGGTGGAGCTTGGAGCTTGCTTAAGGCGGGTTGCATAACTCCTAACCCTATCTACACTACTCTCTTTTCATGTTCTTATGTGTTGCTAGCTTTATTTATTGCTTAGTATCCTTGTTGGCTGATCCTTAGGGTTTAGGGTTTCTTGGTGAGAAATACTCCTTTCTCTCCTTGGTCTAGAGGAGTGAGTTTAAGCTTCTAGTATCATGAGCAACACCCCTCTTTCTCTTAGTCGATTGAGGTGAGCTTGTGTTCTAGTTGCTTGAGCAACACTCTCCTCTCACCATGGACTTGAAGGGTGAGCTTGGTTGTTGTGGACCTTGTTTAGGGGTGTTATTGTGTTGCCCGATGGGTGATAGGTGGTGTGCAAGACCCCTCCTTCTTAGTTGATTGAGGTGAGCCATCTCCTTGACCCTCTAGGGTTTTGGGTGTCCTTGTGCTTGAGGAAGACGACAACCTTGTGAGCTACCCCTTTGGACGATATGCTTGGGAGGTGGTGGACGACACCATGTCTTTGTGACGGGCGTCACACCTTCCTTGCCTTGTGTCGGCCGATAGGCCTGGCTTAGTTGGTTGCATGATAGGTCTCTTAGACCTTGCCCTTGTGACGGCCGTTTGGCCCTTGGTTGGTTAGTTGGTCAGTAGCCTCTTCTGGTTGTTTGAGCTTGTATACCTGACTTAGAAGTGGTTGGTTGTCGTTATGCCTTGCTGGATAGAGTGTTGATAGTTGGCCTGATGTGGGCGTTGCACCCTAAACCCTGATGGGCGTCATCCTAAGTTCTGTGAGTGTCGACCGACAGCCCATGACGGGCGTTGCGTTTTACCTTGATGCCCGACACCCCGTAGCATGTCATGTTTCTTTGATTAGCTGCTAACACAGTGTTTCACGTCACATGCTTGGCCGTTATGTGTTGACCAACAGATGTTGGGCGATAGGGTGAGTACCCTGCCCGATACACCCTATAGTGAGGGCATGCTGCCCGACACAGCTGTTAGTGAGAGTTCTTGGTGTTGTTAGCGAGGGTTCTACCCCCCATATAAATCGTTTTACTCTATGAGAATTATTATAGTAACGCTTGTTTATGTAAAACTCATGTCTTTACACATGAATGTGACCCTCTTGATTCTCTGTATTATACTAAGGAGAATGATAGGCACGTAAAATGGTTTGCTTAAAAATATGATCATAAGTTGATGCATGGTTAAGGAAGCATATCTAACCATTGATGTAACCTTATGTGATAGCATGATCATTCTATGATTATTGTACACTAACCATGCAGGTGAGGCCTAGCCAAGAAAATTGGCTATGAGGTATATGTGATGAATAACACTACTTTGATAAGTCACTCTTGATACTGAGATAACATGTATAATGTGATTCCTGTTCCATGATGATGATGATGTAAGCCTTGAGAGGCAGTGACACTATGTGATGAGGGATTGAGATCCCATGGTCTGTGATGATCCTTGAGATCGATCTAGATTGATTGGCAAGAGGCCAAGTGATAACATGTGATGTGGGATCCTTGTGATGGATCAGTATGATGTGAATTGTAGTAAAAGCAACTGTTGAGTTTTATATTGTTTACTTCTGTTATACAACTTGGTTGAATCTTGCAATCCATATAAAAGATACTAATTAATCACAGTGGAATATATCATGTAGTTGCCCTGGCCATAGATCCATCATCGTCAGGAATTGGTGATGGTGAAACAGGTTCTCCTATGGGTTAACCTGGAGCGCATATTGTTGAATATGCGAGGTTGCTCCTAGCCTAAAGTGAGGAGGTAAGAGTGCAACTTCGGTTGTAGACTCAAGGGTGCGGGTTCAGGCCCGTAGCCCAACTATGATAAGAGCATGGTGAATAGGCCCATGGCTCAGGATATGTGATATGAGGAGCATGAATGCGTTCATGGCTCAGAGCACGGTGAACAAGCCCGTGGCTCAGTTTCACTAGCGCCGAGACATGTACCAAGGCGGGCTAGGCAGAGAGTAGCCTGCGAGAGCTGACCCTATGGTTAAGACCACTTCAGCATGAGACTGCGGTCCTGTTTGTGTTGTACTCATGCACTGACCATGAGGCGGAGAGGTCGTGGAGTCCGGCTCTTCCATTGACCTTGTATGGCACCAGCTTGGGTTTCGTAACTGAAGGTTGGATCTGAGCGGTACGGCTCACTTCCTCAGGGCATAATAATAATATATAATCCAGCCGAATAGTAATTGCTTGAGACAAACACGAAACATTGGTTGAGGCCTTGTTTGTGTAGATAATCTTGTTATATCTTGCAGTTGCTTATATGTTTCTCATACGTGGTAATATCGTATCTTGTTAATCATATTCCCTAGAGAAATGCTTGAGTACACCCGGTAAGCTTGCTAAGTATGAACAACTTTCCTTTATAACTACTTTTTTTATACTTCTTATCATCTAGCTGCTTTATATATATATATATATATATATATATATATATATATATATATATATATATATATATATATATATATATATATATATATATATCTGAGGTTTTGTAGTTTCGACAGGGAGTTATGTTTCTCACTGGGACAATGTTCAATTGTCTCACTCCGCTGGTTTTCAGGTGGTCGAGCTAGACGTGGTGGTGGTCGCGGAGTTGCGGCCGAGCAGCAAGAAGAACAGTAGGAGGCAAGTGATGGATATGTTGTTGTTTTGGATGTTTTGTAGTAAATTCTAGAGTCATCCCTGTACTCTCAGGTCCTTGGCAGTGTTTTGACGTTGTTTCATGATGTATAGTTGTTGATGTTTTGTATATCCTGCTATTGGCCGGATGTGGGCCTTTATGTATGTATAAATAGGTGATGAACTCATGTGATGACAAGACAGTTGTTGCTCTAAGTTGTGGACAAGTTTCAAGGCTTTTATACGTTTATATAACCTGTTTTTCTTGCAGGATGTGGACTGGAATGTAATAGTTTCTTAGTTTATCAGTTTTCCGCAATCGGTTTTAATTAACCCATGTTTTGGTAATCTGTGGTTATGGTGATTTCCGCACATTTTCGCGTAACACCTCACTGTCTGTGTGATAGTGGGATGTGTTGCCACAAGTACCATTAGAAAGCCAATATTTTTTTGATTTCATAACATATTTTATTTCATTTTTGTAAGCTATGAATCATTTATTATGAATTTTTGAAAATCGACTAAGCAGATAAATCCAAAAATCCAAGTCAAACATAACCCAGTCAGCGGTTAATCTTGCTGATTTGGCCCAACCACAATAGGCCAACTCAGTGCTAACTCAGCACAAAGCTCGGCATGGAAAAGAAGAACAACAGAATGTGAAAAGACCATTTTACCCCTGTGAGAAAAACAAAACAAAAAGAAAATGGAGGGCTATAGTTGGTAAAAGATTGGGTGGTTATCTTCTTATTGTGAGGAGAAGAGTTCAACGTTGATCATCGATGAAGTAGGTCAAATGCAATGATTAGACTCGTGAGTTCTGCAACCAAGTCGTTGGGAAACAACTACCAACAGGTTCCTGACATCATATCGAGCTCAAGGATCCCTACCAATGGAAACTAAGGTGCAAAAGACCCCAAAAGGCTCACCACCATTACAGGCATGGAGGAAGCAACCTCAAAAATCAATGAAGATGAAAGATAGGAGCAAACACTTGTTAATTAGATTTGATACACTCCAAAGAACCCATTTAACTGAAAATTTTGGTGAAAGCAAACTAGAATGCTTTGAATTGCTACTTTAGGAAAAAAATGATGGAGCGAAGGGGAATTGGGGGGAACAAGAAATACCCAAAATTGAGGTTTGCGACTCTATTAGAGGCACTTGAGATGGTTATCACCAATCGGAGTTAGTCTCGTTGGTTTCCATGGTGTGTACCTTACTGCCGAAGTCAAGGTAATGCCCTGCAGGTTAGTAGATGTCTAACTCATAGAAAGGTGATCAATGGTGGTTGCTTCTTAGTTCCTCAGGGCTGTGAAGAAGTACATGGATGGATTTGTGAAGGTCTGAAGGACAGAGGGGGCAAGTAGAAGGAAAGGAAGAATAGAATAGGGGAGGAACAGAGGACCATAGAGGCTCTTGTGGTTTGGGGGTTTGAGGGTATAAAAACCCTAGGAAAGTTAGGATGGTAGGTGAGAAAATGAGAGAGGAAAGCTTTGGTGAGGGAATCCTATAATAAGATCCAAATATGAGAGCATATTGCGTGAAGAAAAAGCACCCCAGATGGGGACCAGTCGCTCCGCCTGAGCGTGCTCGGACTCCTACCAAAGGTAGGGGACAAGACCGGCTCTTTCCGATCTGGATTAGACCATCCAAAATAGAGTCGTGCACCCAACCAAAAAGAAAGTTGAGCATGGCATTGATTAAAGCAGATACTTTAGGAAAATCGAAATAATAAATGCAATTGCTTCAAATGACTTATATATCACTTTCCTAAATTCATTTTAGGTGTCAAACAAGTCCCAAATAATATTAAATTTTGCAATAAGATTAATTATGACATTTAGAATCCAAATTTAGCATTGGTTTTCACTGTTGAGGACTTTTGGAATTTTATTTAATTCTTTTAAAGTAAAACATATTTTCTCCTTCCTAATGCATTAATGACACTAGGATTATCCAAATTATGTGAAATTTCATCTATAAGTAATATTTAGTGTGTTGAATATGAATTTGTCTTTATTCCCATCCTTTTGAAGTTATCTATCATATTATTTATCTTTTATGGCTTTTACACATTTTCTCTCTCCTGAACTTAACATAAATATTTGAGGTTGTCCAAATTAGGTGAAGATTTGTACATGATGTTGGATTTATTAATTTGAAGGTTGCAGTGTTGTCAAAAAGTAGTCATGCCCAGATTTAATGTTACAATTCAAGATGTGTACTTTGATAGTGTTTGCAAGATTATGTGCATTATAGTTTAGATATTCTTAGCGAGTTGTGAAACCTAAACTCAAACATTCTTGGGGTGGATTCTCCGTATTGCAAGGATCCCTGACTGATTCTCGCCAGGTGCAAATATAATATTTATGACAGAAAATACAACGTCTATTAATAAATATTCAAGCTACTTTTTGAAGGTATTATAAGGGAATATAACATTTGAATGTATGCAACTTACAAAGAATGACATGCTGAAAAATGTAGGCCTATGCTCATGAGACAACATACTCTACAAACAACCAATTACTTAGTTCTAGATCTAAGTTAAACTATGACTCATGGCTCCCATGTATTATCCAAATGGTAAATGACATTGCCAAATTGAAGTTGTGAAATATGTCATGGTCCAATACCTTACATAAATTAATGATCTTCTGTTGTACTCTACAAATTCTCCATATGCAATCAAGATAGTAAATTCAAAATGTCATAAAGGTCGATGGAATTTATGTGAGAGATTATCTTTCAGAATGATTAGTCTTCAACTAAAGAATATTGTTTCAACAATCACTACTGGTTAACTATGTTGGAAACAAAACTTTTGAGAGTGACTTATACAGAAATGATACAAATCTTTACATTGTGTCAGATTCAATGGACATTAGTTGGATGAAAAAATTGTCATTGAGTTTAAGTTATCGAAGTTGTGTTAGAGTGATTTAACCAAGCACAATACATTCATTTAATCAAAGAAACATGACTCTTGGAGAATGGAATCAGTAGTTGACCAAATGATTTGGCGTAACAACTAAATATGACATATCATCAAATCAAATAACAAACTCTATTATATTGTTTTCCTTCTTGATCCTAATGAATAAAAGAAAATTCAACTGGTAGGAATTCAGTTTTCTAGTGTTGGACAACTAAAAGCGGACTTATAGTTCTTCATTAATACAACTGCACAGTGTTGTGGTTGCTAGACATAGAACTCACAATGGTCCTTTGTGAACCCGCGCCAATCCTCTTCCACGACACATCTCCACAATGTGTTTTCGTGTCCGTCAAGACGTCCTCAAGTATTTGGATTCATAGCGGCCACCAGTTGCAAAAGTGGAAGCAAAGTTTGAAGTCAAATCCCGGACATAGGGCATGCTTGATTTGCTGCATCTAGTTGGATTTGCAGGAAGGCAACATTTAGTCAATCCCTATATCAGAGAATTTCTGGTTTGCAACACCATACTTTACGTTTGGTATGTCTGTAAAGAAGATACACCAACAAGTGTATTTACTCAAGAAATCTCGATGCTTTAGATTGATGTACAATTCTTCTATTTATACAGAGTTTGGAGGTTGGTGCATATGTAAAACAGCACCTCTGATATATTACAAGTATTCAATCAGAGATCCTATTCTCTAGGAAGACTGGGCCACAACTGTCATCTGTTCACATGATGCAGAGTAGTGGCTAGTTCTGTTTCCTCATCTGTCAGGTTCTGTTTCAATGATCTGTTGCTTGGTCTTATTACACCCCCACAAGCTCGGTCGAGTGTCTCTAGAGAGGCCGAGGTTGGACATACCATTTTCTAGCTGTGTCCGGGATAAAGGTTTGGTGAACATGTCTGCTAGCTATTGTGACGATGGAACATACTGTGTGATTAAATTCCCTTGGGCTACCTTTTCACAGACATAGTGATAGTCTATCTCCACATGCTTGTTTGGGCATGAAACTTTGGGTTGATGGTGAGCTGAAGTGCACTTAAGTTGTCATTGTACAGAACTGGAGGTTGGCGAAGGTTCAATCCCAGATCTCGTAGCAAGGCTGCAAGCCACATTAGCTTTGTCGTGGTGGATGCAATGGCACGGTATTCTGATTCGGCACTTGACCGTGCTACTGTTCATTATTTCTTTGATGACCATGTGATGTAGTTGTTGCCCAAAAAAGTGCAGTAGCCTATCGTCGAGCGCCGTGTTTATGAGCATCCTCCCCAATCAGCGTCACTGAAGGCACAAAGTTGTAGTGAAGATGACTTGTATAAGTGAGAGTCGTGTGAAAGGGTGCCAGAGACATAGCGAAAAATTCATTTGTGTAGTTGGAAGTGTTCGATGGTAGGTGAATGCATGTATTGGCAGGCGTGATTAACAGCATAGCTGATATCGGGACGGGTTATCGTTAGGTATTGGAGTGACCCGACAAGGCTGCGGTAGAGTGTAGGGTCATGAAATGGAGTATTGTTGTCACATGGTTGGGTTTTAGGGGTCATTGGGGTGGCAACAGGTTTAGCATGTAGCATGTTGGCACGTCGGAGAATGTCCGTGGCGTATTTATATTGAGAGAGGTAGAGCCTAGTATTTGTACGGAGGACCTCAATACCTAAAAAGAAATTGAGGTCGCCAAGGTCTTTTAATTGAAATTCAGTGGATAGACGTTGCATGAAGTGGTGAAGATGTTTGGTGGAATTACCGGTGATGATAATATCATCGACATATAAAAGTAGGAAGATGCATGGAGTGCCTTGACGCCAAATGAAGAGTGAGGGATCAGCTGAGCTACATTGGAAACCAACGGCAAGGAGGAATGAACTCAAACGATTATACCAGGCATGTGGAGCCTAACGGAGTCCGTATAGAACCTTGTGTAATTTCCAGACATGGTGTGGTTTGCTTGCGTCGATGAAACCAGGTGGTTGGTGCACAGATACCTCATCCTCCAGCGGGCCATTGAGAAAGGCATTGTCCACCTCCAGTTGCTGGAGAGGCCATCCATACATCGTAGCGATGGAAAGGACGAGCCGAATAGTGTCAGCCTTGATGACCGGGGAGAATGTCTCGCGAAAGTCGATTCCTGGTATTTGTTGAAATCCCTTTGCAATGTACCTTGCTTTGTACCGGGAGATGGTACCATCTGGATTGTGTTTAGCTTTCCACAGCCATTTGGTGGCGAGGATCCGTTGATGTACAATGCTTCTATTTATAGAGAGCTTGGAGGTTGGTGCATATGTAAAATAACACCCCTGATATATTACAAGTATTCAATCAAAGATCCTATTCTCTAGGAAGACTGGGCCACATCTGCCATCTGTTCACATGATGCAGAGTAGTGACCAATTCTGTTTCCTCATCTGCCGGGTTCTGTTTCACTGATCTGTTGCTTGGTCTTATGGATGTACGGATTGCACGGTGGCGGCGTTCGACGAGGCCATTCTGCTGTGGAGTGAATGGGCAGGACATTTGAAATTTTATTCCGTGTACAACAAGGTGGGACGTCAGCTGGGAATTGTTAAATTCTCCACCGCCATCACTTTGGAGAGTTTGTATTTGAGAATTAAACTGGCGTTCAATAAATTTTTGGAACAAGCAAAATTGAGAGAAGAATTTGGATTTTTGTTTTAAGGGAATGACCCACACATATCGGGTGTAATCATCAACAATTGAAGCATAATATCAAAATTTATGAATAGATGAGACTGGGGCTGGTCCCCATAAATCACAATGCAATTTTTGAAATGGTGTCGTAGCACGTGATAAAACTGGAGAAAAAGGAAGACGATGTGCCTTGCACATCTGACAACTTTCACAAATGAAATCTACTAGCTGCCACTTATTAACTTGAAGTAGACCTTGTCGATGGAGATGGCACAAGTATGAGTGATGTGGGTGACCAAGTCGGTGATGCCATGTGATGTCTGAGTAGGCACGAACACAGGATGCAAAGAACTTAGGTGTCGGTGTGCCGTCAAGGAAATACAGGTCACCCGATCGTCACCCATGTGCTATATATCATTGCATGTGAAGGTAAGTGTTTCAAAAGAAAATCATCTGATCAAAATTCAAAGGAATATGGTGATTGACGGGTTAATTGACTAATGGACATGATATTCTTTGTAAGTTTAGGAACAACAAGCATATTTCGGAGAGGGAGTTTATGGTTATTTGGAAGGTGAAGCATGGTGTGTCTAGTGTGGGTGATAGGTAAGTGTGCACCATTGCCAACTATGACTGAATATGAACCTTTACATGGATTAATAGAGCGCAGCAAACCTGTGTGTGCCCCGACACCAGTTTCGGTGAGCCAAACATCTGGAGAGATGGCTGCGTCCTCAGAGATATGAAGCTCGTTGAGTGCCGGCGGTATGTCGTTGGCTTGGAAAGCATGGTTGTAGCGTTGCGGACATTGAAGTGCATCATGCTGATCACATTTGCAGATCTGACACACTGTTTTTGCTTACATGCCCATTGACGTCGTATTGCGGCTAGAGTTGTGGTGCTGCTGGAACCCACATCCACGTGAGTTAAACCCTGTTGTTGAGTTGTTGCTGGTTGACGCCCAGTGTGGCGAACGCTGCCCGTAGCTTCTACTGCGACCTCCTCGCCGGCCACCATGACCACGTGAGTGAGTGGCAGAGAAGTTGGGTGTGTTGTGCTCATTTGCGAAGGAGATATGGTGGGATTCATAGCTAATAAGAAGGGGTATGACCGTGCTCAAAGATGACACTAGTAGTCTGAGCATATATGAGGTGAATGGTAAATATTGTTTATCAAGGCTGTTTAACAAGTAAAACACCTTTTCGTCATCATGGAGGGGTTGCTCCATCAAGGCCAGATCAGCGCAGATGGTTTTAAACTCGTTTAGGTGGGTGAGTAGGTCGACAAATGAGTTTTTACGTAGTTGTTGGAGACGTTGCAGCAGGAGGAATCGCCGCCCCGTCGAAGCTTGCACATGTGTCGTTTGGAGCGCCGTCCACACTTCCAGGGAAGTTTCTAGCCCGACTACTTCTGTAAGGCACTCCGTGGAGAGATGACTTAAGATCCATCCAACGACGAGGCAATCGGTGCGCCTCCAAGCAGCATATGTTGTGATGTCTGTCGTCGGTGGTGGCTTAGTGTCGTCTATGAATTTGCTAAGGTTGTGGCTGCGGATAAGCCCTAGCATCTGTGTTCTCCACAATAGGTAATTGTTCCTTGTGAGTTCAAGGGTAACAAAGTTGGAAATATTCAAATTGGATGGGTAAGGGTGGCTCGTATTGGAGGAAGCATTGCTGGAGTCGGTGTCCGGCATGGTGGACAGGCCGAAGGTGGTATAGCTCAAGAAGGGTAGGAGCTGGTGGCTCTGATACCATAAAGAAGATACACCAATAAGTGTATTTACTCAAGAAATCTTGATGCTTTAGATTGACATACAGTGCTTCTATTTATAGAGATTTTGGAGGTTGGTGCATATGTAAAACAACACCCCCGATATATTACAAGTATTCAATCAAAGATCCTATTCTCTAGGAAGACTGGGCCACAGTTGCCATCTGTTCACATGATGAGGAGTAGTGGCCAGTTCTGTTTCCTCATCTGTCGGGTTCTGTTTCACTGATCTGTTTCTTGGTCTTATGGATGTACAGATTGCACGGTGGCGGCGTTCGACAAGGCCATTCTACTGCGAGTGAATGGGTAGGATTTGAAATTTTATTCTGTGTGCAGCAAGGTGGGATGTCACATGGGAATTGTTAAATTCCCCACCGCCATCAATTTGGAGAGTTTGTATTTGAGAATTAAACTGGCGCTCAATAAATTTTGGAACAAGCAAAATTGAGAGAAGAATTAAGATTTTTGTTTTAAGGGAATGACCCACACATATTGGGTGTAATCATTAACAAATGAAGCATAATATCGAAATTTGTGAATATATGAGACTGGGGTTGGTCCCCATAAATCACAATGCAATTTTTGAAATGGTGTCGTAGCACATGATAAAACTGGTGAAAAAAGGAAGACGATGTGCCTTGTACATCTGACAACTTTCACAAATGAAATCTGTTGGCTGCCACTTATTAACTTGAAGTAGACCTGACCGATGGATATGGCGCAAGTATGACTGATGTGGGTGACCAAGTCGGTGATGCCATGTGACATCTGAGTAGGCATGAACACAAGATGCAAAGAACTTAGGTGCCGGCGTGCCGTCAAGGAAATACATGTCACCCGATCGTCGCCCCTGTGCTATCACTTCATGTGAAGGTAACTGTTTCAAAAGAAAATCATTTGATCAAAATTCAAAGGAATATGGTGATTGACGGGTTAATTGACTAATGGACAGGATATTCTTTGTAAGTTTAGGAACAACAAGCACATTTCGGAGAGGGAGTTTATGGTTATTTGGAAGGTGAAGCATGGTGTGTCCAATGTGGGTGATAGGTAAGTGTGCACCATTGCCAACTACGACTGAATCTGAACCTTTATATGGATTAATAGAGCAGCAAACCTGGGTTGGGTGTCATGTGTGCCCCGACACCAGTGTCGGCGAGCCAAACATCTAGAAAGATGGCTGCGTCCTCAGAGATATGAAGCTCGTTGAGTGTCGGCGGTATGTCGTTGGCTTGGAAAGCATGGTTGTAGCGTTGCGGACATTGAAGTGCATCATGCTGATCACATTTGCAGATCTGACACACTGTTTTTTCTTACACTCCCATTGACGTCGTATTGCGGCTAGAGTTGTGGTGGTGCTGGAATCCACATCCACGTGAGTTAAACCCTATTGTGGAGTTGTTGCTGGTTGAAGCCCAGTGTGGCGAACGCTGCCCGTAGCTTCTACCGCGACCTCCTCGCCGGCCACCACGACCACGTGAGTGAGTGGTAGAGAAGTTGGGTGTGTTGTGCTCATTTGTGGAGGAGATATGGTGGGATTCATAGCTAATAAGAAGGGGTATGACCGTGCTCAAAGACGACACTGGTAGTCTGAGCATAGATGAGGTGAATGGTAAATATTATTTATCAAGGTTGTTTAACAAGTAAAACACCTTTTTGTCATCATGGAGGGGTTGCTCCATCAAGGCCAGATCAGCGCAGATGGTTTTAAACTCATTTAGGTGGGTGAGTAGGTCGACATATGAGTTTTTACGTAGTTGTTGGAGACGTTGCAACAGGAGGAATCATCGCTCCGTCGAAGCTTGTGCATGTGCCGTTTGGAGCGTCGTCCACACTTCCAGGGAAGTTTCTAGCCCGACTACTTCTGTAAGGCACTCCGTGGAGAGACGACTTAAGATCCCTCCAACGACGAGGCAATCGGTGCGCCTCCAAGCAGCATATGCTGTCCTGTCCGTCATCGGTGGTGGCTTAGTGCCGTCTATGAATTTGCTAAGGTCGTGGCTGCGGATAAGCCCTAGCATCTATGTTCTCCACAATAGGTAATTGTTCCTTGTGAGTTCAAGGGTAACAAAGTTGGAAATATTCAAATTGGATGGGTAAGGGTAGCTCGTATTGGAGGAAGCATTGCTGGAGTCGGTGTCCGGCATGGTGGACAGGCCGAAGGTGGTATAGCTCAAGAAGGGTAGGAGCCGGTGGCTCTGATACCATAAAGAAGATACACCAATAAGTGTATTTACTCAAGAAATCTCGATGCTTTAGACTGACATACAGTGCTTCTATTTATAGAGAGTTTGGAGGTTGGTGCATATGTAAAACAACACCCCCGATATATTACAAGTATTCAATCAAAGATCCTATTCTCTAGGAAGACTGGGCCAAAGTTGCCATATGTTCAAATGATGAGGAGTAGTGGCCAGTTATGTTTCCTCATCTGCCGGGTTCTGTTTCACTGATCTGTTTCTTGTTCTTATGGATGTAGAGATTGCACGGTGGCGGCGTTCGACGAGGCCATTCTGCTGCGGAGTGAGTGGGTAGGATTTGAAATTTTATTCCGTGTGCAGCAAGGTGGGACGTCACCTGGGAATTGTTAAATTCCCCACCCGCCATTAATTTTGAGAGTTTGTATTTGAGAATTAAACTGGCGCTCAATAAATTTTTGGAACAAGCAAAATTGAGAGAAGAATTAAGATTTTTGTTTTAAGGGAATGAACCACACATATCGGGTGTACTCATTAACAATTGAAGCATAATATTGAAATTTATGAATAGATGAGACTGGGGATGGTCCCCATAAATCACAATGCAATTTTTGAAATGGTGTCGTAGCACATGATAAAACTGGAGAAAAAGGAAGACGATGTGCCTTGCACATCTGACAACTTTCACAAATGAAATCTGCTGGCTGCCACTTATTAACTTGAAGTAGACCTTACCGATGGATATGGTGCAAGTATGACTGATGTGGGTGACCAAGTCGGTGATGCCATGTGACATCTAAGTAGGCACGAACACAAGATGCAAAGAACTTAGGTGCCGGCATGCCGTCAAGGAAATACAGGTCACCCGATCGTCGCCCCTGTGCTATCACTTCCTGTGAAGGTAAGTGTTTCAAAAGAAAATCATTTGATCAAAATTCAAAGGAATATGGTGATTGATGGGTTAATTGACTAATGGACAGGATATTCTTTGTAAGTTTAGAAACAACAAGCACATTTCGGAGAGGGAGTTTGTTACGACCCCATCTGAGCTTAATTGGTAAACTAGGGTTACCAAGATGATTACATGATTTATTGGACTGATCACTCTTGAAATCTAATGAATGATGATAATCCAATGAGAATGTTTTAACTATGATAAGAATTTTAAGTGTTCGTTTGCCTTGAGAATTAGGGTTTGAGAAACATAAACCCTAATCGGCCCAAAATAGGGTTTTGATGATACATGAACACAAAATTTGATAAGTATAGTGTCTCAGTAAATGATTTTTAGTATTTTATATGTAACTCTGATTTACTTCAAATTTGGTTATGATTTGGATATATAAAATGTGAACAACATTGCTAAATATCAGAATTTTTGAAGAATGTTCTGACCTGTTTATCGGTCGAGTTTCAAACTCGACCGATCATATTTCCAGATTTATATAGCAGTGTAGTAATTGAATTTTATCTTTTTATTGGTATATCCAATTGATCTCAAATTTTAACTGTGCTTTAAAAACACAGTTATAGACAATCTGTTAAATTGGCATAATTTTGGATGACTTTTTATCTCTACAGTGAGGGTGTCGGTCGAGTTCTGTGCAGGACAAACTCGACTGAATCTGCTGCAGACTGCAATATAGCAGTGCACTGTTCTATTTTTAATTATTTATTGATAACTCCAAATGATCTCAAATTTTAACTGAAGCTTTATAGATCAATTATAAACAACTTGATAATTCCCATAATTTTTGGAGAAGGTTTGACCTCTGAAATAAACGAATTACAGTAACTTTGTGTAACTGAATATTCAGCCAATATAATAAAAGTTGAGTGTTGGGTCAATATGCAATTGACCCAAGCAGCTCAAATTGACTTATATGATCGACGACACACACACACACAACTCTCATTCTTCGTCATCCACCCCAGAGAAACGAAAATCTAGAGAGAGAGGGAGAGTTAGGGCTTGAGTGGAGAAAGAGGAGGAATTGCTGACCTAGGGTTTTGCGGTCCAAGGAATGGTGAAATCAAGTAAGTTTGGATCCTTTGCATAGACTTTTATGGTGAATCTTATCTCTCATGTCAAGATTCCGTCCATGCTCTGATTTGATCCAAGATGATGTCGAAATTCCCTCTTTTCTCACCCTTTCTTCATAATTCCTCATTTTCAAGGTTTCCGAGTTGAATGGAAGAAGAATTGGGAGATTTGCTAGGGATTTGATATGAGTTCGAGATCCCCTGAGTTGAGCTGTAGTTTTGAGGTGTTTTCACACCTTGGGGTGAGTGGGTTCTTCCTTTAAATAGTATAATGCACGAAATTTGATTATAGCATCCAAATCCCTAATTGCTTGGTATGTGATTCTAAACCCTGAAATGTCCGTTTAATTTAAGTTGTTGCAAATTGATATGATATGGATTCCTTCTCTGTTTGAATGACTCTTTGATGGTAGATTCACATCAGAAACGTATACAACACATCCTAGTAAGAATGCTTTTCAGATTTATACCATATGATGTAATTAGGGTTTAACCTAATTGAGATATCACTAGAGTTTCAACCTTATTGAAGAGGACTAGTAATCTTATAAGTGGTTAGGATGTACCTCATGGGTTACCTTATTTGAATTTTATTCTTGGTGCATGATATCTCAGTGAATAGCATGGAAACCTAAATTTAGTTCAATTTCCATGGGTTCATACATATATTGACTGTATATAATTGTTGAAAGCAGTCTTTAATTTGTGAATGTTTATATCGTGTGAAATCCTTATGAGAGCCATGTGATAAGTGAATGAGGCAAATGAAACCCTAGGAGCAGGGTGTTGCTATGTGATAAGAGAATAAGGAAAGGAAACCCTAAGGACAGGGTGTTCTATGAATTAAGTTATGGTGATATGAAAGGTTTCCATATGAGATGTGGTGATGCTTAACTGTTGAATTGTATGTTTTTTGTGCATTTAACTTTACATGCTTGTTCTCTTTGAGTTGGTATATATATACTATAGGGTTTCTTATTTTCACAATACATATCTCGTGAATTGCAGGTGATGAGATATGACATGCCCTAGAAAGGGATGTTACTGAGATCATGCAGATATGTATGAAATGTTAGAATGAGAATACTTGTTGGGCAGACATGATATATGTTTGAATACATGAGCTATGATGTTTTATATGATATGATATGGCAGGCCGTGTGAGCCTTGTGAGAAATGTAAAATGAGTTATGATTTCTGTTTAAAATGTATCTATAATGTTAATGTTAGACTTAGGTGCCCTGAACACCGTATAACCCCTTTGGGAGGTCTGCGCCTTAGGGGTGAAACTCGTGTCCAACATCAACCGGTTGAGTAATTCTGGTGGCACGAGGGTTGATAGGGGTTATTCAACAATAATCTGTGCGTGTGTCATGGTGGTAACCCAGTGTAGACTCTCCGCCTGTGTGCTCAGGTTAGAGGAGGAGTCTAGAGCACTCGGAGTTAGTGCAATGAGGCCGGAGAGCCTGTGGGCCGGAGTGCCCGTGGGTCCTGTAGCAGAACAGGACTGACAATCAGACTTAGCATTTCCCGGGTGTGTCGCTAAGTCTTGTACGGTGTGGCCGTAGTGCACTGCGAGTCTCTTATGCAGAGTACACTGCATAAGATCAGGGCATAAGCTAAAATATGATCATATAGGTTCACAGAGTTCCTTATAAATGAAAGAGTTAAGGAAGACTAGAGCATAGTCTTCTAGTAGTTATTCTTTGGGTGCAATATTTACATTCTTTGTTATTTCAATTATATTGTTTTAGAACTGCTCAGTGTAGTATTTATTGTTGTTAAATTTCATAACGTTTATTCAAAGTTATACCTGTAATCACATTAGTGCCTTAGACTGTTTCTTTGAAGTACTCATTCACTGAGCGAGTAGGCTCACCCCTCTACTCAAACATTTTAGGGTTAACCGCGTGGACTTGAAGATGGTCAGAGCATCAGCGTAGATCTTCCACAAGAGTTAAGTACAAGATTAGTTGAGTCAGTCGGTCCTTGTCACTCTAGGTCCTTAGTAAGAGATAAGAGAGAGAGTTGTAATTATGATGTGTAATATTATTCCTCTTTTGAAATTGTATGCTATTAGTAGGTCTTATGTGCATAAGGTGTGAGAGACATCATGAATGTTTATACATGTATCTTTACTATTAAAGTCTGATTAGTAAAAGAAATGTTCAGATTCCCTTGTTAAAATGATTTATGTGGTTCAATGCGAAGAAACAAGAGTTTTAACAAAAAAGTAAAGAAAAGAAAAAAAAAAATAAAGTTAAGGGTGTTCTTTGTATTACATATAAGTCCTATCTTATGCCCTAATCTCATGATTTGAGGAAATTGTGAGATCGAGGTGTAACAGCTTGGTATCAGAGCTTAGGGTGAGTTGTCAAGGACCATTAAGTTAGTAAGTTAGCGTCATAAGTGTGGCAGATAGGAGATGGTTTGATGTTAGCTTTGGGGATTTGAGTATTTGGATATCCTGGCCCGATATCTGAATACTTGGATCATCCAGTACAAGCTACTCTGTCTATTCTCTCACGTATACCCTGGCCAGGTATACAGTGGAAAAATGGGCTAGAGAGGAACCCTAGAAAGGTTAGGGTTAGATAACGAGAAAAGAAACAAGAATTAAGAGCATAAATGTAAAAGGAGATAGAACTTACATTTCATAATGTTGTTTTTGTTGGAAATGTATATAAATGCTCTTATATGTTTGAATTGAAATATTCAGTACTTTGAAATATATATGGGTCTTTAAGATTTGTTGCACACTATGCAGTTGTAGCATTTATTGATTTCATTCTTTGTAACATGTAGATTAGAAATCATCTTTGAATGATCTTTCCTTAGTGGATAAGTTTTCTTCCACACTTCTGAGATGAATAGGAGTTGAGTAATCCTTTGTAGTTCTTGGCTTCAGGACTTCAGGCTTGGCCTGGTCTGGTTGGCAGGATGCGTTACTAAGATCTAATGAATCCTATCAATAGTATAATAAGAATAGAATTTGAATAATTAGACCCACATCAGAGTAAGAATGTACATACAGTAAGATGTTGAAACATATGGGCAAGATCAGAACAACTAAGAATCAGTTGAAACTGGTATCTGAGGTTCAATTTTGGGGCCTCATATGAGAAACCCTTAATTGGGAATAATAGAACATGATATGAAGTTCATAATCAGTTTATTGATTAATATTATATGAACTATACATATGAAATATAGAAAAGATATGTGAAATGTATGTATGGTTCAAGATAGCAAGAATCAATCATGAAGAATGAATCATATAATAGAGTATAATGCTTTTATGAACTCTAAAGCAAAGGCTGAGTAGAAGAATAGAGTTGAGCATTCAATAGGTCCATAGAAGTGAAGAGTCTTCAAAAGAGTAAAAGTGAAGAGAATCATATGATCATATAATTCATAAGACTAGAACAACAAACTAGTTCCAAAGTGAAGAACATAGGTGTAGTTTAACGAATGAATAAGTCATACAAAGGTAGACTGTATTCAGGAGAGAAAAACTTGATTGAAAGAGAAACTATGTTTGACCCATGCATGATCCACTTGATTTAAAAAAATGAAGAATATGTAATGTATTCAACATGAGGAAAAACTAATAGAGGGACTATTAATTTAGAACGTTAACTTCACAATAGTATAAAGATAAAGGAGGAAATATGTGCAACATGGTATACATGACCATACATATGAATAAGCAACATGGTCATAAGATAAAAATTTAGAATTAAAGATGACGGGTTAAAGAGTAGTATATGGTAAGAGGACTATGAAACGTAAGATTGGGTTTGAAATATGATGGAGAAGTTATAAAATAAAGAGGTTGTGAGATTCAAGCAAGTGCTAATTAATCAAATATCTCTGTTGATAACTAAGTAAATCTACATACGAGAATGTATTAAGGGAATGTTTGAATACAAGTATTCCAAGTCTTAAAATCATCTTCTCTTTCATATATTCCTTAACAATAGCAAGGTGGGAATGAAATGATAAGAAAATGAATCATATATGATGCATAACTACCTTGGTAGGGTCATCTAGTGAATGTAATAGTGACATACAATATGATGAAGTGCGATAAGAAATAAATTCTTGTGTGATAACAAGAATGATGAATAATCTATTCCTATCTTAAATGCTTCAATGTTAATGATGTTTATTGTATATAATCATATGAAAAGGATAGGTAGCAAAAAGTAAAGAAGTAATGAATGAGCAGAGAGATATGGGAAAACACTAGCTTTGTGTAATATGTGAATTTGTTTTTACATGTATGATTTGTTGAAGGCATATTAAGGTATGAAAGTTGGTTCTACATATGATTTCAGGGTATTTGTGTAAGCTATATGTTAAATTAAAGGCGTATGATAGTTGTAGTAATTCATACCTGATATGCATCTTACTATTGTGTATTTGTGATATGGTGATACGGTTTGGATGATGTCAGAATACATGGAGAGATACCCAGAACAAGGTAGTCATACTTATTCACTCATATTAATAGAAAGGGATGATAATCAGATTGTCTGGACAAGTAACCCTAATGAGGTGTAGCTTGTTATACCTAGCTCTAATATAACTGGGTGATGGTAATTGAGTATGATTAATGCTTGAATGACTGATACAATTGTGGATTACTTTATTACTGTTGTTGAAACCCTAAAATGATATAATACGATGGTTACACTTTGAATTGTGTGTGGGCCCATAACCCACAGGTCCTAGGATCGAAACAGGATAGTATGGAATGAGGTGGTAATGCTTCACCTCATGCATCCATGACCCAATGGGGATGCCAAGAGTAGTATTGTGCAATTGATTGTTGAATCTAGTCTTTTAATTCAAGACTGTTTTGCTATCTGAGTAGCATGTTATTAAAGTTTAAAACAGCATGGTGAACTCGCTTTTGTCACTTAAAGGTGATACAGAACAATAGAACTCTTTGAGCCGCATAAGTTGAGATAGATGTATCAGAGTATCAGAGTTGCGCAGCGAAAGCGTGGTGGTTTATCTTTGCATTCTATGTTTGACTGTGGCATAAAGAATTTGCTTGATATCATTGAGAACTATTTGAAATATGTTGTGATTTAGTAAAGAATTAAAAGATCTAATGTTGAAAACTACATTCAGGTATGAAATACAAGAATATAATGACATGGAAGGCTTTAGAAGCTTAGAATAACCTTGAATGTATCTTTATTGAAGGTTTATGTTTCGAGGACGAAACATTCTAAGGGGGGGGGAGAGTTGTTACGACCCCATCTGAGCTTAATTGGTAAACTAGGGTTACCAAGATGATTACATGATTTATTGGACTGATCACTCTTGAGATCTAATGAATGATGATAATCCAATGAGAATGTTTTAACTATGATAAGAAGTTTAAGTGTTCTTTTTCCTTGAGAATTAGGGTTTGAGAAACATAAACCCTAATCGGCCCAAAATAGGGTTTTGATGATACATGAACACAAAATTTGATAAGTATAGTGTCTCAGTAAATGATTTTTAGTATTTTATGTGTAACTCTGATTTACTTCAAATTTGGATATGATTTGGATATATAAAATGTGAACAACATTGGTAAATATCAGAATTTTTGAAGAATGTTCTGACCTGTTTATCGGTCGCGTTTCAAACTCGACTGATCATATTTCCAGATTTATATAGCAGTGTGGTAATTGAATTTTATATTTTTATTGGTATATCCAATTGATCTCAAATTTTAACTGTGCTTGAAAAACACAGTTTTAGACACTCTGTTAAATTGGAATAATTTTTGGATGACTTTTGATCTCTACAGTGAGGGTGTCGGTCGAGTTCTGTGCAAGACAAACTCGACCGAATCTGCTGCAGACTGCAATATAGTAGTGCACAGTTCTATTTTTAATTATTTATTGGTAACTCCAAATGATATCAAATTTTAACTGAAGCTTTATAGATCAATTATAAACAACGTGATAAATTCCCATAATTGTTGGAGAAGGTTTGACCTCTCAAATAAACGAATTACAGTAACTTTGTGTAACTGAATATTCAGCCAATATAATAAAAGTTGAGTGTTGGGTCAATATGCAATTGACCCAAGCAGCTCAAATTGACTTATATGATTGACGACACACACACACAACTATCATTCTTCGTCATACACCCCAGAGAAATGAAAATCTAGAGAGAGAGGGAGAGTTAGGGCTTGAGTGGAGAAAGAGGAGGAATTGCTGACCTAGGGTTTTGTGGTCCGAGGAATGGTGAAATCAAGTAAGTTTGGATCCTTTGCATAGACTTTTATGGTGAATCTTCTCTCTCATGTTAAGATTCCGTGCATGCTCTGATTTTATCCAAGATGATGTCGAAATTCTCTCTTTTCTCACCCTTTCTTCATAATCCCTCATTTTCAAGGTTTCCGAGTTGAATGGAAGAAGAATTGAGAGATTTGCTAGGGATTTGATATGAGTTCGAGATCCCCTGAGTTGAGCTGCAGTTTTGAG
Source organism: Alisma plantago-aquatica (assembly GCA_963693085.1). Lineage (NCBI taxonomy): Eukaryota > Viridiplantae > Streptophyta > Magnoliopsida > Alismatales > Alismataceae > Alisma > Alisma plantago-aquatica. The sequence goes on along the minus strand of OY856413.1, from coordinate 318,367,282 downwards.
GTGTTTTCACGCCTTGGGGTGAGTGGGTTCTTCCTTTAAACAGTATACTGCACGAAATTTGATTATAGCATCCAAATCCCTAATTGCTTGGTATGTGATTCTAAACCCTGAAATGTCCGTTTAATTTAAGTTGTTGCAAATTGATATGATATGGATTCCTTCTCTGTTTGAATGACTCTTTGATGGTAGATTCACATCAGAAATGTATACAACACATCCTAGTAAGAATGCTTTTCAGATTTATACCATATGATGTAATTAGGGTTTAACCTAATTGAGATATCACTAGAGTTTCAACCTTATTGAAGAGGACTAGTAATCTTATAAGTAGTTAGGATGTACCTCATGGGTTACCTTATTTGAATTTTATTCTTGGTGCATGATATCTCAGTGAATAGCATGGAAACCTAAATTTAGTTCAATTTCCATGGGTTCATACATATATTTATTGTATATAATTGTTGAAAGCAGTCTTTAATTTGTGAATGTTTATATCGTGTGAAATCCTTATGAGAGCCATGTGATAAGTGAATGAGGCAAATGAAACCCTAAGAGCAGGGTGTTGCTATGTGATAAGAGAATAAGGAAAGGAAACCCTAAGGACAGGGTGTTCTATGAATTAAGTTATGGTGATATGAAAGGTTTCCATATGAGATGTGGTGATGCTTAACTGTTGAATTGTATGTTGTTTGTGCATTTAACTTTACATGCTTGTTCTCTTTGAGTTGGTATATATATACTACAGGGTTTCTTATTTTCACAATACATATCTCGTGAATTGCAGGTGATGAGATATGACATGCCCTAGAAAGGGATGTTATTGAGATCATGCAGATATGTATGAAATGTTAGAATGAGAATACTTGTTGGGCAGACATGATATATGTTTGAATACATGAGCTATGATGTTTTATATGATATGATATGGCAGGCCGTGTGAGCCTTGTGAGAAATGTAAAATGAGTTATGATTTCTGTTTAAAATGTATCTATAATGTTAATGTTAGACTTAGGTGCCCTGAACACCGTAGAACCCCTTTGGGAGGTCTGCGCCTTAGGGGTGAAACTCGTGTCCAACATCAACCGGTTGAGTAATTCTGGTGGCACGAGGGTTGATAGGGGTTATTCAACAATAATCCGTGCGTGTGTCACGGTGGTAACCCAGTGTAGACTCTCCGCCTGTGTGCTCAGGTTAGAGGAGGAGTCTAGAGCACTCAGAGTTAGTGCAATGAGGCCGGAGAGCCTGTGGGCCGGAGAGCCCGTGGGTCCTGTAGCAGAACAGGACTGGCAGTCAGACTTAGCATTTCCCGGGTGTGTCGCTAAGTCTTGTACGGTGTGGCCGTAGTGCACTGCGAGTCTCTTATGCAGAGTACACTGCATAAGTTCAGGGCATAAGCTAAAATATGATCATATAGGTTCACAGAGTTCCTTATAAATGAAAGAGTTAAGGAAGACTAGAGCATAGTCTTCTAGTAGTTATTCTTTGGATGCAATATTTACATTCTTTGTTATTTCAATTATATTGTTTTAGAACTGCTCAGTGTAGTATTTATTGTTGTTAAATTTCACAACGTTTATTCAAAGTTATACCTGTAATCACATTAGTGCCTTAGACTGTTTCTTTGAAGTACTCATTCACTGAGCGAGTAGGCCTACCCCTCTACTCAAACATTTTAGGGTTAACCGCGTGGACTTGAAGATGGTCAGAGCATCAGCGTAGATCCACTACTACAGAAACAACATTCAGTGTCGCTTTTATGGGCGTCGGTTATTTAGGAAAACCGACGCCTATAACATTCAACGTCGGTCATCTAGGTCATCCGACGTCTGTATCCAAGACACGGGTACCGCTTGTATTAAGCGTCGGTTTTTTTGGTAAAAAACCGACGCCGAAAACTGCCCGCCAAAACCAATTTTCGAGCAAAAAAATATGTCACATACGGCATCGGTTATTTACCTCAAACCCGACGCCTATTTAAGATGAAAATTTGCGCGAAAATTTATAGCTTAGGTGTCGGTTATCCTTAGATAACCGACGCCGATAGTGGTTCCCGCCAATTTATTTAGGGCAAATTTTTTCTAATTGGACGTCGGTTTGTTATTAGGAACCGACGCTGAAGACCTTAGGCGTCGGCGTTTTAGATAACCGACGCCCTTTGTGCACTTATTAGCCGCACGATCGATCGACTTTAGGTCCCCTTTCCTGTTTCATTGTCTTCTCCGCCGACTTCCTGCCCCTGCTCACCGACGACGCCGACGACGCCGCTGCTCACCGACGACGCCGCTGCTCACCGACGACGCCGCTGCTCACCGACGACGCCGCTGCTCACCGACGACGACGCTGCCCGACCCTCCGCTGTGCGCCGCCGCCGCTTCCTCTCCTGGTCCTTCTCCGCCTGCCTGCTTCCTGCTCCTTCTCCGCCTGCTTCCTGCTCCTTCTCCTTCTGCCGCCGCCGCTTCCTGTTCCTTCTCCGCCGCCTTCCTGCCCGCCGCCTCCTGCCGCTCCCTGCTGCTCACCGGCCATTGCTGCTCACCGGCCACTGCTGGGAGCTCGCCTGGAGCTTGCCGGTCACTGCCACCACTGCTGCCCTGCCGCCTGGAGCTTGCCGGTCACTGCCACCACTGCTGGGAGCTCGCCTACTGGTTAGTATTACTTTAGTGATTACTTTAATTCAACAATTCGTAGTTTGTTATTTACAATTACTCATCTGCTTGCCGATTTTAATGATTAGAGATACTGATTAATAGTAGGTATTGATGAATACTTAGTTAATTACTGATTTGTTGATTAGTGTTGAAATGAATGTATTGATTAGTGTTGAAATGAATGTGTTGATTAGTGTTGATTAATAGTAGGTATTGATGAATACTTAGTTAATTACTGATTAATAGTAGGTATTGATGGACCCTAATGATACAAATTTTTTATGTTGTAAATGAATGTATGTTTCAAGTGTTGAACCTAATGTTGGACAATGAACAATGAATTTATGTCCCATATAATCCACATTGTTCTTTATATTACTTGTACATTGGTATAAATTAGAATGAACAATCACTAAATTATATATTGTTTGTATGGAGTATGGCTTCATTGTAGATATCTATTATTGTATTTGTTGGCCTAGAAACCCGTCCAAGATTGACTCATTAGGAGTAAATCTTGGATAGTCCCCGGTTTGGGACTGTTCTTGAACACCTAATCTCACTTAGGATGTAAGTGTATAATGTGTATTGGGTTTTCGAGAAAATTTTGGTAGCATTTCCCCGTTTGTTCTCTAAGTACATATGTACTTAGAGAACAGCGGGGAAATGCTGCCGAAATTTTCTTGAAAACCCAATGCACATTATACACTTACTAGTGAGATTAGGTGTTCAAGGATGGGATAGGTGATACACATTTATTATATATAAGAATGACATCAAATGTGTTTGTTGGCCTAGAAACCCGTCCAAGATTGACTCATTAGGAGTAAATCTTGGATAGTCCCCGGTTTGGGACTGTTCTTGAACACCTAATCTCACTTAGGATGTAAGTGTATAATGTGTTTTGGGTTTTCGAGAAAATTTTGGTAGCATTTCCCCGTTTGTTCTCTAAGTACATATGTACTTAGAGAACAGCGGGGAAATGCTGCCGAAATTTTCTTGAAAACCCAATACCCATTATACACTTACTAGTGAGATTAGGTGTTCAAGGATGGGATAGGTGGTACACATTTATTATATATAAGAATGACATCAAATGTGTTTGTTGGCCTAGAAACCCGTCCAAGATTGACTCATTAGGAGTAAATCTTGGATAGTCCCCGGTTTGGGACTGTTCTTGAACACCTAATCTCACTTAGGATGTAAGTGTATAATGTGTTTTGGGTTTTCGAGAAAATTTTGGTAGCATTTCCCCGTTTGTTCTCTAAGTACATATGTACTTAGAGAACAGCGGGGAAATGCTGCCGAAATTTTCTTGAAAACCCAATACCCATTATACACTTACTAGTGAGATTAGGTGTTCAAGGATGGGATAGGTGGTACACATTTATTATATATAAGAATGACATCAAATGTGTTTGTTGGCCTAGAAACCCGTCCAAGATTGACTCATTAGGAGTAAATCTTGGATAGTCCCCGGTTTGGGACTGTTCTTGAACACCTAATCTCACTTAGGATGTAAGTGTATAATGTGTTTTGGGTTTTCGAGAAAATTTTGGTAGCATTTCCCCGTTTGTTCTCTAAGTACATATGTACTTAGAGAACAGCGGGGAAATGCTGCCGAAATTTTCTTGAAAACCCAATACCCATTATACACTTACTAGTGAGATTAGGTGTTCAAGGATGGGATAGGTGGTACACATTTATTATATATAAGAATGACATCACATGTGTTTGTTGGCATTTCCCCGTTTCTTCTCTAAGTATATATGTACTTAGAGAACAGCGGGGAAATGTTGCCTAATCTTTTCCTAATATATACTTGTTTCCTAATATATACTTGTTTTCTCTGATCATAGAATGGATAGATCATGGATGTCGATTCTAGTTAATACAAATGCTAAATGTTTGCCTTTTTCTAGTTAATACAAATGCTAAATGTTTGCCTTTTTAATGACATTTTCAGATGGCTGACCATGATGAGCATGATGTCCATGATGAGCATGAAGTCCATGATGAGCATGGCGAGGATACTAATGTAAGTTCTAAAAACATATCCTGTATTTCTATAAAATTCATTATCTTCTAGTTATGTCATATATCCTGTATTTCTATAAAATTCATTATCTTCTAGTTATGTCATATATCCTATATTTCTATATTGGGCTAAATTAGTGTGTTTTATTTTTGTCAAATTTTAGGTTGATGCACCTGTACCCACTGAAGCACTGGAGCAACTTGATGCGCAACACCAGACACTTAACAAGAAAAGGGGCATCACTCTGTTGAAGAAGTTATTAGCGCTAAGTGGTAGTGGATCTAAATTGGCGGTGGAGTTTGATAATGGAGGAAATCCAATTGGAGTGAACCGCAATAATTTTGTGAACTATCTTGGGTGTACCACTCGGAGCCATTGTGGTGTTAAGTATGACAATTGGCATAAAGTTCCTCAAGCGAAAAAAGACTCGATATGGAAGGATTTATGCGTGAGTTATTATTATTTGCAATTCTATTTTGTAGATTACAAATTCTATTATTTGCAATTCTATTTTGGATACTAGTTAATAACATTTCTATTTTACAGAATCTGTTTGCATTGGATGAGAAGTTGCATCGTAAAAATGTGATGCAACGCGCTGGAAAGATGCTTAGGAATTATAGGACAAATCTGAATAGAGAATACATAAAAGAGGGTGATAAGAAGAAGAAGTCAGCCCTTGAACAATGGAACTTCTTGGACAAAGAAGATTGGGACAATTTTGTTGCTTCAAGAAAATCTGAAGAATTCAAGGTATTAGGCGTCACTCCTAATTTAATTAATATACATTGTATTCACCTATTCAAGATTAGCATTTAGTGCTACTAACCAAATCATTAATGTGCATACTAACTAGGCCCTCAGTGACGCACAAAAAGCAAGGCGTGCACTGAATGTGCATGACCACACTATGGGTCCAAAAGGCTATGCAAGCGTTCGCCAAAGACTACAGGCGGAGTCTGCGGCTACTCAGGAGTCTGCTCCTACTCAGGAGTCTACCACACCCATTCCTCGCCATGATATCTGGATAGCTGGCAGGCAAAACAAGAAGGGTGAAATAAAGAAGCCTGTAACTGCTGAGGCGGCTGAAAAAATGGTAAAATACAACTCTTACAGAAATCGTTTGAATATTGATTATTTGTGGTGTTAACTTACCAATTTCTGTTTATGGTGATTAGCGGGAGCTGCACGAGCAGAGGAAACAAGGCACGTTCATCCCTCAGGGCACAAGGGATGAATTGACAGTTGCTCTGGGTAACCCAGAGCATCCTGGACGTGTTAGAGGTGCCGGCGCTGGTGTTGGCATCAAAGCATTCTTTGGGCCATCCCAGCGCAAACCCAGAGCGGGACTTTCTCAAGAAGAGGTAACCTATTCTTTTTTTAGAATGTTACTGCAAAAGGAAATTCATTAATAAGAATCTAATGTTTCTTTTATCCATGTATAGGAGAATAAGAGAGTTGAGGATTTAGTTGCTAAGAAGGTCAACGATGTAGTTGCTGAGAAGGTCAAGGAAGAATTGATGCGGTGGCAGGCATCTCAGGCTTCCAATACGCCTAAGGCGACCCACTCTTCTCCTGATGCACACACTGCGAGTAATCCTGGAGACCCATCGCCTAGCACGTCTGCTGTAAGTATTGTTTATGACATTGTAGTTAGTCTTTTCAAGTTGTTATGTTTTCAAGATGATATGTATATATGTATAATATTCTTTACGTAAATTTGTAGGCATTGAAGCCATGCCGCTTAAGAATGCAAAACTACGTTGTCGCAGAGGCGCAGGCTTACCCGTCCCTTCCTGGGGCAATGTTTCACGGGACTCCAATGCCACAGGGCTACGTTCGTGTGAGCCCGATACGTGTGTTACCCGATTGGAGAGAAGCTACATTGCCATATGCCCACCCGGATATTGATACACTTGGTGAGGCAGAAGGCGGGGTCATATTGTGGCCCAAAGCAGATGTCATCTACACGACTGAAATTGTAAGATAAATTTACATTGATTTAGACTGTTAATGTGTATATATGATGTCAACTGATCTGAAATTATATGTACAGGTTAAAAAGAAGACACCAGGAGCACCTAGGCCTCCACTTCCAGTTCCCACATTACCCGATTGGGTTCCAACTGACCTAACATACCCGTTAGGTCCTGCTTGTAGGGGAATGGCATGTTGGCTACGGGCACATAATGTACATTGCCCTATAATTATTTCTTTAGATGCAGATTATGCAGGTCAATCATACGATAGCTCTTTATTGATAGAAGATATTATTGAGCTGTTTAAGTATGATTGGCTGAATACATCAATGATAGAGACATGGATAAGGTGAGATCTTGTTTATACATCCATATACCTTGTGTAAGCTCCGGTGATCTGGTTTCTTATATATTAATGCATACGCCTATATGTTTTGCAGCTACCTAGTCGAAGATCATTGCAAACAATTTGCATTTGATCATGTGGGATTTTTGATTCCATCATTGATTAGTTTGGTAGCTAAAGACCCTGATAATGTTCAACAATACTGTATAGATGCTTTTACAATTTTTGGTCAGCAAAAGAAGAAGATAATAATAGCTCCATTCAATGTCAAGTATGTTTACTTTATTTATAATTTGGACTTTAGAAAATTCCATTTTTATTTTGCATTTTGAGTTATTAATTGTTAACTTCTACTTGTAGCGGTAGACATTGGGAGTTACTAGTTATTGCCCCCGAGACATTCACTGTTTATTATCTAGATCCTGCGGGGAGTACATTGAACACTAAAATTGGACACGTAATGAGAATGCCACTATTCTGGTGAGAAATATTTCATTTTTATATCCGTTAACATCTTTTATTACATTACTATTTACTTATGCAATTTATTGTGTTATATTAACATGTAGGGGTTTAGATGCATTCAAAAAGGCTGGAGGAACGGTCCCAACGAAAAAGAACCAGCCAATAAATTGGCAGAACGTAAAAGTAAGTTCCCGACTCGAATATATATATTATTGATGTGAATTGTGCTTAGTTGTATTATTTTGTATGTTTCAATTTATAGTGTGCTACACAAGACAATGGCTGGGCATGCGCATACTATGTGATGCGATTTATGCATATGATTATCAAATATGCCGCATTGGACATCGATACCATACATGAGGTATTATATATAGTCTCATTAGTTAGTATGCAATATATCAATCTTATATTATTTTTATATTATTACTTATATATATACATCATTCTCTTTGCAGGTGTTTAAAACTGACCACACTACAGGTAAACGTTTAAAAAAAATAAATGCTCCATATACGATGGAAGCATTAAATGAAGTAAGAGAAGAATGGGCAATAGCTGTACAAACAGTGGCAACTGTAAGATATAATTGGGATGCTGATAGTGATAATGAATGATACTTTGTAAATGAATGTTTGTAAATGAATGTTTGTGAATGTTAATGCATGTATTTGAATGTTTCTATATGTGTGAATGTGAGAATTGAATTGATGTCTGAATGAATGTACTTGTGTAGAATTTTGCTTGTGACTTTTGCAGGTTTGCGGCCTGTTTGTAGGCTGATATCAATGGATGTCGTAAACCTACAGTTCAGAAAACTGAACTGCAGGTTCTCATCCTGCTGACCAGCCACAGCAGGCCTGCAAACTGATATGAAAAAAAAATATATATAAATAGGCGTCGGTTATTTATCGAAAACCGTCAGCAAAGACCTACAGCGTCGGTTTTTTAATATAACCGACGCCTTATGTGGCCAAAGCAGTCCTGGAATTGGCGTCGGATATTCATATCAAACCGACGCCTATTTAAACTGTAGGCGTCGGTCGTTTAGTAGATAGCCGACGCCAAACAGGGTCCGCGCCACAGAAAATGGCGTCAGCTAGGGCACTTTCTGCGTCGGTTTTGAGATGAATAACCGACGCAGAAAGTGCCCTAGCTGACGCCATTTTCTGTGGCGCGGACCCTGTTTGGCGTCGGATATCTACTAAACGACCGACGCCTATAGGCTAAATAGGCGTCGGTTAAAAAACCGACGCCGAAGTGTTCGACCTTTAGCGGCGCCCACATAGGCGTCGGTTGGAAACCGACGCCAAATGGGGTTAAACGACCGACGCCAAAGGCCGTTTCTGTAGTAGTGATCTTCCACAAGAGTTAAGTACAAGATTAGTTGAGTCAGTCGGTCCTTGTCACTCTAGGTCCTTAGTAAGAGATAAGAGAGAGAGTTGTAATTATGATGTGTAATATTATTCCTCTTTTGAAATTGTATGCTATTAGTAGGTCTTATGTGCATAAGGTGTGAGAGACATCATGAATGTTTATACATGTATCTTTACTATTAAAGTCTGATTAGTAAAAGAAATGTTCAGATTCCCTTGTTAAAATGATTTATGTGGTTCAATGTGAAGAAACAAGAGTTTTAACAGAAAAGTAAAGAAAAGAAAAAAAATAAAGTTAAGGGTGTTCTTTGTATTACATATAAGTCCTATCTTATGCCCTAATCTCATGATTTGAGGAAATTGTGAGATCGGGGTGTAACAGAGTTTATGGTTATTTGGAAGGTGAAGCATGGTGTGTCTAGTGTGGGTGATAGGTAAGTGTGCACCATTGCCAACTACGACTGAATCTGAACCTTTATATGGATTAATAGAGTGCAGCAAACCTGGGTTGGGTGTCATGTGTGCCCCGACACCAGTGTCGGCGATCCAAACATTTGGAGAGATGGCTGCGTTCTTAGAGATATGAAGCTCGTTGAGTGCCAGCGGTACGCCGTTGGCTTGGAAAGCACAGTTGTAGCGTTGCAGACATTGAAATGCATCATGCTGATCACGTTTGCAGATCTAGCACATTGTTTTTGCTTGCACGCCCATTGACGTTGTATTGCGACTAGAGTTGTGATGGTGTGGGAATCCACGCCCACGTGAGTTAAACCCTATTGTGGAGTTGTTGCTGGTTGACACCCAGTGTGGCGAACGCTGCCCGTAGCTTCTACCGCGACCTCCTCACCGACCACCACGACCGCGTGAGTGAGTGGCAGAGAAGTTGGGTGTGTTATGCTCATTTGCGGAGGAAATATGGCGGAATTCATAGCTAATAAGAAGGGGTATGACCGTGCTCAAAGACGGCATTGGTGGTCTGAGCATAGACGAGGTGAATGGTAAATATTGTTTATCAAGGCTGTTTAACAAGTAAAACACCTTTTTGTCATCACATATGGGTTGCTCCATCAAGGCCAAATCAACACAGATGGTTTTGAACTCGTTTAGGTGGGTGAGTAGGTCGACATATGAGTTTTTACGTAGTTGTTGGAGACGTTACAACAGGAGGAATCATCGCTCATCACGGATGGGTTGCTCCATCAAGGCCAGATCAACACAGATGGTTTTGAACTCATTTAGGTGGGTGAGTAGGTCGACATATGAGTTTTTACGTAGTTGTTGGAGACGTTACAGCATGAGGAATCATCGCTCCGTCGAAGCTTGCGCATGTGCCATTTGGAGTGCCGTCCACACTTCTAGGGAAGTTTCTAGCCCGACTACTTATGTAAGGCACTCCGTGGAGAGACGACTTAAGATCCATCCAACGACGAGGCAATCAGTGTGCCTCCAAGCATCATATGCTGTGCTGTCCGTCGTCAGTGGTGGCTTAGTGTCGTCTATGAATTTGCTAAGGTCGTGGCTGCGGATAAGCCCTAGCATCTGTGTTCTCCACAATAGGTTATTGTTCCTTGTGAGTTCAAGGGTAACAAAGTTGGAAATATTCAAATTGGATGGGTAAGGGTAGCTCGTATTGAAGGAAGCATTGCTGAAGTCGGTGTCCGACATGGTGGACAGGCCGAAGGTGGTATAGCTCAAGAAAGGTAGGAGCCGGTGGCTCTGATACCATAAAGAAGATACACCAATAAGTGTATTTACTCAAGAAATCTCGATGCTTTAGATTGACATACAATGCTTCTATTTATAGAGAGTTTGGAGGTCGGTGCATATGTAAAACAACACCCCCGATATATTACAAGTATTCAATCAAAGATCCTATTCTCTAGGAAGACTGGGCCACAGTTGCCATCTGTTCACATGATGAGGAGTAGTGGCCAGTTAGGAGCCGGTGGCTCTGATACCATAAAGAAGATACACCAACAAGTGTATTTACTCAAGAAATCTTGATGCTTTAGATTGATGTACAATGCTTCTATTTATAGAGAGTTTGGAGGTTGGTGCATATGTAAAACAACACCCCCAATATATTATAAGTATTCAATCAGAGATCCTATTGTCTAGGAAGACTGGGCCACAGCTGCCATCTGTTCACATGATGCGGAGTAGTGGCCAATTCTGTTTCCTCATCTGCCGGGTTCTGTTTCACTGATCTGTTGCTTGGTCTTATTATGATGCGGACTAGTGGCCAGTTCTGTTTCCTCATCTGCCGGATTCTGTTTCACTCCACGGTAACAGATACCACAATATGTACTATGTTTGGATGTAGGTTGCTTGTTGAGATGTTTGAAACCTATATCCAAACATAGTACATATTGTGGTATCTGTTCCTGTGGAGTGAAACAGAATCCGGCAGATGAAGAAACAGAACTGGCCACTAGTCCGCATCATAATAAGACCAAGCAACAGATCAGTGAAACAGAACCCGACAGATAAGGAAATAGAACTGGCCACTACTCCGCATCATGTGAACAGATGGCAGTTGTGGCCCAGTCTTTCTAGACAATAGGATCTCTGATTGAATACTTGTAATATATTGGGGGTGCTGTTTTACATATGCACCAACCTCCAAACTCTCTATAAATAGAAGCACTGTACATCAATCTAAAGCATCGAGATTTCTTGAGTAAATACACTTGTTGGTGTATCTTCTTTATGGTATCAGAGCCACCGGCTCCTACCCTTCTTGAGCTATACCACCTTCGGCCCATCCACCATGTCGGACGCCGACTCCAGCAATGCTTCCTCCAATATGAGCTACCCTTACCCATCCAATTTGAATATTTCCAACTTTGTTACCCTTGCCCCATAACGGGTGCATAGACTTCCACTTATGGCTACATACTTGCTTGGTCTTATTAGTCTGTGCTTCCGTCACGGGCGCAGGGCAGTTGATAGATCCGTCCCCTACTACTGCTCGTCATCCAAATGCGCTATTGTTCTCGTTTCTCCACTACTATAAACCAAACTTATTTTTTCCCCTGCTGGATCGTGGGATACAATCCAATACGGTTAAACTCGGCAAATCAAACGTCCCCATAATGAGAGGCAGGGGAGTCATCGGTGATCGGGAGTTGTGAAGCAAATAATGGGAATCCAACTATCGAAGATGACCGAAGAATGATGGGGCACTTCTTCCCCCGTCCTTTCTGATGAGCTTTAATAATACATCTTTTGTGATTACTCCTCAAGCAGATGATGGTGTAGGGGACAACATCAGTGATGCCATGGTTCGAGGGACACGGGAGATACGTCCAGTGAACCTTGTCTGAAAGCTAACATCAGAGCAAATTGGGAGGAAGCTCCTTGAGAGCTCTAAGTCATAGTCTAGACGCTTAAAGGTGACATTGGCTGGCTTTGCAATGAGAAGATGAAGATCTGACCGCCTAATAGCTTCGTGATGATCGAATACAGGAGCCAAGTGTCAACAGTCAAACCCTAGTAGCCAACAAAGACAGACAAGCTACTGGGGTCGTTCTCTGACGACAGAGTCACAGAAGTCCGGAGATCAATCTTATTAGAGAACAACAGACCGTGAAAATTGTAAGAAACCCCCCAAACGCACCTCACAGACAGAACCCCCGAGAGCCTGTAGAACAAATTGATCTATTTGTAATAAAAAACAAATTGCAAAATTTGCAAGGAGAACTAGACGGCCTTGGAAAAAATTGTAGATTTAATCCAAAACGGCTTGTATTATATAGTATAGATATATATATATTTGTTTGCAAAGAAAGTTTATAAACTTGTAATTTTACTAGGAAATTTGCGAGAGTTTTAATAGAATGAAACAAAAGTCGATGCCCCAATTAGAAATCACAATAAACGGAGGATGTAACTTAAGACTATCATCCTTAATTAGTTAACTGTAATTGTCATCTGACTATGGGCTATAGATGAAATTCTCTCCATAGTCTTCAGGCATAAAATGGATCCATTTGTAATAAAAAACAAATTGCAAAATTTGCAAGGAAGAACCAAACAGTCTTGGAAAAAATTGTAGATTTAATCCAAAACGGCTTGTATTATATATTATATATATATATATATTTGTTTGTAAAGAAAGTTTGTAATTTTACTAGGAAATTTGTGAGAGTTTTAATAGAATGAAACAAAAGTCGATGCCGCTATCGAAAATTACAATAAACGGAGGGTGTAACTTAAGACTATCATCCTTAATTAGTTAACTGTAATTGTCATCTGACTATGGGCTATAGAGAAAATTCTCTCCATAGTCTTCATGCATAAAATCTCCATCGCCGTCGCATCTTCTTGAATGAAAGGAAAAAAGAAAGAAGCCCAAGCCAGTAGCAGTAGGGCTAAGATGGCGCGATGGATCTCCGGTGCCACCCTCCTTTTAGTTGCTCTCTTCTGCACCATCTCAGTTATTCAGGTATCTCTTACTTCCTCATCGTTGAGCTCTGACGGTCCCTCAATTCATCATCATGCCAATTCCGTGCTTGGTTTAGAACGGGATTTGTTTGATACTTTTTTTGTGTTCTCCGTCGATCTGGCAAAAATCGAAGATTTATTTAGTTTTTTGTGTTGATTGTTCCCTGATGCACTGGATCAAGTGACTATTGACGCCCTTTCGGTGTCAGTGTCACGAGCTATTGTTCCTTAGCTAGATCTGATCTTAGATCTCTTATAGTTGATTTCTTATTTCTAGACAACGGTGGATAAACCCCTTCTGCAGGTCGTGTGCTTAGCACATAATCTGTTTGTGTAACTGCTGACATATTTTGCTCTGGGTTTCCGTTTTTAGTAGCTGCCAGTTCTATTTATTAGCTATTTCTTTATCAGGATCTTACGATCTACGTCCTTTACTGAATTAAAGTTTTATTAACAGGAGTCATTTTCTTTTATTTGCTGTACCAGGCTAAGGGATCTAAGGATCTCAAAGAAGTGACACACAAGGTTTACTTTGACGTCGAAATCGATGGGAAGTCTGCTGGTATGCTCCGGTTGATACTTTACAAAAACTATACGTTAATTATTTGGGTTTCACCATTAAGGTTGAGTGCTTTTGTTCATTGATGGCGTGCTATTTTTTGGATTCCTTTTATGAATAGTTACACATATAAATCGAACAATTGGGTTTTATAGCATATCGCCACAACATTTAGGTGCTGCTCTATGACGTTTGTGTCACCCTGAGGGGTCTGTAGCACTCTGTATCGTTCCTGGCACGATTAGGCCCTACTATGTCGATGTCACCACTCAGATTTTCCTGGTTGCTTAGCAATATACAGTTTTAAGACAATTGCAATAATTTTGCTAATTCAAATCAGCAGTAGACTGATCCAATTATCACATCTTGATGTGTTTGGGTAAACATGTATTTCTTATTCAGTGATTTCAGTAATTAACGAATTTCCATTGAATTGATAGTGAGGTATGAAGAACACTTAAATTGCTTTCTCGCCACATATCTAGTGGTGGCATTCTCTATACCCGTTTTCCTTCTTTTTGCTAATAATTTTTTTAAGGACCTTGCTTGCCAGCGTCCATAACATTGATCCATGGTAGGCATGCTGTCTACTATGAGTTTTTTTTTTTCTATTAATATTATATGTCACCTTCTGATTTTCTACCACTGTGATCCCACTGCTCAATCTTTTTCTTGCTGTATGCAACTGTAGGATCCAAAATTTAAAGTTCAAAACTTGGTACTTTGTACTGTAATACTGTTCCATGGGATGCTTTTGCAATAACTTGAAAGTATGGAAGGAAAGCATTCTGATATCTTTAATTGGCTACTTCTATAAAATTTGAACTTGTACCACATATATTTAAGAGATGCATTTTTAATAAAAAACAGATAATGGCTTATATTTTCTTATAAATAAAATGGAAAATCTTCATTCACTTTGCAGTAGCTTTGGAATTTTGTATATTTAAACAGTCCCGAGGTAGATTTTTTCCAGTAAAAGCATAATCTAGGTAAATGCATTGAGTGGACATGTGAGTGGGTTAATGGGTCATATTTCCGTGCTACCATATTTCTTCACTTTGGAACTAAACTGAAAATTATTATCTATCCAATTGAAATGCATTTATCTTCATTTGGTTCCACTGCAAACAAAAATCGATCACAGTTGAACATTGAATCGTGTAAAAGCCAGTTTTCACAATGGCTCTCCTAACAGAGATATCTTATTTAGATAGATGGCCTTTTAAATGAAATCTTATGGTATTTTTTTTCCAATCAAGGTTTTAAAAAACGCGAAGCGGGAAGCGTGCGGACGGGACCTTGTAGCTGATTAATCGCCATGCGGGCGATTAAGCGAGTGCTCTTTAGAAAAGCGGATTTCCAATTCCTATAAACTTTTATGCAAAATTACGTACATATGTATATAAATGCTATATTTTGGAAATTTCTATACATATCTAAACATTGTACAAGACAATATAAAACACTCAAATAGTTTATAACACAACTATACAACGATGATTGTATTTATAAAATATAGTAAACAATATACTTGTCATAGATAAAACCCTACACATAAAATAATAAGTGTATATACAAGATGCAACAACAATTTTGTATCATATGTTTACATAGCTAAACAGTAAACAATAGACCTATCATAGCTAGCTTACAAACATATTATTACATTTGCACATCATCAAATAGTCATACATTAAAACAGTACATTTAATCAAAGTATGCATTCTAAATTAGATAATAGTTACCTATAATATACTTGGATACATCACAAAAATACCATATCACATACAAAGTATGCATTCTAAATTAGAACTAGGTATATCATAGAACATTTATGCTAGTTTAATATATTATAGTCAATACTAATCGAGGTATATAATGTACTTAATGTTATATGCTTATATCAGTTTTTTAAAAAAAAAACGGACAAAAAGCGGGAAAAAAGCGGGAAAAAGCGGGCAAAAAGCGGCCGCTTTTCTCAAAATTTGTTAAGCGGCGCTTAAGGGTGTTTTTAGGGGGACAGCACCTTGTGGCGCTTAAGCGGCTGCCTAGGACACTTTTTAAAACATTGTTTCCAATTTTTTTGACTTAATTTATTACATTGTCTAATGGAGTTCCTTATGAGAATTTTTTGTTACTTCATCATCATAATCATTATCTAAGCCTCAATCCCAACCATGTGTCAGCTACATGGATCCTTCATTCCTTCTTTTTCAATCAGCTCTGTTATGGGCCATACTCTGATCAAGGTGTAAATTTTTTTGTTAGTTAAATAACAAAATCAAATTCCTTGTATTCATTATGTTATTTTTCACTCATCTCCGGATATGTATCTGTTCCTTTAGCTTAAAGATAGAATTTTGTTTCTCTCAAAATTTTGGAGTTGTTGGTGAGAGAGGAACTGCCGATGCAAGCTTAGTTGACCATGACTTCATAATAGTTTACCCATGAACAATGTTATTGTGAAAGCTGCCCCACTTCACTTATTCCTATGCAATAATGAACTTTATGCTATATACTTCGGCAGCATTGTAATCTACTATTCATTTGTTGCTCTCTTTTTTTGTCTCCTCTACTAGACTTCTTGCTTCTTCTTCTCTCTATAGTAATTTTCTTTCCATACATTGCTCATAATATGTCTTGTATGACTTCTACGATCATCTTTTCTTGTCATAGCTTGACCTTTGGTACAGGACGTGATGATTTTTTTATACTGTATTTTGGTTGTAGTGGGAGTTTTGGATAGCGAGCTAGGAAGCATGAACACTTCCTTGGGGCAGCCGTGGCCGTCCTGGACACGTGTCGGACACGGACACGACGTGGACATGGCTGGACACGCGGTGGACACGACTCAGAAGTGTCCACTTTTTTTTAAATCCCGGACACGGCATGGACACGGCTTGGACACGTCGTGGACACGACAGTCTCAAACTAATTCCCTATATAAAAGAAACATAAATTATATATCTTCTCTCCTCCTCCTCTTATTCCCGCACGCTACCATATGTCTCCTCCCCATCCTTTTCCTAATGATAATTACATATTTATCTATTATACATCATACTTATATATATAATTCATCATTATATAACGAGTGTTCTAGGAATTTGACATACAAATTCATCATATTCATCATTCTTCATTCATACTTACTTGATTTCATATTGCAAATGTATTCTAAATTAATCTACATTGATCATTTACTATCTCATAATGGAAACATACTTGTGCTTTCTTATAAAGTCTGCATTCATATCATAAGTGAATTTTGGGTTTGATTTATATTTCTTTTAAGTTTATTTCTTTAAATCTCATTTAATCAGTTGCTTTACAGATTTGGATAGACAGATATTATATGTATTAACTCCTTGTTATGTGTATGTATATGTATATTTGTGTACATATATATGTATACGTATATATTTGTCTATATATGTATACAACTATATTTATACTTATACATATATGTATTTATGTATATGTATATATAATTATATATATATTTTATGGTCATATATATGTATGTATATGTATATGTATATGTATATGTATCTGTATATCTATAAGTATATGTTTGTGTGTATGCCGTGTCCGTGTCCTTTATTTTTGAATGCGTCATTGTTGTTATATTTCTGTGCTACAGCTATTGCTGTTTTAATGTCCGTGTCCGTGTCTATTACATATTTTTATCTATTATACATCATACTTATATATATAATTCATCATTATATAACGAGTGTTCTAGGAATTTGACATAGAAATTCATCATATTCATCATTCTTCATTCATACTTACTTGATTTCATATTGCAAATGTATTCTAAATTAATCTACATTGATCATTTACTATCTCATAATGGAAACATACTAGTGCTTTCTTATAAAGTCTGCATTCATATCATAAGTGAATTTTGGGTTTGATTTATATTTCTTTTAAGTTTATTTCTTTAAATCTCATTTAATCAGTTGCTTTACAGATTTGGATAGACAGATATTATATGTATTAACTCCATGTTATGTGTGTGTATATGTATATTTGTGTACATATATATGTATACATATATATTTGTCTATATATGTATACAACTATATTTATACTTTTACATATATGTATTTATGTATATGTATATATATAATTATATATATATTTTATGGTCATATATATGTATGCATATGTATATGTATATGTATCTGTATATCTATAAGTATATGTTTGTGTGTATGCCGTGTCCGACGCCGTGTCCGTGTCCTATATTTTTGAATGCGTCATTGTTGTTATATTTCTGTGCTACAGCTATATTTTTGAATGTCTGTGTCTGTGTCCGTGTCTCTTCATTATTGTAGCATTTTCACTGTTATATTTCTGTGCTACAGCTATTGCTGTTTTAATGCGTCATTGTTGTTTCCATTCGAAATTTGGGTTTTGTTCCTTGATACCATTTCATCTATTCATCTCCATTTTTTAGCCTGAGACACAACCGACAATTGTTTTTTCTTATAATACAAACTCATGTTATCTTTCCTCTAATTTTTTTACTATGCATTACCAGAGAAGGTTTTTTGCTTATTAAATATAATATTCTGCTTCCTTATTTCATTTCTATACACTGTCAACTTGGTCTCCTACCATAGTGACAAATCCGGGATTTGACAAATTTTCAGCTTGCCTGAAAAAATTGTAATTTGGGAAAAAATCAGGTAAAAATGTTGAAAGAACCTAAAAGTTAGGTCAAAGTTCAGTTATTCGCATACTTGTCTAGGCGGCTGGGCGGTCCTTCTCACCTAGGGAAAGCCTAGGAGCTGCCTAGGCGTTTCTAGGCGTTCTTCACATTTGTTTATATTTTACATATAGCTAAATGATTTTGTGTATACATTCAGTTACATTCAAATATGTACATCATTATGTGCATTTGTATTGCTTATCCCTAAGCTTAATCAATCATAACTTCACCTACATCACAACTGTCGCGACCTAAGATAGACCTATTCGGTCTTAATTTGACCTAATACGATCTAAATTGAACCTAATTTAACTCGCCTTACCTAATTTAGCCAAAGCCAGAATCAGACATAACTTCCCTTGTTTGTCCTAAATTGACCTAAACGAGCCCTAATTTAGCGAAATAAGATATAATTCCCCCAAATAAGACGAATTTTCCCCAAATCAGACCTATTTCCCCCAAATCACACCTAATCTGTCCAAATTAGATCTGATTTGGCCTATATTAGATCTATTTCTTCCCCGAAATAACTAAACATGATCTAATTTGACCAAATTCTGACCTATGTGCTAATTTTGTCTTCAAGTGTCTTAATTTGGGCCTAAAAGGCCTTAGGCATCCACTTTAGTTATCTAAAAACCTAGGCGCCCAGTTTAAGGCGGACCACCTAGAGCCTAGGTGGCCTAGGTGGGAGCCTGGATAACTTCTTCGGAAAAAAATCGACGATAAGTTATTTATATTGTGTGTATATGCACAGTACTGTATTCTTGTGTATGACATATATGTAGGGATATTCACACACTTATGATATATATGCATTTACATATACATCTATTTGTTGATGTGTATATGCATAACATGGAAGATATGAAAGAGGTTATCGTTTTGCAAGATGGAGAGAGGAAACCTTTATAGTTGTAATGTGGGAGGGGAAGAGGAAGAGAGATGATGTGTGACATTGTGTAAACATGTCATTACAGTCACTAAGTTTGTTGAATAAGCTTAAGTTGTGAGTTATAAATATAAAACGTTTTATTTTAAAAAGATTTGTGAAATATTGTGAAAGCATGTGAAAAATCATGAAAGCTTGTGAAAATTCTACAAACTATTTTTATTGAGGAAGAACATTGTGATAAATTGTGACTTTTGTAACTAGGTTTCCTATCAGACCCCTAAGCTACATTTGCACAAAGCTGAGATATTTCATTGCTGGTATGGTGGTACCTCACTTAGAAATAATTACCAATGCTAAGAATTAGATTATTATTATTTCCGTTTCTTTTAATTTCCTATGCATGGAATTCCAATCCGGGTAAGATCTCACATTGTACTTTAGATCCTATTTGTCTATCTTCCTCTATTTATAGTTGTGTTCATTCTTCACTGAGGAAAGTCTTGTTATTGATAGATATGGATCAACTTTTTTTTTCTTTCTAGTATCTTTGTTAAAGCTAGGTTTTCATTGCTTTAGAAATGGTGGCTATAGCTTCTCTCTGTTGATGTAAATCCTTGGATTATTGTCATATATTTAGTTGGAGTAAAAAATTCAGATATTCTTGGGTCTCCTATTTGATAGAATCCCAATCATGGCATTGGTGTCGACCCCAATGTTATCCTATGAGAGTCTTCTAGAGGAACTTAAAAATGGAGCTATTCCACAAAGCTTGAAGATGTTCTGTATACAAAAATGTTCTCTAGCGTCTTGACAACAATTTGGACATTGCACTTCGTTTTTTTTATGTGCCATTGTGTCTCGAACATTTGATTTGCTCGTCTAGATGTACAAGTGTGACTACAATTAGCTGACAGTGCAATCTGTAGTATTTTATCGAGCACCATGTGTATTTAGTCTATCTCATTATGCCATTTGTGGAGATTATCCTAGACCTAATTGCAGTATCTATAGTCTTATTTATCCTACTTATGGATGCTACTCTACCTTGACTTGTCCATCTATTCATCCAGTATGCCGCATCAATCCTTCTTGTTGACATTCTCAATGTGAGGTAGGCATAATACAACTAAGCCAAACACAATTTGGCAAGAACTCGACAGAGTAGGAAAAGTACATGCAGTTCTGATGGACTTTGAACCTGAGTGACACCTAACCCAGTCGTTACATCCAGTTACCTCCACATTCACATGTATCCAAGGTTGTCAGACTCGAACCGGTCAGTGAACCGGTGAGGCCTCTGGTTCACGGTTCACTGGTTCAACCAGTGGTCTGACCGGTTCAACCGGTGACGTCAGCATGACGTCACTAGTAGTTTAATAATATATAAACGTCTTTGATACTCATGGAAATTATCCCTACAAAAGTTATGAAACATGAATAATAGCATAATTCCTCACAATAACTTGATAAAAAAGACCAAATAAGAATATTATACTATTCATGGACATTTATACACCAGCATTTATATGGTATTCAATGTTAAATAACATAAAATAGCAGCAACAATGCATTTCCTTGCTAAATGAGAGAACCGGCCGGTTGGGCAAAAACCGGACCGGTTCACCGGTTTGACGCCGGTCAGACGTCATTTCCGGCTTTTAGAGGAAACCGACCCGGTAGGGTGACCGGTTCCCGGTTCAACCGGCCGGTCCGGTTCGGTCCTGATAACCATGCATGTATCCAATTTAAAATCTGTATTATGTAAAGTATACGGAGATGTAGTTTTTAACCTTTCATTGTATCTTTGCTGTGCATCCTATTGCTTTTAGCTTTTATATTGTTTTTGGAAAAGTGTATGAAGATGTTTAAAATGCACCGAATGATCCTGTTTGAGCTTCCATACGATAAGCTGCTTCTCAAAGACTAATCTTGATCTTATGCTATCTTGAGCTGATTTCTTGGTCTTAAATCAATAATGACCCGAAATCTCCTGCTAATGGCCATTCCGTTGTCATTTCTGTTTGTTATGCACCCCGGTCTCCATGCTAGATTTTAGCCAGTCCTCAAATTTTATGGCATCCTCCTACTAAAACGAGCTGGGTCCACTAGTTTTCTCTTCCGGGGAGAATTGATATAGGATAAAGATGGTTGTTCATTTAGGATAAAGATGGTTGTTCATTCTCAGTTTTGAAGTTGTTAAACCATATTAGAAAGTATTATTTCTTGTGCAAGAATCAGATTGGTTGATTACTTTTACAGTTTCACTTTAGTTTCCTTAAATTTAAGAGCCTAGTCTGAGAAGAAACCCAATGCCCAAACCTAGTTAAGTTATTACTGTTTTTTGTACTGTATAACAATGTGCTTCCTCTAAGGAAGTAGGTATTAATGCATTAATATTATTTTTTGACATACATTGCATTCTTCTTTTGAAGTAAAATTTTCTAGTACCTTTTTCATCATTATTTGGTCTCCATTGTTCTCATTTTCTGCAGGATATCATACTTTATATTAACTGGCTAACATGAAAATATCAGCACTTACAGAAACAAAACAGTTGGGTTGCATTTTAGCTAGTCATTTAAATTGCTTGCTGCCTTTTCAAGTATATGGAACCCTCGGCTGCTTATATGATCGTATAACTGCTTTTTGATTTTTTTGGATGAGATTGTCTCTCAATGATTTCAGCACTTTTTTTTTTGAGTTGGTTGACAAATTTGTTGCATTTTCAAATTGATAATGAGCTCTGCTAAAAGGCTTGTTGTCTAATGCAAATTAACAATGCATCTATCTTCTGTTAATTACTATACTATGTTGGTTTGCTATCGTTCTTTTGTTCTAAATCAGAGAATTTTCTTACACTGCGTTGTCTTTTCGATTCTTTGGTTATCTTATCTTGCTAAAATGTAAATCATTTGATCTATGTATAGGTAGAGTGGTTATGGGTTTATTCGGGAAAGCTGTGCCTAAAACTGTAGGTAAGCTTAGGCAGAATTGGATTGAATTGCACATTGCTTCATTTTCGACTTTCTTTCTCAAAAGAAGCCTTTCTATTCTGTTTTGCTAATCGAATGTTTACTATTTCCTTTTGCAGAAAATTTCCGTGCACTGTGCACAGGTTAGAGTTCGCTTATTTGATTAACACTATTTTTTTTACAAAACTATACCCCTTTTCTTAAAGCCCTGCTACTGCTATCAATGATCTACCGTTCCATTTCATGAACGTCTAATCTCTGGCTGCACATATGCTAGAGTATTGCATTTGGTAAGAGTTTTTGTGATTTGCGATACTCTCTACAACTACTCTTTTACTACAAAAGAATATTTTGTACCCATTCATGAGTGGTTAAACTTGTGGCCAGATTTTTTTGAAAGTTGCCTTTAGTTCTAATGGAACAGAGACGATAGATTACTCACTATCTCCAACATTTTCTTTCACTTTCTAGCTCATGTTTAGTTTTCATCACATACTTCAAAAGGTTAAAAACTTGTATTGTAAGAGCAGATCTCTGCAGTGTCGGAGTATATATCAAGGATATTTCATCTTAACAAAGCTTTCAGTTAAGAGAGCCCCACACACGCGCGCGAATGCATTCATAGAGACAGATGGGGAATAGTTGAGTGTAGATTGGGAATGGAGCAAGTCAATTTGCACACTACAACTGTCAATTTGAAAACCCAAGCCCACGGCCTCTCTCAATATCATGGTAACAGTGTACTGAATTATACATACAATAATTGATCTCATTTGAACACACACACATACACATACACACACATCCATGCACACACACACGCAAACGCATGAGCAAAGGTCTGCAGTGTCAAGCATATCAAGGATGTTTTATCTTAACAAGGCTTTGGTATAGGAGACCCCTCCCCCACGCACGCACACCACCCACAGAGAGGGATGTGGTATATGAGTGTGTCGATAACAAAAAGTCAATTTACTCACTGCAAATATATATTAAAAAATTCAAACCGTTGATCTCCTTAAATATCTTACTTATAGTATACATGCCAAAATTGAGCTCATTTGAACACACGCATGTACACGTGCACACACACGTAGTTACTCATAGGGAGTGATGTAGTGTACTATTAGGAATAAAGCAATTCAATTTACATGCTGCAACTATTAATTTGAAAATCCAAATCGTTGGTCTCGTTAAATTTCATTCTAACAGTAAACATACAAAAATTGAGCTGATTTGAATATCTATGGTCATGCCTCTAGCGGCTACAAAGTTATGCATTTGAAAAAAGTTTAGGCCTAGTTTGGATAAGCACTTCGGAAATCCTGGTAATTGTGTGTGCAATCGTACAATATTTGGTATTCCGCCGTAAAGGAGCTGGAGATCAGGCCGGGAAAGCGGCCAGCTCCGCATGGGGGAAGGACATGTTAAGACGGGTGATACGGTAGAACGGATCGGCAATTCCGAAGCCCGCCGTTTCTGGCGTTATTTGTGATTACCAGATTACTATTAAATCATATACACAACGGTCAATGATAAGTACCGAGGGACAACCGTTAATGTTAGTTTACTGTATATGCCGTGCATCAATTATAGGTAATCCGAATTACGGCGGCCAAACTAGGCCTTAGGATGTCGGTTACAAGTATCTGAATGATCTCAAGTTTGCTATGTAAGATATTCATTTGATATTTAGAGAGAACAATCGTATAGGATTTTCCAAAAACTTTTATTAATATGTGTAAACATGATTTGAGTGTACAATGTCATCTTTGCACTTTAGTTCATCTTAGCTTCTCTCTCTCTGTCTTTCTCTTCTTTTTATATACATATGTACGAACACATACTCAAATGGATTTACAGCATAGTTTTTTCTTTAATCCAATATTACACATTACTGTCTCCAGATCCGCTACTATATCAATGAAACGGCGTCTTCTTGGGTTGGTTGGAGGAGTGATGGCTGTGATATAGTTAAAGGCACGGCGTTTTCTCTTTTTCATGTCCCACATAGGTAGCCCACACGCCAAATTTATAGGTCATGCATTTATAGGGAGATTAAAGTGATACATTTGAAAAAGGATTTGTGATGCCATACACTCAAAAGTCGTTGTGCAAGATACAATTTTGAACGTTGATAGAGTAGAAAGGTTTGAGTAGTGACGGGTGAACTGGCGGAAAAAAGGTTTGTGGGTGCACTTCTGATATATTGGTTCTCTAGAATATAATGAGGATGAGATGAGAGTCAGTTTTAGAAAGTGCTCCAATGTTTTGCATTTTAAGATTGCGCCCTCCTGCTTGGTTCATGGCCCATGTCATATTCAGTACAAAAACATTACGTCTAGCTATGTTTTGAGTAGTCAACTTAAAGGATGGGCTTCACTTTGTTGATCAACAGATAATTTTCAATATGCTCTTGGGTTTTTGAGATGATTTCGGCTTGTTTACACCCCTGGGGACAAAATATACCTTATCATAGAGCCTTTTTTACCTTGACTCATATTCAAGGACAATAGATTTCAAGCGTAACTGGATGGGAAGGATGCCTTTATTGACTGAGATGTATGATAGGATTACTCCCAATGCAGCATGTGTCCGTGTTGTGACGATCCTTTTCAAATTTAGAGGCAGTGACGCACAATATTTGTGGATATGAGGTGATTGGGAACTCTTTGATAATTTTTAGGATGTTCTGCGCTAGCAATGTGTTCCTCCCCATGGGCTAGTTTTTTCTGGGCTACTATTCTGTAACTTCACTGTGAGGAGGATTTTATAGAGCAGTGCTAAATCAACTTCGGCCAAGGGGTGGGAGCTACCTTTTTTCTCAAAATGACTTCTAATAGAACATCAATCTTCACTTGTAAGCTAGCATGGGTGATAGTTTACTGCATGATAGTGCATTGTTGGGTTTACATTTTTCAATTCCATGATATTCTCCATAAATTATGGAGAACCAGCTGATTTTTCTAGCAGGAGCACTAGACCACACCATTCCTTTCTGGAGCTAGCTTGATACCTGTAATGGATCCTATTATTGAGGAGGAGGCTAAAGTGATGGGTAGTAGATGTGTCCTCTGCATCTGGCCTGGATGGATTCCTTATAACTTGACTCTTCATGGAGCCAACTAAATGGTATCGAGTATTATTGGTTGAAGGGCTTTTCAACAGTCTAAGTTGCATTAAGCATCTTAACTAGACTTGAAGAGATCTTATTCCCAAGTAGACAGTGGCTGAAATACCTATTAGGCTCATCAACTGCTTGTATAAAAATATCACAAAGCTGATGGCTAACTGGACTGGAACAACATCGGTACTTGTGGAGTGTGATAAAATCTTGTTCAACGTGCTTTTGTTTTGGGAAGATACATCCTGAATAACTTCTTGATGCTTCCAGGACATGTCATGCTGTTAAGGCTTCCATGAAAAGGTAATGGGTATTTAATGGGATTTCTAGAAAGCCTATGACACGTTGCACTAGCACTATCTTTGCTTAATCTACTAGGGTCGTGTTTGGTTGGCGGGAAGGAAAAACAAAGGATGAAAAGAAGCATAGAATAGGAAGGGAGATAAAAATGATATGCTTTTTCTTTCCCTTCCCATGTTTGGATGTTCCATATGGACATATGGTAGAAGCTTCGCGACAGAGCCGCAGCTGAGCTAGAACCTCCACTGCATTTAACTTCTTGAATG
Source organism: Alisma plantago-aquatica (assembly GCA_963693085.1). Classification (NCBI taxonomy): domain Eukaryota; kingdom Viridiplantae; phylum Streptophyta; class Magnoliopsida; order Alismatales; family Alismataceae; genus Alisma; species Alisma plantago-aquatica. The sequence continues at coordinate 318,341,148 of OY856413.1, read as the reverse complement.
ACAGGTTCATATATTTGTGGACAACAATGTTCTCCCTGGTTTGACTTGCCTGGAGCAAAGTAGCTGCTGGAAGATCATAATATTGTTGGGACAAGTCGTGCCGTCATGGGGTGGAGCGGCCAAGCAGAAATATAGGAGGATATCTAGTGAGGGACAAGGAAACCAAATGACAATGAGGTGAATGAATCGAGAGGAACGGGAAAGAATTTAATTGATAGCAGAGCAAGTTGAAAGGCTGAAGACGGCCCAAAAACAATATGAAAAAGGGAAAAATAGGAAGAGGCTGCTCATTCAGACATCTGTTTCCTTCTCAGGATGTTAGAAACCCAAGGCGTAATGCAGCTTTTTATTACTCCACACATGTTGTACTAGAGTAGTCATAGGATTACCTATATGCCATCCAGCCGTTACCAAACATGGGAATTTTTTATTGGGTTGATAATATAGGAGGATGTCTAGTGAGGGACAAGGAAACCAAATGACAATGAGGTGAATGAATCGAGAGGAACGGGAAAGAATTTAATTGATAGCAGAGCAAGGTGAAAGGCTGAAGACGGCCCAAAAACAATATGAAAAAGGGAAAAATAGGAAGAGGCTGCTCATTCAGACATCTGTTTCCTTCTCAGGATGTTAGAAACCCAAGGCGTAATGCAGCTTTTTATTACTCCACACATGTTGTACTAGAGTAGTCATAGGATTACCTATATGCCATCCAGCCGTTACCAAACATGGGAATTTTTTATTGGGTTGATATTTGCATTGAGAAAAAGCTCGCATTATAGACCCGTTAGGCCACTTCAGTTCTTCTAGAGTAATTGTCAGGAAGATGCCATCAGTCATCTTCCTGATTATGGGTTAAATACCGACTATTGTAATGTGAAAAACGGAGGGATGCTATCTTTATTCAAGAGTCCAGGTGTAGGGATACTATTCCCTTTTTCAAGATGTGGACCATGTCATTTTATTCATAGATAACCAACTGGTATTGCTAATGCGGTCATATTTGGGCACATGTTTTACTTGTCCTTCAGGGTTCTTGGTTGAAAATTGACAAGAATAAGTTGGAGCTTTTGGGAATATGGATTCTTGATGACAATTTAAAAATTGAAGATGGGCTGCCATAGATGGAGTCTTTAGACTTTTTATATTTGGGACATCCTCCATATCCACTCCAATTTCCTTATCATGGACCGGAATCTCTTAACCAGGTAAGGATGACTGTTGGTTCAGCTGAAGGGCCGCCACTGAAGTGATGACCTGTGTTTGACCCTGGAAACCTTCATTCGTTTACCTTCTCGCTGTGCTTTCCAGTGTTTCTGCGATTTTTTCTCGGGGGGTCACCTTGCTGGTGTTGCTCTAAAAAGAGATTGGGTCCTCTTGGTTAATCACTCTTTATTCTTTCAGCTCTTGCCTGGTGAGTTGGAAAGGGAAGAGATTTTGTGGGAGTTAGATGGAGACTTTATACGATCCTTGATGCTTTGTGGACTTTTGCTCTATGTCTTTTAGTTTTCAGTGGATCTTACCCAAAAGTTGGACAAGAGTGAAGTTATTTTGTTCTGCCCAGGTAAAACTATCAAGACAGGCCCGGTGGTGGATAAAATGTTAATTAGCGGTTGGGTGGGTGATGTGTAATCAATTTCATTGTTGAGTGCTGGAATTAGTGGGCATATCCTAAAAGATTCCTACTTGGGCTTAGGGCTGTCAATGGGGAGGGTATTATCTGTTTACCCTTACCTATACCCTGGAGGGTAAGGGTAAGGGTAGAGATTTTTATTACCCTTTACCCATTTACCCGATCCCCGTTTCCCCGCTATACTATAAGGGGAGGGTAAGGTATAGACATTATCCATACCCTTTTACCCTTTTACCCGCACATGATATAAAGGTTACACAAAAGTATATTCTAAAGGAGTTTGTTTGTAAATGTTTAACCCTAATACTTTATTCTATCATTGGAAAATGACTTGGTATTGTGCTTGTAATACTTTCTTGTTGAGGGAAAAACATATATATCTTGCGGAAAATGAGGTGTTGGTGAAACACTTATTTGTTATGCATATTTATACAAAGGAAAAAAATGATTTATGTATAAAAAATGTTATTATGTGAATTAACTTAACTTTACACAGAGAAACATATAATTTTGAATTGGATATAATGTTTTGTATGTTGTTATCAATAAATTAGTTAAAAAATTATTAAAAATCAACACACAATGTGTATAAAAATCTTTTTTGTCAAAATTATCCGCTTACCCTTTACCCTCCCCGTTTGCCCTGTGGAGAAGAGGGTAAGGGTAAGTGGAGGGTAAGGAGATTGCTGAGAAGGATAATTACCCTTACCCTTATCCGCTACCTAAAGAGGGTAAGGGTAAGGGTAAGACCTTACCCTCCCCATACCCTCCCCATTGACAGCCCTACTTGGGCTGCAAACAAACTAAAGGGTTAAAGGCCTACTAACGTAGCGGTAATTTTGAAAACTCTTTTAATGCCTGTTATAAATGCATTCCGTGTATTGACCTTACTTTTTTTTAATCTCTATGGCTTCTGTATGTTTAAAGTTGCGTAACTCAATAAAACGGCAAGATGAGAATTGCAGCAGGGTCCAAGAAAACAATACTCATGAGAAAAAAATTCCACTGTTTTAGAATGGAAACCGAAATTAAACTCGCTTGTGCATGCAAAGCAAATATCCAATTTTGATTTCCCGTTCTTGAGTTTGTCTATGTTCATCTGTTAAGCTTTTGAGTTCATGAACATCTTTCAAGCTTCAAAACACGTGTTGCTTGCGTATAAAATATGCCATTATATATATAGTTGTAAAAAAAAATGCCATTATACAATATTCTTAGGCACTGCTGATGATTATTGCTTTCTACAGGTGAGAAAGGTGTTGGAAAAAGTGGGAAACCTCTGCATTACAAGGGAAGCACTTTCCACAGAATCATCCCTAGCTTTATGATCCAAGGTGGAGATTTTACTCTTGGAGATGGAAGAGGAGGCGAGTCAATTTATGGTGTCAAATTTGCCGACGAGAACTTCAAGCTCAAGCACACAGGCCCTGGTACGCATGTGAAACCTAGCTGCACTACTAATTTTAATTTGAGTTGGAAGGTGGGAAAGGCTTAGTGAGCTTACTGGTTTTCTTATCAAGGCTTTCTATCTATGGCAAATGCTGGACCTGACACTAACGGGTCTCAGTTCTTCATCACGACTGTGACAACAAGCTGGTATGTATATATCGTCCGTATGTTAATTGAGTAGGACAAACGATTAACGGTAGTTTGGTCTCTCAGGTTGGATGGAAGGCACGTTGTCTTTGGGAAAGTACTATCTGGAATGGATGTGGTATACAAGATGGAAGCTGAAGGACGACAGAATGGAACCCCGAAGAGCAAAGTTGTTGTCGCCGACAGTGGAGAGCTGCCTCTCTAATTTAATTTGTTGTCGTGGACGGTGGAGAGCTGCCTCTCTAATTTAATTGTAGTATCAGGGATAATGTGGAAATGTGGCATGAACTTTCCGGCTATCGTTGAGCTTGTATCAACTTGAGTAGTAATGGCCTAAGTATGACTAACAGCTAAAAAGAAATTTTGCTTTTACACTAGAAAGTGTCCTTTACTTTTTGCATGCCGCAGTGCTTATAAATGATGTTTTTTTGGATAAATAAATGATGTTTTGAATTGCTTAGTGTCGGTGTCTAATGGTTCTCAATGGCACTGCGCCATCCAATCTATTGCTAAAGGTTGTGTTTTAGGGAACCCTTGCAGTTTCAACCGCAGTTGTTTTGCAAACAATTTAGGGGAGGCATGTTGGAAGGATATTTTCGTGGCAAGATTTATTAGATAGAGAAAGAGAGCGCATGTGGCTGCATTTCAGACATCTCCTTAGATTCATGCAACCTCCATTTAAATTTAAGACACCAGGATGGATATTGTGTGATCACATGAGGTGTTTGTGACTGGATATAATCTGCACGTAGTTCTGTCTTTTGGTGACATGTTCTTATCAAGCGTTTGACAATAGTTGTGATGAGATTGGAAATCGTGTAATCTTGTCTGTTCTGAACATCGAGACCAAAAATCCTCTGTTCTAAACTACGCTACAAATTCAGTTTGGATTTGGTCTTCTGTTTTGACATTAAAGAAACATAAGATTCTGACCAAAAACAGACTGAGATCTCAAACAACCTCTGGTACAGATCCTTACTAAACCTGGCCATTGTTTGGATCAGTCTAATCTAGATTTCAATATTATTTTTATCAAATAGCGGTAAAATTCCCAAAAGGAAGTGTACAAAAAAGCGAGGCCAACCCTAGATGCTGTAACAAAATCATGTGAAGTTACGGAAGATACTAAACACGCCACTAGATTTAAACATTTTCTTAAAAATGCTTATGAGATGAAATCCCTACGTTATGGTAATGGATGTGCAAAGCTAAGGAACGATACACAATACTATATGCATTCATGTATCTTTCCGTTCTGAGGGTCAAAGCATTGTTCGGTATTGTGTCTGGTTTCAATTTAACAGAAAAAATCAGGATTCTGTGTCTTGGTCCTCGTTCAAACTTGGAAAGTAATCTATAGTCATTCTATACGTCTAGATGTAAAACTGAGCACAATAGTTTGTGTTGGCATTTGAATAAACTTAGAGTCAAGCTAGAATACACTCGAGTGTACGGATCGCAGGAATACACTCAAGTGTGTTTGCATATCAAGACTATTTTTTGCAAAATGTAAACCGTTGATCTTCACCGTCATACTATAAACATGCTACATATAAATTTTGAGCCCATTTGGATGCGTGTAAGTCACTCATCCAAGTGCAACAAAATCGACGCGCGAAACTAATTTGAAATGCATAATTTTTGCGGTGTTCATAACATGAGCTATACATATCCAAATGTGCTCAAATTTTGCGTATGAGTTGTTCACGAGATGTTTAAGAAGATCAACGGATTAGATTTAAAAAAAAAATGTTGCATCATGAAAAACTACTTGAGTGTATTCCGCTCCGGATACACTCGAGTGTATTCTAGCCTGACTCATAAACTTATGAGTAAATTAGTAGTGTATAAAAAAGAGAATTAGTGTACAATGTAATGCTATCCAGGAAAAATATATCATATTACCATATATACAGATATCACCGAGGCTCCAATTATTAGGAAATATGTTATATGTGATCTATCTTGGAAATGTTGCTATTGCAATCATAACCATCGCTCCGGATGAGTGAATTTGAACCCACGCACAAAGCTTGTATAAAGATCCCGAGAGATTTGGTGTGCTGATAGCCAACATCGCACATGTAACGCCCTCTACGTGTAAGTTTGTGCCAGCATTTGTTCCGAAGCCCATGTTTTCTCCTACCAATATCCTGACCACGATGCTCTGCAAATTAATATAGCCAGTTTGTCCTCGTCATTACCTATCATTATGACCGACAAGAGTTGCTGGACTCAACTCTAATCTTATAGTTAGGTATCTGTTAGTTTTTTAGTGGTCTACTTGTTTGTCACGAATAACTTTTTGAAGGGACATGTCTTAAGAATCACTCTTCTTTTTGTTATGAAGTCTATAATACCTTGGAAAGATTCAACTATATGCAATTCGTTTGATATTAAATACAATTTTACTTCGTAGAAATCCAATTGCATTTGTTCTAAGGATATATGGGCTAATGGTCACAACAAAGCTATGAGGGCTAATGGACACAAGAAAGCTATGTTCTAAGCAAATAGTGCCTGATGGACTCATAAATTATTATGTGGGTTTTCTATATTAACGAAAGTATCTAATTCTTTTGGGATCTCTGAATATGATAGTACACTTAAGATCCATTCAACAAGGCTGTGATATACTAGTATCCTCTTTTGCAAAAGTTATTTGGAAATATTTTGACATACATATAAATCACCATTTCTTATCTAGTTTGCAAGTGACCATTAAGATCTTGGGCTGTTGGCTCACAGAATTTATGAAAAAAAAAATCTGTATCGTAACATGCATTTCCACTAGGAAAACATCACTCGAGAATCACTTCAAAAACTAATAACCTAGTTTCATGATTACCGTAAATACATAATAAAATGTCATCATTTATTAGCTTGTCTTACGAAGTATAATGCTAGTCGAGACAAACATCAAAAGAATGAACCTCTTCATTATAAAAACCACTCAAGCTCACTTATATAATTTGTTTCAGTTTGTTAAATACTTATGGACTGCGCTAGATTCTAACGGTAGGTTAGGCATTACAACAATCAGTGATTTTGTTTTCCACTTTGTGTGTTCTTTTAGTTCTTGAACACTCTATTCAATGAATGCATGTATTCAACGACTTCCTTTGCAATCAAATTGTTTCTTGTTGCGTTTAATTGATCTCGTGACTCCATTGTTTCAATAGAAAGAATGCCAATTAGTGCAAATCTTCCTTGAAGGAACCAAAGAATTGCTCAATATATCTGAACCAGGATTGTCTACCACTAAAGTGTTATTGTGACATTTGTTTATGTAATATGCAGGTTTTGCTAAAATGTTTACATGCTTTTTATCAAGTTGCTAAAATTGTAGTTTGCTTCCATCATCATTGTTTTTATGATTCACCATTATGATGTATCTTATACATCTGATATGTCATGTAGTGAATCTATAATATATTCTTTTTCACTTCACTTGGAATGAAAAATTGCATACTAGTCTAGTCATGTACCTATCTTGCATACAATTCTTAAATTTTAATTTTAGTCAATTTCAAATAAATCTGGCCTTTTATAATAAACTAGGGAACATAAAAGCTCTTATGAGATTTCTATATAGATATTGGAGTACATACGATAAGCTAGACTGGTTGGAAGGCATGGCCTTTGGATACGGATAATTGGGCTAAAGGTAGAGAGGGTAGACATTATATAAAAACCCCAAATAATGCTTGTTAAATTAAGGACACATGCTTAACTAGTGTTGTTTACTTTTCAACATATGTTGCTTGATTATTTTAGTTTTGTATCTTCATGTCCGACTCTGCCTTTGCCTCATAATATTTTTCCAATTACTAGCTTTATTGACAACATATTATTTTTCACTATAGTCATTATCATGACTCATTCTTCTAGTTATTGCACCAATCACATGTTTTCAATTGAAGAAACTATCCATGAGATATTGCCAGAAACTCACTTTATATAAACAACTACAACATAATCATAAGCATACACTAATGATGATCATGCATTTCAACCTTCAATTCCAACTTCATTTAATACAAAAGAAGAATTTCTGACAATAATAAACTATATACCATATCGATATAAGTATACATGAAGCTAATAAGTGGGTGTATATATGCTCATCTGGTCATTTGTTATAGGTTTTGAGTGAGATACATAAAATATCCTAGGTTTAAATACTATGATTTTAGAAATACCTCATATGTTATGATGCCCTACATCACATATATGAAATGTTGGATGAATATTATGGTACCCAACATTGAGAGTAACACAAGTAAGTCATGCCAGAAGCCCCCCAAACCAAAAATACAATCTGATATCACTCAACATCATAAGCCAATAAGCAAGGAGATGTCTAAATAAATTTAACAATAATATTAATGCACAAGATCATATAAAAGGTCCATGCATTCATATTGTAACAAGTATCTTCACATAGGGATGAGCATCAGACCGTGCCGACCCGGTCCAACCCATGTCCCGACCTGTATAAACCACCCCATGCTTGACCCATGCAATTTATATGCATGGGTATGTCTTCAAATTTTGATCCAAATTTTTATGTGGGATGGGTCAGGGCCAAATTGGCATCGTGTCTGGAAATTCAGATACTCAGATAAATTATATACATGTGTATACATAACCACATGTTTGTATATGATATGTATCTTTTGTAACATACAGTTGACAACAAACTTTATAAATTAAATTTTGACTAATATATGTTTAGTCACTCATATTAATAAGACTAAAAAAGCAATGAACTAGAGTAAATCTAGGATATCTAAATTCATTTTGTATATAATTTTTTTATTATAATTTAAAAATATAATGTAAGAGATTGTATTTATACGACTTACACATGTTTCACAAATCAACTCAGTCGAGACATCACTAGACCAATTATTAAAATAAGAGTATGCATCTTTTATTCAATGATAACTATAAAAATCCCATTAGTGGTTGGATGGTTTTTAAAACATGACATAAATAAATAGGCTTTGACTATGATTTCAAATGTGCATGATCTAGATTCTATGTGCTTCATGCATGGAATTTAAATAACAATTTGTAAGTGCATTAGTTCCTTTGATTATAAATATAGATTAAATGTACATAGTGGTATATTTTTTTTTCAAAAATTATGCTAATATCTTGTCTTATTTACTTTATGTTGGAAATATCTTCATTTACTATGCTATCTAGGCCATCCAAAATCTGACCCGAAACCCAACTTTATTATGTGGGCCATGTACGAGTCAAGCTTTTTAGACATAATCTGGGCCTAAACCCCGCCCAATCTGAGTCAAAAATATGGGTTTGGTCATGGACTTACCAAAACTCAGGGTGACCCATCTCCATGCTCATCTCTATTTTCACACCGTTCATCAGAAGTGACCAAGGTCACAACATATATACAAAATATATTTTCTACGCATTACTTACAACACAAACATCATATACATGACATATATGAAAAAAACTGAGTAGTAGACACATTGACACATAAATACTTGTATGGACCCAAGTGTACATGGACAACTATAGGATACAACTATACAAAAGATCCTTACATCCTACTTGTATTGCATGGGGAAGGAAGACTTCAAACTACTAAAACCTTAAGAAGGTTCCTAAGAACCTAAAAGGGAAGAAAACTATGTGAGTGAGACTAGACTACTTGCGGGAGATAAATAATCTACATAACATAGTATGAGAATACAAACTGGATACAATAGTTCTATGGTAAGCATCAAGTTCTACAAAGCATATTTAGGTACTAAATGCAATATAAAGTAAAGGCAATTAACACATACAAAGCACATTGGAGTTGTAAAGGCATCACAATATGAAATGAAATGATAATGCCGCAAGTAAGTTTACAAGATTTGATTGCGTATTTTATTTTAAATACTCAAGTTGATGGAATGTACAACCCAAGATAATGACTAATGACTACAAAGTCCCCTAGGAAACCATAAACGATTTTAGGTATTTGATATTCATAAGATCCTATCATGCCGCAATAGGTCAAGAGTATAAAAAGTAAGATCTCATTGATATACGATCTACATAAAAACATTGGACCCATTCTAGGTACCCATGTCATACCATATGTCATATCACAATAGACACTATCGTATTTTAGTCATCATATCACATATTTGTTAATCACTTTGGTAGAGTTGACACTTGCAACATGAGATACAACCTTGAAAATACTCATATAAGCAAGTGATTTCATGGTGCCATGGTGAGCACACCTCATGTGGATTCTTGATAACCTACTTATATTCAACAATATACGACCCTGAGTAAATTCTCACAATCGTAAGATTGCGACATGGATACCATTTTACTTTCTTGACTTTCAAACATGGGGAAAATTATATGATCAATGACACTACACCAATTATGGTTTTTCCTAGATGTCTTAGTCAAAATAATAATATTCAATGAAGAAGAAAGGCATAACTAAGAATTAGATAATAACATATGCACAATTGAAGTGTTAGAAATTATAAAGTCCTAATTCAATATAAGGGCACTCTACATCCACTTTTAACTATTGGAATCTCTTCTTATAACAATAGGGAATCATCATGAAAATTTTTGTACTTCACATTCAACATGGAAAAGGTACTAAAAATGCCTACCTAGTCCATTTTAGGGCAAGATACATGTAAGATTTGAGATATTTACAGGGAATTAACAAGGTTCACTATTTTCATTTATGAACAACAAGTAATATCAAAGAGGGTGATAATCCTAAAGTTCTCAAAGTTATAGCAACGAATGTCACAAAAATACCATCTTTATGTCTTTTAACATGTAACTATTGAGATTTAGTGGTTGCATATATGAATTACGTCTTCAAGAATACTAAAAGTAACACTTGACATGATCGAAAGTACAAATGCAATCCCCTAGTAATCTAAATAAATGCCTTTCGTAGAGACACGAGCTACAAATTTGGCTGTCAATCCTTTTTTGATGGAAAATCCCAAAGATCAAAAGACAAAATATGAAGATGTTGATGATGGCATCATTACATTAATATTTATGATATTTTGGATGTGATGTAAGAGATATTAGCTAGCACCCCAATGGAATCAAATGCAAATGGCAAAAAATAGTAGTTGTTTACTTCACATACAACACTATGCTTATGAACTTTTTGTGTAGCCACATCAAAATAATAAACAAAAAATTACTCACCTTATGTGAAGAGCATGATCTTTGACAAGCAAGCATGAAACTATAGATCCTAATAACGTCCAAGAACTCTAAAAATATCCACTCTTGCAAGATCTAACTCCAATAAGGCCATGGAAGGTAAAAAAAAAGTTTTACAAGAAAAAACATATTTTCACCATGGATAGCTAATTATATCAACCAAGAGGATAAGAGGAGAGAGAGAGAGAACAATACATATGATGATAAGAGATGGAAGAACTTACGTCGATTCTTTCTAAACAAGGATAGAAAGAAGATTCTAGGCTTTGATCTATAAGAATTTAGTCTAAGCACCAATATGCTTGAACTTCATCCCCTAATCACCTTGTTCTAGACCCAATACTATTTGGATGCTATAAAATGTACTATTGCAACCTAGAGGTGAAAATTGGTTGGAGTGAAAATTGCATTATAAACAAAAAAAGTCACATAAGACCCTCTCATTGACCAAAGCGGCCCAAAAAAATGACCAAAGAACCTACATCGAGCACACAATAAACATGCATTAGACACCTCATGCATGCACGTATTGTTAACTTGGCCTGATACAACTGTATTGTCCTTGTACCTAGACCAATGTGACCACATTGACCTGGAGCCAGGCCTTTAATAGGCCACATCGGTTAGACCCGAGCATACAATGGCAAGACTCGTAGTTGAATCCACAAGGGGAAACCATATCGACCACAGAGGGTGGATGAAGCAGATTTTCTCAGGCTCACTTGGAGCCCAACAACCGATTCACTCACATATATGATCTAATCAATTGATGCAAGAAACAAGGTATTTTATTTTCAAGTGAAAATCTTCAACATTTTAATGAACCAAGACTTAAGGATAGCCTATTCCTATAATATTAAACATATGTGTTCACTATCACACGACATGATTGCTAAAATAATTAAAAGTAAACCCTTTAATCTAATATCATGTAATATCTTACAATTCTTTGCCCCTAATAGAATTTTACCCCCCAACATCATACAAAATATAGACACAACCAAGCTACTCTAACTCCCATGTGGCTTGTTCAATACCATGATGGGGCCACAACACCTTCATCAAAATATATATTTCCTCCTCAACTTTTATACACACCTATCTAGGATTTTCTAGCCCCTATAGTGAAACATCCTATACCAACCGGATTTCCTCTAGTGTTGCATATCATGCCTTTTTATACTTGTAATTTGAGGGTTTTAAAATAATCCCAGTGTTGATTGTACAATCTTTAGTATTTATATTATCAACTGATTGGTTTATGCTTTATTTTAACTCAAAATTGTTCTGTAATAATTTACAAATATGTTCGTTGCAATTTTAACCCTAACTGATATAGTAATATCCCAAACATGTTTGTGGGAAGAGCTTTAAAGATGCTTGATAAAGAATTTATGAATTGTGAAATTTGTCAAATTTTTGTTGTAGAATTATAGATAATTCAATTATAAATCCAACAAAAAGTGAACAAGAGGAACCCGAGTTAAGTGAGAGAGTTATGGTACTTTTAGTAATCACACATAACCGTCATTAGTTGTCAACCAATGGGGCCACCACCCAATGGACCATCAACATGATGGAAATGAGCTGCATCGTCGCCCAATACACCCAATCCTAAAAATGCCGTAACTTTTGATATACATTTTGGTATTTGACAAAGTTTATTTTGTTGAATATGTATTTCAATTTCCCACACAATTAGAACACTGAACACAGAAAAGGATAACTAAAAGGCATTTTCTAGGGCTACATTTGGGAAGAACGTAAAGAACATAGAGAATAGAAAACCTAGCCTTAGATTGATCACGGTAAGTAAGTTTTAGCCTAGATTCCTTCTATTTTTCTTTTTCCCTAGCTTGAAGTCCACTATGTGAATCATCTAATAGAAAACCTACCCATTATATAGCCGGACATAGACAACAAGATAGATATCCAACTAGCTATTTTCCCTCTAATATTAATTGATAAATGAGTTCCAATGTGCATACTTCGTTGGGCGCACCCAAACAAAAAATAAAGGGACTAAGACAAGCCAACCAAATGATTAAGGAATCTAGATGGAAAATAGGCTATGAGATTTGTTCAAAGACAATAAAGGTTTAGATAGATCAATGCAATTCCTTTTCTAAGGCAAAATAAATAGACAACTGTGTATCTTTGGGACTCCAAATGGTTACAATTAAAACTCCATTTAAACAAAATAAAATAAAAGAAATTTATTTTATAAAACTAATCAAATCACATGACACACACACCAACCAGAATTGAACCGTACTAAACCGGGTTGGGTGGGGTGTGGCAGGGCATGGCATGGTGAGGTCAGGTATGCGGGCTTGTGGACATGTGTGTGTGCTTGTGTTTTAACTAGTAAAAACCCAAGAACATATAAGATCAGTTAGCCTTAAATTCAAAATCCTCAAAAAAGGCCCACAAGCCTTTGGTCTCAAAACCAACTTTAGTGGATCCCTCTCACTTCTAAGGTGTGCAATGTTGGACTAAATAAAATTGAACAGGTTTTGAAAAGCCAATATGTAAGTGGACTATAACATTCCCATATATTTGTCATAAACCTCAAGAAATTATAAATGGAAAAAAGAAAGGCCAATAAAACTATATATTTTAGCATAGGTATCTTGTGGCTTTGAACCTTGCCTAGAAATAATTCATCTGCATCTGGAGAGAAGTGATGAACTACAACTTGAACCATACTCTTTGATTCTAATTCCAATAGATCGTGAAAACATAGTGAGTGCACATGAATAAATTCATATCAATGTATGCATTATGTCCTTCACAAGAATCTATTCCATGAGCGCCCTAGTGAGTATGTCTGACTCACATAATCACCAGCCAAGGGTTACACTCACATAGTTGAGATCTCCCAAGGGTGTACTGACCAGTCTACACCTTGCCAAACATATTGTCACGAAACCAGAATCCCAATCCTATGAACCAAATGAATACCACAGGGTGACATGCGTAAGCGTAAAGCTTAGCACACATGAAAAAATAACAAGATAAAGGAACCAACACAATCTCAACATTCAACAAGTATAAATTACATAAGGTACACCATATTCATGAGTTCAATTACACATCCAGAGTCGAGGTACAAGTCATTCATGTACACTAAATCTAGATCTTACAACAAGTACACCTAGCATATCTCACCAAGCCCATCAACCTTCTAGCCATCTCTGAACCTAAAAACAAAATACGAGAAATGGGTCAACACACGAGGTGTTGAGTATGGGGCAGAAAGATACATATATGTATAAGCTTTGCATGATTTGAAAAGATTTCAAGACTAAACGAACAAGAATATTCATATTAACTGTTAACAAAATGCAAAACCATATTTTATGTCATTTCACTCCATTATACGAACAATATCAAGCATGTTTAAGGCCTTTGACCATCTTCCCGTCAGAAGGGTCCATAAGGGTGCTCAAGATTAGCCAACCATTTTATACGAAAGAGACCTCAAGGCCGTAGCTAAGAGCTAATCCTTAATCAAACAACATTATAATGGAGTTCTATATATATATGTTCAAGTTATAAAACTGATGAGGCAAACATCGAGTAAGACATAGAAATACTACATGGCAATATTTGAGAAAGTAAACAAATAAGCATACAATACATGTCTTTTCAAGCAAGAAAGAAATATTCATATAACTAGATAAGACCCATACTAAATATAGAGATTCTTAACTCAACTCTTCCATTGCCATCTAGATCATAAGCCAACCTGATTAACAACAAGATTACATGTATGCATTAGATTCTCATCATTGACCCTAATAACTTTATTTTAGGATTTTGGCCAATGTGGTTCAAGGTTGCTTATTGGTACATTAGATGATACTATACTGATCTGTAGGTCATTGTGATGGTGTGGTTCTGGTTTCATATCATTTGAGGTTCCATGCATTATATATGAACATTTCAAGGTTCAGGTTCCTTAAGTACATTAAAGGGTCAAAGACTCATAATAGAGTAATCAAGGTCAAAGATTATCAATTCAAGGGAGCAAAGCATCAAGGATGGTCAAGATCAGAAATATAAAGACATAGAGATATACTAGAGTTGGATACATATGTTAGGTCTGTTGGATAAATTGGATATTATGATAAATCCCTTTTGTTTCGATGATGACAAACATTTCATTCTTATTAATCTAACGAGCTACTTAAGTGTGCAGGAACAAGGTGATGACAAAGTTCTAGGGAATCTATACGCTTGAATGTTTGTAAATGTCATGCAATGTAATCATTTGTAAACTTGTACAAATATATAATGTACAAGTACTTAGACTTCATGTAAATCAAGCGTTAGATCTTCCTAGCTAAACACCACACTTAGTTAGGTCATCTCCTTCTAATAGGATCACATAATGCACACTCATGCACACACTTAGTATCTTGAAAACAGAGTCAATCTCGGTCGACCACACTCCTCGACCGAGACACTCTCGGTCGACAAACTTCTCGACCGAGATTGACCAAAAGTAGCCGTTAGACACAGCAGTTGACAGTTGCAATAAAACGTAAATCCAGAGAGCCTGTCGGTCGACAAATCCTCGACCGACTGGGCATCTCGGTCGACAAGTCCTCGACCGAGATGGTCTCTGACAGCAACTGCAGAATTAATTAACTAGCCGTTGCTAATGCGCCTAACTTATTCCTAACGGCTAGTTAAGCACTAGGAACCCCCTAGAAGTTGTCTAGAACGTCCTTAAGCATACATAGGTCATTCCTATAAATAGGACATGCCTTAGGACACCAAAAGACACCTAAGCTATACTTGTGCTATACTTGAGCTCAATACTCACTTGCAATCTGTTTTAGAGCAATAGAGCAATTCCTACACTTGCCATTCATTCCTATTGCTCCCATTTCGTGTCCTATAGGCTAGTATCTCCTATCCACCACAATCACATTGTCATATACATTGGTTAGGAGATCTACACGCTTGATATAGGCAAATCAAGCCTTGGGCTTAAAGGATAAGTTGTAATTTCTGTTTTCTCTCTTATTCCTTTGTATCTTTTGTACTCTCCTTGCTACTCCTAGGGTTGGAGGCTGCGGATTGGAGAGGATTGACTTCTCAGGTGGAGAAGGGGACTTCAAGCTACTTCAAGAAGGCTATCGCATGGGAAGCTACTTCAGAAGGCTGGTGCAACGGGTGTTGGTGCATCTACTTCAAGGGAAGGCTGCTTCAAGTAGTTTTCAATTGGTATCAGAGCAGGCTTCAAGAAGCCCTAACAAGGTCTTGAAGAAAAGATGGGGGATGGAGTGCTCAACAACCTCAACATTGAAGGAACACTTGTTGCTAGGCCTCCACCGTTCGATGGAACAAACTACCAATATTGGAAGAGGAGGATGCAATTCTACTTCCAAGGAATCAACTGGGAGTTATGGAGAATGGTATCTACACCATACACACTTCCACAAGACGATTTCGCAGTATGGGATGCTAATACGGTAAAAATGGCCCAGATGAATGCAAAGGCAGTAAGCATTTTATATTGTTCCATCTCAGTAAGTGAATTTAATAGAGTATCAAATTGTGCTACCGCATATGATATTTGGAATAGATTATCTATAACATATGAGGGTACTATTCAAGTTAAAAATTCTAAAGTTAGCTTGCTTAAAACCAAGTTTGAACATTTTCGTATGGATCCAAACGAAACTATTAGTGAAATGTATTCAAAATTTTCTACTATTGTTAATAGTTTGAGTGCTTTAGGGAAACCTGTTCTTGAGGAAGATCAGGTATCAAAAATACTTCGATCTCTTCCTCCAAAGTACAAACCAGAGGTGACAGCTATTGCAGAAGCAAACGACCTCACTCGCCTCAAAATGGAGCAGCTCATCAGAAACTTAGAAGCTCATGAGGCGGATCTAGAAGAGGAAGAAAGGAGAGAACATGAACGCCAACATGGGAAAAAGAAGGATATTGCATTCAAAGCATCAACCAAAGACACAAGTGAAGATGATAGTGAAGAGGAAACTCTTATTGTGAATGGTAAGCAATATAAAAGTTTTAAAACTAACAAAACTTCCAGTGCTTCTTCTTCCAGGTGCTTTGAATGTGGCAAGAAAGGACATATGAAAGGAGAATGTCCAAAACTCAAGAAAGGGAAGAAATCATCCTACAAAAAGAAAGAAAGAGCGTATAGAGCTGCATGGGATGATTCAAGTGACGATAGCGATAGTGCAAAAGAAGACGTTGAGTGTTTCATTGCTACTACAAATGAAGATGAAGAAGAGGTAAGTCTTTATGATCTACCAAAAGAGGATTTAATTGCAAGTCTTCAAGATACTCATGAAAAATACATTGAATGCAAGAAGAAACTTAAGAAATCAAATAAAGATTTAAATGCTCTCTTATCTGAAAATGAAAATCTCAAAAAGGAAAATGAAGAGTATGATCTTAAATTAAAATCGGTGGAAGCTGATTGTAATCTTCTTTCCTTAGAAAAGTTAAAATTGCAAAACCAAGTGAATGATCTTCAGAAACAACCTATTGTATGTTCACATTTAGATTATGATAAGGTTGTTAAAGAAAGAAATGCCCTAGTATCCAATTTAGATCAAGCAAAGAAAGATATTGCTAGGTTGCAAAGAAATGAAAATGAGTTAGGAGGAAATAACCTACTTGACAATATTCTGAAAATTTCCTCTAGTTACAAAGGAAGGAAAGGATTAGGATACGATCCAAGAAGAAATAAACCCAAAAGAGCATCCAAGACTATATTTGTACCTAGGAACACAATTCCTAGAAATAGAAATGAAATTGATGTTATTAGTTGCCATTATTGCATGCGTCTTGGACATTATTCATTTTCATGCTCTTTTAAGAAAAAGAAAGATGAGTTAGCTTGGATTCCTAAAACTTAGAAGCTTCAAATTAATTAGTTGAGATTTGACCTAAACTGACTTCTGATATCATAATGTCTTATCTCAACATCATCGAGCTATAATTTGCATAACCTCTTTTATTTGAAGTTGATTAAGATTTCTGCATATTTTCCAGAAACATGGTCGGTCGAGCAATTGTCGACCGAGTAAGTGTCGGTCGAGCAATTGTCGACTGAGCATGTCACTGTTTTCAGAATGTTGTAAAAATTGCTGAACTCTTTCAAAATTGTTGTCTATTCATGATTAATGACTATATAATAAAGTATCAATTATGGAAATCACCCTTGAAAGATTATGCGAAATGAATTTGGTCAAAAACCAAAATTATTCTTAGATTAGAGAAAATTTCAGTTCTATCATTCTATAGGCAAGCAAAAGAATTTATTGGTGATATATCTTTTAGAAATGCTTGATTACAATGTTTTCAATTGGTAATGTTTTTAAATATAAATGACATCATGTTTAGAAATCACTATGCTACAATGTTTTACATGATTTTAGTCTATCTATATGGAAAGCATAAGTTTTAAAAGATCACAATCAGTGTATTTCATGGAACTGTCATTATTCTTTCATGATGATGTTGTGTTAACACAAATAGATAATGATAATTGCAAGCAAAATAATTCATTGGTGAAATGACTATTAAAAATGCTTGCAAAGAACATAATGTTATAAAATTTCTCAAATTGATATCTTTAAAAAGACTTGAGATATTAATCATGCATTCATTTTTAAGAAAATGTTCTCATATTGAATCACTTAACATGCTTCATCATGATCATTATGGATTCATTGGCTTTGATTCATATGTTCAAATCATAAATGATCATTGTGATAATTGCAAATGTCATCTTGACATAATAGATAATGCTTGAAGACACAACTTTTGATCAAGATGTTGCTATGCCAAGCCAAACGGTGCCTCTTAGAACAAAATATTATTGTTTTATCTATTTGCTTGTTCTAAGAAATCAAAAGCAAATATCTTGACTTTAAAGATATTAATCTTGCTTTCAAAATATATGTTTCTAAAAGGATATTACGATAAGGGTATAAGAAGAAATGGGATTTAATATTTCTGTACCCATAAGCATATGAAACATCATTTACAATAAATGTAAAACATGCATTCTAGAAAAATCTAGGTCAAAGACTTCACTATGATGCTCATATTAAGTTCTTATAATGGGTATATCTTAATATGCTTCAAATTGATATTTATAGCTATCTACAGAATTTATACTTCACATATGAATGTTTATCTTGGAAATCTGCAGAATTTGCCTCTTGGTTAAAACAAAACTTAGCCAAGGGGCGCCACGGTCGTAGTCAAGGGCGACCTAAAATAAGCTTTGACAAATATGCTTATTTGGACATCATTCTAGTAAACTTAATCTTAGTATATTTTTCAACATCACAACTTATTTGTGACCTTAATAGTTTTAAATTGCTTTAACTTATAAGATTAAGGGGGAGCTCCTAAAAACAAATTTGATCAAGAGCTCATTAAAGCTAGTCATAACCTTAGCATTCTCAAATCCATGAAGAAATATACGAATCTCCATAACAATGATATATCTTGTTCTTAAAGGAATTCTCTAGACAAATAAGGGCTTAACATCCTTTGTATTTGGTTAGAGACATCTTCATATACTCTAAGCTTAAAGGACTCTCATTTCATTCTGGGGCTTAACATCCCTTGTAAAATGGGTGAGAAATCAATATATACATGCCATAAACCTAACATGATCTCATATCATTCCAAGGCTTAACATCCTTTGCAAATGATTGAGAAATAAATTGTGGCTAAATTGGACATCAATAAATCCAGGTTCCTAATAGGATATCTATTTAAGGGGGAGCAAAATATAAAATTAAAGGGGAAAAGAAAATAAAAAAATTGGATATCTTTTTGAAATGACAAAGGGGGAGAAAGAATATAAAATCAAAAATATAAATATAAATGAGTTTCATCTCGATGGCCAGCACTCACACTTGTAAAACAAGAATGGCTACAAAAGGTAATCTTCAGGTATGAAACTCACATGCTTTATATTTCCTTATTTCATATTTTAGGAAATGTTTGTCATCTTCAAAAAGGGGGAGATTGTTGGATAAATTGGATATTATGATAAATCCCTTTTGTTTCGATGATGACAAACATTTCATTCTTATTAATCTAACGAGCTACTTAAGTGTGCAGGAACAAGGTGATGACAAAGTTCTAGGGAATCTATACGCTTGAATGTTTGTAAATGTCATGCAATGTAATCATTTGTAAACTTGTACAAATATATAATGTACAAGTACTTAGACTTCATGTAAATCAAGCGTTAGATCTTCCTAGCTAAACACCACACTTAGTTAGGTCATCTCCTTCTAATAGGATCACATAATGCACACTCATGCACACACTTAGTATCTTGAAAACAGAGTCAATCTCGGTCGACCACACTCCTCGACCGAGACACTCTCGGTCGACAAACTTCTCGACCGAGATTGACCAAAAGTAGCCGTTAGACACAGCAGTTGACAGTTGCAATAAAACGTAAATCCAGAGAGCCTGTCGGTCGACAAATCCTCGACCGACTGGGCATCTCGGTCGACAAGTCCTCGACCGAGATGGTCTCTGACAGCAACTGCAGAATTAATTAACTAGCCGTTGCTAATGCGCCTAACTTATTCCTAACGGCTAGTTAAGCACTAGGAACCCCCTAGAAGTTGTCTAGAACGTCCTTAAGCATACATAGGTCATTCCTATAAATAGGACATGCCTTAGGACACCAAAAGACACCTAAGCTATACTTGTGCTATACTTGAGCTCAATACTCACTTGCAATCTGTTTTAGAGCAATAGAGCAATTCCTACACTTGCCATTCATTCCTATTGCTCCCATTTCGTGTCCTATAGGCTAGTATCTCCTATCCACCACAATCACATTGTCATATACATTGGTTAGGAGATCTACACGCTTGATATAGGCAAATCAAGCCTTGGGCTTAAAGGATAAGTTGTAATTTCTGTTTTCTCTCTTATTCCTTTGTATCTTTTGTACTCTCCTTGCTACTCCTAGGGTTGGAGGCTGCGGATTGGAGAGGATTGACTTCTCAGGTGGAGAAGGGGACTTCAAGCTACTTCAAGAAGGCTATCGCACGGGAAGCTACTTCAGAAGGCTGGTGCAACGGGTGTTGGTGCATCTACTTCAAGGGAAGGCTGCTTCAAGTAGTTTTCAAGGTCAACTCAACATTGGTTCAAGGTATAAACAAACATCCACAATAATAGGGGTACATAAATGCATACTATGGCAAAAGAAACAACCATAACAAAGAGGGTTCTAGGGACTGATATTAAGGTATAGGAGAGACATAAATAACTAATTTGGGGTTGATTCCATCATTAAGTAGTAAGATTATCAATTTAGGACAAGATACATCAATAATATCACTAATAAGCCACAACATGCATTAGAGTTAGCCATAGAGCAGGAAGGGTTCTTAGATAGGGTTATCATGAGTCTCGAAATAAGAACCAAGTTACTAATATAGTATTATAGGGTGGATTAAACATCAAGGGTCCCAACTTATATCATGATCATGCATCAAACATGGTCAAAGAAGGTTAAAGTTAGTATTTCAGAAAATCAAGAGAAAAAGAAGAACTAGTGTCTGTAATTTAGTCCATGTTGTAGGTCTCATTGAGAGGATCAATTTGGTATATAGTTTGACTATATTTGGCCTTAGGATCTGAGAGATATCAATTTTTGAAGAATTACATCGAGAACTATATTGAAATCGGAGAATGTTACCATCTCATTAATCAAAGGATGCCGTCTGTTCGATGCGAGCCCATTGTGTATTCGTCGATCCTATGGTCCATGTCACCCAACTCCTCCAGGCGCATGCTTGACAATGTTGACCCAAAATGGATGGCCTCCCTTTGATCTTGACCATTCGTCGTCCGATCCATCATGCTACAAGGCTAATCGACGACCCACATCGAAGCCCACTTCAGACGCCCGCCCCGCTCACAAAATTGTTCTGTTCCACCACCAGGAGCAGAGCCAGAATAGGGGATCCACCCCCTTCATGTCCGACGAGCAAGGCACCTCCAAAAGCCTGAGAGGGGAGCGATCGAGTCTGGTTGGGGTCGAGGGGGGTCTAAGGCACGTCGGTGAGGACCCACCTACTTGGTCTTGTCGTCCCCAACCTCATTCCTCCCCAAGGCAGCTGGGTAGGAGGGGTCTACTTCTGGGTGCACCCACATGTATCTGAGGGAGGCAGGGAAGAGAAGGAGTGCAAAAGCTAGGGGCGACTAGGTTTAGAACTCAAGGGCTATAAGAGGACTCTAGGTTTAGAGTTTAGATAAGGGGGGCGTAGAGGGCTAATAGCCGCCTCCATTACTTAGTTTGGAAGGGAAGAAGGAGGGCAGTTATTGCCCTTCGCTACTTTCCCGATCGGGAGAGGGGAGAGACAAGCCATCCAACTGGCTGTGCTCTAGCTAGGTGGATGGGCCCATGGGTGGGCCGGCCCAAGAGTAATATCAAACAAGAAGAAGAGCACAAAAGGCATACGATCATGTCATCTTCCAAAAGCCATAATTTTAGATTCATAATTCAGATTGGGATGACTTTTGTGTCATCCGAATCATAATTGTAATATCTACAACTTGATATACATTTGAGAGTAGTATGATCATAGTGATGAGGTCACACATAGTACAATTGATAGTTGATATCACCAAAATAGATCATCATCATATTCATACTATGGTATTTAGCTCAATTGAAAGAATTTAAGTCACATATAGAAAGAGAAAGGGTATAATCATTGATAGAGAGAGAGAAATTGAGGTTATCACATCCTTTCCTCCTTATAGGGAATTTCGTCCTCAAAATTCATCCAAGATCATGATCAAAAGTCAAAGTAAAAAACCATTGAGCTCAAGTATCCAATCATAGTTGTCAAGGCAATCCTCCACACTAGGATATCATTATCAAGGGTGCACTCATATCAATCATATATGTCTTACTTCGTGTTTTATCACATAATGACATCATTATGAAATTAGAGTTTTCCATCACCTAGTATCCATACATTACGGTTTTTGTTCATATTTTCATATGAGACCAAGGGGTATCATCAAAATCTATGTTATCAATTCTCAAATGAATACGTTCATGGTCATGGTATCAAAAGAGACTATCATCGAGTGTGTATCTCATCTTTATTCTAGATTTCATGCATGTTTTTGGTTTTCCCCAAAATTCTACCAACTTTACCCAAAGATGATCATCATTTCTTGTTTTGGATATGAAATTAACCACTTTATTCATCTTGTTTATTCGAGTTATCACACCAAGAGAAAAATCATATCGAGTTGATTTATTTTCATTTGGGTATGATATTAGGCATGTTACCCCTGATTATTCAAGCTAAGATCTCTAGATATCATCATATCAAGTTCATGATTTCAAAGCTACATCTTTCATGTATATTATGATTTCATACTATGTCTAGCGTATGAGCGGGCCTTATCATGCATATTCAAGTTTTTAAATGTAAGTGAGATATTTCATGTATCAAGCGTCATTCGAGGAATAACATTATCATCATCATCGAGGTTTTGAAACTTCTCACTTGTATCTAGACAGAGCTCCACAAGCTCAAGCCACTCAAGCTAAGACAAGTATATGTCCAATAAGACATGCTATCCACAACCTTCTACCCTTACCAAAAATTTCTACCCATCTTTTGAGAATCAATGGTAACCACTAGATTCCTTCATATACAACTATAACCTGAGTATGAGGCTCATCATGGATATCACACATCATGTACATCATCTTAGGGTATTGGGACATTTCCCTCACCTATATAGCAAGCATCAAATATTCAATTGCCTCTTTCTCTAGGGTTAGATATTTTCATAGGACATCTAGGGTTCAATATTTTCAAGGAAACTGCCCATACTTAGAAGTATTCTAGTTAGGGACTCGTCATCAAGTATTTCATCATTCATATTTTTCAACATTTCAAATATTTTGGAGTTTAGGTACTCTAACCTTCTCTCGAGGTGGGTCGACTCATATCACAAGGTCACCCTATTCATATGTCCCATGCTAGAGGTCCTCCTTTGTAAAGAGATTGAGGCCCATGTTAGTCTCAAACCATATATCATATCTCATCACGTACAAAATTATGTACAAGCAAGCATGCCAACCCACTAGCTATGTTTAGCACATCAACCAAGCCATATGTATCATACAAGGTGCCAAGTTTAACTAAGGTTGCATGGTCAAATTCATTCCATATTGTAAACCTATTTGAATTTCTCAAGGACAAATTTGGGTCTTATTAACATCAACATCATTAACAACATCAACATCAACATTGAGATTGACATCATCATCATCATCATCATCATCATCATCATCATCATCATCATCATCATCATCATCATCATCATCATCATCATCATCATCATCATCATCATCATCATCATCATCATCATCATCATCATCATCATCATCATCATCATCATCATCATCATCATCATCATCATCATCATCATCATCATCATCATCATCATCATCATCATCATCATCATCATCATCATCATCATCATCATCATCATCATCATCATCATCATCATCATCATCATCATCATCATCATCATCATCATCATCATCATCATCATCATCATCATCATCATCATCATCATCATCATCATCATCATCATCATCATCATCATCATCATCATCATCATCATCATCATCATCATCATCATCATCATCATCATCATCATCATCATCATCATCATCATCATCATCATCATCATCATCATCATCATCATCATCATCATCATCATCATCATCATCATCATCATCATCATCATCATCATCATCATCATCATCATCATCATCATCATCATCATCATCATCATCATCATCATCATCATCAACAACAACAACAACAACAACAACAACAACAACAACAACAACAACAACAACAACAACAACAACAACAACAACATCATCATCATCATCATCATCATCATCATCATCATCATCAACAACAACAACAACATCATCATCTTAGGTTATCTATGCTACTCACTAGCCTAACCTTTATCATGGTTCCAAACAACTCTAGAGACTATCACTATCATCTAAACTCTCTCATCTAGACTTGATGTTACATCTATTTCTCCTAGGTTGCATGGAAACTCACTGCCTTTCTACATGTGGTAACATTTTTCATATATACATATAATAATACTTGAAATATGTTTTCTCCAATGTTTAAACAGACGATGAAAACCATCATACTCCATTTGAATAAAACCAAAATCAAAATGAGTTACCACACTCATGAGGCAGTCTAGTATCATGAAACCTAGAGAACTAGCAAGAACATGATGTAAACTTGTATAGACATCCTAAGCACATGTCGCGAATCATGTCAAGGGAGGTAATTTACACAATTCTACTCCTAGTTCTAGAACATCTAGGTTCTAACCTAGAGAATAAGTATACCTAATCTACAAAGGACATCTTATTAAGTTTCTAGGGTTGAGATGTATGGTGAGTTTAGTTTGTGTTTCATGTGAGCAATGTTTGGTGTAGTTATTGTTCATGCTCTGATAGCATCTGTCACGAAATCAGAATCCCAGTCCCATGAACCAAACGAATACCAAAGGTGACATGTAGAAGCGTAAAGCTTAGCAACATGAACAAATAACAAGATAAAGGCACCAACACAATCTCAACATTCAACAAGTATAAATTACACAAGGTACATCATATTCATGAGTTCAATTACACATTTCCAGAGTCGAGGCACAAGTCATTCATGTGCACTAAATCTGGATCTTACAACAAGTACACCTAGCATAGCTCACCAAGCCCATCAACCTTCTAGCCATCTCAGAACCTAAAAGCAAAATATGAGAAACAGGTCAACACACGAGGTGTTATGGCACAAAAAGATACATATATGAACAAGCTTTGCATAATTTGAAAAGATTTCAAGACTAAATGAACAAGAATATTCATGTTAACTATTTAACAAAATGCGAAACCATATTTTATGTAATTTCACTCCATTATACCAACAATATCAAGTATGTTTAAAGCCTTTGACCATCTTCCCGTCGGAAGGGTCCATAAGAGTGCTCAAGATTAGCCAACCCTTTTATACGGGAGAGACCTCAAGGCCATAGCCAAGAGCTAACCCTTAATCAATCAACATTATAATGGAGTTCTATATATATATATTCAAGTTATAAAACCGATGAGGCAAACATCGAGTAAGACATAGAAATACTACATGGCAATATTTGAGAAAGTAAACAAACAAGCATACAATATATGTCTTTTCAAGCAAGAAAGTGATATTCATATAACTAGATAAGGCCCATACCTGATATAGAGATTCTTAACTTAACTCTTCCATTGCCATCTAGATCATAAGCCAACCTAATTAACAACAAGATTACATGTATGCATTAGATTCTCATCATTAACCCTAATAACTTCATTTTAGGGTTTTGGCCAATGTGGTTCAAGGTTGCTTATTGGTACATTAGATGATACTATACTGATCTGTAGGTCATTGTGATGGTGTGATTCTAGTTTCATATCATTCTGAGGTTCCACACATTATATATGACCATTTCAAGGTTCATGTTCCTTAAGTACATTAAAGGGTCAAAGACTCATAATAGAGTAATCAAGGTCAAAGATTATCAATTCAAGGGAACCAAGCATCAAGGATGGTCAAGATCAGAAATATAAAGACATAGAGATATACTAGAGTTGGATACATAGGTTAGGTCAACTCAACATTGGTTCAATGTATAAACAAACATCCACAATAATAGGGGTACATAAATGCATACCACGACAAAAGAAATAACCATAACAAATAGGGTACTAGGGACTGATATTAAGGTATAGGAGAGACATATATAACTGATTGATTCCATCATTAAGTAGTAATAATATCAATTTAGGACAAGATACATCAATAATATCACTAATAGGCCACAACATGCATTAGAGTTAGCCATAGATCAAGAAGGGTTCTTAGGATTATCATGAGTCTCGAAATAAGAAACAAGTTACTGATATAGTATTATAGGGTAGATTAAACATCAAGGATCCCAACTTATATCATGATCATGCATCAAACATGGTCAAAGCAGGTTAAAGTTAGTATTTTAGAAAATCAATAGAAAAAGAAGAAGAACTAGGGTCTGTAATTTAGTCCACGTTGTAGGTCTCGTTGAGAGTATCAATTTGATATATAGTTTGACTATATTTGCCCTTAGGATATGAGAGATATCAATTTTTGAAGATTACATTGAGAACTATATTGAAATCAGAGAATGTTAATATCTCATTAATCAAAGGATGCCATCCGTTCGATGCGAGCCCAATGTGGATTCGTCGATCCTATGGTCTGCGTCACCCAGCTCCTCCAGGCGCGAGCTTGACCATGTTGACCCGGAATGGATGGCCTCCCTTTGATCATGGCCATTCTTCGTTCGGTCCATCGTGCTACAAGGCTGATCGACGACCCACATCGAAGCCCACTTTAGACGCCCACCCCGCTCACGAAATTTCTCTATTCCACCACCAGTAACAGAGCCATAATAGGGGATCCACCCCCTTCATGTATGACAAGCAAGGTGCCTCCAGAAGCTTGAGAGGGGAGCGGTCGACTCTAATTGGGGTCGAGGGGGGTCTAGGGCACGCCGGTGAGGGCCCAACTGTTTGGTGTTATCATCCCCAACCTCGCTCCTCCCCAAGGTGACTGGGTAGGAGGGATCTGCTGCTGGGTGTGCCCACATGTATCTGAGGGAGGCGGGGAAGAGAAGGAGTGTGAAGGCTAGGGGTGGCTAGGTTTATAACTCAAGGGGTATAAGAGGACTTTGGGTTTAGGGTTATTATGAGGGGGGCATAGAGGGCTAACAACCACCTCCGTTACTCAGTTTGGAAGGGAAGAAGGAGGGTAGTTACTGCCCTTTGCTACTTTCTCGATCAGGAAAGGGGAGAGCCAAGTGATCCAGCTGGATGTGCTCTGGCTGGGCGTCTAGGCCCATGGGTGGGTCGGCCCAAGAGTAATATCAAACAATAAGAAGAGCACAAAAGGCATAATATCATGTCATCTTCCAAAAGCCATTATTTTAGATTCATAATTCAGATTGGGATGATTTTTGTGTCATCAGAATCATAATTGTAATATCTAAAACTTGATATACATTTGAGGGTAGTATGATCATAGTGATGAGGTTCATAATTAGATTCAAGAAGGTGGTGTATTAAACCATGATGGTTAGTTCAAACAAGCATACAAATGTCACACATAGTGCAATTGATAGTGGATATCACTAAAATAGATCAACATCATATTCATACTATGGTATTTAACTCAATTGAAAGAATTTAAGTCACATCTAGAAAGAGAAAGGGTATAATCAATGAGAGAGAGAAATTGAGGTTGTCACACATATGACCTCGACCCCATTTAGAGCAAAGCTCCTCTATTAAGACAATACTGAAGCACATAACACAATAGGGAAGGGTTCAAGGTGAAACTCCAAAAGGTGTAATTCTACCAAACACATGCAAAACTTAGTTGTCCCATTGAACCATTCCTATGGGATATCTACTTTTAGAACAATAGGGTTACCGGTGTGTTGTTCAACTCATGTGAAGAAGACTCATACCCCTCAACACACTATGTGCTAGATTTATAGCTAGACCTTTTGTGAGAGGAGCAACAATATTCCCTATAGACCTAACTGACTGTAGAGATATAACAACATGGGTAATGAAGCCTCTAACCTCTTCATACCTCAATCTCATAAATCACTTTCTCAGGTTACCTTTAGTTTGTTTATCTTTGTCTATGGCAGACTTACAATCACACTGTATTGATATAGGAGGAAATGACTTTAAAATTACAAGTAAATTAAGAAAAAGATTTCTAAACCAATCAAACTAACAACAAGATAAATCTAAGGCTATAAACTTAGCCTCCATAGTTTATTTAGCCCTCATAGTTTTCTTGGATGGTTTCTATGAAAGTACAACATCACCTCGACAAAATGCATAACTACTTTATGACTTGGTTTTCATTAGATTCAAAAATCCAAGTTGCATCTTTATAGCCTTCTAACATAGATGGATGTAGTGTAATGAATAATATAATCACAATACCTTTAAGATACCTAAAAAATCTAGCCAAATCCTTCCAATGATCAACATTATGACAACTAGTGTACCTACTCAGCCTACTTATAGCATAAGCAATATTATGTTTAGAATAGTTGGCTAAGTACACCAAGCTTCCTATAGCTTCATCATATCTACTTTGATCCTAATGATTACCTTTAGGTGCCTTAAGATACAAAGAGGGATCATAAGGAGTACTAAAAAACACATAAGAGTACATTTCAAATCTATGTAGACCTTTTTCTACATAGAGTGACTAATTTAAGGAACAATTAAAAGTAGATCTAGAGTGATTAGAAGTAGATCTACTCAATTTAATACCAATAATAATATAAAATTCCTCAAAATTTCATATCAAAATTTTTAGAAAGAAAACATTTAGTGTAAAAAACAATTGTAGAATTGGATCCAAAGATCATTAATAAACAAGTAGATGATCACATTGTAATTATCAACGTCTTAGAATAAATGCATCTGTCAGATTCACTTGCAGTAAAACTATAAGATAAAATAGCTTTATCAAACTTGTCATTCCACTACATGGGTTCTTGTTATAGACCATATAAGGATTTTACAACTTTACAAAGTTTGTGTTCTTGCCCTTGAACTACAAAACCCATGAGTTGATTCATATAGATGCCTTCCTCAAGATACCCAATTTGGAAGGAAATCTTTACATCCATCTTATGGATTTTAAGATTATGGATTGCGGTCAAGGTAACAAGGACACTAATAGAGGTGATCATTGTTATAGGAGCATAAGTGTCAAAATAATTGACTCCTTCTTGCTGTTTGTAACCTTTGGCTACTAGGCTAGCCTTAAACTCATCTATGCTACCATCTACCTTTAACTTCTTTCTGAGACCCATTTTCATGCAATGTCTTTGCAACCTATAGTAAGATAAGTTAAAATCCTAGTATGATTGTTCATAATGGATTCTATATCACTATCAACAACTTCCTTCCAGAAATCAACATCTATGGATTTCATGACATCTTCTTATGTCTTAGGGTCTTCTTTTACTATAAAGGTGTAGAAGTCAAAACCAAAGTTATTTGTTCCTTTATCCCTTTTACCCTGACTAAAGTCTCTTGGAGGCTCAACCAATTCAAATTTCAACAGTTCAGGTTTAGGTATTTGTATGTCAGTAATTGGAGTTGAATCTTGATTGGTCCTTGAATATCCTAAAGTTTCAACACTTGAAGGTCCTTCAACAACTTATTCGGGAACACTAGACTTGAAAGGAATTTTTTTTTTCATAGTAAACAACACCTATAGGTCTAATTTCTAGTATGGAGTTTGTTAAGGTGTTAGGGATGTTGGACGTCTATTTGCATTGCTATTTTGATATCCTATGACACGTTGTCAATGGTTTCGAGACCAAGATTTCACTTCATGTTTTTAGATATTTTAACTTTAACCAAGCACACCTACACTTTAAGGTTATCTAAATTATGTTTCCTATTTAACTTTAGCCAACATGAAACTAACCATATCGATCAATGATCTAATCTTTATTTTGGCTACATCATTAGATTATAGATTTATGAGGCACTAATTTCATGAAAAAGGTCATGATCTTCATAGAACTATTTACGTTCATTAGAAGTATACTCACCTCATCTATTAGATCTAATCCTCTTAAGATTCTTCTTGGTTTGGGGTTCTAGTTGTGACTTCTAAATTCTAAGTTTTCCAGTCGTCCATCTTTAGATTTCAACAAGTAAATGCAACAATATTTAGAAAAATCATCAATAAATGTCACAAAGTAGCACATGTCATCACAAATAAGAATACTATTTAGATCACATATATCATATGAACAATATCAAGCAAATATGTGTCCCTTTCTACTGATCTAAAGGGTTTCTTAGGCAATTTATCTAGAACACATATTTGGCATCTGACATCACTACATATTGAAGTCTTGGGAATCAAGTCCACATGAACCGTACATTTCATAGTGTTCTTATTTACATGTCCTAACAAGCATGTCAAGTATCACAAGAAAAGGAAGTGAAAAGGGTGCTAAAGAAATATTCATTAATATGAGAAGTACCATTACAAGAAGAGACACTTATATCAATTACACCCCCACAAGTGTACCCAACACCTCTGTAAGAACCAAATTTAGAAATTTCAACTTTTTTCCCTTGAGATAAAAGACTATAAACATATGTCTTTATGGAAATTCATGAATTAAGTTTTCTTAAAACTAGGAACTTGTAACACATTTTCTAGTCAAAGGACTTCTCAGATGTGAGGATCAGATCCATACGTTGATAGCCTACAATCTACTTTACAGACACATCATCACCCTAAGAGATCACACAACTAATGTCTGCTTTATGGGTATGAAATTTGATGATCATAGAAAATGTGAGAAACCACTCCAGAGTCCATCCACCAAGAAGATATCTTAACACTAAGAACAAGAGAATTGGTGGTATATAACCTTTCATAAGAGGATGCATCAATCCCGACAATTATCATGCTCACTATGTATTCGTAGACACCTCATTAGTTAGCTTCCTTTGACCCTACTGTAACACCCTAATTTTCATATCACATGAGCGGAAGCAATTCTTTTTTAAACTTGGGAGTGTCACAAACATGATACTTCACGATAATAATAGATAGAAACCAATACAACTTAGTGTATATATTCTCATAAATTCTTAGAATACAAACTTGGTTACTTAAAACTTTATAAAAAAGACTAATACATGGAGCAAAATCCTACACTCTAATTATCATCTTGGATCGTGTAGATGACACCCCACCAAGAAAAACTCTCTTCAAATTTTGATGAGTCCTTTATCTTGAATGATCTTCCTAAAGTTTAGTACTTGAGGACATTTCATCCCCAACCATGCACAAATGGAAGCCTAGGTTAGAGTAAGTGTCATTGAATTTCTAATACGATAAACATGGATATACTATAACTAAATGATAAACTTATATTTGAAGCTGTAAATTTATATTGAACCGATGTGTCTTTATTTACATCTTTTATCTAATTTGTGGCCACCATTATAGGATAAGTCCTTTTGAATTGGCATATCAACACCCTGAATTGGTACTAAAGTACCTTTGGATTGGCACTACATGCCTCTGAATGACTCTAAGGTGTCTCTGAATTAGTGTGACTATGCCCTGAATTGGTGCTAAGTACCTTTGAATTAGAGTAAATACTCCTCTGAACTGGTAGCACATGCCTTTGAATCATCCCATGACCAACTGAATGAGGACTTATCATATAATATCTTATGTGAAGGTTCTGATTTAATTATATCAAATTTAAAATTACTAAATTCTGAATCTAAACTTATCTTATGCCAAAACTAAATATTGATAACTAAACATGTATTGAATTCTAAATCTAAATCTGAATCTTTGTTCTTAAATTTTGAGTTGAATCTAAATCTGAATCCGAAGTATGATATTCTTAAATCTATATTTGAAGCATGTATTTAAGAGATGACTTAATTAAATTTTCATGTCTAATATATGACATATGTTGACCTAAGTGTTACACATTGTCCTTATTTTGATAATGAATTAACCATTCCATTACTATATATCTAATATGCTTGTTTAATATTGATTGTAGGCATTTGTTACATGAAAAGGATCAAATCAATCAAGCCCTAGCTTGTTTTAGTTCAAGTCAAAAGCAATGCCAAAGCACTTTTGTGGAAACCACTCCAAATCACCTTAATAATTTTTATAATCATTTGTATTGATGATATGGCTTGTAACTAAGATGGGAAAAAATTAGGGACACTTAATTTGAATGTTTGATCACTTAAAAGACATTTTGTAAAATTCATTATAGGGTGTTCATCGGTCTAATTACAAACTCGACCAATCCATAATGGATTTTGAAAATGACTTTTGACCAATCGAGTTGTACACTCATAGAACTCAACCAAACCCTACATAGTTGTAAGGAGTAGGATCCCAGAGGGGAACCACTCCCTACTAAAAATTTGAAGAATAGAACCTCCAGTCCAAACACACCCAAAAGATATGTTGAAGTGGGTGTAAAATTTTCAAATCGTATTAATGGTATTCAAAACAACCAAAGTATAGCAGCAGAAGTAAAATATTGACTATATTCAATTTCTCATAAGGTTACAAAAGAACATCATAATCTCCCACAAAGGGTTTACATAAAAGGTACAACATAAGGATCTAGTAGAGGGAAATCTAAACCATAACAACCTTGTCTTCAAGCTTTAATTTCTTAAGCTAGGTCCGTATATTTATTCCATGTCATCCATGTCCTTCACCTAGGGTTGGAATCATACCCCAGCAAGAAGAAAAGAAAAGCAAACATCAACAAAGGCTGGTATGTGCATACTAAAAGGGAAATTGAGCAATATATAGAATAAAGGAAAAAATATATAAAAGGCTTCCCATAGAAAAGATAAGGACAACCCAAGTGGGTATCAAGAGAAATGATTTGCAAACCAATGGTAACAAAAAAATACTTGCCATAAATAAAACAAATAAAATTGTGCCATACTAGCACATATAAAGAATTAGGGCACACACCCCATAAACATCAACCTGCATGCATGTGAGATAAAAATAACACTAGAACAATATAAAGACAAAGGCGACCAAGTCTCACAAACTTAAAACTTTATAGAGAATGACATACTACCAAACTCCCAATATATATAAAAGTTGGGCCAAGCCTCACAAACTTGAAACCTGGGTATGGGGTACCACCACCTCCATCCCAAAAATATAATAAGGGAACATAACCAAAAAACCAATGCAATTACAATACTCTAGTGCTATTGAATCACATAACATGTTAAATGTAGAGGCAAGTAGAAAGTATAGTCCAATTATACAAACTACTCACCACATAAGCGACCAACATATACATCCACCTCATAAGGGGGCAAAAGACATCACATGTCATCATATAAAGTTCCATCATGAACCAAGCATAAAATAAGAGTCTAAAAGAATATCCATGATCCCAAGATTAGTATCAAATAAAGTAGTTCACATGAACCATAATTTTCTAAAGAAGGGATATTATGTAGGCTATTGTCCATAGGACCAAGAGGAAGAAGAAAGTAAGTGCATTGCTCAATAAGAATGATGTGGTTTGTAAACATACCTATCTTTAGAGTCTATACAAGTCCAAGACACTTCTAGATCCAAATCTAGGCCTCCAAAAAACCTATTATGCATATATGTAGATTTTAGGTCAATTTCACATTGATTATTTGAACCCTAAAAGTTACCTTTTTCTTTATATATGATTTAGGTTATCAAAAGTATGCCATGTTTTAGATTATCTTTTTTTTGAGTTCAAAACATATTTTATTATATTTTTTTGACTTTTAAATATTTAGTTATGAATATTGCAAGTCATTACTTATTTAGGAAAATCCATTAAAATCACATATTTTTGACATTAGATTCTGGAAACAAGACTAGTATCATTAAAAAGCTCACATTTTTCTGATTTTAAAAAAAAATTATATTATTTTTCTGTGCTATAGATTATTAATATGAATTTTGGAGCAACGGAAAAATCAGAAAAATCGATACAACCATGTATACAATATTATTCATTTTATAAAACTAACGTAACGTGGCCCAATTGGAAATGGCCCACTGGTCTGGGTCTGCCGCAACTAGGTGTACAAGGCAGCGAGGAAAAGGAAACATATAAAAGTTGGAATGACGATTTTGTCCCTAGTGTATAAAACAAACAGATTAGAAAAATGAGGGCACACTCATATTCAGCCAAGGAATTGTCTTCTTCCTTCACATGAGGGAGGACCAAGCACAACTGTTTCAGAACTTGAACCCAACAACTCCAGAACCAAATTCGCAATCCATGACAAATTTCTATAATACAACATCACAATTGTAACATATGAGCTAGTACAGTGCTAAAGAGCCAAAAATAAGGACATGCAACAGTCTGACGCCACAACACCACCTCCCGCCACCAATGAAGGAAGGAGCTAACCTAGTTTCTTACCAATGCCCAAAACCCATCATGAAACACGAGAGCAAACAAGATCAATGCTCACAAAGGAGACCACTATGATGTCGAAGGCGAGGAAACTGACGACCAAGCGTGGTGGCGACACGTGATTGACTATCACATAGGGAAATCAAATGAAAAGGGGAAAGAAAGGGGGAAACCTAAATACCTCAAATCCAGCCAAAACAAGATGATATAAGGTCGTGCAGAACTTCTAGGAGATGGTCAGAGTCATTTGCTGGGCATCCGATGAACCAGAGCCCAATGACGACCCTACGATGACAACCGGAACCCCACGGAGTAGGGGTGTCACCCTTGATCTCCTATGAGATTGATCCAATGATGGGAGATAAAGGATGAGGGTTCGTTGAAGGTCTGGTAACCAATTCCCAGCTGTCTGATCGGTTGAGGTGGGAAGGAGAAGAGAAGAAGCGGGAAATAGGGGAGGAAACAAAGGAAACCAACAACACTTGCTGAACTGGGCAACAGTGCCCTGAGCCCTAGGATTTATAGGGTCAGCAGGTTTGAGAGCAAGCAAGAAAGGTGGAGGTGAAGAAAGTAGTGAAAAAGGTGGAGATGAAAGGGAGGAAAAGATTATGAGACGAGAGAGAGATAGCTACAAAGAAAACTCACTGGGAGCCAAAGAGAGTCCCAGTCATACTGGGATCCCAGGTCAGAAGGGTGACCACAGGAGCGGATCTCACGATCCGGGTCTGACTCAGATAGAACTAGAGGAAGCATGACAAAAAAAATCGAAATCATAGTCGAAAATGAAATCGTATAAGGTGAAATGAAATTCATCATGTACTTTCTTTCCAAATCAAACCGAGGGTTCAAACATAGGCCAAATAATATGAAAATTTTCTCATAGACCAATTAAGACATTTAGATTCTAATTTTGACATTAGATTTTCCTTTTGGGAACTTTTGATGTAATAAATAAACCAAGACTGATTTTCTCTCTCCTCATGCATTAATGACTTTAAGATTCTCCAAATTTTATGAAACTTCACGCACAAGCCATATTTAATGTGTTGAACATGAATTTGCCATTAATTTTACATGTTGGAGATGTTTGTATAGTTTTTTAATATTTTGAAGGTCCTACACACTTTCTCTCTCCTGATTTCATCCATTAATTGAACATCTTCCAAATTGGATGAAAATTCACCCAAAGCCTGTATTTATTTTGTAGATTATGAATCCAAGATTATTTTCCTATTTTGGAGTCATTTATTATTTTATTTGATATTTTGGGGAAATCATAGATCTTCTCTATCCAAATTAAATTAAATTAATTATTATTATATGAATAATGTAAAACTTGACTCCCAAGGCAATTGGGACCCAAGACATATGATTTTTAACTTATATTTCACTTTTTTGGTTTCCTTTAATGAATTTTGTCACAATTAATATATGTAGCCATTATTAACACATTATCTCATTATTATCACTCTTGCTCATTCAATTATGTTCCATATCTTAATATTATCACCAAAAGAATTATGTGGGATTATTTGCATGGAATTTTATATAATTCATTATTATATTATATGACATATTTTATATGTATATTATTGGCCCAAGACTAATGTGAGAACATAAGGTTACATTAGGGTGATTTATACATGCATTAACTCATGAGGGTTATACTAAACATCACTTAAGTCTAAGCCTTAACCTCATTTGGATAAGTATAAGAAATCAACTTCTAGGGTAGGGTTTGAGATCTAGTATGTTATAGCATGCTACCCCTTAAAAATATTTTGTCCTCGAAATCTATTGATACAAACATCAAAAACCAAATACCCTCCACCCCTTAGAAGGATTAACCTAACAAGTCAAAGTAAATAACATTTAGGGTTACCAACATATCTATTTACGGTGAATGTTTTTGAGATTTATGTTGGTCATGTATCCAACTAAAAATTCATACCATCTAGGGTTGAGTTTTAGGTCCATGTGTCTCTAACCTAACAACCCTAAGATCCAAAAAGTCATAGGGTACAAAGGGTAGGCCCGTTACACCTTTAGTTATTCCACATATTCTTAGTCACTACTTCAATACTAGGGTTAAAAATCTATTCCCACTATTTCCAAGTTTTCTCTAGAAAAACTTCACATATCCCTTTATTGTGAGTTAGCTCAAGAAATCATCGATAAAATCAGAGAAATTTTTTGTACATATAGTAGTATAATGAAATATTTTTTTTTCTTTGATAAGAAACATTTTGAAGTAAAACCATCAAGTTGGCCAAAATTCAATGCAAAAACCAAGTCACAATATGTCCATAATAAGAACTCTTCATCCTACTACCTCCTCAACCTGATTGCATCCTCAGGTCAAACCTCATAGCATCAAGAGATACAAATAATAATCAATCTATATGATAGGGTAATATCTCCTAAAACATCATCACATATTTAACATAGATCAATTCTAGGGTGAACATCTCACCTAGAGGGCAACTATGCATGGTAAGGGTTCTAATTAGGGAGATAAAATTTGAAATAGTCATATTCTAACTACCATGGGCTTCGATACCATACTGTAAGGAGTGGGATCTCAGAGGGGAACCACTCCGTACTAAAAATTCAAAGAATAGAACCTCCAATCCAAACACACCCAAAAGATATGTTGGAGTGGGTGTAAAATTTTCAAATCTTATTAATGGTATTTAAAACAACCAAAGAATAGTAACAGAAGTAAAATATTGACTATATTCAATTTTTCATAAGGTTACAAAGAACATCATAATCTCCCACAAAAGGTTTACATAAAAGGTACAACATAAGGATCTAGTAGAGGGAAATCTAAACTATAACAACCTTGTCTCCAAGCTTTAATTCCTTAAGCTAGGTCCATATCTTTATGTCATGTCATCCATGTCCTTCACCTAGGGTTGTAAGCATACCCCAGTAATATGAGAAGAAAAGGAAACATCAGCAAAGGCTAGTATGTGCATACTAAAAGGGAAATTGAGCAATATATAGAATAAAGGAAAACAAATACAAAAGGCTTCCCATAGAAAAGATAAGGACAACCCAAGTGGGTATCAAGAGAAATGATTTGCAAACTAATGATAACAAAAGAATACTTGCCATAAATAAAACAAATAAAATTGTGCCATACTAGCACATATAAAGAATTAGGGCACACACCCCATAAACATCAACCTTCATGCATGTGAGATAAACGTAACACTAGAACAATATAAAGACAAAGGCGACCAAGTCTCACAAACTTGAAACCTGATAGAGAATGACGTACTACCAAACTCCCAATATATATACAAGTTGGGTCAAGCCTTACAAACTTGAAACCCGGGTATGGGGCACCACCACCTCCATCCCAAAAATATAATAAGGGCACATAACCCAAAAACTAATGCAATTACACTACTCTAGTGCTACTGAATCACATAGCATGTTAAATGTAGAGGCAAGTAGAAAGTATAGTTCGATTATACAAACTAGTCACTACATAAGTGACCAACATATACATCCACCTCATAAGTGGGAAAAAGACATAACATGTCATCATATAAAATTCCATCATGAACCAAGCATAAAATAAGAGTCCAAAATAATATCCAAAATCACAATATCAGTATGAAAGAGAGTAGTTCACATGAATCATAATTTTCAAAAGAAGGAATATTGTGTAGGCTATTGTCCACAAGACCAAGAGAAAGAAGAAAGTAGGTGAATTTCTCAATAAGAAGAATGTGGTTTGCAAACATACCTCTCTTCAGAGTCTATACAAGTCCAAGATACTTCTAGATCCAAGTCTAGGCCTCCAAGGAACCTATTATGCATATATGTAGATTTTAGATCAATTTCACATTGATTATTTAAACCGTAAAAATTACCCTTTTATTTATATATGATTTAGGTTATCAAAACTGTGCCATATTTTAAATTATGTTTTTCTGAGTTCAGAACATATTTTATTATATTTTTTGACTTTTAAATATTTAGTTATGAATTGTGCAATTTATTACTTATTTAGGAAAATCCATTAAAATCACATATTTTTAACATTATATTTTTGGCAACAAGACTAGTACCATTAGAAAGCATGCATTATTTGATTTTAGAAAATATTTTATTTATTTTTTGTGCTATATATTAATTACTATGAATTTTGGAGCAACTAGTAAATCAGAAAAATTGGTAAAGCCATGTATACAATATTATTCGTTTTATAAACTAAGGTGATGTGGCCCAATTGGAAACGACTCACTGGTCTGGGTCCACCGCAACCAGGTGTAAAAGGCAGTGAGGAAAAGAAAATAAATGAAAGTTGAAATGACAATTTTGTCCCTGGCATATAAAACAAACATATTAGAAAGACGAGGGCACACTCGTATTCAACCAAGGAATTGTCTTCTTCCTTCACATGAGGGAGGACTAAGCACAACTTTTTCAGAACTTGAACCCAAAAAATCTAGAACCAAATTCGCAATCCAGGATGAATTTTTATAATACAACATCACCATCATAACCTATGAGTTAGTATGGTGCTAAAAAGCCAAGAATAAAGACCTGATGTAGTTGGAAGCCACAACACCACCTCCCGCTGCTACTGAAGGAAGGAGCTATCCCAGATTCTTACCAACGCCCAAAACCCACCATGAAATGCGGGAACCAACAAGATCACTACTCACAAAGGAGACCACTATGAAGCAAAGGCGAGGAAACTGACGACCAAGCGAGGCGGCGACACATGATTCACTGTCACATTGGGAAATGGAATGAAAAGGGGAAAGAAAGGGGCAAACATGTATACCTTAAATATAGACAAAATGTGATAGTGGAAGGTCACACGGAACTTCCAGGAGATAGTCAGAGTCATTTGCTGGGAATCCGATGAACCAGAGCCCAGTGACGACCCTGCGGTGGAAACCAGAATCCCACAGAGTAGGGGTATCACCCTTGATCTCCTCCAAGACTGATCCAATGATGGGAGACAAAGGATGAGGGTTTGTTGATGGTTTGGGAACCAATTCCCAGTAGTCTGATCAGTTGAGGTGGCAAGGAGAAGAGAAGAAGCGGGAATCAAGGAAGGAAACAGAGGAAACCAACAATACTTGCTAAACTAGGCAACGATGCCCTTATCCCTAGGCTTTATAGGGTCAGTGGGTTTGAGAGCAAGCAAGGAAGGTGGAGGTGAAGAAAGTGGTGAAAAAGGTGGAGAGGAAAGGGAGGAAAATATTATGAGATGAGAGAGAGATAGCTACAGAGAAAAACTCACTGGGAGCCAAAGAGAGTCCAAGTCATACTGGGATCCCAGGTTAGAAGGGTGACCACATGAGCGGATCTCATGATCTGGGTCTGACTGAGATAGAACCAGAGGAAGCGTGATAATAAAAAAAATAAAAATCATAGTTGAAAATGAAATCATATAAGGTGAAATGGATTTGTCATGTACTTTCTTTCCAAATCAAATTGAGGGTTCAAACATAGGACAAATAATATGAAATTGTGCTCATAGACCAATTAAGGCATGTAGATTCTATTTTTGACATTAGATTTGACTTTTAGGAACTTTTGATGTATTAAACAAACCAAAACCTATTGTCTCTCTCCTCATGCATTAATGACTTTAAGATTCTCCAAATTTTATGAAGCTTCACCCACAAGTCCTATTTAATGTGTTGAACATAAATTTGCCATTAATTTTATATGTTGGATATGTTTTTATATTTATTTAATGTGTTGAAAGTTCTACACACTTTCTCTCTTGATTTCATCTGTTAACCAAACATCTTCCAAATTGGATGAAAATTCACCCAAAGGTTGTAGATTACGATTGTAAGACTATTTTTCTCTTTTCGAGTCATTTATTATTTTATTTGATATTTTTGGGGAAATCACATATCTTCTCTATCTAAAATAAAATTAATTAATTATTATTATGTGAATAATGTGAAACTTGACTTCCAAGGCAATTAGGACCCAAGGGATATGATTTTAAACTTATATTTAACCTTTTGGGTTTACTTTAATGAATTATGTCACAATTAATATATTTAGCCATTATTAACACATTATCTCATTATTATCAATCTTGCTCATTCAATTATATTCCATATCTTAATATTATCACCAAAAGAATTATGTGGGATTATTTGCATGAAATTTTATATAATTCATTATTATCTTATGTGGCATATTTTATATGTCTATTATTGGATAAAGACTAATGTGAGAACATTAGGTTACATTAGGGTGATTTATACACGCATTAGCTCATGAGGGTTATACTAAAAATCAATTAAGTCTAAGCCTTAACCTCGTTTGGCTAAGTCTAAGAGATCAACTTCTAAGGTAGTGTTATGACCGTAACTGAGCTTAATGGGTAAGTTAGGGTTTATGTGGATGACTACATGTATAGTTATATTGGTCATTGATTAAACATGATTAATGATGATATCTCAACCATGATATGTTAAACCTAATGAGAACCCCAAGTATGCTATCTCTTTGTATAATTAGGGTTTGAGAAAATATAAACCCTAGTCGGCAGAAATTAGGGTTTTCACCAAATAGGCTCATGTTGGGGATAATGAGAGAGGTATGCAAAGGATAATGAAAATGGTAGTTGAAGGATAAGATAGAACGGACGTGGTGAGTAACACGGCCGTGGTGGGTCGTTGGTGGCACGGGCATTCTTGGCCACACGACCGTTTTGAAAGAATTGAACTATTTACCAACTTTTATACTCAAATCTACTGAAACCAATGCACCACGGCTGTGGTATGCAGCATGGACGTGCTGGGTCCATCTTAGCACGGCCGTGGCAGCTAGCATGGCCGTTCTAGGGCATTTTCTCTTCAAACGATTGTTTTGCAGATTTTTAGATAACAATGTACTATTCTATTTGTAGTTATTTATTGGTAACTCCAAATGATCTAAAATTTAAATTTAAGGTTTATAAATTAATTTCAAAGAACATGTACAATTTTCATAATTTTTGGAGAATTTTTGGTCTATAAAATAGACAAATTATAGTAATATTTTTATGACAGAAAATTCAGCTGAAATAAGAGAAAGTATAGTGAGGGGTCAATGTCCAATTGACCCAAGCAGCTCAATTGCTCTATATGGTCAACCTAACACACTAGCAGCTCTCATAATTCGTGATTCATTATAGTGAAACAAAATCCTAGAGAGAGAGAGGGAGAGTTAGGGTTTGAGAGGAAAAATTGATGGAGATGCTGACCTAGGGTTTTGCGGTCCGAGGAATGATGAAATCATGTAAGTTTAGCTTCTTTGCATAGCCTTTCATGGTGAATCTTCTCTCACTTGTCAAGATTCTATCCCTCCTCTGATTTGATCCAAAATGGTGTCAAAACTTTCCCTTTTCTCACTCTTTCTTCATAATCCCTCATTTCTAGGGTTTCCGAGTTGAAAGGAAGAAGAATCGGGTGAATTGCTAGGGATTTGATATGAGATCGAGATTTTTAGGGATGATCTGCATTTAAAAGGTGTTTTAACACCTTAGGGTAAGTGGGAACTTCCTTTAAATAGTATATTGCACGAAAATTGGTTAAATCATCCATAATCTTTAATTGCTTAGTATGCAACTACAAACCCTGAATTGTGTGTTTGATCTAAGTTGTTGCAAAATGATATGAAATGGATTCTTACTATGTTTGGATGAATTTCAGATGATAAAGTCATATTATAAATGTATACAATACATCGTAATTAGAATTCCCTAAGTATTTCCAAAGGTTATAAGAGTAAACTGAAATATAGGGAATTTGTCTATGACTGGAATTGCTATATAATTAAATAGAGAAATTTGTTTATCTGGATGCCCTTGGTTATGAATGATTGTTTATCTGAGTGTGTAGTACATATATGTCAAATACTATCTTGGATTTCATGTGATGTGAATAGTGTTTTCTTGATATCTTTGTAAAGAGGGTGAAACCCTATATGAGTGGAAGGTTGGAAATTTGTGAATAAATATGGTGAAATCCATTTGAAGTGTTTTTCTTGGCATCATAGACTCTATTTATGCAATGTTATTCTTGATTCATAATATCTCAATGAATGGCATGGAAAACCCTAATTTAGCTCAATTCGAGGATTTCATACATATGTTGATTGTATATGACTTGTTTAAAGCAATCTATATTTAGTGGATGTTTATGACATATTAAATCCTTATGAGAGCCACATGATAAGTGAATGAGGTAAATGAAACCCTAAGGATAGGGTGTTCAGTGAATTAAGAATTTTGATTATCATGTTCTCATTATGAGATATACAACCCATGATTTGGTTCGAGGTGCACATTTTCTAAGAAAGTGCAAATAATTTATGGGTACAAATGACGATTACTCGTATGCCAAGTAATTAGCTCTTATCAATATATTAAGATGTTTAATTGCATGATTCTAGTGTATAAGTGCCAAATGGACACGTATTATGTTTATTTAAGTATTTCAGTCTTCCTGCATGTATGTTATGTTGATTTCTCAATATATTATAGTGTTTTAAATATACTGCTCTGCCAAGTTTAGAATGATGTACATGTTGTATTATAAACTTCAATTAAATAGACACGGTACCATAGAGATATTAGAGTCAACTATAAGTAAGAGAAAGTTACAATGTAGAAAGAGCTTTCTAATAATAATAAAATAATAGACATAGGTGCCCTGAACACCATAGATTCCCTACAGATGCCTGCATTGTAGGGAGGAAACAATCCACCCTAGAAAAGACCAGTATACGGGGATCAGATCACACCCATAGAGTGTGCGGGGAGAAAAAGCCCTTGAGGAAGTATCCTAAGAGAAGATAGGCGAACGGCCTAAATCGCGCGTCTAAAAGGAGCAGATTTGAAGTAGTCGGACTTTTTAAATAACCCACTCTTAGGCCCCCGCAACGATGATGGGTTCCGTAGTAGCAATTGGGGTCGAACCATAGGGACAAGGGTGGTCGTGCTAAGAATGCAAAATCAACACTTTACACTCTGGTAAAAGAAATATGAGGATAAAGTTCCCAAGGGAATGACAGGTGAAGATCGGTAAAATAAAAGAAAACTATCTCCAACTAGAGTTACAAGGAAAATTAAGGTTTCAGAATTTATCGGTTTTTAGGGGTTTTGCGCAACAGAACCGGAGGAGATAACACGATTGCCTTGGTAAGGAACCAAGGAGGAAAACTTAGGCATAACAAGAGGCACCAGGAAACATCCAGTACCCCTTCTCTCAAAGAAGGTACCTCTAACTAAGCACCAACTCCCTCTCTCAAGGTTGATGGTCTGGGGTTAGAGCGGAAGAATAACTGAAGCAACTCTGATGCGGGGTACTCTCGTACTCCCCGATCGTACCAAACACTAGAGCTACAATGCCTCTCTTGAGGGAATTGCAACGGGAAACACAATTCTATAGCTAGCCAAAACATGATCCAAGCATACAAGCTAGAGTTCGGATGCTAAGCAAAGTAATCATCCAACAGAAGGGGCCAAACATAAAGCAACAAACATTTAAAACTCCTCTAATTCTGTTAGCATAAGCATTGTATAAAAGGGTTTAGTTACATTGCGTAAATAAAGAAAGTAAATGATTGAAAAAGGGAAGATAGCTATCGCCTCCTTGATTTAGGAGGGCGACATACATCAGCGGATCCCTAAGGCACCTCTAAC
Organism: Alisma plantago-aquatica; assembly: GCA_963693085.1. Lineage (NCBI taxonomy): Eukaryota > Viridiplantae > Streptophyta > Magnoliopsida > Alismatales > Alismataceae > Alisma > Alisma plantago-aquatica. The sequence goes on along the minus strand of OY856413.1, from coordinate 318,296,803 downwards.
CTGATACCGGGCGGGAGGTCTACCCGATACGCCTGTGTCGGGCGGCATCCCCTGTCGGGCGATAGGCAATGATGGGCAGACATATCGAACAAAGCACTCTGCCCGATACATTCGTATCGGGATGCCACCCTCTCGGGAAACACACCATGATGGGTGGTTCGTATTGGGCTCGGTATTTTGTTAGGCTAGAGACAACTTAGGGTATCAGGTTCCTCACATCGGGTGGCCTCTTCGGTCGATATCGGGCTGCTGCAGCTACCGGGATGGATCCTAAGTGAACCATTCCCACCCTCTTGGGTCGGGTAAGTGATCACCTAGTATCGCCCGACACGACTCTGGGACGTGACACACTAGCTCCATGTGCTTTCCAAAGTTAGATTTTGTGAGAATTCGACTCGTCCCATCATAATCCTGTAGCTGCTATTTATAGACATCAGTTGGAAGAAGTTGCGGATCTTCGGGCGCCACATATCCTTCATCGACTGCCTTTACGTGGCTTCAGGGATGGACGACACCTAGGTATCACCCGGTGCACCTTGGCTATCGTGTGTCGGGTTACAGTGGTATCGGGTGGCTGTGACGACATGCATTATTATGGTGAGCGGCTCGTGTCGCGCAACATGTCCATGTTGGGATGACTGGTTATGGTGTGATAACGACTCTCTGTCGGGTAGTAGTGTGTTGCTTGTCAGATTCCGTGCTACGCGATACGCCAGTGTCGGGTTGCGGCATGTCAGCCAGCAACCGCGACGGGTAGAGGACGTGTCGTGTAGCTGGATAAAGGTCGGTTCTTTGTAAGCAGGTCGGGACGGGCCAAATTGCTGATTTTGAGTGAAAAAGTGAGGAAAACTCTGTAAAAGACGATAAAATGAGTTAAGAGAATAGCATGACTCATTTATTCAATAACATGACAAAATGAGGAGGAAAAAAGTTTAAAAGGGCACTTTTGACAGAGAAATATGGGCCATAAATATCACAAAATTGGGTGTTATCAACTCCCCCAAACTTAGCATTTTGATTGTCCTCAATCAATTTTAAAACTTCATTTGTGATACTTCTTCTTAACCGGTGTAGTTTTCAAACAAGGGGTTTGAGCGAGTATTGAGATGTCTTAAAGAGAATACTTCCTGACCAAGAACAACAAACTTTACTTTTCCTGCCTTATTTAAGCAAAAATTTTCTCTACAGCTTCGGCGAGACTTGGGTGCATGATTTTGAAGTTAGCTTTCACACCAAATAGATTTTGGGAACAGAAAGTTGTGTGTTTGGGTAGGATTAAGGCTTTTTGGGTTTTTCTTGTTTCCCACCAGTCCATCCATGTACGGGTTCATTATCAGGCAAGTGTTCCCTACAGTCCAAGCCAGTTGGCTTTAGAGCAGTGATTTCACATCCTACGTACCACTGCCCTGGATCTACCATGCCTAAAGATGGGTACTTTTGGAAAACAAGTGTGTATTTATTTTTTCATTTGGCACAACTCTCATGCTTTTATTTACTCTCATAAGGCTTTTCTCTCTTTTTGGGGTTTTGTTGGGTAAGGGAAAACAAGAGAAATTTTTGTTGTTTGGGCGAATTTTTCCTTCTGCATACACATCTCTTAGCTGTTGCGAGATTATTTTTCAAAATTTTTGGCGTGGAAAGTCATAGTCTTTTGTCGTTTGAGGCTGCATTTTCAAAAAGACATAACAAAACCTGCACCTCTTTGGAAACAGAGAAAACAAACTGGCAAGAAATCATATCAGGTTTTTACTATAAAGTGTCTTTGTACATATGTATAGAGACAAAATAAGGAAATTTTTTGTATCAGGAATGTATATGTATAAGTACACATGTCATAGAAAAAGAACAAAAGGGGTGAAGTTCGAAGGGCTTTTAGTACCTCCCTCACTGGTACATAGACCCCCCCAAACTTACTCTACACTCTGTCCCAGAGTTGTGAAGTAGAAAAGGTAGGGTAATGTTAACTCTGTGAGGGTTAGCTGGTGAGTGTGCCTTTACCAGATAGAAGCTCCCACACATATTCTCCGTGTTTGCTGTGGTAGTCGATGCAGTGGAGCTGTTCAGACGTCTCTTGGTTTGATATCCATTCCAGCACGAAGATGCCACAGTCGTTGGATAGTGGAATTTGTTGTGGACTGCAGTGGCAGAACTGAAGTTTGTGCCATTTTCTCACTGCTATCTCTAGGAATGGTTGTATCATCATCGCCACCTCCTCATAGTATTTTCATACTAAGCGCTTGAGGGGTGTCAACGTTGTCAATATACACTGTACCAGATGATCTTTATTGCTGTCTGAGCTGTTGTAGAAGATTCCTGCTCGTTGGCGAGTGTACATCGTCAGGAGCGTCCAGTGGTTGTAGTGCAAGATAGGTAGAAAGATGATGCGTGGAACACTGCACTGCAACTCTACCAGAAAGGATTGTTTTGCTCCTGACTAATCGGCAAGGCAGATGTCATTGAACAACATTGGATGGACTATGTATGCGTGTTCAAACTTCTTTTGTAGTATCTGGATGTAGGCGGCCGCCACTGATATCGCCAAGCATACTCCTTCCTTTACCATGTCCCTTAAGTCATCAACTGGGACTATGACACTGCCTGCCTCATAGATGACATCTACGGGGGTAGAGTCGGCTAACTTCAAAAGAACTTCATTGACCTATTCTTGTGTGAGTGTAGAACATGAGAAACGGTCGAAGTTGTTGATCATTTCTTCTAAAGTGTCAGGCAAAGCGGTATCTTCAATTCCACATACTTCCCACAGGATTTCTAACCGCTTGCCTACCCCGTAGGCATCTGCTTCTGTCTCAGCTTCTTTTTCTGGAGTGCTGTTGGGTTGCGAAGATTTGTCTACTTGGTCACTATCCAGCAGCTTGTCTGGTACCCCTTCATCTTGGAAGTAGTGCTTGTCTTTGACCAGCAACAGAGAGTAGGTGCTCCTGAGTTGGAATAAGTCTTAGCCCTAGAGGTGCCTTATGTTTCCAAATATGTTGAGCAGCTTCATGGTGCGCAAGATGACAAAGGCGCTATTCCCACTTCCTGATTCTACTTGGACGGGGAAGTCTCTGATAGAGAAGAAGTTCCAAATGCTACTATGACGTTGGACTCCTTACTTGATAGCTAGGAGAAGATTCATCGGGATAAGCCTGCGATGTTTATCCTCTGTGCAACTGAAGATAAGTCCTGAGCGTGGCACCTCCTCGTTGCAATAGCTGAACAGCTGGATATCATGGTTCCGGAGGTCTTCCACACATAGGAACCAGTTGTTGCGGTGCTTGTATGGGGCCAACATGAGGTTCGTGTTGTGCTCTTCAATATGTCGCAACATGTTGGCCACCGTGATGGAGTCTGATACTCCCATCATCAATATTCTTGCCAAGGTGGTGGTGTAGTTGTATATCATTTGCCGACCTATCTTGGTGCTGACATTCTCAATGATTGCACCCTCCAGGACCCTGAACAACCTATTTCTAACGACGACTGGCAAGCGGAACACGCTTTTGAGTGTTCCCCATCATATCGAGAAGTATCCGTCGCTCCAGATGACGTCTTCTTCATCAACCTGCGACCTCAGGACCTTGTTTAGTAGTTTCTGGTCCCTGATCGTCAGGTATCCTATGGCCCTTCTGTTGAAGTTGGCCATCTCAAAGGAAGGTATCTCTGACGGCGCATAAAATGCATCTGCCATCAAGCTTCTTCCTCTGGGGGTGTCTTTCGTTAGTGGCGTAGATGTCCCCCCTCCCTCTGATTCATCAAAAGAGTCCTCCCCGACACTGATTGCTTCGTTGTTGTCCTTAGCTTCGTCTAAGGGGACTGAGGGAGCAACTTCTTTCAAGCTGCGGGAGCTCGCTTGTCTGGCTGGAGCTCCGTCGGCTGACTGTTGCGGTGTCCCTTCCTTGGGCGTTGTGGATGGCCCGCTGGAGGAGGAAGTGGATGACGTCCTTGGTGATGATGTTGATGAGGAGGGTTGGGAGCCAGAGCCAGGATGTGACGGAGACCTCCTCGGCTGCCTTGGATGTGGGCATTCATCCCTCCTGTTCATCCTCTCCTCAATCACATCAAGGCGTTGGAGGGCCTGCTGTAGTGTGGCGTTGAGTGCCTCTAGTTGGCCGGGAAGGCCAACTAGAGTCAGCAGTTGCCGCTCCTGGCTACTTAGCCTCTACTAGAAAATGGAAAACTTGCAGGTTAGTAAAGTAAAAGTAGCTGAGTGGCTTCCTGTTACCTCCCGCAAGTGATCAAGTTCATGACCCATCATCTGTCCGAGTGACGGAGGGGCTCCTACAGATCTCCCTCTCGTCCTCACGACACTCCTCTCATGTGAGGATCTACCCGACGAGTGCGCAGCCTCACTCGGGGTAATATCAATCTGAATCATTGGCGAGGTTGTCACTTTTGGGCGAGGCATCAGTGCTTTCGTGGCTGTCTCTGCCTCGCCTGCTTGTGGTGGTGGAGAAGGGCACAGTGTGGGTGGATGCTGCTCCACCTCCCTGCTTTTAGTGACCTCCTTCGCAGCTACCACAGGAGACACCAGCCGCGGCGTCAGTGTGGGCTGTGCAACCCTGAGCTCCATTTTGAGGATCTCGACGAATGCCCCATTACTGGCGTTCGGCTGCACCACTTCTTCCGCCACTGAGGGTTCCACAGAAGTTTCGGGGGCTGTGGCTGTCTCTTCCGTAGCTACTTCCTTTGGGGCTATCAATGTTGTCTCTGCCCCGGTTGTCTCAATGACCTCCTCGATCGCCGGTACTTCTTCATCCGTGGCAGAGGTTGTCGCGGTCGCGGCTGGTATGGAAGGAGCGATGACAACTTTATTAATGGCTGTCGTCGGCTGCTCTGGAGCGGTGGGTGGCTCCACAGGAGTTGTGGAAGAATTGTCCTACAGTGCGTCGAGAGGAATTGGTTCTCCTCTTATAGCTTCCCTCTCTTGCATCCTGGTGGTGGTGGCGTAAGCGGCTTCGACTGCCACAACTTCAATTTCTGCTGTGGTGAAGACCAGATTTTTTGTGTCATAGGTGGCACAACGAGGGAGTGGAAGGAGGGTGTTCATCCTTGCGAATTTTTAGAAGTAGCTTCGCCCGTCCTTCTTAATGATGCTGGACCTCATGAGGAACTTGAGGTCGATCTTCTCATCCCCCCTTGTCCTTGAAAGGCTACGCGGTTCCTTTGGGTATCCTAACCCAACCGCAATCAGATTGACGATGCCACCCATGCAATACTCCTTGGTGGCATCCTTTATGGGGTGCAACCTATTCAGCAAGAAGCGTCCTAGGTTGACCACATTGCCCTACATCATGTACCACATGAGATGGAGTTCTTCGGTATAGATGTTGCTTGATTCATTCTTACTGAAGAGCAGACACACCATAAATTTGTGCACTATTCTCTAGAAGCAGGAGTGCACTACCGCCACCTTGCTTCCCATCTTGAACGATGATTCACCAGTCAGCTTTCTCCAGAGCTCCACCGGGTTGAACCCGTCTCCTTCGGTGATCCTTACACCATTGTTAAGCAGTTCTTTCTCTGCCTCATTGGAAGAGAAGATTTCATTGATCAACTTCTCAGACATGACGTGCTCGGTATTATACAGCCACCCTTGCAGTCTGTCTGCCCCGCCATATTGTTCGATTTCCTCAGGTTTATTCTACACCTGGCGGAGAGAAGACATGAACTCCTTGGTAAGTTCAATGTAGGAGGCGGAGTGGATGAGGCAGATCTTCCTCAGCCCGACTGCAGCTAGGACATTTTCTAGCCCGTCGAAAATGCCTAGCTGAAGGAAGGACGACTGGTGGTAGAATCTGCTCGGCCTATAGATTTTTGTTGCCAGTTCTGAGTATCGACGCCCGTGCTCGGTGTCTCTGGGCACGAACCTACCTGGTGAGTGATCTAACGATTCTGCCGCTGTGTTTGAGGCTATTGTTGGGGCCGTTACTTCTTCCGTCCTTGGTCTCTTTTTGGCCGTGGACGACCCAGCTGCTTCGGGGTTAGGACATTTCTGACCGACTATTGTAGCTTCTGTTATGGCCTCGGTGTTGATCCTCTGACCGTGTTCGTCAACTTGGACAACAGTTTTCTTGGTGCGGGCCATTTCTGTTATCATAAGGCAAAAGTTTATTAAGTACCTAAATGATTCACCTTACCCAGTATCAGATAGGTGAAAACTTAAAAGTTGTAAAAGCCTGACATGGTCTAAAGGAAAGCTGATTGCATGATAAGACAAAAAGCTGGGCCCGATACAAGAGCTACCCGACACCACCGTATTGGGCCCCAAAACTGAATGATATGATGTTTGCCCGATACGCCTGTGTCGGGCGGTATGAGGTTCAGGCCAATACCACCATAAGGTTTATCATGAAACACTGAGCGTCACCGCGAACAACTACCCTGCCCGATACGATTGCTCTGAAAAAAAGGGTGTCACCCGACATAAGCGACACGTGAGGTGATACAAGACTGGGCAATACGGGCAGATCCGAACGACACGGGTGTTGCCCAATATAGGGTATCGGGTAGGCGTGCGATAAAGATGTGTCGCACGACATGGTCAAAACGTGGGGTAGCTGAAACAAATTCATGTCGGGTGATACAAGGAACAACTAAAGCCGTGAGTCCGATATGAAATGTCCAACATGAGGGTCGTGTCGGGCAAGCCAAATGATACAACTGTCGGGTAATACCTTTGTTTTATGAAGGTAGCTGCGTGATACAGGAGCAGAAGCTAGGCTGGCCGATACATAAGCAAAGGAAGAATTAACTGCACGATACGGGAGTAGGTGGGGAGTAAATGCCAGTGCCCGACATGGTTAAACCTCATTTACTATATATAGCAATCCAGATCAGGGGTAAAATGGGTAAAATAGGGGCACATGTCGGCCGAGGAGACAAATCATTCTCGAGACGAGCAGTAAAATTAGTCTCATCCGTCAAATCAAGGGTCATTACTCATGCAGCCCGACCTAGATGCTCGCTGCTCGGCGTATCATCCGACACGAATCATTGCTGAGGTGCGATGCCCGATACACCTAGCCCGTCAGGGCATGTCCCGCAATGTGCCTGGGTCTTGCCTGATATCAGCCAGTGAGCAAGGAATCTTGGCCCGATACGAAGCTTCAAACAAGATAATTGATGAAAAACTAAAATTAAAGCGAAGGAAAAAGCAATTGCTTGGTAAAACATCATTGGCCTGAAGTAAAACTCCCAGCCTCAGATAGTATTACTCATAAATGCTTTAAAATAAAGCGGTGGCCCATAAAATGAGAGAGTCCAAGCATGTGGCGCATGCTCTAACTCGGGCCTTATTACAATCATTCTGTTCATAATGTTTTTCTTGCAGGAAAGGAAATAGCATCCTATTCTAAGAAAACTAAAAACTCAGGTTGCCTCCTGAGGAGCGTTGTAGTTAGCGTCATCAACTCGACAACATCAGATCTTTCACTTTGTGCCTTCGGCTGCTTCTACATCCTGCAAAATTATCTTGGACCTTCTCACGAACGCTTCATCTTCATAGTATCTTTTTACTCTGTGCCTGTTCACTGGAAAAACTTTTGCTGGATCGTCTTTATCATACAGCTCCATCATTCTTGATGGATATATCTTTTCTACAGTGAAGGGTCCAAACCACCTTGTTTGCATCTTACCTGGAAAAAGACGAATAGAGGATTTAAATAACAAAACTTTGTCACCTTCACTCACATCCTTTTTCTTCAGGTGGGCATCATGCCACACCTTGGTCCTATGCTTGTAGATCCTTGCATTCTTGTATGGATGTATTCTCAGCTCTTCAAGTTCCTATAACTGTAGATATATCTTCTCCCCTGCCTTCTCCAGATCCATATTCAGGAACTTAATCGCCCAAAGAGCCTTGTGTTCCAGCTCTAAGGGTAGATGACAGGATTTTCCATAAATCAACTTGTAAGGGGTGGTACCAATGGGTGCCTTATATGCAGTTCTTTAGGCCCAAAGAGCGTCGTCGAGCTTCATTGACCAGTCTTTTCGCGTGCGACTGACAATCTTTTCCAAAATCTTCTTAATCTATCTATTCAAAACCTCCACCTGCCCAGAAGTTTGAGGGTGATAGGGTGTAGCGACCTTGTGCTTGACCCCATACTTCCCTAGGAGTGCTTCAAACTATTTTCCCCAAAATGCAATCTACCATTGCTTATCACAGTACAAGGTACTCCAAAGTGAGGAAAGATAGTTTTCTCAAACAACTTGATCACATATTTGGAGTCGCAAGTTTGAGTGGAAACAACTTCCACCCATTTAGACACGTAATCCACTGTGACTAAAATGTATTGATAACCTTTTGACGGGGGAAAGGGACCCATGTAGTCTATTCCCCAGACATCAAAAATCTCGACTTCGACCCAGTTGTCCATAGGCATTTCATTCCTTCTTCCAATGTTTCCTGTCGATTGGCATTCTTTACAAACTTTTACATAATTTGCAGCATCTCTGAACAAGGAAGGCCAGTAAAACCCTGATTGCAGCACCTTAGCAGCGGTCCTTTCACTCCCTTGGTGTCCTCCATATGGTGAGGCATGGCATTCTTTCAGAATGTTTGACACTTCTTCCTCAGGAATACACCTTTTATATAGGTTATCTGCACATCTTCTAAAGAGAAGGGGATCATCCCAATAGTAATTCTTTACATCTGAAAAGATCTTCTTCTTTAGTTTGTATGTTATTTCCGGAGGTAACTCCCCACAAGCAAGGTAATTACAAATATCTGCAAACCATGGCAAACTCTCATCTTTGGTTTCTACCATTAGCAAGGCCTCATCTGCATAGTTATTGTTGTTAGGTGGCTTCTTCTTATCTTCGACTATAATCCTTGATAAGTGGTCAGCGACTACGTTTTCTGCACCTTTCTTATCAATGATCTTGTGATCGAACTCCTGGAGTAGCAAAGCCCACATTAACAGCCTGGGCTTAGCGTCCTTTTTCTGCATAAGATATCGTATCACCCCATGGTCAGTGTAGACCTTTACCTTTGTTCCAATTAGATACGACCTAAACTTCTCGAAAGCAAAAACAATCGCAAGAATTTCCTTCTCTGTTGTCGTGTAATTTACCTATGCTTCGTCCAGAGTACGACTGGCATAGCAAATGACGTGGTGCCTTTTGTCCTTCTTCTGTCCCAGGACTGCTCCTACGGCATAGTCACTGGCATCACACATTAGCTCGAAAGGTAGCTCCCAATCCGGAGCTTGAAGGATAGGTGGAGAAACAAGTGCGTCTTTCAAGGCCTGAAAAGCATTTAGACAATCGTTAGAGAAATTGAATTCAACATCCTTAACCAGAAGATTTGATAATGGTTTCGACATCTTCGAGAAGTCTTTTATGAATCTTCGATAATAACCAACGTGCCCAAGAAAATTTCGCACTCCGATTATAGACTTAGGCGGAGGTAGTTTAGATATAGCTTCAACTTTGCTCACATCTACCTCGATACCTCTCCTCGAGACTTTATGCCCTAGCACTATGCCCTCTCATACCATGAAGTGGCACTTCTCCCAGTTCAGGACCAAATTATTTTCTTCACACCGTTGCAAGACCAAAGATAGGTTTTTCAGACAAGCATCGAAGTCCTTCCCATAGACGGAAAAATCATCCATGAAAACTTCCACGATGTCTTCCAGAAAATCCAAAAACATTGAGATCATGCAACACTGAAACATTACTGGAGCATTGCAAAATCCAAACGGCATTCTTCGGAAGGCATAAGTACCATATAGAGAAGTAAAAGTGGTTTTTTCTTGATCGTACGGTAAGATAGGGACTTGATAAAACCCAGAAAAACCATCCAAAAAGCAGAAATAATCATGATGCGCTAATCTCTCCAGAACTTGGTCAATGAAAGGAAGCGGATAATGATCTTTCTTCGTGGCCTGATTCAGTTTCTGATAATCGATGCACATTCTCCATTTGGTGATAGTCCGGATCGCTACTTCATTGCCTTTGTCACCTTTCACAACTGTCATGCCTCCTTTCTTTGGTACCACATGGATGGGGCTTACCCAGTTGCTATCACTGATTGGGTAGATAATTCCTGCATCCCTCAGCTTGATCACTTCTTTCTTTACAACCTCTTTTAGAATATGGTTCAACTTTCTCTGGGGTTGAGCTAGGGGCTTAGCAGATTCTTCCAAATTAATGTGATGCATACATAACACAGGGCTAAGACCTTTGATATCCTCTACCGAATATCCAATAGCCTTCTTATGGAGCCTCAACTCCTCGAGAAGCCTTTCTAATTGTTCCTTCATTAGACATGCATTAATGATGATGATATTTCTCCCTTCTTGATCTAGAAATTCATACTTTAAACCTTCAGGAAGCTATTTTAGCTCTGGCTTAGCCTTAGGTGCCTTTTCTTCTGGTGTCTCCTCTAGAGAAGCAAACATAACTATCTCTATTACCTCCTCCTCGTCGCTTACATCTTCATCAAATCGATTCAGATAGCCGAGGATCTCGACAACCTCAGGATCTTCAGAGTCAGAGTCTTGATTGTTCAATGCTCTCACAAGAGGGTCTACCATTGCGATATCTTCTTCTACCTCTTCACAGAACTGGTTGTAGCTTTCTACGAAGTAAGCGGATTCTAATAGGGACGACCCTTTCATAGCGTCTGTTACCTTGAAATCTAAGTGATCTTTTCTGACCCTCAGAGTGATTATTCCTTCAGCAACATCGATCAACGCTCTTCCTGTAGCCAAGAAAGGGCGTCCAAAGATGATAGGACAGTTAGGGTCCTCAAAAGTGTCAATCACAATAATGTCGCAAGGAATGAAGAATCTTCCTACACGGATCAGAACATCCTCAACAACTCCCACATGTCTTTTGAAAGTATGGTCTGCCAATTCAATCCTCATGTTGGTCTTGACCATATGAGTCAAACCCAAACATTGCGTGAGGCTTAAGGGCATAAGGCTGATGCTAGCCCCTAAATTAGCAAGACCTTTCCGCTTGATGTCATCTCCAATAGTAAAAGGAATAGTGAAGGCTCCTGGATCCTTCTTCTTGGTAGGTAAATCTGCCTTCACGAAGGCAGAAGACATACTAACAAGATGCACTGTCTCAATCCTTCCTCCTCTTTTCTTCTTGGTGATCAAATCCTTGAAAAACTTGGCATAGGTCGGCATTTCCTCTAAAGCATCCAAAAATGGTACTTTGAGGTGAAGCTTCTTTACTGACTCCATAAACATATCATAACGCTTTTTAAGATGTGCCTTTATGAGTTTGTAAGGGAAAGGCAATCTTGGAGAGTAAGGACCTTTTTTACCGAACAGGTCCTCCACAGATCTTGTTTCTGGCTCCCTAACATGAGCTTGTGGGTTCTCTTCCTCTGTGGGATTTTCTTCCGTAATCCTTGGTTTAGGTTCTTCGAGTCTGGCCACTTCAGGGCGTTCCACTGTCTTCCCTGATCTGAGCACTGCCATTTTAGCAGATTCAGTGTTGGAGGGTATCTTACCCGAGGGATTCTTTATTAACTCGGCCATCTGGGCTAGCTGCTGGTCTATCTGGTGTTGGTGTGTTTGCATATCTACCATTTGAACCTGCATCGTATTCAGAACCCCTGAGTTGGACAACGTGCTCTGTGCCAGCTTGTTATTGATAGTATCCTGTCTTTTAACAAAATCGAACAGTTGACCCACCAAGTATGGTTGATTCGAGTTCTTGTCCTGACTCTGCTCCTTAGCTTGACCCTGGCCTTGACTAGGGTTAGCTGCTTGGCGGTGTTGGTACTTCCCTTGCCCTTTAAAGTTTGCCTTGTTCGATTGGAAATTGGTAGTTCTGGTGAACTGACCTTGCCCACCCCTTTTCTCGAAACCTTGCGGTTGCTTGGGTGGATTATTCAGTTGATGCGAGTTTTCCGCCGCATCTTTGTTGCCATAGTTAAAACCAGGGTGTTCTAGTCTTTTAAAGTTGACAAAAGAGACATTCTCATCTTCCTCTGCTTCAGATTCACTTTCACTTGACTCATCAGGTCAGGTTTAAACACAATTATCAATACCGTGTCCACCTTCTCCACAGGTGACACATTTCATCACTTTCTCAACCTATTTCTTTCCTTTCCCTCCTGATTCTTTTAATTGCCTGACGTCAGTGGCTATCTTTTGGATTTGAGCGGTGATAGCTTTAAGAGATTTGGATTCCACTGAATGTCCTTCGTTAGTGGCCTTCTTAGCATATACTCTATCTGACCTGTCATAGTCGGTACCGGCTTGTAACTCAGCCATGTTTTTGATGATCTTTTTGTATCTACTGGGCTTCTTCCCCAGAAAGTCGCTTCCTGCAGCTGCATTCAGTGATACCCTTTCTTCAGGGGTCATACCATTATAGAAGGTGGTTATCAGGAAACCCTTCTTGTAGTTGTGATGAGGGCAGTCTCTCTGATACTCCTGATACCGTTCCCAAGCTTCATGAAGATTTTCATTCGGCTTCTGCATGAATGACGTGATCCTTTGCATATTCCTGACAGTTTTCTCCATAGGGTAAAACTTGTTTATGAAAGCGTATGCCAGCGCGTTCCACCTGTTCAGAGCTTGATGCGGTAGCCCAAGGTACCATGATAGGGCCTTGTCCTCTAAAGAGAAGATGAAGCCCTTGTAGTAAATGACTTCTTGTGGAACTCCCCACATTTTAATGGTATCACAAATATTCTTAAAAGCATCAAGATGATGGTAAGGGTTATCGTTCTTTGAACTCCCTCGGAAGCTCTTATTCTGGATCATAGATATGACATATGGTTTTAGTTCAAAGTTTGTTGCATTGAACCTTGGGATGACAACAAGACATCTTGAGTTATTGGCCTTCGTGGCAACCAACTCCCCAAGGGTCTTTTCTTCTTCGTTAGAATTTTCACTGTCACTGTCCCCATGGTTCTGCTCTTGATTATGTTGATTTCTTCTGCGTCTGCGGTGATGACGACCTCTCTCGTGATGACGATCATCCTCAAATTGTTCTATTTCAGGTTCTTCCTGTAGATGATCACCATTATAATGGTCATTGTCCCCACACAGAGGTGAGTGTGGTCCAACTCTATCGTTTCGCTCATCCTCGGAAAGAGGTGGTTCGACGCGAGGTGGCATGTCGAGCAGTGCTCGACTGACTAGAATGCTTCTTTCCTGACTACCTAAATAGAATGTATTATCAAGTTAGAAAGCTCGTGTTAATAAAATGAACTATTCTATACTCATTTTAGGTTAGGAAACTAAAAGAAACAATGCTGTCAAGCTTATTACTAAGCTTGAGGCACTGGAGTGTAGTCAGTGGATTCGGGTTCGTTAACAGTACCATTTTTTCCTTGTCCCCGACAACAATGCCAAAAAGTTGAACGACCTAAATCACGCATCCAAAAGGAGCGGATTTGAAGTAGTCAGACTTTTTAAATAACATGACTCTTAGGCTCCCACAACAATGACGGGGTCCGTAGTAGCAATCGGGGTTGAACCACAGGGACAAGGGTGGTCGTGCTAAGAACGCAGAATTGACAGCCTACACTCCGGTAAAAGAAATACGAGGATAAAGTTCCCAAGGGAATGACAGGTGAAGATCGGTAAAATAAAAGAAAACTATCTCCAACTGGAGTTATAAGGAAAATTAAGATTTCGACATTTATCAATTTTTAGGGGTTTTACGCAATAGAACCAGAGGAGATAACACGATTGCCTCGGTAAGGAACCAAGGAGGAAAACTTCGGCATAACAAGCGTCAACAGGAAACATCCAATACCCCTTCTCTCAAAGAAGGTACCTCTTACTAAGAACCAACTCCCTCTCTCAAGGTTGATGGTCTGGGGTTAGAGCGGAAGGATAACTGAAGCAACTCCAATCCGGGGTACTCTCGTACTCCCCGATCAGACCAAACGCTAGAGCAACAACACCTCTCTCGAGGGAGTTGCAATGGGAAACACGATTTGATAGATAGCCAAAACATGATCCAAGCATACAAGCTAGAGTTCGGATGCTAAGAAAAATAATCATCCAACAAAAGGGGCCAAACATAAAGCAACAAACATTTAAAACTCCTCTAATTCCATTAGCATAAGCATTGTATAAAAGGGTTTAGTTACATTGCGTAAATAAAGAAAGTAAATGACTGAAAAAGGGAAGATAGCTATCGCCTCCTTGATTTAGGAGGGCGAAATACAACAGCGGATCCCTAAGGCGCCTCTAACCCGATACCGGGTGGGAGGTCTGCCTGATACGCCTGTGTCGGGCGGCATCCCCTGTCAGGCGATAGGCCATGACAGGCAGACATATCAAACAAATCACTCTACCTGATACGTTCGTATCGGGATGCCACCCTCTCGGGAAACACACCGTGATAGGTGGTTTGTATCGGGCTCGGTATCACGTCAGGCTAGAGACAACTTAGGGTATCAGGTTCCTCGCATCGGGTGGCCTCTTCGGTCGATATCGGGCTGTTGCGACTATCGAGACAGATCTTAAGTGAACCATTCCCGCCCTCTCGGGTCGGGGAAGCGCTCACCTAGTATCGCCCGACACGCCTCTGGGATGCGACACACTAGCTCCAGATGCTTTCCAAAGTTAGCTTTCGTGAGAATTCGACCCATCCCATCAGAGTCCTGTAGCTGCTATTTATAGGCAGCAGTTGGAAGAAGTTGCGGATCTCCGGGCGCCACGTATCCTTCATCGACTGCCTTTACGTGGTTTCGGGGATGGACGACACCTAGGTATCACCCGACACACATTGGCTATCGCGTGTTGGGTTGCAGTGGTATCGAGCGGCTATGACGACATACATTATTCTGATGAGTGGCTCGTGTCGTGTGACATGTCCATGTCAGGATGACTGGTTATGGCGTGATAATGACTCTCTATCGAGTAGTAGCATGTCGCTCATCAGATTCCGTGCTGTGCGATACGCTAGTGACGGGTTGTGGCATGTCGTCCAGCGACCGCGACAGGTAGAGGACGTGTCGTGTAGCTAGATAAAGGTTGGTTCTTTGTAAGCGGACTGGGACGGGCCAAATTGCTAATTTGGAGTGGAAAAGTGAGGAAAACTCTGTAAAAGACGATAAAATGAGTTAAGAGCATAGCGTGACTCATTTATTCAATAACATGACAAAATGAGGAGGAAAACAGTTTAAAAGGGCAGTTTTGACAGAGAAATATGGGCCATAAATATCACAAAATTGGATGTTATCAATAGGTTACCCAATATGAACTGGAGATCCCGGTGGTAACCCATAGGTACCCACAGAACGTACCAAGATGAGGCCCACAAAGCGTCTCAGACCCTCCACCTATGTACTCAGCCTAGAAGGAGAGGTCCAATTAAAGGCCAACTGTTTAGCCGCCTTAGTCAGACGTGACGGTTCGAGTCAAGCAGACTCAGATTCAGTTCTAGGCTTTACTTCTCGGGTTTTAAGCTAAGTCTTGTATGGTGAGATCATAGTTTTCTATGAGTATTCATATGTAGAATACACTGCATATGATCAGGACATAAGATAAAATATGTTCATATAGGTTTAAAAAGTTTCTTATAAGTAAGAAAGGCTAAGAAAGATTCGAGTATAGTTTCCCAACAATTATTCTTTGTATGTTTCTAAATTATTAGTTCTCGTTGAAATTAATCAAGCATGCTCATATATTGATTTACTCTTGTTGATATCTAGAGTATCCTACCATATTTATGATTGCCAATGATCAATCTATTTAAAGATTACTACTATTATAATTGATATCAGTTGCTCAAAAGTATATCAGTAATTATATCAGTGCTTTAGACTGCTTCTTTGAAGTACTCATTCACTGAGCGAGTAGGCTCACCCCTCTACTCACAATTTTTTTAGATAAACCACATGGACTTGAAGAAGGTCATTGCATTAGAGTAGATCTTCCACAAGAGTTAAGTTTGAGTATAATTAAGTTCAGTCAGTCCTTGTCACTCTAGGTCCTATTATAGATGTGAGGGTGTTGTAAGTAATGTTTTGTATCTTTGTTTCCTTAATAAGAGAGAATGTATCTGATTATCATGTCGTATGTACCTGAGAATGAATGTATGGATGTGTATAATTTATGTTGAGATCATATTAAAGAAATCAATGTTTAGATTCCCTTGTAAAGTTAGTTTATATGGTTCAATGCAAGAAAACAAAGAGTTTGAAAAGGAAGAAAAAGTTAAGAGTGATCTTTGTATTACATTAAATCCTCAATTTATGCCCTAATCTCATGATTAATGGTAATTGTGAGATCAGGGCGTAACAGGTAGGGTTTGAGATCTAGTATGTTACAACAATGCAAAACTAATTTAAGTGGATCGGTTGAGTTTCCACCAGGACAAACTCAATCGATAGTTTAAATTGGCTTTGTCACATAGTGTGATTGGTAAAGTTATCTTTATTGAAACTCAACCGAATGCACTATACGAAAAAATGTAGAAAATGTGATTCTAACTATTGGGGAGTTGCAAAACTCAAATTTATATTCATTTCATACCTCAAAACGTCTATAAAATATTCATAAGTGTTCCTACCCTCTAGTGGACACCCTCAACTATAAATAGGACCTCTTGGAGTTCATATCAAGTGTAACACCCCCGAACTTATTTAAAATGTTGAATAATCTTAATTACCATAAATGAATGCCTATAAACTTATTCTAACTTTTTTATATGCTTTGGAATCATAAGACAAGTGTAAGTTTCAAATTTGGTCCAATTTAGACACTATTTGAGCAAGTTATGCAATTTTCTATACATTTTGGACTTTTTTACAATTTAAAAATATGAGGAGTTTTCTTTGCAAATTATTCCATCAATTATGTTCCTTATATGATTTATCATCATTTTTGAGCTTACTGAGCCATGTGATGCTCAATTGTACTTTGAATTGGAGAATATTTCATTCTAAGTTGAATTAGGATTTAACCCCCCCCCAATGGATGAGCTACCTTCAAGACTATCAACTGATGGCTCCACTTGATTGGGAATTATTAGATGGCCAAGTAGTTCCCAATAGTTAGTGGACTTTCTTATTTCTTATCCATGCAAACTTCATGCCATGGACACATAGAGAGCTGGTTGTACACCTCATGCTCCTTCTCAACCTTATCCTCCAAGCTATATATACTTATCTTTATACCCTAAACAAAGATTTTTCTCTCTAAAACTTTCCTCCTACTAAGAATCTTGTTCTTTCTCTATTCTTCTATGTATAACCTGTCCAAGGTAGAAGAATAAGACAATCTTCTTGGAATAAGCATCTAGGGTTTTGATTTGCCTTCTTCTAGGGTTTCTAAAGCTTCTTCTTAGTGAACTTGACTTGAACAAGTAAATAGTTCTTTCTTTCCTCTATTTTCTTCTCTATTCTTATTCCTTCTACCTCTCTATAGGTATGAACCTTGTTGTTACATGGTAGAAGCTTCTCTAGAACCAAAAAATCTATCCTTCTTACTTCTTCTTCTAGGGTTTTGCTTCCTTGTAGAGAAGGGTACCTATTTGACCAAGTTCAGATCTGGAATTTGGGTTTCCTTGCCTTCTTTGCTCTAGATCCTTGCTTCTATAAGTCTAGTCTTATCATTAGAGATGCGTTTTATAACCTTCTTCACTTATATTTCTTATCCAAGCTGGTTTGCTTATGTTCTTGCTTAAAAACAAAGATCCTTGTATATAGAAGCAATATTATGTGCCTAACTTGTGAGTTCTCACCATGGTAATGGCAGAGTTTCTTGAAGTCCCAGATCTTGCCTTTCCTATCTCTACATTTATCATATTGGTGATGAACTTAGCCATGTAATTTTGTGCCCGACACCCTAGCAATACCGTGGTTGTAACCTATAACAGCTTACGACCGAAAACCTAAATCATAAGGGGTAACCCGTGATGACTTACAATCTAGTCATAATTGCAACCTATGATGGCTGGTGGCTGATACACATGTTGATGTAGAGCTAAAATCCTATGTTGGCATTAGGATGCCATATTATCCATGGCTGTAACCCATGACATTTTCTAACCGATACACTAGCTCTGCATTAGTAACAACCATGACAGTTAGTGATTGACACTCCCTACATGACTGTTAGGTTGTTATCCTAAGTTGATGTTTGGCCGACACACCACGACGATGTTAGTTCGAAACCCTAGGATGGTGTTAGACCCGTTATACCTTACTGGTAATAGGTTGATATCATGATAGATACTAAAACCAACATCCTATGATAAGTCAGAATCGACACCCATATTGTGGATAGACTAAGACACCATGTTGAAGTCAGACCAACGTCCTAGCCATAGCAACAACACATGATGGTTTGTGGCTGACGCCCAACCATAGTTATAAACCATGATGATGAATGGCCGATATACCTTGTTGAATACACCCTTGGTGAGGATAGGTCGACATGCTCTTGTTGGTGTTAAACTGATATACCTATGTTGATATTGGGTCAACATGCCCTGATGTTGGTAACTGATACTCCCTACTAGTGATAGAACCCTTACACCATGAAGGTGGTAGGTTGATATCCATGGTGGACATTAAAACTGATACCCTATGTTAGTACAAAATCGAATGGTTGAACCTATACCCTAATTAATGTTTTTGGATAATGAACCCGATCCAATGAATGAGATTGGATGCTTCAACAATCAATGAATTAGAATAAATCCCATATTCTCATAAGTGGTTTCTAATGAAGAGAATTTGATGGAACAACATCATTGAACTTTTAGTCTTACCATTGCTCTCATATGAATATATGGATAAATCACCATAGCAAGTGGATGTGTATCTATAGTGAAACATGGTTTGATACACCAACTCTAAAATGACTAAATGATGATTTAGTTACAATTAGACCTCTTGAATGATTAATGTGACAATATATTACATTCTCTTTGTGTTGAAATCTCACTGTAGTGCTAATAGAATACCATAATTCATTACCATGTTTAACCTATGGGATACATATGTGTCGATGATCTTTTGAGCCTTGTTTAAAGGCATCGAATGATAATGAGAATCTTATAGGGTTTAATGTGACGGTCTTAATGACCTTTGGGCATGTTTGATCCCTGATTGAGGTGAAATCCTTTTCACGTTCCAATAAGGGTTGAAACCTTGGAACTTGTGATAAGAAAAGGATATCTTGGAATGATATGATGACACATGTGGTTCATTATGATGTAATGAGTGATAGGATGTGATAATGTGATTAAGACGTATACCTCAAACATTTTATATCTTCTGAAGTTGCAATGCTTATACACTTGATAGAAATGGATTAAGGTTTGTATGGACATTTGTATGATGAATCCTTAATTCACCCAATTGGCAAATAACTAATCAAGTGTAACCCTAATCATGTGGTGCCATGATCCATAGAGCCATTTTCAGTGTCAGAACTTGCTGGATGGTGAAATGAGTATTCCTAAGGGAAACTCAGAGAGCATATTGTTGAATATGCGGGGTACTTATTATCCAGACTCCAAGTGTTTAGGGAGGATGATTGTTGTCATACCTAGCCCTCTTTTAGAGAATGACTACAGTTGTGTCTCAATGATTATCATGTGTTAAAGGTTTTACTTTGCATACCTTGGTTTCTAGCACCGTGACTAGTTGTTTACTTGAATATATGTCACTGTTTTGCAATTTGACTAAGATTTTACTGTAATGTAGACTCGTACTGACTGAGTATAGAAAAGATCTTAGAGTCCGACTCTTCCTAGATCTTATATGAAACTAATTGTGACCAAGTGGTGGTTAGTTGGACTTTGAGTTGTATGACTTAAACTCCCCAGGGCATAATAATAAAAGATGTAACCTGAGCTGTGTAGTATATATCTGCTATGGTTAAGCACATCTCACATTGGTTGAGTAGCCCTTGTTTTACATTTATAACTACATAATTCTTATATGATGTAAACTTATGAAATTTGAGTAATTCTACTTGATGCTAAAAATTATTTTCTTAAATTCTTAGTATGCTTAACCTGTCTAATATGCTTAAATTGTTTCACTAATAGATTATCTGCTCAATTTATTTACTATAACTAATATGTTGTAATCAATATCGGTTGAAGAAACTTATATCTCTTACTGGGACTGGGTCTCACCCGTGGGTCACCACATCTTTTTAGGTGGTCTTGGGAAGTGTGGATGAGGTTGTGATGTAGAAGAGAATCAACCTGGTGATCAATAAATTCAAAAGGTTGGTTAGCTATAGATATCAATAGTAGAGTCCTAGTGTCATCTTTGTACTCTCAGGTTCATGTATGGTAGGTGTTTTTTAGACAAGATATCTATATCGAAATAAGATTTTGGTTGTATACCATTGTATGTATATATGGCATGAACATGTAAATGCTTCTTATGTGCACATGATGTGACTGAGGCCATTGAGCATAGATTAAATTCCTATTATAATGTATGATAATGGAAAATATGGACCTTTATGTAAATGTTTCAGGACTTGTTCATGATGTGAATTTTAGTTTTAATTATACCACATTTTTGAATATGTGATTAATTGGTAGTTGATCGTGTTTTGTGTTTTGAGTAATCTCATTTAGCGTGACGAGGTGTCATAGTTAAATTGGTATCAGAGCTCAAGGTTCACTGAGACTATAGGGACACATGACTTAGGTTTGGGTATGTTCTTATGAATCCAACATATCTGATCATGGCTTATGAAGATATGTTTGGAGGACAAGAAGAACACGCTGAGAGAGTATGTTGCACTAGGAAGAGGTGCAGGGAGGCATGAACACAATGAGAGTGCTAGAGACAAGGCCAGAGCAGCCCGCAATGACTCAGATGGACCCGATCATGATGGCCAACCCCAAGTTTTAGTCTATGTTTAGACAGATGATGCCCACAATTACACATATAGTGGACATAATGCCAACACCTCAAGCTAGGGAAACTGTCCCTAATGTGGACTCTTAGGGAGTCGGGAAGACTTTTGAACATCTTATACATGTTGGGGCGATTGAGTATGCTGGTATTTCTGATCCAACATACGCTGACATGTGGCTTATAGAGCTTGAGAAGGCGTTCAAGATTCTAAACATCCCTGACAAAGACAAAGTAAAGCATGCTGTCTACCTATAGAAGGGTAGTCATGGCCACTGGTGGGCCATAGAAGAGGATAAAAGTCCAGGAGTAGTGATAGGATGGGAGGAATTTTGGCAGAAGTTTGTCAGCCGATACTTCCCAAAGACATACCTAGATGAGAAAATCTCTCAGTTTGAGAAGATTCAACAAGGAACAATGTCTATTAATGAGTATGAGTCAAAGTTCATGGAACTTCTGAGGTTCTGCCCTCACATGGAAACCACTGACAAGGAAAGGATTCATAGGTTCGAGAAAGGCCTAAGTACGAAGTTGACTACTACAACATCACTTTGGAGAATAGGGAAAGGTTTTCCACCTTTGTGGAATTTGTAAGGAGGATTGAGAGGTCTGCTATAGAAAAGTGTGAAACTAATGCTAATAAATGACCGACTCAATTCCAAGGACAATCATTTGGAGGATTTAAGAATCTAAGGTTTACCCCACCACAGTCACAATAGAGGCTGACTTTTACTGAGAAAAGGTCATTTACTCCATTCCAATGGACCCTGAGAAGGGGTAGAGGTCACACTTTTCCACCTACAGGAGTCAACATCACATTTTCAGTTTAGTGACAGGGATTTCTAGGCCATGGTATGAAAGTAAGGCCTATTATAAGTGTGAACAGTTGGGACATATAAAGTAATATTTCCCTGTAAAAGACGAGGATGTGACTCAACAGTCTAGGCAGAGGCAATAGGGTTTACACCAACAAGGTCAGTTCAATAGCAGTGGTGGCAGAGGACATGGATAAGCGTCATGGACATGCTCCTCTGGACAAGATAGAAGTGGATGTGGATGGAAGCAAGTGATGACTAGGTTCTATGCCACGAGGCATCCATAAGCAGTGGTCAATGCATGAGTCATGATAGGTCAGATGGAGTAATTTTATTCTGATTTTTGTGCCTCTTGTTTCGTATAAGTATTAGTAGATCTAGGTGCAACACACTCCTTTATCACCAGAGAAGTGATAAGTATTTTTTATCTACCTATTAGTCATAGATTTGATAGCATGTGGATAGAAACTCCTTTGGTTGGTTCTTCTGTGTTGCGGGAAGTATGCTCTTCTTATGTTCTTTCTTTTTCTAGACACAAACATTCAAGTGGATCTCTTGCCACTCGACATGAATGGTTTTGATGTGATCTTAGGAATGGATACTTTGGAAAAGTACAAGGTAGTCTTGGATTATAGTACTGAGGCGGTAATGTTCCATGATGGAGAGGTAAAATGGGTTTTCCAAGGTGATAGGAAGATTCTTCCTACCTATTTGATGTTAGCTATGACAATAGAGAAATTTATGAGACAAGGATGAAAAGCTTTCATAGATCATGTTGTGGATACCAAGGTAAGAGGTCCTAGTATCCAGGAGGTACTAGTGGTATGGGAGTATGAAGATGTTTTTCCTGATGAGTTTCCCCGAGTTCCCCCTCCTTGAGAGATTGACTTTGGGATCAATCTTACTCCTGGAACACAACCCATAGAACAATCACCCTATAGAATGGCACCAACAGAGATGCAGGAGTTAAAGAAGAACTTGCAGGAGCTATTAGAGAAGGGTTTTATTAGGACAAGCACTTCCCCTTGGGGTTCTCCCGTGTTTTTTGTCAAAAAGAAGGATAATTCAATGAGGTTATGTATAGATTATAGATAGTTAAACAAGGTGACAATAAAGAATAAGATTCTTTGCCAAGGATTGATGACCTTTTTGAATAGTTGAGAGGTTCCACTATGTTTTCAAATATAGATCTAAGATCAAGATATCATAATTTGAGGATTAAGGCAGATGACATACCCAATTCGGCTTTCAGGCTTAGGTATGGCCATTATGAGTTTGTGGTTATATCGTTTGGGCTAACCAATGCACCTGCAACCTTTATGGATATGATGAATACACTGTTTAGACCTTATCTTGATTAGTGTGTGATTATGCTCATAGATGACATCCTGATATATTTTAAGGATAGTCAGCAACATGAGAAAAACCTTCGCCAGATGTTGACCCTGTTGAGGCAACACATGTTATATGATAAGTTTAGCAAGTGTGAGTTCTGATTGTCAGAAGTGTCTTTTCTGGGACATATTATATCATCTAAAGGAATTTGTGTGGACTCTAAGAAGGTTGAATCTATATTAGAATGGGAAAAACCCAAGAAACGAACATACATCCATAGTTTCCTAGGTTTGGCAAGCTACTATAGGAGTTTCATCAAGGACTTCAGTTAGATAGAATAACCCCTAACCAGGCTAACCAGGAAAGGTGTTCCTTTTGTGTGGAATGACAAGTGTAAACATTCTTTCCATATATTGAAAGAAAAGTTGACTAGTGCACCGGTGTTAGTGCTGCTAGAGCAAGGGAAATGCGATATTATCTTTTGTGATGCTTCAAAGAATGGGTTGGGATGCGTGTTGATGGAGGATAAAATGTGATTTCTTTTGCTTTGTGGCAGCTCAAGAAACACAAAGAGAACTACCTAACACATGATCTGGAGCTTGCAATGGTGGTGTGACAAAGTGGATTTTAGCATAAGAATAAAGTAGTTACTTTTTTGACCTCATTATACTCACTCATGGTATCAAATCATTTTTCTTGGCTTCATAATCACTATTGATACTCAAATTTGAAATATGATGACCAATGTGTGCTTTATACACTTTATGACACCACATGTTGGATTAATTTATCACTTTGTACAAATAATTGCAATTGTCCATGAAACTTCATCTTCTAGTCCTCAAACTTTTTTAAAAGGTTTTCCACTTTTTTGTGAAGTTGTGATCCAAATTTAAGAACAATTGGACATTTCTACGCTTTTCTATGAATTATTGAAGTTAATGTGTCGAAAACCATTATTGTTGTCTTTTAATTGACCTTTTTTCATGTCAGCGATCCAAGGCAAGGATACGAGGGTGATCCCAACCCCTGGATCACCTATCATGGATCCAGGCCAGATCTAGCAGCCACATACTTGTCTTCTACCTCCCATAATTAGCAGGGAGGAGTAAATGAGGACCAAAGAGATCGATCTCCCACTCTTGGCCACATTTTGGAAAACTAGGCGAGCCAAAATGCTCCTGTGGCAAATTTGAAATTGAAAACCCCTAGTTTGACCAACATTCATGCACCTTTACACTGCCAAAACAACCCTCTCACTTTCTCATCCCATTTCGGTGGCCATGGCTGGGAGCAAGAACCAATCTAATCCTAACCCTAGCCCACCACTATAAAAGGACCCCCTTCAGGTCCATAACAACCGCACCTTTCTCTCAGACTCACCAATGCTCCCCCTCTTAGCCTTGAGTGCATAAATTTCTTCCCTGTCCTTCTCCTTCTAGTGTGGCACCACTACATAAGTTATTTTGGGTGTTTTGCCCTCACCTCGTCAGTCCACCAATCAAGGCAACCATCCAACTCGCGAGGGCATGACAAGTTTGGACAACATCTTTGCTACCTCCATCTTCCCCTCCTGCCCCTGAACCACCTTTTCCAGTGAGCCCCTCTTTGTCACACTTCCTGGCTCTCGTAGGGGCCCATGTGTGAGAGAAAGAGGGCTCAAACCGGTTAGCCCAGGGAGAATACCACTAGTTCAACAGAACCAATGAAATAGTGTTTGAAGAAATCAATTAAGAAGCGAACCGACCAAACCAAAATTGAACCGGATATCCAGGATAGCAAGCCACATCACCTACATGGCATGATCCTAGCTATCCAAATGTGCAATCAGACAGTCATATTTTTCCATATTTAAGGTATGTCTTCTCCTCTCTACTCAAAAATCAAATAAATGGAAGAATCTTGAAAAAATCATATAAAATTTATCCTAGCTCCAAATAATTCAAGTAAATAGTCAATCTTGATCAGAAAAACCCAATGAACGCATTAAAAATACTTTCATAATATAATTTCTTATTAATCTCATTGGTATCCATAGTTTTGATCTCTTTTTCATAATGTTTTAGTTAATGACTCTAATTTGAGTTTGACCTTTGGGAAACCCTTATTCTTAATTCTAATGATCATATTGAGACACTAAATTGAACTTGACAAAATAAGAGTTAGATCTAATCTTTTAAACTCATTACCCTAGAATATGAATCATGCACATTGAAATAAGGATTACTCTTGATATTATGTTGATTAATCTTAATCTTGCAAACCCCTTAATCATATTCCTGACCCATGACTCTACCTGATCTAATTTTGAGTCCAATGATACTATTTCATATTGAAAAGGATCTAGAGATTTGATGGTAACTTTAATAATGATGATAATATTTAGGGTTGACACGTGTTCCTAAAAATACCTAGGTAGGTGATTCATTCTTGAAAATACTTGACACTTGAAATAATGTTGAACATATTGAAATATTAGTTGATTATAAGTGAATGTCACAACCCTAAGGTTGACATAGGGAAAAGTGTAACCCTAATCTCAAATATTGAAACATGATATCGAAATATCATGATCTTGACCCTCTTGATACAATATTGCGATTTAGGATCTGACTCGAAGGGTTGACGTATTACTTGATTGATTTGTACTCTAAGTCTTCAGTGAAAGGTATACTATTATACATCCTCTTTGGTTGTATTGAAGATACTTTTTATGTATCTCTGGATTGTATACTTAGCTATATACTTGTTTGAGCTACTGTTCCCTATTGATTAGGATTCTAAATTTTCTTATATTATATTTTGAGACAAATTGGAAAACATAAATGATAATGCCCATTATGACTGCCCATATACTGATGATGATGATGATGATTTTGATAATGTGGATAATGTTGATATTGAGTGCAAGCAATCCCCTCATTCGAACATGGAACTTGTACATTGGCTTCCTAACTCATATGGAGAGGAGGTTGGTGACCTCCCCCATCGCGTTGGCATGATAGAGTCACACCAAAATATAAGCATGCTTCTCGATTACAACATAATGGGAGCTCGTAATAAAAATTGAATTGTTTGAAATGAAAATCTTGTTCAATAAATGATGGATTTAGAAAATCACTTGCTATACTTCTCTTGAATATAAGTCCTGCCAAGTATACTCTTTTGTTATAAACCGTTCTTACTTGATTTTGATTGCGTACCATGCAATTGCATGATTGTGTCTTGATTTTCTTGATTTTAGGCAAAACAAATGGAACACTACTAAGATTGCTTCCACACTCATATACTCTGATGATAAAGATTGATCTGCAATATCTCCTATATTGGGTTAGTTTGTTCTATAAATTTCCTATTTTTGAGTTATTATTTCTTATTGTATATTCAATGTGTTAGATCCTATTGGGCCACTCAGGGATTGGTGCTTCAATCCTTTTACCACTATCTAGGTAGTGGGATTGGGATTGGGGTAAGGATGGTTCCATGACAGTTGGTATCAGAGCTTACACACTCCCATACACTTTGAGTAAATATATTCTCAAGTCTTCTACACCCAAGCATAGTTTAGAAAAGCGGTATTCGGTGTACAGGCAGACATGGTACCACATAGAGTATATGTGGTATGCTGGAGTATATATGGGAGTATATGCAGATTTTGGAATTATTTAATAAAATAATTATTTACAGTCATTGATGATATAATAAATTATATAAATTCATATATTACACACTCATATATATATACATATAAACATATTAATATGTTTGTATGTTATGTTTATACATGCATATATGTCTATATATGGAATGTGTTTGTGATATATGCACAAATATTAAAATATATGCATACAAATGTACTAATATGTGTAATACAAGTGTAAACATGAATAAATCAAAATGTATACATATATAGTAAAAATAAATGTTTGTATATGTAGTTATAATATATGCATGTATACATATGTATATGTTAAAAGGCATTCATATAAATGTATAAATGTGTTTAAATGGTTATATATATTGCAATGTATACATATATATTATTGGCTATATATATAAGTTTTAATATAACTATGTGTGCATATGTGTGCATATATATATGTAATGGATGGACTTTAGCTGTGAGCTTTTCAAAAAGCGGAGTTTAATCAGCCTCTTATTCGACCAAGCGGGAGTATATGCAGACCATGACCTCTTAGTGGATTAATTAGCAATATTCGGTGCGGTAGGGTGACAGAATAGGCATAAGCAGGAATATACGCGGTTGTGTAGACCGATTTCCCAAACAATGAACCCAAGAAACCCTAAAGTCCATAATGGTGAAAATTGAGGTGTCTAGGCTCAGAGTCCTGGCATAATTTCTCCTATCCGTCTTCACCGTGGCTGAGATCCCCCGCTCTACCTGGCCTTAGTTGATCCAGAACTGGACCTAAAGGTTCTCTTGTAAAACCCCTAGAGTGTCTTCTAGCATCTCATCTCTTCTTTAAGGACTATCCTAAGCCACCCATGTAGATGAAGATTAGGTAGTCTTCTCATCTCCTCATGTGGTCCTTCTCTGGTGACCTTTTACCACATGATGTCTTGATTATGGGTAGCTTATGCATGGGAAAAATGAATATCAATAGAAAATCTTAAAAGTTGATACCATTATCTAACCTTATTTTGAACACTTGATTTTGAAAAATGAATCTTGAAACAAAATACTCATTTATGACCCCTAATATCATGCAGACTCAATTTAGCCAAAACTTGACTACATGTTTGAGGTAAATATTAATGATTTTGTTTTGCTAAAATAAGAAAGATTTATGCCTTATTGTTGATAAGGTCTCTATTTGATTTATATCCATGTATATTGTTGATTAAACCTCAAACATAGTTAAGTAAACTTTTTCCCTATTTGATGCACATCATGACTATGCCATCAAGTGATTAAGTCTGTGACTCCCCAAATAAGGATGTAAGACTATGATACAAAAGGTAGTTTCCCTATTGACTATTGATGCCTCTTGCAATCTCGACTTTGATATGATGAGCATGGACCTGAATCATGCACCGATTTCCAAATTATATCACTACCTTGATCATGAAAGGAAAGGAATGCAAATCTTGACATTATTGCCTTATTATTGTGAATTTTGATCTTATGACCTTGATATATACGATTGGATCATTTATATTTTCCCTATTTGAATAAACTCAGTGGATAATGACTAATGTAGGTAATGTGCTAGATTAGGGGGTAGTTGACTCTTGACTCCCCTAACCTATGTCACATCCCTATTATGACTACCTATAAGTTTTCATTTAGTTTATTATTCAGAGTTTGGAAAGGTCTCTCCTTTCACCTGATTTGGATTGGTTGACCTAAGCGTAATAGGTTAAACCCACAATTGATAGTCAATCTTAAATCTTGACTTAATGACAATCTTGAAATATGATAATGCTGACAATAGCTTGTGGTTGACTTCCTGGATAGACCTAGGTCTAGATCATTCATCAACCTTGGATACCATGATAATGAAATCTTGACATGTTGCTTGAATACTGCTTCAATATTGTTGCTCAAAATTGAATATAGATGACTGATCTCCCCTAAGGTCTAAATAGGAATATAAACCCTAGCTTTAGAATATTTATACATATAATCTTGATGTCTAAACTTCAAATCTTGATATTGATGTACAAAATCTTGAAATGAGATATGGATCTCGCGACCCCTCTTGATAGTGACTTTCATAATCCCAAATTTTGAAATTTTGAAATGATAACTATTTTGACCCTCTTGATTTATGACTTAGGGTTTAACTCTCATTAGGACAAGGGTGGGACCTCCCATTGACTTTGAGCTTGAAATCATGATATTGAAAGTATGATGTTGTCTCAAAACGTTGAAATGTAAAATCTCAAATCATGGATGTATAACCCTACCTAGGCCAATGTAGAAGCTAGGACCCTGAGATATTGGGATTGAAAGCCACCTTGTACATTTGATTCTAGAACTCTATTTGTTTGATCCCTCCAAATTTGTGACCAATAGGATGCTTTCCATATTTGTGGCTCATATGATGACTTTGAACAATATATTCATTTCCCTTGATACTCAATTGCTCGATGATGAAATGATATTGGTACCAAGTTGGTTATGATATGGGAATGGAATCCCAATTATGATTATTGGACTATTTGAACTTTTTTGACATAATTGTGATTAAATAGTTGAGGATAATTCATTACTTGAGGATATGATCTGGATTTTGATAATACCAATTTTGAGGATGTTTTTGAATTTGGGGACAAAATTCCTTTTTAAGGAGGGAAGGATGTGACAAAGTGGATTTTAGCATAAGAATAAAGTAATTACTCTTTTGACCTATTATACTCACTCATGTTATAAATTCATTTTTCTTGGATTCATAATCACTATTGATAATCAAATTTGAAATATGATTACCAATGTGTGCTTTATACACTTTATGACACCACATATTGGATTAATTTATCACTTTGTCCAAAGAAGTGCAATTGTACATGAAACTTCATCTTCTGGTCCTCAAACTTTTTCTAAATGTTCCCCACTTTTTTTTGAAGCAATGATCCAAATTTCAAAACAATTGGACTTTCCTACGATTTTCTATGAATTATTGAAGTTAATGCATTGAAAACCATTTTTTGTCTTTTAATTGACCTTTTCCCATATCAGTGATCAAAGGAAAGGATCCGGGGGTGATCCCAACCCTTAGATCTACCTCTCTTGGATCTAGGCCCGATCCAGCGACCATAGACTTGTCTTCTACCTCATGTAATCAACATGGAGGAGTAAATGAGGACCAAAGAGATTGATCTCCCGCTCTTGACCACTTTTTAGAAAACTAAGTCAGATAAAATGCTCCTCTCACAAATTTCAACTTGACAAGCCCTAGTTAGACCAAAATTTGTGCACCTTTGTGCCACCAAAAAAACACTCTCACTTTCTCATCCCATTCTGACGACCATGGCTGGGAGCAAGAACCAATCTAATCCTAACCCTAGCCCAGCACTATAGAAGCCCCCCCCCCCCCCCCCCCCCCGAGGTCCGCAACAACCACACCTTTATCTCAAACTCACCAATGCTCCCCCTCTTGGCCTTGAGAACCTAAATTTCCTCCTCGTCCTTCTCCTTCCAGTGTGGCACTTCCACATAAGTTATTTTGGGTGTTTTGCCCTCGCCTCGTCAGGCCACCGATCAAGGCAGCCATCCAACTAGCGAGGGCATGACAAACGTGAACGCCATCTTTGCTACCTCCATCTTCCCCTCCTACCCCGAACCATTTTTTCCAGTGAGTCCCTCTCTGCCACACTTCCTAGCTCTCCCAGGTGCCCATACGAGAGAGAAAGAGGGCTCAAACTGGTCGGCCCATGGAGAAAACCACCAGTTCAATGGAACCAATGAAACATCATATGAACCAATCAAATAAGAAGCGAACCGGCCAAACCAACATTGAACAACATCTCTGGGATAGCAAGATACATGGCCTATGTGGCATAATCCTAGCTATCCAAATGTGCAATCAGACAATCATCTTTTTTCCATATTTAAGATATTTCTGCTCCTCTCTGCTCAAAAATCAAATAAATGAAAGAATCTTGCAAATCCTAGCTCCAAATAATTCGAGTAAATAGTCAATCTTGATCAGAAAAACCCATGGAACACATTAAAAATACTTGCATAGTCTAATTTATTTTGAATCTCATGCGTATACCTAGTTTTGATCTCTTTCTCATAATGTTTTAGTTAATGTCTCTAATTTGAGTTTAATCTTTGGGAAACCCTAATTCTTGATTCTAATGATCATATTGAGACACTAAATCAAACTTAACAAAATAAGAGTTAGATCTAATATTTTAAACTCATTACCCTAGAATATGAATCATGCACATTGAAATAAGGATTACTATTGAGATGATGTTGATTAATCTTAATCTTGCAAACCCCTTAATCATATGCCTGACCAATGACTCTACCTGATCTAATTTTGAGTCCGATGATACTATTTTATATTAAAAGGATCTAGAGATTTGATGGTTACTTGAATAATGATGATAATATTTAGGGCTAACATGTGTTCCTAAAAATACCTAGGTAGGTCATTCATTCTTGAAAATACTTGACACTTGAAATAATGTTGGACATATTGAAATATTGGTTGATTATAAGTGAATGACCCAACCCTAAGGTTGACATAGGAAAAGTGTAACCCTAATATCGAATATTGAAATATGATCTCCAAATATCATGATCTTGACCCTTGATCCAATATTGTGATTTAGGATCTGACTCGATGGGTTGGCCTATTACTTGATTGATTTGTACTCTAAGTCTTTGGTGAAAGGTACACTATTTTACCTCCTCTTTGGTTGTATTGAATATACTTTTTATGTATCTCTTGATTGTATACTTGGCTATATACTTGTTTGAGCTACTGTTCCCTATTGATTAGGATTTTGTATTTTCTTATATTATATTTTAAGAAAAACTGGAAAACATAAATAATAATGCCCATTATGACTGCCCATATACTGATGATGTTGATAATGTTGATATTGAGTGCAAGAAATCTCCTCATTCAAAGGTGGAACTTATACATTGGCCTCCTACCTCATATGGAGAGAATGAGCCTGGTGACCTCCCCCATTGCGTTAGGGCGATAAAGTCACACAAAAATATAAGCATGCTTCTCAATTACAACATAATGGGAACTCATAATAAAAATTGAATGGTTCAAAATGAAAATCTTTTTGAATAAATGTTGGATTTGGAAAATTTCTTGCTATACTTCTCTTGAATATAAGTCCTTCTAAGTATACTCTTTTGTTATAAATCGTTTTTACTTGATTTTGATAGTGTATCGTGCAATTGCATGATTGTGTCTCGATTTTCTTGATTTTAGGCAAAACAAATGTAACACTACCAAGATTGCTTCCACACTCATATACTTTGATGAAAAATATTGATCTGCAATATCTCCTATATTGGGTTAGTTTGTTCTTTAAATTTCCCATTTTTGAGTTATTATTTTTTATTGTATATGCCAGTGTGTTAGATCCTATTGGGCCACTCAGGGGTGGGCGCTTCAATCCTTTTACCACTTTCTAGGTAGCGGGATTGGGATTGGGGGTAAGAATGGTTCCGTGACAGGTGGTCCATGCTTTAAAGATCTGGAGACATTATCTTTATGGAAAGACGTGTCAGATCTTCACCACCACAAGAATCTGCAATATATCTTCTCGAAGTAGGAGCTGAATATGTGACAAAGGAGATGGGTGGCACTAATTTATGATTATGATTGCACAATAGAGTACCATCTTGGAAAGGCAAATGTGGTAGCTGATGCATTGAGTAGAAAGTCATCTTCACCATCATCTACAGACCATGCAAAGTTATGCTCCCTAGTGTGCCATAAATAGGATATGTTAGTGTCTCTTCATCAGATGAATGTACATCTAGAAGTTTCTTTGCTGGTAGGTCTGTTGGCATAATTACAAGTTAAACCTACTTTGAGATAGCAGATTCATGATGAACAATAGAATGATACTGTGATACGAAATATTCAATCAGAGTTAGGAAGCGAGAAGAATGATGGCTTCCATGAGGATGATGATGGTACATTTTGTTTCCATAATAGGACAATAGTTCCCAATGCTAATGGGTTGAGGAAGATGGTACTTGAGGAGACTCACTCTTCAATGTATGCAATACATCCTAAAAGTACCAAGATGTACCAGAACTTGAAGGAATTGTATTGGTATTTAGGTCTAAAGCATGATGTGGTAGATTTTGTTGCCATATGTCTAGTTTGTCAACAGATAAAGGCTAAGAACTAGAAGCCTACATGCACATTACAACCTTTACCAATACCACAGTAGAAATGGGATCATGTTACTATGGACTTTGTGGTTGGTTGATACACATTGTTTAACACACCAATTCACTAAGATTATTATCCTAGAGTTTAATCCTTTTTTTACTTTTCAGTTAAGGCTAGTATAGAAGGGTCGATCCCACATGACAACATTTTAAAAACTATATTCTATAAACCCAATTGATTTTTTAACTTTATTTTTTTGAATAGGTGAACCAGAAAGTAAAGATCCGTTTGCTGAATTTGTGATTTGATTACACTAATCGAAGAAATAAAAGTTGCAAAAAATTTAAAGTTACACTAAACAGAGTATGGAAATGTTATGCTAAGAACAAGGATACAAAATGAAGATTGTTAACACAATGAAATAAATTATTTAAGGACTGGTAAATTAAATTGCAAATAAAAGATTGAAAAGAGTAGTTTCAAAAGAAAGATTAATCAAGGAGGAAAGAATCGAGGTTATGAGTTTTACCACCATAGCCATGTGAATACAAGATCGAAGAATTTTTTAAAAATCAAGATAAAAGAAGGCATGTAAACCATTCATAAAATGAATCACAAAAGAAGGACTCACCATGAACCCATTGGTCCTGGCATTCACGATGTTAGTCCTATCATCCTTATAGGGACTTTTGCGAGGTCTCATCCAAATCCCTGTGTCTTTTGATTGGTCATTCTAAACTTTAGTTTCCACGATCACATCCTCAAAGTTAATATACAATAGAAATGAAAGATCACTTCACTTAAACCAGTAAGCTCTAACAAAAAAAACCATCTATCCAAGGAATCATATAAACTTTTGATATAGAAACACATGGCTAAGGGGCTACTCCCCTTATCCTCAATAATAAACTACTTATTCATGATTCTTGAATAAGGAGAGATGGAGGAATAAAGAATCTTAGCCATAGACTAGTCTTAGAAAGGAAACAAGTCCTTCTGCTAGCACAATTAAATGGTCGTATTTTTTATTCTTTGCTTCTAAGAATCCCAAGAAGGAGAAAGGAGAAGTCAGAATACTAGATCTAGCAAAGACACAACCAAAAAGAGTGGAAGAGATTACAACTTCAAGAACCAAAAACTTTTATTTCTAATCACTTGAGTACAATTGCAAATAAATAAGAGACAACTGTTCGATCAAAGATTTCTGTCTACAAAAAGTGACAATTCATACAAGTGGAGACCCCCTCTTTTTATATGAGAATGAGGGGGGTAGCAACCCTAGAAGGGAGTGAGGGGAAGGAAATGAATGATGGATGCTGCAAAATTTGGTCAAGCGAATAGTTGTTTTTTTTAATAGGCAATAAATTTTTTTATTAATTGCCTTCTTTTGACCATTTGAATTCAAACTCTCTTTGCTACAAATTCTAGTCACAGAAGTTTCGAGCAAATTTCCGCTGTGAAAAAGATTTGAAGCGTGCCCGGAAATATGATTTTCCTGTAGATAATTAAATTATCTTTCCATATCATGCCTTCACATTAAAGTCCGTCCTCGGAATGTGAGAGTTAGGCCCATTTTTATGCAGAGTATATACTTAAATCAGGCATTGTGAGAAAACAAACAAGTACTTTCATTAGTTAGTTGGATAGTCAAATGATTGCCAAGTCACCAGAAAATATGTTTTTCTTGTATCAATTGAAATTATCTTTTCAAAAAGTATCTAAACTCCAAAATTTGAATTTGTATGTGGGAGTTATGACTGTTTTGTTATGATGTATATCAAACTTTGCGGGGAATCTGAAAAGCCTCCTATCTTTTCTTAATTCCTGAAATTTGAAAGAAATTTTAAAATTCAGAAAAGGAACATCCAGAGGATGAAAGTGCAATTAATTTCCAAATTATACTAAAATTACAAAGAAAGTCTTAATTAATTATCCTAAATGATGCAAACAATAAATGATGAATATGTATTCATAAAATACGTCATACTTTAATCTTTGCTTATCCTCAAGCAAATTAAATTACAAATAAAGTTATTTGCAGAAGAACAGGAAGAAGGAGGGGGTGTGAATAAAGAAGGAAGTAATATTTTTTTTGATCCCTCCTCTATTCGACTCAGGATTTGGATTTTGTGGAGTTGTGGCTACATTGGCCACAATTCTTTTCTTGTGCACTTTTGCATCTTTTTGATGGTACACCGCTTTGTGGGGTATGGAGTTCATTTTAGGAAGCATGCCACCCCGGACTTGATTTTTGTCTGGTGGCGATTCTTTGCTTCTCCTTTTTAAAAGAAAAGTAGAGGGAAGAATAATATGCTCTCGTGCTTTCAAATTTTTTTTCTTTTTTCCAGAGAGTGTCATTGCTCTAGTTAGAATATTCCTATAATTCACATCATACAAGTTTTATAATAAGATAATCCATTTGTTTAAATATAGGGAAGAATCATGCTTGGTTCTGATCGATTCCATATGATTTTCCAACTATTCCAAGGAGTGATGTTATTAGGGGTCCAATGTGACAAAGTGGTTTCAGATATGGAAATTTATAAAATTGTTGCAAAGGATTTAATGATTTCAAATAGGTTGAAAATGATATATATATCTATTCAACTCAATTGACTAGACAATGGCCTTTTTGCACTAAGGTAAACTATAATAAAAGGGAAAAAAGTAATTAAAGAGGGGAAATGATAAGGGGGTGGAATAGAGACATACCACCCATCTCCACCCCAGACCTAAACTTTTACTCGGCCCAAGAAAAATCTAAATTGGAGATGGAGGGAAGAATGTCACCCGAAGACAATCACTCATCTAGATCAATGGAACAATGGTTTTCTCAAGCATAAGTGATTTTTGGGAGTGGGAAAGGGAAAGGAAAACAACTATAGATTAACAATTAAAAGAAAATTGAAGGAAAATTAAGCAAGGAAAAATGTTGGGTTGCCTCCCAACAACATCTGGTTTTATGTCGAAGGCCTGATTCAAGGGTATCATGGAGCCGGTTTGGGCTCAGGATTAGGAGGGGGCAAAAGGTCGTTCAAGTCTAGATCTTCTAGTAACGAGAGTTAATGTGCCCCAGAAGTCAAAAAATCTTCAACGATAATCTACCATTTTAACATATGCCCATTCTCTTTGAACTCTTCTAAAGCTTATCTCAAAGAAGAAAATGGCTATATGGATAGGCCTGTTTAACAAGGTAAGGTCCATACCATCTTGATTTGAGTTTCCCAGGAAAAAGCCTTAATCATGAATTGTAGACAATAACTTGGTCACCCTCGCGGATATCTTTTCTCCTAATATGACCATCATGCCATACTTTAGTTTTGTCTTTATATATTCTAGCATTCTCGTAGGCTGTCATCCTGAGCTCATCTAACTCTTGTATATGAAGAAAATGATTTGCCGTTGCTATTAGATAAGTCAAAATTAAGAGTTTTGATGGCCAAATTAGCCTTGTGTTCTAACTCTATAAGAAGATTGCAAGATTTTCCATAAATCAATTTGAAAGGGAGTGGTGCCTATAGGGGTTTTGTAGGTAGTCCTGTATGCCCACACGACCTCATTAAGTTTCAAAGCCCAATCTATCCTAGTGTGATTGACTGTTTTCTAGGACGGATCTGATTTTCCTATTTGAAACCTCAACCTACCCACTAATATGAGGGTGGTAGGGAGAGGCGAACTTGTGGTGGACCCCATAATGTATGAGAAAGGATTCAAAACATTTTTCTAAGAAGTGGGAACCTCCATCAGAAATGACAGTGTGAGGTACCCCGAACCTAGGAAAAATGATATCCTTGAAAAGTTTCTTTACCGATTTGGAGCCACATGATTTGGTGGGGATGGCCTCAACCCACTTGGAAACATAATCAATGACCACTAAAATGTATTTGTACCCACAAGAAGAAGGAAAGGGGCCCATATAATCTACCCCCCAAACATAAAAAATCTCAATTTCTTTCCTGGAGTCATGGGCATTTGGTCTTTCTTGGATATGTTACCGATTCTTTGGTATTTGTCACAAGTCAAAACAAACTCATAGGAGTCCTTGAATAAGGTGGGCCAAAAGAATCCAAACTACAACACCTTCCTAGTAGTCTTCTGAGAGCTCATGTGCCCTCCATAAGGGTCAGAGTGACATTGATTAAGAATGTCATGATCTTCACTCTCAATGACACACCTACAATAAAGCCCATCCAAACATAACTTAAAAAGATAAGGGTCATCTCAATAGATTTTTTTAACATCATGTAAAAATTTAGATTTAGAGTGTCCCTTATATTTAGGGTGTAATACACCTACAACTAAAAAATTGACATAATCGGCAAACTAAAAAAATTGGGAGTCAACTTTAAGCAATTGTTCATCAAGTAAGGAGTTGTTTATGGGTGTGTCGTCATCTTGAAGTAGGCTTAGTCGGATGATATGGTTTGCAACAAAATTTTCGGAGCCCTTTTTATCTAGGATCTCTAAGTCAAACACTTGTAAAAGGAGAATCCATCTAATGAGCCTAGGCTTAGCATCTTTCTTGGTCATGAGGTAGCATACAACTGCATGATCAGGTTAGATAATGACCTTGGATCCGACTAGACATGCGTGAAATTTTTTAAAAGCATAAACAATGGCTAACATTTCTTTTTCAGTGACAATGTAATTTTGATGGGTATCATCCAAAGTTTTGGATGCATAGTGAACCACATGGTGCTTGTCAACACGCTATCCAAGTATGGCCCTCACAACAAAATCACCAACATCACACATGACTTTGAAGGCTAAAGACTAGTCGGAGGCTTGGATGATGGGAGTGGAGGTGAGAGCATCTTTTAAGCATACAAAACTAGTCATACAATGTTTGTCAAACACAAAGGAAACCTCCTTTTGAAGGAGGTTGGTGAGGGGCTTGGTGATTTTTGAGAAATCATGAATGAATCACTGATAGAATCCATCACGTCCAAGGAAGGCATGTTTGTCTTTGATGGAAGTGGGAGGGGGAAGTTTGGTGATAACCTCAATCTTGGCTTTGTCTAGTTCAATACCATGATTATTTACATGATGGCATAAGACAACCCCTTCATTGACCATGAAGTGACACTTTTCCCCGTTAGGAACTAAGTGTGACTCCTCACATATTTTCAAGACAAGGTCTAGGTGTTTGAGGCATGAGTCAAAACTATCTCCATAAATGGAGAAGTCACCCATGAATATTTCCATAATAGTTTTAGTTAGCCTTGCTAATATAGCATACATGCACCACCGGAAAGTGGCTGGGGAATTACACATACCAAATGGCATCCTCCTGAAAGCATAGGTGCCAAAAGGGCAGACAAAGGTGGTTTTTTCTTGGTCTTCAGGGTGAATGGGTACATGATAGAAACCTGAATAGCCATCCAAATAATAGAAATATTGTCAATGAGCTAGGATTTCTAGTACTTGATCCAAAAAGGGAAGAGGGAAGTGATCTTTCCTTGTAGCCTTATTCAATTTTCTATAGTCAATGCACATCCTCCACTCTATGACAGTGCAGGTGGGGACGAGCTCATTTTTTCATTCTTGATAATAGTGGTTCCCCCTTTTTAGGGACCACCTGAATAAGACTGACCCATGGTGAGTCAGAGATAGGATAGTTGAATCTTGTTGTCAAATGCTTAATTACTTCTAATCATACAACTTCCTTCATATTGGGGTTAAGTTTTTGTTGGGGGTATCTATAAGGCTTGTACTCTTCTACCATGGGAATTTTATGGATGCAAATGGATTGGTCAATCCCTGTCAAATCGGCCATTTTGTAGCCGAGGGTAGTTTTTCTCTTCCTAAGTTCGGTTATGAGCTTGTCTTCCTATTCATGTGTAAGATCAGAGTTAATGATAACATGGGATAATTTATTCTCATCAATGAAAACATATTTTAGTCCCTCAAAAAGAGGTTTCATTTATGGAGCTTTATGAGGTTCAACTTTTCCTTCTAAGAGAGAGGCCATATTAAGGTCTTCGAATTGAACATCATGCACCTCTTCATAATTTTCAAGGCAAGCCCTATATTGATCTAATTGGTCATCTTCACGACTACATTTAGATGAAGCCATGATGGCCGTGTGTAAAGGGTCTTCAATTAATTCCCATTCTTGTCTCAATTGAGACAACTTGTCAACACAATCGAGGAGATAGACCTCTGCTTGAAAACTAGGACCCTTCATGCTCTCGAACACCCTAAACCCTAGGTTCTATTTTCCTAACCTCAGAAGGATGGTTCTGGCCTCAACATCAATTAAGCACATGCGATGGCTAGAAATGGGAGGCCAAAAATGAGTGGATATTGTAAGTCCTCTTTGATGTCCATGATCACAAAGTCACATGGAACATAAGCACCCTTCCCAACCTTAACAGGAAAATCTTTGATGATTCCCATAGGATTTGTCATGGATGAATCTACCAATTGGATGGTCATAGCCATAGGAAGCATATAACCAAACCCCAATCTTTTGCAGAGGCTATAGGGAATAATTGAAATGCTAGCTCCTAAGTTGTCTAAGCCTTTCCTGCATGCATTGTCACATAGATAGCACTCGATTCTAAAGGAACTAGGATCCTTTTGTTTCTTAGGCATTTTGTCTTGGATGATGTCAGAGGTGGTCTTAATCAATTTCACAGTTTCATACTCTTCAGTGGCATACTTCCCGGTCCTTAGAGTTTTCATGTATTTAGACCAGGTGGGCATGTCGGCAAGGGCATCTACGAAGGGAATGTATACATGCAATTTTTTCATAGCTTCCCTAAATTTCACAAACTGTGTGTCAAATCTAGTTTGTTTAAGGAAAGCTTGGTATGGTGGATGGGGTTTATAGATGGAAATTTCAGATTCATCAACTCTACAGGTGGGACCTTGGGGGTGGGGATAGTGGCTTTTGGTTGTGATGGGGTTTGAACGACCATAGTGTCATCATCCTTAAAGTCTAAGGGCACAACTGGAGGTTTCTATGGAGGAGGGGGAGTGGAATGTACCTTTCCAGAATGGGTAGAGATAACCTTAAGTTGTTCAGGGTGTTTTGGATTATTCTCAGGCTGCCCGGCAAAAGTGTCGGTAGGAGGCTTTTGTTGGGTGAAGAGGCAAGCTAACTGAGCACCATCTGCCTTCTGGTAAGCTTGTTGTGCAAGAATGATCTATTATAATGCCGTAACCCTATTGTTGGTTAAGGGAGGGGGAACATTCTATTGAGCTTGAGGAGGTGGTGGATTGAAGTTTTGATATTGTTTCCCTTTGCTCTAGAAATTACCCCTGTAATTTCCTTGGTTCCCAAAGTTCCTTTGATTTTTGGTATAGAAATCCTGGGGGTGGTCGGTAATTATTTTGAAGGAAAGATGGTCTTTGGGGAGGGGAGTTGAGAGGTGTTTTTGGCACCTGAAGAATTCTCATATTGAAATCCAAGATGGTTTCTAGCTTGGTTGGGATTGTAGTAAGCCTGACCTGGAATAGTATGGATTGAATTAAGATCTTCTACTTGTTGACTGACCTCTAGATGCATAGGAGTGTTATAGAGGTATACACATTGAAGGGTAGCATCATCATACCCTTGGCATATCCTGTAGAGGGATTCAACAGCTCGAACCTATTGAGGTTGTCCCTCATAAGCATTGAAACATGATTCAAGGCGGTCCCATTTCAAGGAGATTAGTTTAAGACTTTCGATAATAAGTTGGATATAAGGATTTACTTTAGCCTTAGATACCTTGAGAACCGCACTTGATCCTCCTATTTCTTGGGATTTAGATGCACATTTGAAGACTCCCCAATCACTTTCTAGAGTTTGGAACATAAAATTTCCTCCAGATGAGGAATCTAGAAATTTCTTAGTGTCAGCATCAACACCACAGTAGAAAATCTCAATGAGTTGAGATTGGGAGATGTTGTGGTGGGGAAAACATCGAAGGAGTTCCCTAAATCTTTCCCAGGCTTCTCCTAGAGTTTCTCCTGGGACCATTGAAAAAAGAATGATTTGTCCCCTAATTTTGTAGGTGAGGGAAGGGAATTTTTTTTTGTCTTAGAACTAGGATTGCAGGGCCTCCTAGGTGGTGACCCATTCTTCACCCTCAATTGCATTATGCAAACTACTGGCTTACCATGAGAGAGAATATTTGAATAATTTGAGTCTAATGACATCTTAAAAATGCTTGAGATTTTGTGTATGGAACAAAGGTTGGTAAAATGCTGGAGATGATCTTGGCCACTCTCACCTTTGTTACCAGAGAAAGGGTTGGCTTGGAGCATTTTGATCCATTGGGTGCATATGTCGAATTAAGGGGCTGTGATTACGGGTGGCACAATAGGGTGTTGTGGATATCATGTTTTAGGAATTGAAATATCTTTTATTTGTTTTTGTCATTCGGCTTCCCTCTGAATGATTTCTAA
This sequence comes from Alisma plantago-aquatica, assembly GCA_963693085.1. Classification (NCBI taxonomy): domain Eukaryota; kingdom Viridiplantae; phylum Streptophyta; class Magnoliopsida; order Alismatales; family Alismataceae; genus Alisma; species Alisma plantago-aquatica. The sequence goes on along the minus strand of OY856413.1, from coordinate 318,255,584 downwards.
AGCCGCTTGTTTGACTATGTAAGTTGCATGTATAGCGGCTTCTTGATCCACTTGTTCAGCCACCATGGCCTCTCGTTGAGCAACGAGTGTCTGCTCAATCCTACCCGCTACCTCTTCCTCACTCATCATTTTATGATGATTTTATTGATTGAGACGATGAAACACCCTTTCAGGTTCTGGATAAAAAATTGGTGACGCAGAACCAACATTTTGCAGGCGTCACATGCAAAATTATAATTGAACAATAATAATTGAGTGCAAAAAAAATGTACTGTTGGAATAAAAACTCAGTAGAAAGAGGAATACACTTCCGAAATGGGACTTGGAAGGTAGAGAAAAAATTGAAACAAAGTTTTTGTTCAAAAGTTTTTGGGGGTACAAAGAAAGAATTCGTTGTCCCCTACAATAGTGCCAAAATTGATACACGTCATTTAGCACACCAATTCACTAAGATTATTATCCTAGACTTTAATCTTTATTTTTTACTTTCTAGTTAAGGCTAGTATAGAAGGATCGATCCCACATGACAAAATTTTAAATATTGTATTCTGTAAACCCAATTGATTTTTGAATTTTTTTTTGAATAGGTGAATAAAAAAGTAAAGATCCATTTCCTAAATTTATGATTTGATTACACTAATCCAAGAAATAAAAGTTGCAAAAAATTAAAAGTTACACTAAGAAGAGTATGGAAATATTATGCTAAGAACCATGATACAAAATGAAGATTGTAAATTAAATTGCAAACAAGAGAAATCCGATTGAAAAGAGCAATTTCAAAAGAAAGACTAATCAAGGGGGAAAGAATCGAGGCTAAAAGTTTTACCACCATAGCCATGTGAAAACAAGATTGAAGAATCATTTGAAAAGCAAGATAAAATAAGATATATAAAACATTCATAAATGAAACACAAAAGAAGGACTCACTGTGAACCCATTAGTCCTGGCGTTCACATATCTTAGTCCTATCATCCTTACATGGACTTTTATAAGGTCTCATACAAATGCTCATGTCATTTGATTGGTCATTCTAAACTCTAGTTTCCACGGTCACATCCTCCAAAGTTAACATACAATAAAAGCGAAAGACCACTTCGCTTAAACCAACGAGTTCTAACAAAAAAAAACCATCTATCCAAGGAATCGTATAAACTTTTAATCTAGAAACACATGGCTAAGGGGTTACTCCCCTTTTACTTGATAATAAACTACTCACTCATGATTCTTGAACAAGGAGAGATGGAGGAAGAAATAATCTTAGCCATAGACTAGTGTTAGAAAGGAAACAAGTCCTTCTGCTAGCACAATTAAATGACCGTATTCTTTGTTCCTTACTCCCAAGAATCCCAAGAAGGAGAAAGGAGAAGTCAGAATCCTACATCTAGCAAAGAAACAAACAAAAAGAGAAGAAGAGGTTACAACTTCAAAAACCAAATACTTTTATTGAGAATCACTTGAGTACAATTGCAAATAAATAAGAGACAACTATTTGATCAAAGCTTTCTCTCTACAAAAAATGACGATTCATATAAGTGGAGACCCCCTCCTTTTATAGGAGAATGAGGAGGGTAGTAACCCTAGAAAGGAGTGAGGGGAAGAAAATGAATGATGACTGCTACAAGACTTGGTCAAGAGAATAGTCGCTTTTTCCATAGGCAATAAAGAAAATTATTAATTGCCTTCTTTTAACCGTTTGGATACAAACTCTCTTTGCTGAAAATTCTCATCACAGAAGTTTCGAGCAAATTTCCACTGTCAAAAAGATTTGAAGTGCACCCAAAAATATGATTTTCCTATAGATAATTAAATTCTCTTTCCATCTCATACTTGCATATTAAATTCCGCCTTGGTATGTGAGAGTTATGTCTATTTTGGTGTAGTATATACTTAAATCAGACATTGTCGGAAAATGAATAAGTACTTTCATCAGTTGGGTGGATAATCAAATGACCGCCAAAGTCACCGGAAATATATTTTTCCTGTATCAATTAAAATCACCTTTTCAAAACATATCTAAACTCCAAATTTTGTATTTTATGTAAGAGTTATGACTGTTTTGGTATGAGATATATCAAACTCTATGGAAAATCTGAAAAACATCCCATCTTTTCTTATCTTTAGTTAAATGCTTCAATAATTCCTAAAAATTGAAAGAAATTTCATAAGAATTCATAAAAAGAATATCCAAAGGATGAAAGCACAATTAATTTTTGAATTAAACTAAAATTACCAAGAAATTCTTAATTAATTATCCTAAATGATGAATATGCATTCATCATTGGTCTTCCTAGAACAGCCAAGGGTCATGATTCCATATGGGTGATAGTTGAAAGATTGACTAAGTCAGTCCACTTCTTACCAATCGAGACGATGCTTACAACAGAGAAGTTGGCACAAGTATATGTTGATGAGCTAGTCCGTCTACATGGCATTCCCATGAAAATAGCTTTTGATAGAGATCCATAGTTCACATGTCATTTTTGGGAACATCTACATTCGATAATGGGAACACAGTCGAGGTTTAGTACAACTTTCCATCCACAGACAGATGGCTAGTATGAAAGGAGTATTCAGACCTTGGAGGATCTTTTGAGAGCATGTGTCTTACAGTTTCTAGATAAGAGAGTGAAGAAGCTGAAGAAGAAAGAGATAGTGTTAGTAAAGATTTTGTGTCATCATTGTGGTGTAGAGGAATCCATGTGGAGCTATAGGATGAGATGCATAGGAAGTACCCATCTCTCTTTATGTAAGATCTCAGGGCAAAATCCTTGTTAGGGGTTTATAACTGTAAGGCCCCTGAACTTACTTAAAATGTTGAATAAGATTAATTACATAATTTAATTCTTATAACCTTAATATAACCTTGTGATATTCTTTGGAATCATAATACAAGCTTAAGTTTCAAATTTTATCCAATTTGGACACTTTTTGAGCAAGTTATGCAATTTTATGTACATTTTGAACTTTTCTAAAATTTCCCCATTTGAGGAGTTTTCTTTGCAAATTGTTCCATCAATTATGTTACGTGATAATGTGAGTTTTTCCTCTTTTCTATTATTTTATTTATTTATTTTCTTTTACCTCTATGATGGACATTCATGATCTCAGTTGACTCTTTGATCAATATAAATACCCAAATCAAATTCTATTGTTTTCTATACTCTTGGGCACATCAATTAGCTTAATACACCTCTTTGTTCAAATACTTGAGTTTGACTAATTAACTTTATCTTTTGATCTCCAAACTTTTACACATTATTCTACACTTCATGTTGAAGATATGGTCCAAATTTGAGATCATTTGGACCTTCCCATGATTTTATATGATTTTTCATAAGATCTAGCCCTTTCCTAGCTCTTTTAGCCTTTTTATTCCTTTTTTCTCCTTTTCCCTTGCTGGGCTCAGCCCATCTGGTGCTTTGGGTGCCGCTGGGCAAGTCTGCCTCACAGATTAACCCAGAAGCCTTGGATCTCAATCCAACGACACTGGGGTCATCCCCTACCTTGCGCCTGGAATGGCAAGTCCACGGTGGACCAACCACCCTGGCTCCCAACCCAACCAGCAAACCCAACCAGTTGCACCCCGATGACATGACCAATGGTTCTCTCTCTCTCTTGAAGCTTCCGCATGCTTCAATAGTGTGAAATCACTGCTTGGAGGCTAAGGAATCCAACTGACTCCATAGGGTACGCCGCCCCCACCTTAACCCTAACCCTAGCCCCCAAACAACTATATAAGACCCCCTTTGCCTTCGGCCCGCCCCCATGAACACGAGTGACATCTCCTCTCCCCACACCATGCCCTCCCTCTCTCGCCCCCTTTTTCTCCAGCCACCGCACCACCACGGAGCAACCCTGCTCACGGGTGGGTTCTGCTGCTTGGGACGACCAACAGCGACCCTCGGATCGGATCCCACACTGGTCTAAGGCGAGATCGACGGTCATGCATCCCTGCGCGAGTCCTTCCTCTGATCTTCTCTGCGAGCACATGTCTAGGAACATGACTTATCCCCACTGCTGATCTACCTCGCGAGTCCACGGTTGACCAAAGATCGACGACCCTCATTTTCTGGTATTTTTTCCTCTCTGCCCAAAATTCTAGAAAATGGCTCAAACTTGCAAAAATGGTATCTTGAGATTCCTAGCTCCAAACATATCGAAATTATAGTCCATTTTCATCAGAAAAATTATCCCGATTTAATAAAAATGGTTTTAGAACATGTTTCATATCTATATTCTCTATTTTGATGCAAGTACCTTTGAATAACCTTCTTGAGTATAAAATGGATAATTTTCTTAAGTTCATGATCCTAACCTAGTTCCTGATCTATCATGCAATCATACTCTAATGTTTAAGCACAAACCTATCATTGTGATCTTGAAACTTGAATAATGACTCAATCATTGATGATATAATCAGGGTTATCAATTATGATTCCTAAAAACACCAAAGTAGATCATTCATTTTCAATATATGCTTGATACTTGACTAACTGTCAAAATATTGATATGATGTTGATTATAAATGGATGATTTACCCTAGGGTTGTATAAGAATGCAAAACCCTAATCTTGCATACTCAATACATGGTTCTTGCATAATATGATCTTGACCCTCAAATCTATATCTTGTTTGATCTAGGATCTACTTGAGACCTTGACCTTTCACTCTTGAACCTTTACTCGGTTAGCATCCAAAAAGGTACACTATTATACAACTCCTCCTTGATTGTAATGATAATACTTTTAGGTATCTCTTGATTTATGCTTGGCTATTTATTTGGATAAACTATTGTTGCCTATGAGTAGTCTTCCATTTTTCTTCTATACTATATTTTGAGAAACATGAAACCCTAAAATTACAATACCCATTATGACTGCCCGTATATGGATGTTGATAATGATGTTGGAAAAGTTGATGATGTTGATATTGAATGTAAGCAAAACCCCCCTTGATTGAAGGGTGGGATTTTGCACTTTGATCTCCTAACTCCTATGATGAGAAGGATCTGGGTGACCTCCTCATCGCGTTGGGGTAGTAGAGTCACATAAACTAATATAAGCATGCTTCTTGAATTACAACATAATGGGAAATTCGTAATAAAATTTGTCTTGAATAACATTTTGGTTTTTGGGAAGATCGTTCAATAATGTTTTGAAACCTAAGTCCTGCCAAGCATACTAGTTTTCTTATAAATTGCTTTACTTGTTTTTATATAGTGTATCGTGAAATTGCATTGACATTGTGTCTTGATTTTCTCAATTTTAGGTAATGCAATAAACTAGATTCATCTACTCATTTATGCACTGCAATAGAGACTGCTACATCAATTATGGACTCTACATGGGAGCTAATTGTAAAAGGGATGTAGTTGTTGGCTAGTTTCTTATCTTTTTCTCTTTCCATGTTTCCTACGGGCCTTATGTACTAAACCTTTTGGTTCATTTTAATAAAGAAGAATGTTATTTCATTTTTGCATATTATCTGTGTGTGATTTTTGGGCCACTCAGGGACGGGCACTCTAATCCCTTTAACACTGCCATTTTGGACAGTGGGATTGGGATTAGGGTAAGAATGGATCCGTGATAGTTGGTATAAGAGACATAACACACTTCATATGCATTAGTGAAATGATGTTCTTAATCACTGAACCAAGGAAGCCCTAAAATTCACTATGGTGAAAACTGAGGTGTCTAGAAAGAGCACAGAGGGGGTTCTGGCATAATTCCTCATATTCGTCTTCACAGTGGTTGATGTTCCTCCTGCTCCACCTGGCCTTAGTTGATCCAGAAATGGATGGAAGGACTTCCTATAACCCTAGAGAGTCTTCTAGCATCTTATCTCTTCTTTAAGGATTTCCCAAGCCACCTATTAGAAGGAAGTAGGATGACTCTTCATCTTCTCATTCTCTTTAAGGTGTCATGACTTGATCTATGTACTCTCTCTATTTTGGGTAATTTAAGGACAGGAACAACTAAAATCCAAAAATAAATTGAGAAAACTTGTTACAATATTTCCATGATCTATCATATTTGTGCTTTGAAAGTTATAAATAAGAAAACTTATATCAGTTGAACTCTTACAGATGGCCCCAAAAACTAGGAACAATAGGGATGGTGAAGGGACCTCTCGTACTAAAGACAAGGGGAAGAAGCCCCATATTAATGATGATGAAGATGTCGGTTCTGAAAATAATACCACTGATATGGGGGTGTGGGAGTTGAAACAGAAGGCCATCATGGATGCCCTCCATGACCTAGCCATCCGTACAACATCCCTTGTGTAAACCCATAACCCAAAACCCATCACTATCCAGGATTTTCTGAAACTTAGCCTAGAAGCCTTCTATGGGGAAGACAAGGATGCTATCCTAGACAAGGCTGATGCCTAGTTAGTGTCCATGGAAAACACCTTTAGGGTTTTGAGGTGTCTTGAAAAAGACAAGGTTGGTTTCACTACCTACCAATTGAAGGGGGTGGCCAAGTTGTGGTGGGATAATTATATCCGGTCACAACAGGTCATCCCTGTCAATTGGGAAGCCTTCAAACCCATTTTCACCAATCATTTCCAACCCACATCTGAGAGAAAGGAGAAACAAAACAATTCCTCACCCTTACCCAAGGAACTAACACAGTGGCTGAATATAGTCGATAGTTCCGCCTTCTGGAGAGGCATGTCACCAACCTCACTGAAGAACAAAAATTGGACCGTTACATTGATGGGCTCTTCCTTACCCTAAAAGCTTTTGTATCCTCATCCAAACCCACCAATTTTGAAGATGCCTATGACCATGCCTTGTCCATGGAGAGAACCCTAGGAATGGGACATGGGAAACCATCACCTACCCTTGCCTACTTGGGCCTAACTGAAGTTGTACCTGCAAAACCTGAACAGAAGGGAAAAACCCATATTGGTGGCAATAAGAACAAGAACCGATAGAAGAACTAGAGAAATCCCCCTGCCCAGAACTACAATCAAGGCTAGAACCAGAATTACAACCGTGGTCCTGCACAAAACCAGAATCATGGACAAAACAGGGGTCAAGGCCAGAACGCTAATATTCCTTGTTGCCACAACTGTGGTAACTTCCACACTGGACAGTGCAAGTATCCATCCCTGGTCTTCCATTACTGCAAACTGGAGGGTCACTTCAGAGACAGCTGCCCCCACCCTCCTCCAGCATGGGCTAGGCAAGGTGAACATCGACAGGCCCGTATCTTTGCTGTGAATGCAGATGAGGCGAAGGCCAATGAAAACAAATTCATGGAAGGTACCTTTTAAATTCAAAATTATTTTCAGAACATTATATCATGATTATCTTGTACAAAATCCTTACGCAAAATATATGTATACGTAGGTATAATGCAAATCTCTGACCATTTTGTTGTTACTCTTTTTGACTCCAGGTCAACAAACACCTTCATGTCTAAGAATCTTGCCTTTATGTTGAATCTTGAAACAAGGGATTTAGGGTACATACTTGATGTAACTACCCCAAATGGGAAGATGAAAGTCTCCTACTATATTGTCGAAAAAGTCCCTCTATCTTATGCTGGACGTAGTTTTAAGTCAGATTTCATAATCTTAGACATGGAAGACTTTGACCTTATTTTAGGGATGGATTGGCTCCATAAAAATCATGCTCTAATCGATTGTCGTGCCAAGAAAGTCATTATTTCCAAACCCAACCTCCCTATTCTTGTAATTCTTGGAAGGAAAGATCGAAATCAAAATGTTGTTATTTCTCTGATTAAAGCCCCAAACTTGATAGCTAAAGGGTGCAAAGCATACCTAGCAACTGAAGCCATAGTCAATCCTGATACGAGTGCCCTAGAAAACATTGATATAGTGTGAGAGTACCCGAGTGTCTTTCCTGAGGAGCTCCCTGGGCTACCACCAGATCGTGATGTCAAGTTTTCTATTGATTTAGCACCTGGTATCGCACCCATTTCTCGGGCACCCTATCGGATGGCTCCTGCTGAATTGACTGAGCTGAAAAAGCAGTTTCAGGAATTGCTTGACAAGGGTTTTGTCCGCCCTAGTACCTCTCCTTAGGGAGCCCCCATTCTATTTGTCAAGAAAAAGGATGGTTCCCTTCGCATGTGTATTGAGTATCATCTGATCGATCAAGATACGGTGAAAAACAAGTATCCGCTGCCTAGAATTGATGACCTTTTCGATCAACTCCATTCCACCCATGTCTTTTCAAAAAATTGATCTCCGTTCTGGTTACCACCAACTCAAAGTTAAGGATGAAGACATTCCTAAAACAGCCTTTCAAACCTGATACGTGCATTATGAATTCCTTGTCATGCCTTTTGGGTTGACTAATGCCCCTAGTATGTTTATGAACTTGATGAATAGTGTTTTCCAACCTTTCCTCGATGAGTTTGTAGCGGCTTTCATTGATGACATATTGATATTTTCGACTGATGCTGAATCACACCGCTTTCACCTTCACAAAGTTCTTGACATCCTCCAATCTCAGAAATTCTATGCAAAGTTGTCAAAATGTGAATTTTGGATTTCTGAAGTCATGTTCTTAGGCCACATAATTTCTAGTGGGAAAATTTCTGTTGACCCCGCCAAAGTCTCGGCTGTCCTTGAGTGGCAAGCCCCAAAGAATGTTTCTGAGATTCGAAGTTTTCTGGGTCTTGCTGGCTATTATCGACGTTTCATTCAAAACTTCAGTAGGACTTCACCTTGCCTCTCACTAAGCTCACCAGGAAAGGACAACAGTTTATCTGGTCAAAGGAGTGTGAGTCTAGCTTTCAAGAGCTAAAGACAAAGCTGAAATCTACACCTGTCTTGACTCTTCCCTCGGGAAATGATGGGTTCGTCATCTTCACTGCCACATCAAGATTTAGTCTGGGTTGTGTTCTCATGCAAGATAGAAAGGTGGTTGCTTATGCCTCTAGACAATTGAAGCCAAACGAGGTCAACTACCCAACCCATGACCTCAAGCTTGCCGCCATCATATACACTTTGAAGATATGGCGACACTACTTGTATGGTGCCACTTTCGACATCCTCACCGACCACAAGAGTCTAAAATATATCCTGACACAGAAGGATCTCAATCTCAGACAGAGGCGTTGGCTCGAGTACCTTAAAGACTACGACTTCACCATTGCCTACCACCCCGGTAAGGCAAATGTGGTCACCGATGCACTCAACAGGAAGCAGGCTAGATGTGCTGATGTCTTTACTACTGAATGGAAGAACATGGAAGTCATGTCACCTTGGGCCCCTAGGCATATGGGCAACGTTCTTAGATTGGCCAGTGTCCATGTAAAACCAGGCCTCCAGTCTTAAATCCTATCAGCCCAAAAGAACAGTAAGAGCCTTGATGAAATGTCTAAGCTATTAGAGAAGCCCCAAACTCATCTGATAGTCGGTATGGATGGTGGAATCTGATACAAACAACACATATGGGTCCCAGAAGATTCAATCATGATAGAAATGGCGTTACAAGAAGCTCACGGGTCAAAATATACTATGCATCCTGGATCAACGAAAATGTATAAGGATCTGCAAAGGCACTTCTGGTGGAGGAATATGAAGACTGACATTGCTACTTTCATCTCCAAGTGTCTGACTTGCCAACATATCAAGGCTGAACACCAACATCCAGGAGGTCTTCTACAACCCCTACCTATCCCCGAGTGAAAATGGGAAAACATCACCATGGATTTCATGGTGGGACTACCCAGGACCAGGAAAGGGAGTGACTCCATTTGGGTTGTAGTTGATCGTCTGAATAAATCAACCTATTTTATTCCAATCAAGACAATGACCAAGGTTCCTGAGTTAGCAAAACTTTACGTTCAGGAGATAGTCAGGCTGCATGGAATTCCTGTATCTATAGTATCAAGTCGTGATGCAAAGTTCACTTCTCACTTGTGGTGACAAGTACAGGAAGAACTGGGAACTCAACTGAACTTCAACACTACTTATCACCCACAAACTGACAGACAATCTGAGAGGACAATCCAAGTTCTAGAAGACTTGCTGAGATCATGTGTCCTCAATTGGGGTGGTGCTTGGGACCACTACCTTCCTCTCGTTGAGTTTTCCTACAACAATAGCTACCAATCTAGTATAGGCATGCCTCCCTACGAAGCTCTGTACGGAAGACCGTGTAGATCTCCACTATACTGGGATGAAGTAGGCGAAAGACGAATTCTGAAATCTGAGGAACTACAACTCTATTCTGACGATGTCAACCTAATCAAGCAAAGGTTAAAAAGGGCACAAGATTGTCAGAAGTCTTATGCTGATGCATATAGGACTGACACTCATTTCTTAGTAGGTGATCATGTTTTCCTGAAGATTTGACCGATTCGGGCCATTGCAAAGAACAAAGGAAAACTTAGCCCTAGATATGTGGGTCCTTTTGAAATTTTGGATCATATTGGGGAATGTGCTTACAGGTTGGCTCTACCTCCACAGTATAGCATGATGCACAACGTATTTCATGTGTCGAACCTAAAGCGGTATGTCAAAGACCCTAGCCATGTCCTCAATCATGAACCAATTGAATTAAAGGACACCCTTGTGTACCAAGAAGCTCCGGTCAAGATACTTGATACTTGCACCAAGGAGCTCAGAAATAAGAAAATCAATATGGTTAAGGTGTTGTGGAAGCACCATGGGAGTGAAGATGCTACTTGGGAATTGAAGTCAGACATGGAGGAACCTTTTCCTGACCTCTTCAAGGAAGTTTGAATTTTGGGGACAAAATTCCTTATAAGAAGGGGAGGATGTGACAATGTGAGTTTTTCCTCTTTTCTATTATTTAATTTATTTATTTTCTTTTACCTCTATGATGGACATTCATGATCTCAGTTGACTCTTTGATCAATATAGATACCCAAATCAAATTCTATTGTTTTCTATACTCTTGGGCACCTCAATTATCTTAATACACCTCTTTGTTCAAATACTTGAGTTTGACTAATTAACTTTATCTTTTGGTCTACAAACTTTTACACATTATTCTAAACTTCATGTTGAAGATATGGTCCAAATTTGAGATCATTTGGACCTTCCCATGATTTCATATGATTTTTCCTAAGATCTAGCCCTTTCCTACCTCTTTTAGCCTTTTTATTCCTTTTTTCTCCTTTTCCCTTGCTGGGCTCGGCCCATCTGGTGCTTTGGGTGCTGCTGGGCAAGTATGCCTCACGGATTAACCCAGCAGTGTTGGATCTCAATCCAACGGTGCTGGGGTCATCCCCTACCTTGCGCCTGGAATGGCAAGTCCACGGTGGACCAACCACCCTGGCTCCCAACCCAACCAGCAAACCCAACCAATTGCGCCCCGATGACTTGACCAATGATTCTCTCTCTCTCTCTCGAAGCTTCCGTATGCTTCAATAGTGTGAAATCACTACTTGGAGGCCAAGGAATCCAGCTAACTCCATAGGGTGTGCCGCCCCCACCTTAACCGTAACCCTAGCCCCCAAACAACTATATAAGACCCCCTTTGCCTTCGGCCCGCCCCCACGAACACGAGCGACATCTCCTCTCCCCACACTGTGCCCTCCCTCTCTCAACCCCTTTTTCTCCAGCTGCCACACCACCGCGGAGCAACCCTACTCACGGGCGGGTTCTGCTGCTTGGGACGACCAACAACGACCCTCAGATCGGATCCCACGCTGGTCCAAGGCGAGATCGACGGTCGTGCATCCCTACGTGAGTCCTTCCTTTGATCTTCTCTGTGAGCATGTGCCCGGGAACATGGCTTCTCCCCACCGATGATCTACCTCGTGAGTCCACGGTTGACCAACGATCGACGACCCTCATTTTCTGGTATTTTTTCCTCTCTGCCCAAAATTCTAGAAAATGGCTCAAACTTGCAAAAATGGTATCTTGAAATTCCTAGCTCCAAACAACTCGAAATTATAGTCCATTTTCATCAGAAAAATTATCACGATTTAATAAAAATGGTTTCAGAACCTGTTTCATATCTTTATTCTCCATTTTTATGCAAGTACCTTTGAATAACCTTCTTGAGTATAAAATGGATAATTTTCTTAAGTTCATGATCCTAACCTAGTTCCTGATCTATCATGCAATCTTACTCTAATGTTTAAGCACACACCTATCATTGTGATCTAGAAACTTGAATAATGATGATATAATTAGGGTTTTCTATTAGGATTCCTAAAAACACCAAAGTAGACCATTCATTTTTGATATATGCTTGATACTTGACTAAATGTCAAAATATTGATATGATGTTGATTATAAATGGATGATCTACCCTAGGGTTGTATGGGAATGCAAAACCCTAATCTTGCATACTTAATACATGGTTCTTGCATAATATGATCTTGACCCTCAAATCTATATCTTGTTTGATCTAGGATCTACTTGAGACCTTGACCTTTCACTCTTGTAACTTTACTCGGTTAGCATCCAAAAAGGTACGCTATATACAACTCCTCCTTGATTGTAATGATAATACTTTTAGGTATCTCTTAATTTATGCTTGGTTACTTTTTTGGATGAACTATTGTTCCCTATGAGTAGTATTCCGTTTTTATTCTATACTATATTTTGAGAAACATCAAACCCTAAAATTTCAATACCCATTATGACTTCCCGTATATGGATGTTGATAATGATGTTGGAAAAGTTGATGATGTTGATATTGAATGTAAGTAAAACCCCCCTTGATTGAAGGGTGGGATTTTGCACTTTGATCTCCTATTTCCTATGATGAGAAGGAGCTGGGTGACCTCCCCATCACGTTGGGGCAGTAGAGTCACATAAACTAATATAAGCATGCTTCTTGAATTACATCATAATGGGAAATTCGTAATAAAATTTGTGTTGAATAACATTTTGGTTTTTGGGAAGATCGTTCGATAATGTTTTGAAACCTAAGTCTTGCCAAGCATACTAATTTTCTTATAAATTTCTTTACTTTTTTTTATATAGCGTACCATGCAATTGCATTGACATTGTGTCTTGATTTTCTCGATTATAGGAAATGCAAGGAACTAGATTCATCTACTCATTTATCCACTGCAATAGAGACTGCTACATCAATTATGGACTCTACATGGGAGCTAATTGTAAAAGGGATGTAGTTGTTGGCTAGTTTCTTATCTTTTTCTCTTTCAATGTTGCCTACGAGCCTTATGTACTAAACCTTTTGGTTCATTTTATTAAAGAAGAATGTTATTTCATTTTTGCATATTATATGTGTGTGATTTTCGAGCCACTCAGGGACGGGCACTCTAATCCCTTTAACACTACCCTTTTGGATAGTGGGATTGGGATTATGGTAAGAACGGATTCGTGACATGTTCCTTATATGTTTTCTCATCATTTTTGAGCTTGTTGAGTCATGGGATGCTCAATTGTACTTTGAATTGGAGGAGATTTTATTCTAAGTTGAATTAGGATTAAGAGCAACCTTAAAGATTATAAACTAATGGCTGCACTTACTTGGGCATCAGCCGATGGACCAACAATCCCCAATAGTCAGTGGACTTCTACTTGCTTATCCATGCAAATTTCAAGCTATGGACACATAGAGAGCTACTTGTACACCTCATGCTCCTTCTCAACCTTATCCTCCAAGCTATATATACTTATCCTTATGCCCTAAATAAAGCTTTTGCTCTCTAAAACTTCCGTCCTACTAAGAATCTCATTCTTTCTCTGTTCTTCTGAAGAGAACCTATCCAAGGTAGAAGAAGAAGGTGATCTTCTTGGAAGAAGTATATAGGGTTCTGATTTGCCTTCTTCTAGGGTTTCCAAAGCTTCTTCTTGGTGAACTTGACTAGAACAAGAAAATTGTTCTTCTTTCCTCTATTTTCCTCTTTGTTCTTCTTCCTCCTACCTCTCTCTAGGTCTGAACCTTGCTGTTCCATGGTGGAATTTTCACTAGAAATCAAGAATCTATATTTCTTGCTTCTTCTTCTAGGGTTTTGCTTCCTTGTAGAGAAGGGTACCTATTTGGCCGAGTTCAGATCTGGAACTTGGGTTTCCTTGCCTTCTTCGCTTGAGATCCTTGCTTCTAGAAGTCTTTTCTTATCAATAGAAGTGAGTTTTATAACCTTCTTTACTTATATTGCTTACTCCAAGCTGGTTTTCTTATGTTCTTACCTAAATGAAGATCCTTATATATAGAAGCAAGATTATGTGCCCAACTTGTGAAGTTCTCACCATGGTAATGGCGGAGTTTCTTACTGTCCTAGATCTTGCTTGTACTATCTCTACGTTGATCATATAGGTGATGAAATTAGCCATGTCATGTTGTGCCTGAAACCATAGCAATACAATGGTTGTAACCCATAACAACTTATGGCTGACACCCTAAATCATAAGGGGTAATGATGCATGCCATTCTGGCATTAATTTTGGATAATGTTGCAGTCTTGATTTCATAGATTTTCTTTATTAATCGACTGACATGCAGTAAAATAACTTATACATATCTCTATCACAAATAAATTGTACTTTGATCCTCTCAATATTATTTTTTTGAATTCTAATAATATTTCCCTCAATTTTCAGGAATGAATGAAGATAAGAAGAGATGAAGGTAGGAGGCAATTCAGTTTCCCGCAGTGCTGACTTAAATGCATACCTTGCACCAAAATTGGCATAACTCTCACATCCCAAGGAGGAATTTAATTTTCAAATATGATTTGGAAAGGAAATTCAAAGGTCTACATAAAAATCATATTTTTGGGCGCATTTTAAATTCTATGTACAGAGGAAATTCACTCGAAATTGCTGCTGTGAGAATCTACATTAAAGAAAGACAATCAAGAGTTTGTTGACTAGATCTAAAAATTCAAACTGATGGTTCCCCCTCTTTTTCCCCCGTCTTTTGAGGGAAGCCTACCATCTCCTTATTCTATAAAAGGAGGGGGGGGTTCTCCATCTTTTGGCATCTCGGGTTTTCTCTTGTATTAACATTCTGGAGCAATCTTCTTGTATTCTTCTAGTTTTGAAATAAAGTAGCCTTGTAATTTTGTTATATGTTATTCTGTTATTACTGCTTGTTTTAGATCTAGTATTTTCTTTTCTCCTCCTCCCTTCTCTTGAGCAATCGATCAAGGTAGGAAGAGGCAGCCATCTTCATTGTCTCTAATCGAGGATCAGTAGTCGTAAGACTCGAAGATGGCTAGATCACTTCCTCCCTCCATCTCTCTTTGCTCCTTCTCCATGAGTGAGTAGTTCTTTATCGAGGCAAGGGGAATAACCCATTAGCCATGGATTTATCGACTTTTCCTTAAAAAATTATTCTAGATGGCTTTTGGGTTTGATAACTAATTGATCTATCAAAGTAATCAATTGATTTGATCAAAAGTTAATCTGGATGGATATGACTGTGGAAGTTCAGATTTAGAACAACAATCCCAATCACATAGGAGTTTTGAAATGACCGTGGATCTTCTTCTTTTAGGATGATGAACTAAGAAGCATGAGAACTAGGACCAATGGGCTCATGTGGAGTCCATCTTTAGTGGATTTTTATTAATTCACTTGCCTTCATTGAATCCGTCCTTTTTAAGGATTAGTTTATTTTTTCCTAGGCTAAGGTGGTGAAAACCCCTAAAGCCTCGATTCTCATTTCTTGATTTAATCACCACTTGCTTTTGCTTTCTTTAATCTATAGTCTTTTCATTCATAATAGTTTTTCTTGTGCTAACAACAATCTTAATTTTCCTTGTGACAGGGCAAGTTTACATTCTTGTTAAGTGCATTTTCATTCTTGCATTTCTTTCCTTAGTGTTAATCACAAACCCCCAACCCGACTTTTACTTTGCGTTCTAAATATGAAAAATACCAAAAACAAATAAAAAGTTCTTCAAACAATTAGGATTAGAGATAACAATCTTAATAAGTTGTCCTGTGGGATCGACCCTTTCTATACTAGCCTTAATCAGAAGTAGAAAAAGGATTAAACTCTAGGATAATTATCTTAGTGATTATAAGTGCTAAGAGACCCATTAATAGGTAACCCGTGATGGCTTACACCCTAGTCATAGTTGCAACCTGTGATAACTGGTGGCTAGTACACATGTTGATGTAGAGCTGACATCCAATGTTGGCATTAGGATGGCATCTTAGCCATGGTTGTAACCCATGACGAATTGTAACTAATACACTAGCTATGCATTAGTGACAACCGTGATGGTTAGTGATCGACACACCCTACATGACTGTTAGGCCATTATCCTAAGTTGACATCTGGCTGACACATCATGAAGACATTAGTTCGACACCCTATGATGGTGTTAGGCCCGTTATACCTTGTTGGTAACAAGTTGATATCATGATGGATGCTAAAATCGATATCCAATGATAAGTCAGAATTGACGCCTCATATTGTGGATAGATAGAGACACCAAGTTTAAGTCAGGCCAACATCCTCGCCATAGGAACAACCCATGAAGGTCTGTGGCCGATGCCCAACCATAGTTATAAACCATGATGGTTAATGGTTGATATACCTTGTTGAATACACCCTTGGTGAGGATATGCCAACATACTCTTATTGGTGCTAAACTGATAAACCTATGTTGATATTGGGTTTACATGCCCTAATGTTAGTAAACGGATACTCCACACCGATGATAGAACCATTACACCATGAAGGTGGATCACCGATATTCATGGTGGACGTTAAAACCGATACCCTATGTTAGAACAAAATCAAATGGTTGAACCTATACCCTAATTGATGTTTTAGAATAAGGAACCCCATCTAATGAATTAGATTGGATGCTACAACAATCAATGGATTAGAATAAATCCCATAGTCTTATAAGTGGTTTCTAATAAAGAGAATCTGATGGAACAACACCATTGAACTTGTAGTCTTACCTTTCCCCTCGTATGAATTTATGGATAAATCACCGTAACAAGTGGATGTGTATATTTAATGAAACATGATTTGTTACACCAACTCAAAAATGACTAAATGATGATGTTTGGTTAGACCTCTTGAATGATTAATGTGTAAATGTATTACATTCTCCTTGTGTTTAAATGTCAATATAGTGCTAATTGAATACCATAGTGCATTAACACGTTTAACCAATGGGATACATATGTGCTGATGATCTTTTGAGCCTTGTTTAAAGGCCTAGAATGATGATGATAATCTTACAGGGTTTGATGTGATGGTCTTAATGACCTTTGGGCATGTTTGAGCCCTGATTGAGGTGAAATCCTTTTCATGTTCCAATAAGGGTTGAAACCTTGGAACTTGTGATAAGAAATGGATATCTTGAAATGATATGATGACACATGTGGTTCATTATGATGCAATGAGTGATAGAATGTGGTAATGCGATTAAGATTTATACCTCAAACATTTTATAACTTCTGAAGTTTCAATTCTTATACACTTGATAGAAATGAATCAAGTTTTGTATGTCCATTTGTATGACGAGGCCTTAATTCACCCAATTGGCAAATAACTAATCAAGTGTCACCCTAATCATGTAGTGACCTGAGCCATAAAACCATTTTCAATGTGAGAACTTGTTGGATGGTGAAATGATTATTCCTAAGGGAAACTCGGAGCACATATTATTGAATATGTGGGGTACTTATTATCTTGACTCCAAGTGTTTAGGGAGGATGACTACGATCATACATGGCCCTCTTTTAGAGAACGTCTACAGTTGTGTCTCAATGATCATCACGTGTTAAAGGTTTTGCTTTCCATACCTTGGTTTCTAGCGCTGTGACCTGTACCAAGGGGGTCTAGTTGTTTACAGTACTATATGTCACTATTTTGTAGTTTGACGAAGATGTCACTGCACTGCAGACTCATACTGGCCGAGTATGGAAATGATCTTGGAGTCCAACTCTTCCTAGATCTTATATGGAACTGATTGTGACCAAGCGGTGGTCAGTTGGACTTTGAGTGGTATGAATCAAAATCCCCAGGGCATAATAATAAAATATGTAACCTAAAACGTGTAGTATATATCCCCCAGGGTTAAGCATGTCTCACATTGGTTGAGTAGCCCTTGTTTTACCTTTATACTACATAATTCTAATATGATTTAGACTTATGAAATTTGAGTAATTCTACTTGATGCTAAAGATTATTTGCTTAAATGCTTAGTATACTTAACCTATCTAATCTACTTAAAATATTTTTGTAATAGCTTATCTGCTCAGTTTATTTATTGTATCTAATTTGTTGTAATAAATATCGGTTGGAGAAAGTTATATCTCTCGCTGGGACTGGGTCTCACCGGTGGGTCACCACATCTTTTTAGGTGGTTGCGGGCAGTGTGGATGAGGTTGTGCTCTAGAATAGAATCAACCCAGTGATCAAAAAATTTAGAAGGTTGGTCAGCTAAGATATCAGTAGTAGAGTCCTAGTGTCATCCTTGTATTCTCAGGTCCATGCATGGGAGGTGTTTCTAGATAAGATATTTGTATCGACACAAGATTTTGATAGTATGACATTGTATGTATATATGGCATGAACATGTAAATGCTGCTTTTGTACATAGGATGTGGCTGAGGCCATTGAGCACAAATGTAAATTCTTGTATAATGTATTGGAATGGAAAATATAGACTTTTATGTAAATGTTTTAGGACTTGTTCATGATGTGAATTTTGGTTTTAATTATTCTACACTTTTGACTATGTTATTAATTAGTAGTTGATCATGTTTTGTGTTTTGAATAATCTCATTTAGTGTGATGAGGTGTCACAATTAAGTTGGTATTAGGACTAGGTTCACTGAGTCTACTGGGACATAGGAAACAGTGATAGTAGCTATGTTTCACCAGGAAGAGGTGCAGGGAGGCATGCACACAATGAGAGAGTGTCAAAGATAGGACCAGATCAGCCCGCAATGACTCACATGGACCCAACCATGATGACCAATCCTGAGTTTTAGTCTATATTTAGACAGATGATGGCCATGATTAGACATATTGTAGATAGAACACCAACACCTCAAGCTAGGGTAACTTTCCCTAATGTGGAGTCTTAGGGAATCAGGAATACTTTTGAACATCTTAGACGTGTTGGGGCGATTGAGTATGCTGGTACTTCTGACCCAACAGAAGCCGACATGTGGCTTATTGATCTTGAGAAGGCATTCAAGATTTTGAACATCCTTGAAGAAGATGAAGTATAGCATGCTATCTACCTATTGAAGGGTAGTGCTGGCCACTGGTGGGCCATAGAAGAGAGAAAATGCTGGGAGTGGTGATAGGATGGGAGGAATTAAAGTAGGAGTTTGTTAGCCGATATTTCCCAGAGACATACCTTGATGAGAAAATCTCTCAATTTGAGAAGATTCCACAAGGAGCAATGTCTATTGATGAGTATGAGTCAAAGTTCATGGAACTTCTAAGGTTCTTCCCTCTCATGGCAACCATTGACAAGGAAAGGATCTGTAGGTTCGAGAATGGCCTAAGTACGGAGTTGACTACTACAACATCATCTTTGGAGAATAGGGAAATGTTTTCCACCTTTATGGAATCTATAAGGAGGATCGAGAGGTCTGCTATGGAAAAGCATGAAACTAATGCTAATAAACGACCATCTCAATTCCAAGGACAATCATCTGGATGCTTTAAGAAGCCAAGGTTTACCCCACCACAGTCATAACAGAGGTCGACCTTTAGTGAGCAAAGGTCATTTACTCCATCCTAGTGGACCCCAAGTAGGGGTAGAGGTCATAGTTTTACACATGCAGGAGCCTGTAACACATTGTCAATTTCAGTGACAGGGCCGTCTAGGGCATGGTATAAAAGTAAGACCTGTCATAAGTTTGTACAGTTGGGGCATACAAAGTTGTATTGCCCTATAAAAGACGAGGAGGTGGCTCAGCAGTCTAGGTAGAGTCAATAGGGTTTGTAGAAACAACGTCAGTTCAACAACAGTGGTGACAGAGGAAGTAGACATGCATCAAAGAGAAGCTCCTCTGGATAAGCTAGTAGAGGACATGGACAACAACAGACGACAACTAGGTTATATGCCATGAGCCAGCCAGAAGTAGTGGTCAATCCATGAGTCATGACAGGTCAGATGGAGTTATTTAATTCTGATTTATCTGCTTCTTGTTTCATATCAGTATTAGTAGACCCAGGTGCAACACACTCCTTTATCACTAGAGAAGTGATAAGTAGTTGTTATCTACCTATTAGTCTTAGATCTGATATCCTGTGGCTAGAAATTCCTTTGGTTGGTTCTGCCGAGTTACGGGAAGTATGCTCTTCTTGTGTTCTTTATTTTTTTGGACACAAACATTCAAGTGGATCTCTTGCCACTCGACATGTATGGTTTTGATGTGATTATAGGAATGGATACCTTGGAAAAGTATAAGGTAGTCTTGGACTCTAGTACTAAGGTGGTAACATTCCATGATGGAGAGGTATAGTGGGTTTTCCAAGGTGATATGAAGATTCTTCCTACCTATTTGATGTCAGCTTTGATAATAGAGGTGATATGAAGATTCTTCCTACCTGTTTGATGTCAGCTTTGACAACAGAGCGGTTGATGATGCAAGGATGTGAAGCATTCTTAGCTCATGTTGTGGATACCGAGGCGAGAGGTCCTAGTATCCAGGAGGTACTAGTGGTATGAGAGTTTGAAGATGTTTTTACTGATGAGTTTCCTGGAGTTCCCCCTCTTATAGAGATTGACTTTAAGATCAATCTTGCTCCTAGAACACAAATCATAGCACAATCACCCTACAGAATGGCTCCAGCAGAGATGCATGAGTTAAAAAAAAAGTTGCAGGAGCTATTAGAGAAGGGTTACATCAGGCCAAGCACTTCCCCTTGGGGTGATTCCATGTTGTTTTCTTAAAAAGAAGGACGGTTCAATGAGGTTATGTATAGATTACATACAGTTAAACAAGGTGACAATTGATAATAAGTATCCTTTGCCAAGGATTGATGACCTTTTTGATCAATTGAGAGGTGCCCTGTGTTTTCAAAGATAGATCTAAGATTAGGATATCATCATTTGAGGATTAAGGAAGATGACATACCCAAGTCCTCTTTTAGGACTAGGTATGGTCATTACAAGTTTGTGGTTATGCCTTTTGGGCTAACCAATGCACCTACAACCTCTATAGATATGATGAGTAGAGTGTTTAGACCTTATCTTGATCAATGTGTGGTCATGTTTATAGATTACATCCTGATATATTCTATAGATAGTGAGCACCATGAACAACACCTTTACCAGGCATTGAACCTATTGAGACAACACAAGTTTTATGTGAAGTTTAGCAAGTGTGAATTCTGGTTGTCATAATTATTTTTTCTTGGCCATGTTATATTAACTAAAGGCGTTTGGGTGGACTCTAAGAAGGTTGAATTTGTACTAGAATGGGAACAACCCAAGACACTAGCATAGATCTATAGTTTCCTAGGATTGGTAGGCAACTACATGAGGTTCATCAAGGACTTCAGTTCTATAGCGTTACCCCTAACTAGGCTAACTAGGAAAGATGTTCCTTTTGTGTGGAATGACAAGTGTCAAAATTCTTTCCAAATATTGAAAGAAAGGTTGACCAGTGCACCGGTGTTAGTGCTGCTAGAGCAAGGGAACAATGATATTATCTTTTTTGATGATTTGAAGAATGGGTTGGGATGCATGTTGATGTAGGATAAAAATGTGATTTCTTTTGCTTCGTGACAACTTAAGAAACATGAGGAGAACTACCCGACACATGATATGGATCTTGTAGTGGTGTTCCATGCTTTAAAGATCTGGAGATATTATCTTTATGGAGAAAAGTGTCAGATCTTCACCAACCACAAGAATGAATAGTATATCTTCTCAAAGTAGGAGCTGAATATGTGATAGAAGAGATGGGTAGAACTGATTAAGGATTATGATTGCATAATAGACTACCATCCTAGAAAGTCAAATGTGGTAGCTGATGCATTGAGTAGAAAGTCATCTTCACCATAATCTATAGACCAGACAAAGTTATGCTCTCTAGTGTGCCTTAAATGAGATATGTTAGTATCTCTTTTCCAGATGAATGTACAACTAGAAGTTTCTTTGCTGGTAGGTCTATTGGCATAGTTACAAGTTAAAATTACTTTGGGATAGTAGATTCATGATGCACAATTGTGATACAAAATATTCAATCAGGGTTAGGCAGTGAGAAGCATAATGGCTTCCATGATGATGATGATGGTACAATTTGTTTCCATAACAGGATAGTAGTTCCCGATGCTAATGGGTTGAGGAAGATGGTACTTGAGGAGGCTCACTCTTCAATGTATGCAATGCATCCAGAAAGTACCAAGATGTAACATAACTTGAAGGACCTATATTGGTGGCTAGGTCTAAAGCATGATGTGTTAGAGTTTGTTGCCAGATGTCCAATTTGTCAATAGGTAAAGGATGCACACCAAAATCCTATAGGGACATTACAACCTTTACCTATACTACAGTGGAAATGGGATCATATTACTATGGACTTTGTGGTTGGTCTACCAGGTACAACCATGGGTCAGGATTCCATATGGGTGATAGTTGATATATTGACTAAGTTAGCCCACTTCTTGCCAGTCAAGATGATGGTTACAATAGAGAAGTTGGCACAAGTATATGTTTATGAGATAGTCCGTCTGCATGGCATTCCCGTGACAATAGTTTTTGACAGAGGTTCATAGTTCACAAGTCATTTTTGGGAATGTCTACATTTGGAAACGGGAACACAACTGAGGTTTAGTATCCACAGATAGATGGCCAGTCTGAAAGGACTGTTTAGACTTTGGAGGATCTTTTGAGAGCATGTGTCTTACAATTTCTGGGTAGTTGGGATATAAACCTGAGTCTAATAGAGTTTGCCTATAATAATGGCTATCAGAGAAACATAGATATGGATCCTTATGAGACTCTATATGGGAGATGATATTAGTCTCCTCTTTGCTGGTATGGTACATGTGAATATCAACTTTTGGGTCCTAAGCTAGTACAACATACTATAAAAAAGATTAAAGTGATAAAACAATAGTTAAAAGTAACCCTGGATAGGTAGAAATTTTATGCAGATAACTAATGCAGACCACTTGAGTTCTAAGTGGGAGACATAATATATCTCAAGGTCTCTCCTTGGAAAGGTATGCTGAGGTTTGGAAAGAAGGGAAAGTTGGCTCCTAGATTTATGGGACCATATCCTATTTTAGCTCATGTTGGAAAAGTAGCATACAAGTTGGATCTACCACCAGAGCTACACAAGTTACATAATGTCTTTCATATTTCCATGTTGAGAAAATGCCATCTAGATACAGAGTATCTCCAACCAGTAGAGATTGAGTTTGATGAGGATATCTCTTATGTTGAAGGTCCAGTGCTGATCCTCGACAAGAGAGTGAAGAAGCTGAAGAAGAAAGATATAGTTTTAGTAAAGGTTTTTTTTCATCATCTTGTCATAGAGGAAGCCACGTGGGATCTAGAGGATGAGATGCGTAGGAAGTACCCGTCTTTCTTTGCGTAGGATTTCAGGGAAAAATCCTTGTTAGGAGTTTATAACTATAAGGCCCCTAAACTTACTTAAAATGTTGAATAAGCTTAATTACCCTAATTGAATGCTTATAACCTTAATATAACTTGTGATATGCTTTTCGAATCATAAGAAAACCTTAAGTTTCAAATTTAGTCCAATTTGGACACTGTTTGAGCAAGTTATACAATTTTATGTACATTTGGACTTTTCTACAATTTACCCAATTGCGGTTTTTTTTTGCAAATTTTTCCATTAATTATGTTCCTTATATGATTTCTCATCATTTTTGAGCTTTTTGAGCCATGATATGCTCAATTTTACTTTGAATCAGAGGAGATTTCATTCGATGTTGAATTAGGATTTACCCCCATGGATCAGCTACCTTCTAGACTATCAACTGATGGATCCACTTGCTTGGGCATTAGTCGATGGCCCAACATCCCCAATAGTTAGTGGACTTTCTTCTTACTTGTCCATGCAAACTTCAAGGCATGGAAACATAAAGAGCTGCTTGCACACCTCATGCTCCTTCTCAACCTTATCATCCAAGCTATATATACTTATCCTTATGCCCTAAACAAAGCTTTTGCTCTATATAACTTTCCTCCTTCTAAGAATCTCATTCTTTCTCTATTCTTCTATGTATAACCTGTCCAAGGTAGAAGAAGAAGGCGATCTTCTTGGAAGAAGCATCTAGGGCTCTGATTTGCCTTCTTCTAGGGTTTCTAAAGCTTCTTCTTGGTGACCTTGACTTGAACATAAATAGTTATTTCTTTGCTTCATTTTATTCTCTATTCTTCCTCGTCCTACCTCTCTCCAGGTTGAAAACTTGTTGTTCCATGGTATAAGTTTCTCTAGAACTCAAGAATCTATCCTTCTTGCTTCTTCTTCTTCTAGGGTTTTGCTTCCTTGTTGAGAAGGGTACCTATTTGGTCAAGTTAAAATCTGGAACTTGGGTTTCCTTGCCTTCTTTTCTCGAGATCCTTGATGCTAGAATTCTTTTCTTATTAGTAAGGTGAGTTTTATAACCTTCTTCACTTATACTGCTTACTCCATGCTGGTTTGCTTATGTTCTTGCTTAAAAAATGAAGATCCTTGTATATAGAAGCAAGATTATCTGCCTAACTTCTGAAGTTCTCACCATAGTAATGGCAGAGTTTCTTGCTGTCCTAGATCTTGCCTTTCTTATATTGACCTTGATCATATTTATGATGAAATTAGCCATGTAATGTTGTACCTGACACCTTAGCAATACCATGGTTGTAGCCCATAATGGCTTATGGCCGACACCCTAAATCATAAGGGGTAACCCGTGATGGTTTACACCCTAGTCATAGTTGCAACCTGTGATGGCTAGTGGCTGATGCACATGTTGATCTAGAGATGACATCCTATGTTGAAGTTAGGCCGACATCATAGCCATGGTTGCAACCCATGACGGGTTGTAACCGATACACTAGCTATGCATTAGTAACAACCATGATGGTTAGTGATCGACACACACTACATGATTGTTAGTATGTTACCTAAGTTGACGTTTAGCCGACACACCACGACGACGTTATGTTGACAACCTAGGATGGTGTTAAACCTATTATACCTTGTTTGTAACATGTTGATGTCATGATGGATGTTAAAACTGATATCCTATGTTAAGTCAGTATCGACGCCCCATATTATGGATAGACTGAGACACCATGTTGAAGTCAGACCAACATCCTAGCCATAGCAACAACCCATGATAGTTTGTGGCTGACACCCAAACATAGTTATAAACTGTGATGGTTAATGGCTGATATACCTTGTTGAATACACCCTTGGTGAGGATAGGCCGACATACTCTTGTTGGTGTTAAACTTATATACCTATGTTGATATTGGGTCGACATGCCCTGATGTTGGTAAATTGATACTCCATGATGGTGATAGAACTGTTATACCATGTAGGCCGATATCCATGGTGGACGTTAAAACCAATACCCTATGTTAGGACTGAATTGAATGGTTGAACCTATACCCTCATTGATGTTTTTGAATAATGATGTCGATCGAATGAATGAGATTAGATGCTTCAACAATGAATAGATTAAAATAAATCCCATAGTCTTATAAGTGGTTTCTAATAAAGAGAATTCAATGGAACAATACCATAGAAGTTGTAGTCTTACCTTTGCCCTCATATGAATATATGGATAAATCACCATGACAAGTGGATGTGTACCTTTAATGAAACATGGTTTGCTACACCAACTCTAATATGACTAAATGATAAGTTTGGTTATAATTAGACCTCTTGATTGATTAATGTGACAATGTATTACATTCTCCTTGTGTTGAAATCTCAATGTAGTTCTAATTGAATAACATAGTGCATTACCATGTTTAACCTATGGGATACATATGTGCTGATGATCTTTTGAGCCTTGTTTAAAAGCCTAGAATGATAATGATAATCATGCAGGGTATAATGTGATGGTCTTAGTGACCTTTGGGTGTGTTTGAGCCCTGATTGAGGTGAAATCCTTTTCATGTTCCAATCAGGGTTGAAACCCTGGAACTTGTGATTAGAAATGGATATCTTGAAATGATATGTTGACACATGTGGTTCATTATGATGCAATGAGTGATATTATGTGGTAATGTGATTAACATTTACAACTCAAACATTTTATATCTTCTGAAGTTGCAATGCTTATACACTTGATAGAAATGAATTAGTGTTTGTATGCCCATTTGTATGATGAAGCCTTAACTGACCCAATTGGAAAATAACTAATCAAGTGTAACCTGAGACATTTTTAGTGTAAGAATTTACTGGATGGTGAAACACGTACTCCTAAGGATAACTCAGAGTGCATATAGTTGAATATGTGGGGTACTTAGTATCCAGACTCCATGTGTTTAGGGAGGATGACTGCGGTCATACCTAGCCCTCTTTTGGAGAATGGCTATTATTGTGTCTCAGTGATCATCATGTGTTAAAGGTTTTAGTTTGCATACCTTGGTTTCTAGAACTATGAAGGTGGTATAGTAGTTTATAAGACTATATGTCGCTATTTAGTAGTTTGACTAAGATGTCACTGCAGTGCAGACTCATACTGACTGAGTATGGAAAAGATCCTAGAGTTCGGCTCTTCCTAGATCTTATATGGAACTGATTGTGGCCAAACAGTGGTCTGTTGGAATTTGAGTGGTACGAGTCAAATCCTTAGGGCATAATAATAAAAGGTGTAACCTAATCCATGTATTATATATCTTCTCGGGTTAAGCATGTCTCACATTGGTTGAGTAGCCCTTGTTTTACCTTTATACTACATAATTCTTATATGATGTAGACTTATGAAATTTGAGTAATTCAACTTGATTCTAAAGATTATTTTCTTAAATGTTTAGTATTCTTAACCTATCTAATATGCTTAAATTGTTTCTATAATAAGTAATATGCTCACTTTATTTACTGTAACTAATATGTTGTAATCATTATCGGTTGGAGAAAGTTATATATCTCACTGGGACTGGGTCTCACCCATGGGTCACCAAATCTTTTTAGGTGGTTGCGGGCAACATGGATGAGGTCGTACTGTAGAAGAGAATCAACTAGGAGATCAATAAATTTAGAAGGTTGGTGAGCTCTATATATTAGTGGTAGAGTCATAGTGTCTTCCTTGTACTCTTAGGTCTGGGTATGGGAGGTGTTTTCTAGACAAGATATTTGTATCGACATGAGATTTTGGTAGTATGCCACTGTATGTATATATGGCATGAACATGTAAATGCTTATTTTATACAGAGGATGTGTCTGAGGCCATTGGGTACTAACCGACCTAAATCACACGTCCAAAAAGGAGCGGATCTAGTGTAGTCAGACTCTTAAAATAATAAGCTGACACTTAAGCCCCCACAACTCCTATACATGGTCTGATGTATTAATCGGGGTCGAACCACAGGGACAAGGTTAGCAAGTGTTAAGCACACAAGGTCTCACACTCATATACTCCTAATAAAAAGGTAGTTTCAAGGGTGTTCCCAAAGGAATGCTAGTGCTCAAACCACAGTAAATCAAATAAAACAAAGATAAGAAAAACAACACATCACAAAATAAGATGGAAACAAAGATATGGAAGGGAAACTTGGACTTGGTTTCACCTACTAGACTTATCACCAACATGCAACATCATCTCTCCCTCTCGTATACTCCTATCAAGATTACAAGCAATCATACATGGTGTCTATTCCACTCTCTCTCAAGATGAGGATAGATCTAAGTCTAAGGGTAAGCTCTCTCTCGAGACGACTACACAAAAACCACTTAACATAGCGTATGATCTCAAGATTTATCATTCCTACACTCTCATGCATTCGTACTACTCCATAACATAAGATAAAAGTGATATTACTCTCTCAAGATATCAACAATCAAACATCACAAGATGGTAGCTAAGCATATAAGTGAAGCATTAAAACCGGTGCATGGAGATAATCTTGACAAGAGTAGATATATTCAAAATGGAGAGATAATATACATGTTGCGAGAGCCTTCATGGATACTCCCAACACAAGTTAAGATGTTTAGCCACACATGTTCATGGGCAGCATAACGACGTTACAAGAAGATAGATACATCAAGTTCCACATAGTGAGGAGGGAAGTACAATGAGATGGAAGTGATAGATCTAGATAGAGAGAGAAGAACATGATACAACTCAGTACTTCTTCAGATCTAGATATAGAAGGTCAATGGTGCAGATGATATTCTTCTCTTAAATAAGATGGAGTCTTCAATCTTCTCTCTCCTTAGCTTCTGCCTTTGAAGATCCAAGACTGATTGGATGGATGGGTGGAGACAAGTCTAGAAAACGACAGCACTTCGTTGTACTATTATATCTGATCTTTCGACAGGACGGGTGGGTAGCCTATTTATAAGCACACTCCACCGACTTAACCCCTTGACCGTGGTCAAGGTCTGGTCTTGGATGAAGCTCGATCACGATCAAGTATTCATTGCCATTCTTTCCTCAGTCAAGGTCAGTTGAACCCCTTCCTCGATCGTGGTCTGGTTGGGAACCTTCTTGGGTGAGGACCACGGTCGAGGTCAATTTAGCCATTCCCCTTGGTCGTGGTCTATTTGGCCACCTTCTTGATCACACCCTAGTTGTTAGGACCATGGTCGAGGTTGAGGTGTGCCTTGCTTTGGAAAATTCAAGGTCATGGTCTTCATGTTGGCCGCGGTATCCATGTGATGGCGGTCCCGAAGAGCTTGAGTGCAAATTGACCATGAGAGCAAGGTATTAGGGTGAACTTGGAGACCTCAGTCATGGTGAGATGGTCTTTGTTGGATGAATGAATCGTGACCAAGGTGATGACCGTGACCTGGGCTAGATATGTACCTAAAATTAAAGGGTAAAATGTGTAAGTGAAGTAATTAACATAAGATGCTAAAATAATGGGGAAAGTTAGCAAAATATATGCTAGGGAAGGTATAAAATGTATGCAAAAAGTGCATAAAATAAAGTGTTATCAACTCCCCCAAATTTAGAATCAAGCCTGTCCTTAGGCTAAGTGTAGGCTCGAAATCATAGAGAGAAAGAGCAAATTTGTGTGACAAAATTTTTCTAAACTTAACACTATTGAGTTATCTCATTCTTGCATCAAGTTTGTCTTGGTATGTTTTCTCAACCCCCTAAAGTCTCATTCTTCCCTCTTAATTCTAGAGTTGCGTAACTTCTAGTTCTCTCCATTGCCTTCAATTGTAAAAAGTTTCTCCTTCTCAACGTATCACCCCTTCCCTTTAGGTTACTAACCAAACTAGTACAACATCTCCTCGAGGGGTAGCTTTCACACTCTTTCTTTATTTTCAGCTAGCCCTATGCTAATGTGTTCAGGTAGAATTTAAGCTTAAAGTGTTTTCCTCTTCTCCTGACCTCCCTCACCCACAACTATCATAAGGACAGTGTTGCCCTTTTGGGCTTCTGACTTTAAGTCTGGTGGTTTCATGAGTTTCATTCTGGATCAGAGGTGGGTAAGTTTGGCTTTAAGTTTCCACTTACGGGCACGACATATATGCATTCATGAGTTTAGCAATACACCAGTCATTTGGAAACTTTTGGCATCGTTTGGGCACAACTCTCATTATATATATTTTTGTTCTTTTTTTCTTTTTGGCTTTTTACACCTCCCTTCTAGCTTGGGTGAGAAGGATTTAAGCGGTCTTCTGGGTGGGCAAGCCTCTTTTTTTTAGTCCCAAGTAGGGATGGATTTACTTGAAAGGGGTAGCTATTTCCTTCTCTACGGAGATGAGGATTTTTTGGTTGGAATCGTCAGGTGAGGGTGGTTGGTCAGGAGTATGGCTAAGTGAAGTTCTCTAGTCTCCAAGGGTTTCATGAGCTTAGGGTTATTGCATACACAATGTCTTATTGCAAGAATGAGATAGAGAAATATTTCTATGTTTCTTGTTTTACCTTTATGTGTATTAGATGCTCGTATATTTCTCTCTAAGAAAATGATAGTACTACAATTTTTAGCTAAAAATAGACTAAATTCTGAATTCTAAGGTAACTTCACAAAAAATTTTAAGCAAAAGGGAGGAGAAGTTTAACAGAACTAAAATATGTACATGTAAAATTTGTGGAAATATGAAAATTTTGAAAAATTGAGAGGTAAAATGGTGATAAAATTGTACCTCTCTAGCCCGTTTATGACCCTCCCCCAAACTTATCCTTCACTCCGATCTGGGGTGTCAAAATTTGAATGAGATGTATAAACAATATTTCTTTATTCTGGTTTATTAGTGTTGGAGGCCCACTTGGACTCAAGGAACATACTCACATACACTCATCACTGTTGACTGAAGGTCAATTAGGTCAATGTTGATTCATGTCTAAATTGACTAAACCCGTGTTTTGATAATGACTAACCATTCCACATATTGGTGTCTAATGTCTCTACTTGAGTGATTTCAGATTAGGTATAGACACACTCCAAATGCCCTAACTTGCACATCTCAATTTGGAGAAAAGACAAGTCAAAGTCATACAAGTGCACATTTTTGTAATATGATGTATATCCATTAGAATCATGTTGTAAATCACTTGTAATGATTGTATGACTTGTAATTAAGCTTAGAAAAATATCAGGAGCACTTAGATCGAATATTAGAGCACTTTAGATGCAACTTTGAAAATTGATTACATGCACTTTGTCGGTCGAGTTTCCCAGCCTGAAAACTTGACCGATCATCCTTGATCAATTTTCTGGAGATTGCATCAGTCAAGTTGTGTTTACACAGAACTCGAATGATGGAGTAACTGACCAAATCGATTTTCATTGGTCGGTTGAGTTTCCTCAGGACAAACTCGACCGATGGTCTGAATATCAGCTTTGTCTTTTACTCTATCGGTCGAGTTAACCTTATAGAAACTCGACCGATTGCACTGTACGGAAAGGTGAAGAAAAGTGCTTCTAGCCGTTGTGGAGTTGCAACAAGTGAAAATAGATCCGTTGCAAGCCACAAAACGGATAGTTTTTGGCCCCAAGTGTTCCCAAAGGCTAAGAGGCATCCCCAGCTATAAATAGGACCCCTTGGGCTTCATTCCAAGGTTGAGCATTCATTGCAAACTCTATGTGAGGTTCCTATTCTATAGATGAGTGCTTCCTACAACCTCCTCTCTCTCTCTAAGCTTAATCATTTGCTACATCCATTAGAGTGAGTAGGAAATCTATAAGAGAGCTAGTCCTATATGTATATCTTGTGAGGCTCTCACTTCCACTACCTCCCTATCTCTCTTTTCTATCATGAAGATGAAGGTTCTCTCTCTTGTCCAAGAGAGGTGAAGAAGAACAAGGGAAGGAGTCCCGTGGTGAAGATCAAGGCTGAAGACTTGGAGCTAGAGTGGGTAAGCCCTTGGAGAAGGAAGAAGACTCAAGCTCAAGTGGGTAAGACCTTGGTGGAAGCTTCTCCGAGTGAAGTTGAAGTCAAAGGCGGAAGATCCAAGAAGAGTGGGTAATTCCTGCAAGGATGAAGACTTGGGCAAGAGTAGGTAAGTCCTTGGAAGAAAGGCGGAAGACTCTTACAAAGTGGGTAAGTCCTTGGTATGGTTGAAGACTCTTTGTATTGGATAGGTAAGTCCTTTGGTTGGTCATGTATTGTATGTCTTATGAATGAATATAAGAGTGCAATAGTTTGGAAGTCCTAGAGGTTGACCTCTCTAGGCAAGTGGACTGACACACTTCTAGTTTGAAGTGTGGAACCACTCTAAATAGCTTGTCTCTTTGGTGTATGTTCAATCTCTCTCATCCTTGCTATGCATGTTTTAGTTGCACACAAATTTCCTATTTAGAAACCTTATCTTGTGATATATCTTGAAGGTCTAATGAATTTTGTTTAAGTGCATTCAGCTCTATTCACCCCCCCTCTAGAGCATCTAATCACCCATCTAGGATCCAACAATTGGTATCAGAGCGGGTCTTCTCCAAGCATACTTCAAAAAGTAGGAGAAGATGGGTGACTACCTAGGAGGGAGATTCACGACCAGCCTTCCAATCTTTGATGGGAGCAATTTCCTCTATTGGAGAAGAAGGCTTCAATTCTACATCCAAGGATCAAGCATTGAAATGTGGCAAATGGTGAACAACCCATACATGCTACCAAAGACAAAGATTGAAGAATGGGATGAAGCTACCTTGAAGAAAGCAACCTTGAATGCTAGAGCCATGCACATCCTATATGCCTCCATGACCCCCACCGAGTTCAACCGGATTTCTTCATGTGAAACAGACTATGATGTATGGAGAAAGCTTTGCATCACTTATGAAGGGACAGATCAAGTGAAGGAAAGGAAAGTTTACATGCTCAAAGGGCTACTTGAGAACTTCAAGATGGGAAAGGAGGAGAGTATAGCCAACATGTACTCAAGGCTCAACACCATTGTGAATGGTCTTGCTATTCTTGGACATCCTATGTCTAGTGGAGAGATCAACTCAAAGATCCTTAGAACTCTCCCCAAGAGATGGCAACCCAAGGTGACTTCCATTGAAGAAGCAAGGTCTCTCAAGGATATCCCTATTGAAGAGATCATTGGAAATCTACAAGCACATGAAGCCACACTTGACAAGAGGGAGGAAGTAGAAAGACGAGAGAAGAAAGAGCTAAAGAGAATGAAGAAGGCTGAAATGAAGGCTCAAATTTAAGTTATCATGGAACAAGTCTCTCCATCCTCTCAAACTAAAGAAGATGCCATGTACTCCAAGGGTAGACTCTACAAAGGCAAGTCCTCTCCATCTGGTGCTTCACATGTGGAAAGAAGAGTCACTACAAGGAAGATTGCCCACAAGGCAAAAAGACCCATCTTCACAAGATGAAATGGCAATCAAGCTCAAGTGGCTCCTCCAACTCAAGCCAAGTGAAGATTCAAGTGTAGGATCAAGCTCAAGCTCTAGTGATGAAGGAGAATGCCATTTTGCTCTTATAGCATCAACAAGTGAAGACTCAAGTGAGGTAAATCTAAACTCTTTAGATAAAGAATCTTTGATTGCTATTATTCATGATATTTGTGCCTCTCTTAAGTCTTCTAAAAGGAAAAAGAAAAAGCTTGCTAGAATTGTTGATAATTTGCATAAAGAACTAGATGATCTTGAATATGCTAATTCTTGCTTGCTTGATGATAAAAATGATTGTCTTAGCCAAGTAGAATTTCTTAAACTTGAAAATGCTAATTTGCTTGATAAGATTAGATTTCTAGAAGCTCAACCTCTCATGCCTAGTTCAAATGAAGAGCATACTTTAATTGTTGATTCTCTCATGCATGATATTGACGTTCTTAAATCTAAAAACAAGGAAACAGATTTTGTTTTGCATGAAATAGAAATAGAAAATGCCTCCCTGTTTGCTAAAATCAATGGGCATGAATCTTGTTCTAGTTCTACAAATAGAGAGAATGATGTTGCTGCTCTTCATATTGATAGAGATTCTTATTTAACTAAAGCTCTTTGCTTAGAAAATGATCTTTTGTATGCTAGAGATAATATAAATCATTTGTCTTCTACTATTACTTCTCTTATGCATGATAATGATAGTTTGAGATCTTCTTTGCAAAGATTCTTAGTTGGTAAGAAGAGCCTAAATGATATCCTACACCATACTACCAAACAAATTCATAGACATGGTTTGGGGTATGATAGTAGTCAAGGGAACAACAAAGTTAAAGGGCCTCCAATATTCCATGGAAAATCCTCTAGTTCCAAGACTATGGGCACATGCAACTATTGCAATGATTTTGGTCATTATTCTAATTATTGTCCTTTTAGGAAAGAACCCAAGAGAAATAGGACTTGGGTTGCTAAACTAACCCCTCCAGAACCAAAAACATGATTGGGGACCATTTCATCTTTCTTCTTGTAGGTACTTGCAAATGGATTGACGTGAGCTATTGAATTGCAAATTGACTTGTCAATCCACGTGAAAGAAGAAAGGTGAGATGTGTATGAGGTGAAAACAAGTGGAAAAAGGAATGGTAAGCACAAAGGTAATGTTTTTCTTGCTTATAACCAATCCTAACTTGTTTTATCAAGATAGTGTGCACTATACATATGGTTTTTGAGTCAAAAGTGGTATTTTATGTTTCTCTTCACACCTTTGCTCAAAAACTATTTCTAATGCTTCTATAGTGCATTACTAACTTGGTTAGACATGTTTGGATATGGGTTGTATTTTTAGCATGCCTTTAAATATGTTTTTATGATATATATATGCTTTTTCACAACTGGTCCGTCGGTCGAGTTTGCCCTATTTGAAACTCGACCGATAGGCACCAATGGGTGTTGCCAACAGCTGTCATCGGTCGAGTTGTCAATGCACAGAACTCGACCGATAACACTGTGCACAGAATATACATTTGGCTTATTGAATGAGAATTTCCCTCTCAACTAGATTTTCTCAACCAATATCCTTATTCTTTGGCACTCTCATTTGGTACCTTTATATATGCATATTGCCATGTTCTAAATTGCCTATCTTGCTTAAAACTCTATCTCTCTAATTGCTCTAAATTGGTATATCTATATGTTGCAATTACTTGCTTTGAGTTGTTTTGCAGGTTTTGATGATGATCTCTTTGGATCTCTTGGTTGTGTCTTAAATTGCTTCCGTTGTGCTCTAACTTGCTACATCTATCTAGGTGTATATATTGTGTTGATACAACCTTGAGGTTCTTAGGGGTAATCATCTTATGGTAAGGATGCATATTTAGTGAGTTATATCCTTTCATGCTTCTAAAATTGCTTATCTCTTTGTTTGGATATATCTCTACATCTACTCATAGCTTGCTCTATCTTGTGTATCTTTTGGTATCTCTTGCTATGATCTAGATCCTACTAGTAGTCCTAACTTGTGATATCATCTACTAGTAGTTCATATAGATGTAGTTCTAACCTGGTTATAATTGACATCTTTTCTCATCTATATGCTATGCTTGTATCTTGTCTCATACATGCTCAAGATTGTTCCTTGAATTGCATATCTACTATCTTGAGTTGCTTGCATAACATTGTGATGCAGGGTACATAGATCTACATTATATGTAGAAATTGGAGTATTTTTGGATTTTATGCAGATTTTGCTCTAGTTTCAATTTTTGGTGCAAGACTAGTGTTTTTCATGCAGAAACAACCTTCTGAGCAAGACTCATGCTTTGCGATGAGCTATGATGGTTTTTGGTCAAATTCCGTCATCTTGAGGGGTCAAAATTATGTTTTATTATTTTTCTACAACACTTTATCTTACTTTTTGGGTTGTTCAAGTATATGCTTTAACTGGCTTTTCTTTCTATGCTTGGACAAGCCCCTATCTGTGCTCTTCTACTCTCCTTATATATATTTGTGTTATCTCCTTTTTCTTTAACAAGTGATGTTTCTTATTTCTTCATAACCCCACTTTTTGAAATTATAAAGGGGGAGAAAGGTATGTCTTCTTTTAAAAGAGGAAGAAGGCATGTCTTACATGAAGAAGAGAAGCATGTTCATGTAAAGGGAGTAGGTAAAAGGGGAGAAGACATATATGTGTAGAACACATATGAGTAGAAGACATAGTATTCTATAAATGTTATGAAAGCTAACCATGCAAGAGAAATACCATCAATTGAGGCAGAGTATGAGAACTCCATGCGCATCAATTGAGGGGGAGCATATGAGCTCAGTCCTATTGAAACCCCTAGGTTTCTCCAAAGGTATGATTTTACTTAAAAGCTTTCAATACATTTATGGAATGGTTTGTCATCTTCAAAAAGGGGGAGATTGTTGACTCAAGGTCAATTAGGTCAATGTTGATTCACGTCTAAATTGACTAAACCCGTGTTTTGATGATGACTAACCATTCCACATATTGGTGTCTAATGTCTCTACTTGAGTGATTTCAGATTAGGTATATACACACTCCAAATGCCCTAACTTGTGCATCTCAATTTGGAGAAAAGACAAGTCAAAGTCATACAAGTGCACGTTTTGGTAATATGATGTATATCCATTAGAATCATGTTGTAAATCACTTGTAATGATTGTATGACTTGTAATTAAGCTTATAAAAATATCAGGAGCACTTAGATCAAATATTAGAGCACTTTAGATGCAACTTTGAAAATTGATTACAGGAACTTTGTCGGTCGAGTTTCCCAACCTGAAAACTCGACCGATCATCCTTGATCAATTTTCTAGAGATTGCATCAGTCGAGTTGTGTTTACATAGAACTCAACTGATGGAGTAACTGACCAAATCAATTTTCATTGGTCGGTCGAGTTTCCTCAGGACAAACTCGACCGATGGTCTGAATATCGGCTTTGTCTTTTACTCTATCGGTCGAGAACTCAACCGATTGCACTGTACGGAAAAGTGCGGAAAAGTGCTTCTAGCCGTTGTGGAGTTGCAACAAGTGAAAATAGATCCGTTGCAAGCCACAAAACGGCTAGTTTTCAGCCCCAAGTGTTCCCAAAGGCTAAGAGGCATCCCCAACTATAAATAGGACCCCTTGGGATTCATTCCAAGGTTGAGCATTCATTGCAAACTCTATGTGAGGTTCCTATTCTATAGCTGAGTTCTTCCTACAACCTCCTCTCTCTCTATGCTTAATCACTTGCTACATCCATTAGAGTGAGTAGGAAATCTGTAAGAGAGCTAGTCCTATATGTATATCTTGTGAGGCTCTCACTTCCACTACCTCCCTATCTCTCTTTTCAATCATGAAGATGAAGGTTCTCTATGTTGTCCAAGAGAGGTGAAGAAGAATAAGGGAAGGAGTCCCTTGGTCAAGATCAAGGCTGAAGACTTGGAGATAGAGTGGGTAAGCCCTTGGAGAAGGCAGAAGACTCAAGCTCAAGTGGGTAAGACCTTGGTGGAAGCTTCTCTGAGTGAAGGTGAAGTCAAAGGCGGAAGATCCAAGAAGAGTGGGTAATTCCTGCAAGGCTGAAGACTTGGGCAAGAGTAGGTAAGTCCTTGGAAGAAAGGCGGAAGACTCTTGCAAAGTGGGTAAGTCCTTGGTAAGGTTGAAGACTCTTTGTATTGGATAGGTAAGTCCTTTGGTTGGTCATGTATTGTATGTCTTATGAATGAATATAAGAGTGCAATAGTTTGGAAGTCCTAGAGGTTGACCTCTCTAGGCAAGTGGACTGACACACTTCTAGTTTGAAGTGTGGAACCACTCTAAATAGCTTGTCTCTTTGGTGTATGTTCAATCTCTCTCATCCTTGCTATGCATGTTTTAGTTGCACACAAATTTCCTATTTAGCAACCTTATCTTGTGATATATCTTGAAGGTCTAATGAATTTTGTTTAAGTGCATTCAACTCTATTCACCCCCCCTCTAGAGCATCTAATCACCCATCTAGGATCCAACACTCACAACATATGATACTGCATATATTGCATCCTTTCCACTTTTTTGTTTAGGTTGGCTAGGGCAGTCATCCATGCTAGGCAGTAGAAGCCACAATCATTCGATAAAGGCACATGTTGAGGGCTCTTGTGGCAGAACTGTGTCTTCTTGAAGTCTTTTCCTACTGTATGCTTATACCCTTTGCCGTGACTTTTCAACATATCAACAATCACCTCTATGCATGTGACAACCTTTTCTTCAGTTAGAGTCTTTGCAATAGTCATGTTTGTCTTCTTGTTCAACCCAAAGGCTGCATCTGAGCTATTATATAATACTATAGTCCTTTTTATGATGTTGACCACCAACAAAGTCCTATGACTGTCGTGAAGAATCGACAGGAAAATGTAGTCTGGGAAGGATGTCGTGAGGAGTTGTTGTAGGTGTTCCTTCTCGCTTGATTTTTTATCTTTTATGATGTCATCAACCAGCAGGAAGTATGCCATATGTGTGTTTGGCATGTTGTTGCTTAAGAGGGATTGGTAGGCTGACATTGTGCTTACTGATAGGTACCCTCCTATTCTCAATGTATTCTGGAGGTCATCCTTCAACACACATATCCCTTCTCTTTCAAATATAGCTTATGTCGTCATGTCACAATCTTTCAAGGACCTCATTATGATGTTTAGTGATTCTGAAGATAGGCTGATGCAACTCCATCGGTCGAAGTCCTTGAAAGTTGGTATTATCTTCCCCGATGGTCCGTCTAGTTTTTCTTCTGATGGATCATCTTCCTCTACTTCTCCTTCTTGTGGCTATTCTGGTGAAGGCTGTATGCTTGCTATAGCAGCTCCAGTATCTATGCTCCAACCTTCTTTCCATGCATCAACCCTGGCTGGCTCTGTTGGATTGATCCACACGATTTTCAGTTGTTCCCACCAAGTTACCTTTTTAGGTAGAGGGATCTCCTTATGAAGTCTTTGCGGTATTGCATCTGAAGGCATCGTCGGGTCACTAAAGAAGCGACAATCATAGATGGCCTCCATTGTATACACACCATGCAGCCTGTGTAGATCTTTCATACATAAGTCCTCTAGAGGGATGCCCTTGTTGATAGCTTCCATCATCCTTAGTATGATGAAGGCACAATCCCATGAGCTGACCACTTCTTGTGGCACTTTCTTACATATAGAAAATATTTTCTAGATGTCGTTGAATCTATCATCTGCTGATTGTATCACTCTCTATAGACATAGCGGTATCTTTAGGACATCTCTAGATTCTTTCTTTTTATATATTAGGGCAGTAATGTCCAATTTGACCGTGAAACATATGATCACTGTCATCTTTTGCTTGTATAGATCGACAATGATCAAAGCCCATTGCTTCAAATTCCTTATGGGCAAGACTATGAACTTTGTCCCCTTTCTATGCATGCTTCTTTCAGCTCTGGCACATCAACAGCCTCATAGTCTTCGTTGTATAAGAGGCTTACTAGATGTGTGGTACTATTGAACACTTGCTGCACCTTGTCTGAGTGTAGGAACTCTTTGAGGAGGGCGGCACACAACACTTTAAATTGTTTCTTGTGTACTTGAGCCCTTTTTAAGAATATCCCTCTGAAGTGTTCTCTAGTTAGATTTCTACCCTTGTTGTGATATATGACATCTACTCTGGGTAGATTGTCATCTAGGATATCCGCTAAGATGTGGACATATTTGCATGTGATTCTTGATAGCACAGTCATGTGCATTCCTATCATATTGCACGTCAGAGGGGGAGCTACACCTAATTCTGCATCTTTAACTAGTGTGCTCCGCTCCTTGGCAGGCTCGTTTGTGAAGAAAGCAGCGAGCCCGCCTTCCTCGTCGTTTGAGGTTCCATCGTGTGCTACAGGGGGTGTTTTTCCAGTTGTATGTGGGCCCTCTATGCTTGTTGGTATTGGTTTAGTCACCTTTTCTGCCACCTCTGAGGAAGCTTATGCAGTTGTGCCATCTTTGACATTGCTTTCATCAGATGTGTGACCCAACTTGGCAGCGATAAGTTCTGCTAGAGTTGCCTCCATCTTCTCATAATAGATGTGGTTGTTCTGCTCGTTGTGGACTAGGGATCGTAGAAAGCCACTACACATGTCCATCCCAGACATCAGGTCATCCAGAAATTTATCTATATCTATGAGCTCTCTGGATGTTAGATCTTCTGTCCTTATGCTCTCTGCTCTAGCGATGACTGCTTGTGTTGGTTCTTATGATGCAGCCTTTCCTGTGGTCAGGGTAGTTTTGTTTTCTATTGGTTCCCCTTCCCCTTATCAGATTTTGCCTTGTCCTCTTCATGACTACTATTCAAATCTAGCTCCTTTAATGACGTAGTAGTCTTCTTCTTTGTTTCATAGTCTTTGGGAGAGTCTGACAGTGGAGGTGCTTCTTTTTCTCTAGGTTCAACTGCTGAGGTAGTTTTTACATTGGCGCTTTCTTCTTTTTGCACTGAACCTGCACCTGTCCCTCACACATTGTCATATTCATCTTTGGGGTTTGGAGGGCTCGATGAAGCTTGTGATGTCGAGGGACCTGCCACACAGTTGCTCTTCTTCCTACGCCGTTGGCTATCGAACTCTTTGTGTTCAGCTTCCAACTTCTTGCGGTCTTGTTCCAGATGCTGGCGCTCCTGGTCGAGGTTGTTCATCGCCGCCTCATATCCACTTGTTAAGTGGTCTCGATCAGCCCACACAACATCCCTTTTCTCTCTCTTAAGGGCTACCATTTCCTCTGTGAGGGTCTTCAGTGCTCCCATCATCACATTCTGAGTGTCTAGCACCCCTTACATGAACTGGGATAGTGCCTCGATCCTCTCATTTAGTGATTGCACCTGAGTGGTTAGCGTACACATGGTGGAGGTTATGCTCGAATTAAATTCAGATGTTTAATGCATGTGTTGCCATAGTGTATCAAACTTATTACCCAGTATGTCTCTGAAGGTTGGAGGGTGTCATGGTTGTGACTCCACATATGTCGTGGATGCTTGTGGTTCCTTCATATGTGGAGTTTGCTGTGTCAGGATGGGCACTCTTTGCTCTGACTATCCTGATGTTTGAAGAATCACTTCTTGAATCACCATTTCGAGTACAACTTTGGAGTCCTTGCCTTGCTGGTGGGGGTCTTGTTTGCCCATCGCCTATTGTTCTGTGGCTGCTATCTCAAGACATGTACTTTTTCTTCTTGTGTCATCCATGTTCACCTGGACGTCATGCTCTATTATTTATTCATGAGGTTGGCATTCCTTGCTCACTATTATTTCAGTGGCCATGGGAGGTGATGTTGCCTTCAGAGCTGTGGGATCATCCACCACTTCCTTCTTCTTCCTTATAGCTAGCTTTTTCTTCTCCTCTGGATTCTTCTTCTCTACCTCTACAGATTTGTCTTTACTGCCTTCTTCACCAGCTGTCGGTGTCTTTTCTGTGATATTGTGGATGGCCCCTGAGCACATCTTT
The DNA here is from genome assembly GCA_963693085.1 of Alisma plantago-aquatica. Lineage (NCBI taxonomy): Eukaryota > Viridiplantae > Streptophyta > Magnoliopsida > Alismatales > Alismataceae > Alisma > Alisma plantago-aquatica. The sequence continues at coordinate 318,214,755 of OY856413.1, read as the reverse complement.
TTGATGTCTTCTTGGGTGGGCCATAGCTTGTGGGCATCATAATACACCATCTCTGGGAGGGGTAGGAGTTTCTTTGAGTAGCTCTACTTATAGTACATCTTATCTCCTTTATGTTCCATGATTGCCGCATTTGACGGGAGATTTGGTGTCGATCTTTGTCTGTCCCTCTATTGCTTTATATTTCTTCAACACTTCTAAATCCATAAAATGGTAGCCTATCTTTGTTATCTGGCCTCCCATGTAAAACTCCTAGTTCTGCTTGGACTCCCCTCCCACAGCTGCTGACAACCTCTTGATTAGTATTTTCCCTATATTCACAGGCTTTCTTTTCAGCATTGACCATATAATGAACATGTCTCCCTTGGTTACTCTCCTTGTCTCTGACCTTGTATATATTGTGTTAGTAGGTATCTTCTATATCACCCTGATGAAGCATGAGGTGAACAATGTAGCCTTGGATTTCTTGGAGTGATGTTCATCTTCTCCTGTCAGGTCTTCCCACATTGTCTGGCTATCATATCCAACAATCTCTTTCTCTCCTGGGGCTACAGAGTAGGCTTGGGCTTCTGCTATTGTATTTGTGAAGATAGTATTCAACATTGCTTCTGTGATTTTGTGAGACTTCCCCCTAGTCTCACCTCCAGCTTGTAGTCTCCACCGCCCTTTTTGCATTCTTTTTTGTCTACCAGGAGCTTCTTCAGTGAAGATAGGATTTCAGCTATCAACTGCTTTAAGGACGGGGCTTCCGAGGTGCATAGGGTGCATAGATTTGCACCCTCTAAGAACTTGATGACTATGTTATAGAATCCCATCTTTTTGAATTTGTCTATGTCTAGGTACCTCATGGGCCTAAAGATCTTGATCTTTGACATCCAGTCATATTGCGACTGGTGTACGACATTCCTTGGTACAAATGGGGGCCCGCTCTGCTTTAGGGCTGACTTCTCAATATCTTCTCCCTCCTTGTGGGAAGTCTCTGCCTCTTGCCCTTTTGTCTTTTTAACAACTATCACTTTTACCTTTTTGTTGCTTTATGCTATCTTGGGCTCAGCCTTCCTCTTACCCAGACTTCTTAGCTCAGACTCCATGGGATGGTATTATGAGGTTCCTATCTATGCCACACTCTGTGCAAACTCTGACTCTTTTTGTGTCTGGTGATCCATAATTTTCTGATACTATTCCATCCATAGCTGCAGTTGTAGCATCCTGGTTGGTGGTAGGCTTGTATTGGTCTTCAAAGCATTTTCTAACTTCTCCACAATCCTCTCTACCTCTTTCAATGATGTTTCCCTCTTTTCCAACGAGTCATTAGTTGAAGCAGACATCCTGAAAATTTTCAAATTAATTTTATAATTAATATATCATTCAATTCATCAGTGATTTTACTTAACTTTTCTCATATAATATGTATATATATGTTGTATATTTTTGCTATATCCCTTATGACCGTGACCTGTGGCTATTACTTATGAAATGAAGAACACCGCAACCACATTCTATATTGATGAAAAAGAAGCAGTCGCAGTCAAAAGGAAACAAATAAGGGAGACCGCAACTCGAGGTCCAGAGTTATTCAATAGGTCGTCATCGTGACCCGCGGTTACATCTACTCGATTTTTAGCTTGTTCGTGGAGCATCGCGACCTGTGAACAAAAAACTCAGTGTCGCGACCCGCGGTCAATGGTCTTAAACCATGACTGTGGAGTTGGGGTTTACACCTATTCCATTGGGAACGAGGGTTGCATGGAAGGTCGAGACCTCGATTGGCAGGTTGATGAAGGTAGCTGAAATGATGATGTTTTGAGATTGATATGTGCTTGAAAATTCTGCCCTAGGGTGGGCAGGGGCACCACAAAAATAATAGGTGAGAGGGAGGGAAAAATGATCAGTGGAGCCATTGATGACATTGTGGAGCTTGGACCAACATAAGGGATAAAGGCATATGGAAGAGAAAACTAGGTCTGACGATGTCCACAGAGGTAGGTGGTGAATCGGAAAACTAGAAACAAAAGGTATTTAGAGGATTACCTTGGCGGCAGAAAAATTGGCAAAATGTGGGGGTGAAGGGCTAGTAGTATAGGCAATTCGTGCTTCTTCTGCAGCGACAAAGCAAGCTTGGTCAGCGTCGTAGGCGAGAGGGATGGTGATTCATTATTCTTATTGAGAAAACTGAGATTTTTTTTGGTGAAACCAGTTCATCTATTGCTTTTTTGTGTGTTTTCATAAATGTACATGTGAGTATGTGTTCTTTAGGGATGAAGAGTCTTCTAAAGAAAACAATGGCAAAAACCCTCTATACAAAAAGAGAACTATCATAACAAAATAGAAAAACCAAAGGAGGTGAAAAAAGGAGAAACATCTCCTATACAGAAGGAACAACAAGAAAGACATTGAAATCATTCTGAATCATATGACAAATTTGCACAGAAGGTCTCTCAACACCTCTATGAATTCTGTCATTCCTTTCTTTCTAAAGGCCTCAAAGGACAAATAAAGAAATAAACATAAGCTTTTTACCTTGTAATCCACACAGATCATCCAAGGTTCTCAGAATAGTGAGACCAATCTGAGTACTGGAAAGCTCCCAAACTTCGCAGACAAAGGAACAAGAAAAGAACAGATGCTCAGTTTTCTCTTCCTCAAACTTGCACAAAGGACATCTAGAGGCAAGAGAAATACCAAAATGCTTGATATACATGGATGTAGGGAGCCTAAGATACCCAACCTTCCACCCATGAATATGAAGACTACTAGGGACTCTGTGTTTCCATAACCACTGAATGTAAGGCCTAGGACTGTCTTTATGAACATCTCTCACAGACGACCAAACCGATCTGAAGCTAGCATTATATTTCCATTAAATAACAAGGAATCATGGGACTCTTTAGGATTGGGCAAGGATTTTAGAACATCATAAATTCTTCTATGTAGCCTAGAACTCTCAAAACACCATTCCCCTTTGTTAATCAGGCATTTCACTTTTGAGTTGGAGTCAATCCCCAACTGTATAACACTTTGCTTACCAAGGACCTCCACCAAGAACTTCGAGCCAGACAACCAAGGATCTTTCTAGACATATATATCGGCACCATCACTAATCACATAAGACACGAAGGGTCTCAAAACATCCCTTTCAGACAGAATTCTTCTGAAAAGCCAATAGAATGAGTCATTGTTGGAAATCGACCAAAAAGATTGTTTATCTAGATATTTCTCATGAATCCACTTGATCCAAATACTATTCTTCTTCTTAGATACATTCCATCCATTCAAGATAATAAAATCTTTCAAAACATATCTAATGCTTTTAATTCCAATCCCTCCTTCATCTTTTAGTTTTACAACATCATTCCATTTAATGAGATGAACAACATTCTTATCATTAGTTTTACCCCAAATAAAGTCACGACACAATTTATCAATATCATCACATACAACACAAGGAATGGGAAAGATGGAAGCCCAATACTGTGACATAGCACTAAGAGTAGATCTGACCAGTTCCACCATACTAGCCATGGAGAGTTGGCTAACTTTCCAACTTTCCAATCTTCTTTTGACTCTATCCACAAGAGGACTGCAATGCAATTTCGTGAGCTTCCCAATAATCAAAGGAACTCCAAGATACTTTTAAGGAAGAGAACCCTCCCTAATGACTAAGATATCGCCAATCCTTTCTCTGCCAATGCCATGACTTTAAATGATAGAGCTCTTCTCAATGTTAATCTTGAGACCAGTGGAAGCAAAGAGATTATCGATGACCCTCCTAATAGCCAAGGCACTGTTGTCATCAGCCTCTGAGAAAATTAAAAGATCATCCGCGAAAATCAAGTGACAAATAGAGAAATTAGAAGAATCTCTCAGAGAAATGAGGTTCCCATCATCCACTTCTTTGTCAAGGAGAAGGGTGACCACCTGCATAACAAGAACAAACAAGTAGAGGGCCATAGGATCCCCTTGACGAATGCCATTACTGGGTTTGAAAGACTTTGAAGGTTCTCCATTGATAAGAATCTCATAGGACATAATATTGAACAAATCCTTAATCCAAATGACCCAGCAGTGAGGAAAACCATGAGATTTATAATAGAGAAGATAGAATCCCAATTAACTGAATCATAGGCTTTCGAGATATCAATATTGATACACATTCTAGGTTTCCCCGATTTCTTGTTGAAATCATGAATAAGTTCATTTGCAAGGAGAACCAAATTCTTAATACTCCTATCTCTAACAAAGGCACACTAATTTTGATGTATAATAGAGGGAAAAACACCTTGAAGCCTTTTAGGCAAGAGTTTGGAAATGACCTTGAGAAAGATGTCACATAAGGTGATTGGATAAAGTTTTTTCAACTCCTTGGAATCTTTGTTCTTAGGGATAAGAGTGATGAATGTGCGGTTAGCCTCACTAAGCTTTCTACTAGAATTGAAGAAGCTTAAGATGGCCTGAACAACATCAGAACAGATAATACTCCAACTGACTTTGAAAAATCTTCCATTAAGACCATCGGGTCCAGGACAGTTGTCAGGGTCGAGGTTATTGACAATCTCAACAATTTCCCAAACAGTAAAACCTCTATCCAAACTCATTTTTTTGACATCACTGAGTTTAGGGAAGGCAAGTTAACTGAGAATGTTCAGATTGACTTCATGGCTAATATTAAAGACTTCAGAGTAGTAATTCACAATGTGATCCTGGATGACAATGGGATCTAGGAAAACAACATCATTAATGAGCAAAGCTTTGATATGGTTAACATCCCTTCTAACCTTGATGGATCCGTAAAAAAACTTTGAGTTAGAATCACCATCCTTCAACCACTTCACCCTCAACTTCTATCTTAGTAAAGACTCCTCATGAATTCTAGCTTGCATAGCTTCTTTTCTCTATTCACTGGTGTCAATTTGAAATAAAACATTTGAAGGATCAGTATCCAGCTTATGTTGCGCTTCTAAGGCAAGAGCTTCCTTTCTTTTAGCATCATCAAACAAATTACCAACAAAGCTTTTATTCCACTTCGAGAGGTCAAGTCTCAGCCTCCTGAAGTTAGAGTAGACTTTAAAGATAGGAAAACCAGAAAAATCACAGACCAACTATTCCTCACAGTATCTGAAAAAACAGGCTTTTCTGTCCAAACATTAATAAACCTGAAAGGAGCTTCGACTTTGGGTCTGTCTCTAATATCAAGAGAGAGGATTTTATGATCACTGATGGTGTTAGGATGAAGAGTGCCTATGCATTCCAGAAATAGAACCATAAAATCTTCATTATAGAGGATTCTATCAAGAAAGGAAGTAACATAATTTTTGCCACTCTGATGGTTATCCCAAGAGAAGGACGATCCATTGAGAGTGAGTTTGACAATACCGCAATCAAGCATGCAACTGTTAAAATCCTCCACAGACTTCTTTGTTGGAGGATCTCTTCCCAACTTCTCTTCTTTTCTGACAACATTAATGTCACCAAGGATAGCCCATGCCATAGACATGGTGGAGTAAATAGACTCGATCTCTTTCCATAACAGAACTCCATCCACATCAAGATTATGACCATAGGCTGTAGTTATACAGAAAACTCTATTATCACAATGAACTTCAACATGAACAGACTGGTCGCATTCATAAATTCACATCGCAAACAACAAATTTCCAAAGAAAACCACTCTCCCAAGAACATGAGAGGAATGATTAGAAACCCAGTTGTAGTCAGGGAAAAACTTATTCATCAACTTTCCCATCTTACTCTCTCTAACTTTAGTTTCATTTAAAAGAATAATATTAGGCCTACTCTCATTGATTTTACTCCTGACTGAAGAGGCTTTGAGGTTAAGCCCTCTTACATTCCAGGAGAAGATGTTTAAGTTGAAGCCATTAATTGGGAAATAGTTGGGACCAATACTTCACTAGTTTGAGATTCACTCATACTCAAAGAAACTTCAGAAGATGAGTTTAGATTCCCAAACTTATTTGAAAGTGAGGTACCCTGACTATTCTCCTTAGATACAACGGGAGCTTTCCTACCTTTATCTTTGCCTTTTTTTCTCCTGTGAAACTTCTGTACTTCAAACCCATCATCCTCAGTGGATGGGTCAGGAGATGGAGGAGTTGAAAAATCAACTACCATATTAGTAACTTGAAGGTTACTCGTGATTTCTTCTTCAGACTATTCAAAATTTGATGATGTGTTCTCTTCGAACGAATCATTAGGCACATGGAATTCATCCTCCTCAGCTGAGTTAGTAATATTAATAGCCTTGGGTAAATCAGTCAAAGGAATCTCTAATCAATTCTCATATGTCTCAGGGATAGCAACATTCTCAGACATTTTATCATTCACCTGGGAGACTGAATTCTGAGCAGTTTTCTTCACCCACACTTTCTTGACCAATGGAACAGTGACCGGAGTAGAACAATCATTATGTCCAAACAGATTACAAATAGGGCACACTTTCTATTTCCACTCATACTCAAGGTTAATAAGGTGCATAACACCCTTGTCACTGGCCATCTCTAGGCTCGTTGGGAACTTAGAGTTAGCAAGCATGGGAATCTGTATCCTAGAGAACTCCAGGTTCCTTAATTCAAAGGTGGTTTTGTCAGCACGAAGAGGGTTCCCCAAAAAGGAACCAATCCTGGAAAACATTGCCATATCCCATAAATCCAAAGGGATATTATGGATACGAACCCATATCGACATGTCAATCAATCAGAACCTCTTGAGTGGGTCACCATGCTTCCACCTCATCAAGACCATCAGTTTGCCTCGTACAAAGTAGATCCCATTGTCCAGGACATCGTCAAGTTCCGACTCCTATGAGAATTTAATGAGAAAGAAACCTTGCCCGTGATTCATAACCTCAATGGACCCTTTCAGAATCCAAATCTATGACAAATATCTCTCCAACGATGGAAGATAGGGCTTAACCCAAAAATATAACCAGAAACACAGTTCTTTCAGCGAGCAACATTCCTTTCTGCCTCCTCCCCTGGGTAGATAAGCTTATGATTCTTCATCTCAATCTCAACTTTCTCAAGAGATGTGTTATACACCTTTGGCTTCATCAGATCTACCCATGATTTAGTAGCTTCATTTAGAACATGATTGTCATTGGAACCTTGAGACACTAGGATGCTCCCCACATCGTGAGAGATCTCCCGATCAAGGTCAGACACACCCCCATGCCACCGGTTGCCATCCACGTTTATTGCACCTCTAGGGGATCCACCGGTCATCATCCACATTGAGGTCTTGCAACTAAGATTTTAGGTGAGAGTAACAATGTCCCAAGGGTTTTAGAATATATAAGAGAGACACCACAACTCACGACGCAAACAAGGACCGTGATCGCAGTCGGCCCTCTCTATAGAATGTACCTCGGGTTGTGGCCTGGGTTAGTCTAGGACAATCACCACAGTCGTGGTGCATCTCCTCGCATTGAGTAAGGTTAACACCTCAACCGTGGTCTTCACCGCGACTGCGGTCATGACCGTGACTCATGAGCCAACCAAACCGGCTCAACACTTCAACCAAAACATAAACTTGATCCTTCAATCAAACCATTTTTCAAAGAGAACATAAGATATATACAATCTTACTAGAAAAGGGGAAATTTACAATCTAAAGAGTAGGAAAAATCAAAGTTCAAAACAAAAGGAAAAACATAAACTCAGGAAATCAGCAAAAACTTGGGTTGCCTCCCAAGAAGTGCTTTTTTAGAGTCTCTAGCTCGACTTTGTCATCATTCATTTTTCGACTTCCTCACCTGATTGTGGTGTCTCCTCATTCTTTTCATTTCCTGGCTAGCTGGGTTCCTCCAAACTAATTTCCTACTTTCTTACAAAGGCTTCATCTTCATAGAATCTCTTTACCCTATGTCCATTAACCTTGAAAGTTCCAAAATTTTCCTCTAAAATTTCCATAATTCTTGATGGGTATATCTTCACTACAAAGAAAGGACCTGACCACCTCATTATTAGCTTTCTTGGATGTAGTATAATGCTCGAGTTAAATAGGAGGACCTTATCCCCTTCATGAACATCCTTATTTTTCTGGTGAGCATCATGCCAAACTTTAGTCCTTTGTTTATAAATTCTCACGTTCTCATAGGCATGAAGTCTCAGTTCCTCTAGCTCCTAAAGCTGTAGAAATCTTTTCTGGTCCACCTTATCAAGGTCCATATTCAAAAATTTGATGGCCCATAGAGCTTTGTGTTCAATCTCAAGCAGTAAATGACAAGCCTTTCCATAGATAAGCCTGTAGGGTGTTGTCCCTATAGGTGTCTTGTACGCAGTTCGATAAGCCAATAGAGCATCATCTAGCTTCATTGACCAGTCCTTTCTTGTCTGACTCACTGTCTTCTCCAAAATTTTCTTGATTTGTCTATTCGATACTTATACCTTCCCTGATGTTTGAGGATGGTATGGTGTGGTGACTTTGTGTTTCACTCCATATTTCTTCAACAATGCTTCAAACTGTCTTTCTTCGAAGTGTGATCCCCCGTCACTTATGACTGTGTGGGGCACTCCAAAGCATAGGAAGATGATTTTATCAAAGAGTTTAATCATAGACTTGGAGTCACAAGTTTGAGTGGTGACTTCTTTGACCCATTTTGAAACATAATAGACACCAATAAATATGTATTGATTTCCTTTTAACGATGGAAACGACCCCATATAGTCAATTCCCCAAATATCAAAAATTTCAACTCCCACCCATGCTACCATGGGCATCTCATTTCTTCTACTTATGTTCCCTGTGAGTTGGCATTCCTGACATGCTTTAACAAAAGATGCTGCATCTTTGAAAAGTGTGGGCCAATAAAACCCATATTGTAGTACTTTCACTGTAATTCTTTCTCCATCGTGGGGCCCACCATAGGGTGAAGAGTGACACTTTCAAATTCAAAGGAACCTCATCCTCTGGTATGCACCTATGGTATAGATTGTCAGAATACCTCTTCAATAGTAATGGGTCATCCCAGTAATAGTTCTTGACGTCAGAAAACAATTTCTTCTTCTGGTGGTATGTAATTTCCGGTGGCAACTGACCACAAGCTAAATAATTACAGATATTGGTGAACCAAGGCAGTCTCCGCTCATCAGAGTGAGCCATCAGTAGAGCTTCATTAGCATAATTATTGTTCATAGTTAACTAATTCTCTTCATCGAAAACTATTCTAGACAAGCGGTCTGCGACCACATTCTCTTTCCCTTTCTTATCAATAATTTCATGATCAAATTCCTGCAACAGTAGAGCCCACCGCAGAAGCCGTGGTTTGGTATCTCTTTTCAGAATCAGGTATTTAATTGCTCCATGGTTTGTATATACATTCACCTTTGATCCTATTAGGTATGATCTAAACTTGTAAAAAGCAAGAACTATTGCTAACATCTCCTTCTCAGTTGTGGTATAGTTTACCTGTGCCTCATATAATGTACGTCTGGCTTAGTAAATTATGTGGTGATTTTTGTCTTTCTTTTAACCTAGGACAACATCTATTGAATATTTACTAGCATCACACATTATCTCAAATGGTAACTCCCAATACGGGGCTTGTAGGATCGAAACAGTTGTTAATGCTTTTTTCAGGGTGTTGAAAGCCTCCAAACATTCGTTGTTGAAATCAAATTTGGCATCTTTGAGTAAAAGATTGGACAAGGGCTTCAAAAACTTTAAAAAGTCTTTTATGAACCTCCTATAGTATCCGACGTGACCAAAAAATTTCTTACTCCCGTTACAGACTTCGGTGGTGGCAATTTTGATATGGCTTCTATTTTACTCACGTCCACTTCAATCCCCTTTTTAGAAATTTTGTGTCCCAGGACTATGACATTGTGTACCATGAAGTGGCACTTTTCCAAATTCATAACCATATGTTTCTCTTCGCTTCTTTTTAGGAACAAGGACAAATTTCTTAGACATGCATAAAAATCCATCCCATAGACTGAGAATTCATCCATAAAGACTACTACGATGTCCTCTAGAAAATCTGAGAACATCGAGATCATACAACGTTGGAACATTGCAGGTGCATTGCACAGTCCAAACGACATTCTTCTAAACACATATGTGCCATAGATGCACGTGAATGTTGTTTTCTCTTAATCATATGGATGAATAGGGACTTGAAAGAATCTAGAATATCCATCCAGGAAGCAGAAATAATCATGATGAGCCAGCCTTTCTAGAACTTGGTCAATAAATGGTAAGGGGAAATGATGCTTCCTTGTGGCTGTATTTAACTTGTGGTAATCAATGCACATCTGCCACCCAATAACGGTTCTAGTAGCGACTTCATCACCATTCTCTCCCTTTACTACAGTCATTCCTCCTTTCTTAGCCATGACGTGAAACAGACTCACCCAATTACTATCACTAATCAGGTGGATAATTCCGATGTCTCACAGTTTTAGGATCTCCTTCATTACAACTTTCAACATTTGGTTTAGCTTTCGCTGGGGATGAACTAGCGGCTTAGAAGACTCTTACAAATGTATTCTATGTATGTAGAGAGCCAAGTTAAGCCCCTTGATGTCCTCTACAGAATATCCTATCACCTTTTTATGTTCCTTCATCTCCTTTAACAATCTTTCCATTTGTTCTTCTGTCAGGCTTGCATTCACAATAATAGGGTTCCTCTCCTCATAGTCTACAAACTCATACTTTAGCCCTTCTATAAGTGGTTTCAATTTATGCTTCAGCTTTGGTGCCTCTTTATCTTTAAGAGACTGTTCGAGTGAAGCATACTTAACTGTTTTGAAAATTTCTTCTTCGTCACTAAGGGCTCCTGCATCCTGATTCAGATAGTTGAGGATTTCAACCTCCTTAGGGTCTTCTGCAGTAGGATTGGGGTTGTTCAAGGCCCGCATTAGGGGGTTCACAATTGCCTTTTATTCTTACACTTCCTCGTAGTACTTGTTGTAACAATCCATAAAGTAGACCGACTGAAAAAGAAATGGTCCCTTCATGGCATCTTGAACTCGAAAGTCTACGTGGTGATTGCCCACGTGCAGGGTAATAATCCCCTCCGTGACATCTATCAATGCTCTTGCATTTGCCAAGAATGGTCTTCCAAATATCATTGGGCAGCTTGGGTCTTCAATTGTGTCAATCACCACAATATCACAGGGAATAAAGAATCTTCTGACGTGAATGGGTACGTCTTCGACTATTCCAACATGTCGTTTGAAAGTGTGATCAACCAATTCAATCCTCATGTTTTTTTAACCATATCTGTTAACCCAAGTCTTTGGGCTAGACTCAAAGGCATAAGACTGATGCTTGCTCCCAAATCCGCCAAACATTTTCTCTCTATATTGTCGCCAACACCAAACAATATATTGAATTCTCTGGGGTCCTTCTTCTTTGTTGGCAGTTCTACCTAGATGAAAGAACTTGACATATTAGCTAACTTCACTGTCTCGATATGGTCCCCTCTCCTTCTTTTGGTGATGAGATTTTTGAATAAATTGGCATAGGTCGACATCTCCTCTATAGCATCCAAGAATGGAACATCCAGGTGTAGTTTCTTTACCGCTTCAATGAACTTCTTGTATCTTGTCTTCAGGTGTGCTTTAATAAACTTATATGGGAATGGGACTCTCAGTTCATATTGACTCTTCTTCATGAAAATATCCTCGACAACATCTGGTCTCCTAACTTCTTCACCTTTCTTATGGTTCTCTTTCACTTTTTCTTTATCAACAGATTTTTCAAGAGCAACCTCTTTCTTAGGTGGTTGTTCATCATCTCTTCTTTCTTCATTGTTGCTTCCAGTTCTTGAGTTACTTAGCATCCTCCCGGATCAGAGGGTAGCCATCTTTGCAGTTTCAGTGTTTGAAGGAATTTTCCCAGAAGGATTCTTTACCAGCTCTGCCAACTATGCCAGCTGTTGGTCGATTTGACGTTGATGGGTCTGCATGTTGGCCATCTGGTTTTGCATAGTGGTCAAAACACCAGAGTTAGTAAGAGCACTTTGAGCTAACTGATCATTCACCGTAGCTTGCCTTTTAGCAAAATAAAATAGCTGGGTGACAAAATATGGCTGTTTGTCATCTGTTCCCTGACTTGACCCTTGGTTTTGGTTCTACCCTTGACTCGTTCCTATGCCTTGACGATTCATATTCTTTCCTTGACCCTGATAGTTGTTGTTATTTGTCTGATAGTTTGTTGTTTGTGTATATTGGGTCTGTTCACTTCTCTTCTCAAACCCTAGGTGCAATTTTTGTGAGTTGTTCAGTTGGTGCAAATTCTCAGTCATATCTTTGTTTCTGTAACTGAAACAGGGGTGGTCTGGCCTCTTGAAGTTAGCGTAGGAAATATTCTATGTCTCTTCTTCACTTTCACTTTCATCACTTCCCTCGGGCTTGGTGTAGATATAGTTATCAACCCCATGCCCTCCTTCTCCACAAGTGACACACTTCATGACCTTCTCAGTATGCTTCTTGCCCTTAGCTCCAATATGTTTCAGCTATTTCACATAAGTTGCTATTTTCTTAATCTGTGCCGTTATGGTCTCTAAAGACTTGGCTTCAATAGATGGTACTTCAGACCTTACTTTCCTCATTGACCCTCTGTCATTCCTATCATAGTCTATGCCTACTTACAACGCAACCATGTTGTCTATTATCTTCATGGTTCTACTTGGCTTCTTCCCAAAGAAATCATTGCCAGCGGATGCGTTTAACAAAGTCCTTTAAGTAGGAGTTAGCCCATTATAGAAAATGGTCATGAGGAACCCCATATGATAATTTTGATGTGGACAATCTCTCTGGTACTCCTGGAAATGTTCCCATGCTTCGTGCAAGTTCTCTCCTGGCTTCTATGCAAAAGAAGTAATCTTCTACATGTTGCCGATTGTCCTCTATGTAGGATAAGACTTAGTAACAAAAGCATCTGCCAGGGGTCTCCACCCATCTATAGATTGGTGAGGGAGATTGAGGTACTAAGATAGAGACTTGTCTTCCAAAGAAAGTTGAAGCCTTTACAGTATATCACCTCTTGTGGGACTCCCCTCATCTTGATGGTATCACATATATTTTTAAATGCATCGAGATGATGGTATGTGTTTTCACTCCTCAAATTCCCGCAAAAAGGTTTATTCTAGATAATCGAGATGACAACTGGTTTCAACTCAAAATTTGCTACGTTGAAGTGTGGTATGACTGTAACATCCCTGACCTGGGTTATGTCTTAACCCTAGGAGTTTTGCTTAAGCAAGTTAATTATAACCTTAATTTTATCTTGTGAAAAGTAATTAAGGCTCAAGAGGAACTTATGTTTCAATCTTGGTCCTGTATGAATAATGTTGAAGCAATGTTTGCTTATTTTGGACTAATGTGTAAATTACCCAAATTGAGGGGTTAACTTGCAAATGTTATTTGATAATATGTTCCTCATATGTTGAAGCATCATGAGATTGAAGATGATGCAGAGGTATGGCTTATGGTAGCCTGAGTACCAAGAAAGAACTGATAAAGCAATGTTTGTGCATTAAAACCTAGTTTTGGTATAATGTGCAATTTACCCAAAACCCAGGGTTCAATATGCAAATTACCACTTAAATAAGGTCCCTAATTTTTCATGGCATCATGTAGAGCAGAGAAAATAAGAGGGGCACCTCATTTGAATTAAGTTGGAGGAGAGAGAATCTTGATATTAAAATAATCAAGATTTAATCCTAATTGAAACCCTAATTCAATTTAGTGCAAAAATAAATAAAATAATTGAAGGGACTTCAACCAAAAATGAGATGGTTGAATTTTATCAAGTGTGAACACCTTTTTGCCTTTGCTAGGCCACAAAAATATCCAAGGGAGTGGATAACTCACTCACATTATTATAAGAAAAAGAAATATCCACTCACATATGGATATTAGTATAATATGATTTGAGGTGCTTAATTTGCTTTTCTTTAAATCATGGATAATTGAGTGGAATAATAGGCAAACAAGATGGCTTCGTGGACAAGGAGTTTAGGGGGAAGATGCGGCACCATTTTTTGGATTAAATGAATTTTTATAAGGCACTTTCTCTCTCATGGAATTTCTTATAAAAGTACCCTTTACAAGCCAAACCAAAGGCTTTTTCGTTTCCACTTCTTTCCCTTTCTTGGAAAACGACCAAAGGAGCTTTGGAGGAGTAGGAGGACGACTACAAACCTGTTGGTAAGCTTCTTGACCTCCTTTCACCTTGAATCCATGGTGAAAAATGAAAATCAATGCATGAATTCTTCTTATCTTGATCCCCTCTTCAATCCTAACCATTCCTTTTCACTCAAAGCTTGAGGACGAGCCTTAGAATGGTGAAAGGAGTTTCATCCACCATTGTTGACGTGAACCTGAAGCTCTGGAGCTCAATTGGAGGCAGGTTTTATAATTTGAACCCTTGATTTTATTGTTGCATTCAATTCCTTGTCAATTGGTGATCTTTTCTACATTTCCAAAATATATCTTAGTTGATTGATGCAACCACCATGGACATCACAGAAAATTTCGTGGGTTTGGAGCTTGATGATGATGACATCATCATAAGCACACACCTCTCCAAATATCTAGGGCAAACGGTTTCAAAAAAGTTGTTCAAACGGTTTCCCAAACTGTTTGGGAGCAAACGGTTTCAAACCGTTTGAGATGAAATGGTTTCACCAAACCACATGTAGGCAAATGGTTTCAGACCGTTTGGAGGTGTTGACCAGGGTTGACCATTTGGGAATTTGTTGCCAATAATGTTTGTTAATGATCCACTAAATATAATTGATTAGTTCCAATTGGTTCATGAGTTGAAGGTCCATCAATCACCAAACCCTAATCGGGTTAAGTGCTGATTTCGAAATTGATTGAGTTAGAAACTTGGGTTGATTGACCCAAACGGTTTCAAAACCATTTGGGGATCACCCAAATGGTCTCAAGACCGTTTGGGGGTCACCCAAGACCATTTGGAGGTCCAGGGTTGAGTATGGTTAGGTGTTTGAAGATCTAAAGATACCAAGTTGAATTGCAATCAAATGTTGATTTGGTGATCAATCCAATGATCCAAACCCTAATTGAATGACATGGATTTGGGTGATGAGATGGGAAAACAGTCTCAAGACCATTTGGAGGTCATCCAAACGTCCTCAAGACCGTTTGGGGTCAGGTCATGTCCATTTTGGATGGTGGTCCAATAGTTTCAAAGTAATTAGTTTCACAATGATCAATATTGAAGGATCATCGATTCCAAACCCTAATCCAATTGAATCAAACCCTAATTGATGATCAATTGAGGGTTAAATCAGTTGAAGGATGACCTATTTAACTCAATTGGAGTATGATGTTAGGACCAATTGATGAGTGATAACATGATTTCAATTAATGAAGGAATCGATCTTGGAAACCCTAATTCAATTTGAGTGGTTGAGACCATATTTGGTCCATGCAGTTTTGAGGAGGTTTGGACCAAACAGTCTCAAGACTATTTGGGACCAAATGTTCCCAAACCGGTTGAACTTAAATGGTTTCAAGGGTCACCTTTAGCAAACGGTTTCAAGTGTCCACCTTTAGAAAATGGTTTCAAATGTGCACCTTTAGCAAACGATCTCAAGGGTTCACTTTGGCAAACAGTTTCAATCTCAACTTTACTAAACGGTTTTAAGTATTCAACCAAGACCGTTTGAGGTCTGATTGGTCAAGACCATTTGAGGTCTAAGTGACAAAGACCGTTTGAGGTCTAAGTGACTAAGACCTTTTGAAGTTCAAATTGGTTAAACCATTTGGACATCTAATATGATCAAAGGTCAATTAGCTATTTGATTATTAATGGTGTAGACCAATGATGATTATGAAGATTAACCCTAACTATGTGTACTCAAGTGAAGAGTTGACCTAGATCAATCTTGGAGCTTTTAACATCCTAGAGAGGATGAGAGGGAGAGGGAATGGGAGAGATGATGGCTTACTTAATAAGCCCTAATTCTCTCATTATGAACAAACATGTAATCAGGGTGTGAACTATAATATGAGATAATGAAATCTTCATTGAAAAGATTGATGAACCTCGATCCTAATTTAGGGAAAGGTTATGTGAAACCCTAATTTAAGGGTAAATCTCAATGAAACCATAATCTAGGGTGATGATGTAACCCTAACTTAGTGTAACAATGCAAGAAGCCCTAATTTAATGGGAATTGTACATCCTAACCCTAATTTGGGTATGAGGTAAGAGAAACCCTACTTGGATGTGAATAGTAAACTTTAATCCCTAAAATGGGGTAAAGGTGCATGAAACCCTAATATAGGGTAGTGCTACTAATTCTAGGTGAAGCCCTATCATTGAGTGATGTGTTGTGAAATCCTAATTTCACATAATACTAGGTGAAACCCTGATATAGAAGAATGTTATGTGAATCTCTAATGAAGAGCAATACTATGTGAAATCCATATAATATATGAAAGATGCTATGTGAACCTCAAACTATAATTGTGGAAATCCTATTCCTATTAATGGAATAATGATTAATGTATTGACAATTGTAACACCTAGAGGGGTTGATAATGGATATCCTTACATTAATAATTCTAACTTAAGGATGAGTCCATATTAGTGCCAATGGTTGTATATTCTAAATAAGTGACATATGATCATTACCTTACATGATGAATGTAATGAACTGGTGCATAAAGTATTAGGATGGGGAATACCCTAATACAAGTTAAGTGGATGAGTTCCAGTAAGATGAAGGTGTTGAGGGAAGTGATACATCGAGATATGATAGATATCACATCCAACACCCCAATTCTGATATACCTTGATATGTTATAAGTCCATTATAATTGGAATGGATGACATATGAAATGTTTCATGTCAATTTTTACATTTAGATGTAATGCACCTTGATGAATGTAGGTTAACATGCCTTATGAAAAGGTTAATCCAAATCAATAGACTATGATACAATCATACTTTGATTAAGATGAGAGAGAAACCCATACTTTGTGATTAATACTTCATTTAATGATGAATTATGAGAATAAATAAGTATGATTGAATACTTATGTTATCCATATTGATTCCTAGATGTATGAGGCAATGGAATAAGACTTGATCATTAATAATATGATCTTGAGAACCTATATGGTTATATATGTGAAACCTTAATACAAGGTAATGCTTGGTGAACTCTTAATACAAAGTAATGCTATGTGAAATCCTAATACAGGGTAATGCTATGTGATACCCTAACACAAAATAATGTTATGAGAAACCCTAATCTAGGTGATGCTATGTGAAATCTTAACAACAGAGTAATCCTATGTGAAGATCAAGTACATATGATGAGTTATGAATGTAGCAAGAAAACCCTTGTATTGCATGGTATTGATATATAATTGTATCATGAGTACTAATCATACAGGAATGATGAAATGAGGAGTATAGCCAGGTATGGGATATGATGCTCTATATTTTGAGAATGTTTTATAGGCTTTATAAGCCTTCATATGTTTTGATTGCCAAGTGAGAAGTAATATGAAAATTTATGAGTCCTGTGTGTCACATGATGTTTTAATCATTGAGCTTGTTTATGAGTTTTATAAGCCATAATATGCCTTATTACTATGAGGGGATAATAAGAGGTGATATGAGCTTTGTGATCTATGTGCAATGCTTTGTGTAGTAAGAATCATAATGTCCTTAGTCAGGTGACTTGAAGATATTAAGTTACCTAATAAGTGGTAACAAGTATCCTATGGTGAGTTAAGGGTTCAAATACCCAGATGCTATAATCATGATGATGCACTTGTAAAGAAAAGGAATTGTACTTGATGAGTTGAGGGATTAAGATCCCAACACTTTGTGAAAAGAGTATGGCTACAGGCCATGACTCGACAGTGACAATGCCAGGCATTAGATATATGATCTAAGCCTGAAGAGAGTTAATATTGTGGTAATGATTCTGTAGTAAATACATGTTTACATGTTCTTCATATTCCTTAATAGATAAGTGACATATTGCTCTATCAAGTTATAACTGCAATGCTTTTAATGATAATAATGTTCTAATCTGTTAGACATTGAATTAACTATTGTCAAACAAATATGATTCCTCTGTTCATATTTATCTTCTTAAGCTGCAATAATAATGTTACTGGAAGAGAGTTATATCTCTCGCTGGGGAAATTTACAATTGTCTCACCCCCGTGGGAACTACATTTCTAGGTGGTCACAGACGAGGAGATAGGAATCCTTCAGTAATAGAAGGACAACAACAGCAGAAGCAGGGACAGCAGTGGAGTCTCAGGTGAAGACACTGGCTGTTATGCCATGTATAGATGTAGATAGAGTCCTATGTGTCATCTTTGTACTCTCAAGTCCTCAGAGTAGTAGTAGTTGTGCTTTCGAGATTTTGGCTCAATGCCTCAAGATTTTCATACTGCCTGTGCTTAGTTTAACAAGAAAACTGATGCTTGTAATTCACAGAAAGAGATGATACAAGATATGTACTTTGAAAATAGAATGTAAATGTGTTACTTTTGTTCTATGTGAGAAATTTTTCATTTGATGGACCTCTTGGTAAGAAGGTTTTAATTTTTAGTGATTTTTGGTAATCTGCTGCTTAGAAAACACTTCTGCATTAGTTAATCTTGTGTTTTGTAAGTTGGATGTCACAATGACGATCGGGCATCTAGACTCATTGGCCCTTGTTGCTGCCAGCTCCCTAAGAGTCTTCCCCTCTTCATCATCCTCGTTGTTTCTATCCCAACCATCTTTCTCTCATTCATTGTCACGATGGTTGTGATGGTGGCTTCTTTGATGTCTATAGCATTGATCTTCTTCATGACGATCTTCATCACGTCGATTATCATCATGACGATATTCATCCCTACATTCTTCTTCATGTTGATGACCGTCATTGTAACGACCATCTCTGTGACGACCCCAATTTCTACATACTTTCCTTAGTGACATATACAAATATGCGTGCACTCATATCTATAAATGTCAAAGGGAAAATAATAGAAATCAAGATAGCCAACTAAAATCAGAGATAAGCCAAGATCATGTTCACATCATAGTAAATAGCCAGACAACACTTCATTCAATAATGAAAGATAAAGTCATACATTCTAATAAGTGAGAAAGGAAGAAGGTTAAGTCTATGGAAAGAAAATATGTTTATTGCATAGGATCTATAACATCCTATTACATCATCTAGAAGAATAAAGACTAGCTAACTGAAATGAACATGGTGAGAAGTGGAAATCTATCTCATATCCTCCATGATCTTTATTTAGTGTCTTCAGGTACTTTAGAGTGCTTCATCTATTATCAATTGTTCCTTGTACCTAGAAAATACGAGAAACAAAAACATCAACAAAGTTGGTACGTGGAATTAAAAACTATACTATGCTGGTATATAAAATACTCAAAATTGGAGAAAAGAATGAAAACATTATTTAGAGGCAGAAAATCAGGAAATCCCAAGTTATTATCCTTATTTAGAATGAAAATCATTACTATGGTGGACTTAGCACAAACATAAATATTGGGCCCTATCCCTGCATACCTTGTACCATTAGGGATCTCCTTGCGTACCTTGTACAATTAGGGAGGTGCTAGTCAACATTAATACTTTCCCTCTCTAATAGGGAGATTAATGAGCACCACTAGTAACTACATTTCACTTATATTCAATTATGTTCTTTCATGTTCAAGGCGGTAAATCATCAATTAATCATATATCCACATCCACCAATGTATATCAATTTCATGCAACAATTACATATACTTAACATCCAGAAAAAACTAGTCATATAATTATATCCACATACCTTTAATTCTCAAATCTGAATTCCACAAGTCCTAAGTTAGGAGAAAGATAGTAGATCACCCTGAAATATAGAAAAAACCTAAAGTTACCATGGATTCTCATTATTCCACATTAGGGTTTCTTATTAGGGTTTAGGTCATTTTGGAGAATCATTTTTAGGATACATGTGATTCGAGAGTTCAGGGTTGGTTCTAAGGTCAGGGTTAATCAAAGTCATTCAAGGCAATTAATTGTATGACATAAAATTGTATAATGTATACATTATGAAGAGTGGAATATGGAAATTAGGGTTTTTCATAATTGTTGGATCAACTATCCTTCTTGGATATGATTTCGGATAACATGGTGTTTAGAATCCTAATTAGGGTTTAATCTATTTCCCAAGGAAGATTGGAAATCAGTAATGACCATTGTTCATAATATATGTATAAATATTAATGGGTCCTTAGGCATTTAGGCCATTTTTGAGAGAAGAAATCGGATCTAAGTCTTGGAATTATTTTATTTAAATAGATTGCATTTTTATGATAAAAATGATATATAGGTTCGATATATCTCGATATTCGTGTCATTTTCTAGGGTTTCCACAATCCTGACCAATCAGGAAAATTCCAAGGAAATAAACGAAAAAATAAAAAAAAGAGAAAGGTCGCTGGTCTCACGGATCAGAAGAGGGATCTGGCTATGTGGATCCTCTCCTTAACCCGCGAGCCAACCGCAGTCAACTGAGTCAAAGATGAGGGTAAAAAGACCTAATGGCCCCTTTTGGGGTTTGCTTGGCGTTACGATGGGTCAGGGCAGGTTAGTATTTCTACCCCTTCGATTGCTTTCCTCACGCGCGAGGCAACAACGATGATCGGGCAGCAGAGAAGAAGGGAGGTGAAGTAGCTCAGGCTGGCTAGGGGGGTGTCTGGGAGTGTGAGGATGGGTGGATTGCGTTCACGGGGTCTTCTTGAGTCCAACGAGCCCAAGAAGCTCGCCGGAGGTTAACTACAGCCATGGTTGCAATGGCAGGAGACTCTGAAAATGGAAAATGGTTTCTAAGGATTTACCTGCCCTCCGGCTAGATTGAGGGGTCATGAAGCTCCACGGAGGTCTACTGGTGCTGTTGCGATCTTCCCGCAACTCCGAGATGGTCCCAACCTCGCCGACGGTGAAGCTTTGGAGCTTAGCTACGGTGGCTCGTCGACTCGAGGTCCTAAGCTTTCACGGCTCCAACTGGGGGTGGCGTTCGACTCGTCAGGGTCCTGAGATGGTGTGATCGCCCTCAATTGGATGGAGGAATCCACCAGAGTGAGAGGGAGGTCGGGGGTCAGGTGAGCAGGGGTGCTCGAGGTGAGGGAGGTAGGGGCGATCTCGGTTGCAATTGAGGTGTTTGTGTGAGTAAAGGGAAGGTGGCAGAGCTACTGGGCTCCTTAAATAGGCGTGGGGGGTACTAGGAAGGGGAGCCCTAATTTTGGCTGCCTCTGCCCCAGAGAGGTGCGAGAACTCAGGAGGTCGTTCTCCCAATTGCGTGGATGAGGGGAGGTGAGTATAGGGTTGTTAGGTTCATTTTTTGAGAGTAGAAGGCTTCCTCCAAATATCTCGGGGAGAGGGGATGAGATTGGAGTGCTGGATCGCTCGGATGGTTTGTCGATCTATTGGAGGCGAAGACCCGGTCTTGCGGGAGGTTAGGGATGACTCGGGTGCCGTTAGATCTCGCACGTCTCCTAATCCACTAATCGGGCGGCTGGGATTAACTCCCAGTGAGTGGGCCGCGCCCAAAGCAGCCCAATTGACTGTGTGACAGATTAAATGTCCAATTTAATCGTAAACCTTAGTCCTAGGCTAGATTAGGTGATATAATACACAAAATTTCAAATGTAAATAACTCTAAATTGGTAACTCTGATTGTAATGAGATTTTAGGCATAGTTTTATAATGTTATGATTTAGTTATGGTGTAAAATTAGAGTCCCAATTCGATTATTGACTATGTCAATTGACTAATGTCATAATACTTGTATTATTGACTTTATATATATCATTATGGATGGTCTAAGGTGATATTGATGATCCATTTAATCAAATTAGTGAGAGAGAGATGATTGAGGGCATAATTAGAACAATGAAATTTGTAAGAGAGAGAAACTAATTAATATATATATGTAAAAACTCACTCTGTCACATTCTCCCCTCCTTTTTAGGAATTTTTCCCTCAAAATTCAAGCAGCCTGAAAAAGATATGGATACTTCTTCTTGACCTCGGTCTTTAGATCCCACGTGGCATCCGTTTCATCATGTTGGCTCCAGAGAACTTTCACCATTTCAATATGACGATTACTGCGAAGCTCCTTTGACTTGAAGTCGAGAATTCTGACTGGGGACTCAGCATATGACAGATCATCCTTCAACTTGAGAGGCTCATGATTCAGGATATGACTGGAGTCCTTGACATAGGGATTCAGATTAGATACGTGAAACACATTATGCAAGGCACTATACTGAGGTGGCAAGGCAAGATGATATGCACATTCGCCAATCCTTTCCAGAATCTCGAAGGGTCCAACATAATGAGGACTGAGCTTTCCTTTGTTCTTGGCCAAAGCTCGAATAGGTCGGATCTTCAGAAATAGATGGTCACCTTCCTTGAATTGACATTCGTGACGGTGAGCATCTGCATAAGACTTTTGTGTATCCTGTGCTCGCTTCATTCTCTGCTTAATCAGTGCGACCTTATCAGAATACAACTGCATCTCCTCAGATTTCATCAGGGTACGCTCTCCGACATCATCCCAGTGTAAAGTGATCTGCATGGTCGGCCGTAAAGAGCTTCATAGGGAGGCATCCCAATGCTTGACTGATAGCTGTTATTATAGACAAACTCAGCTAGAGGCAAGTAATAGTCCCATGAGCCTTCCCAATCGAGAACACAAGCTCGCAGAAGATCCTCTAGAATCTGTACTGTACGCTCCGACTGCCCGTTTGTTTGCGGATGGTAGGCTATACTGAAGTTCAACTTGGTGCCCAGTTCCTCTTGAACCTGCTTCCACAACTTTGATGTGAACTTTGGGTCCCTGTCCGAGACAATCGACGCTGGGACTCCATGCAGACGTACAATCTCCCGTATGTAGAGGTCAACCAACTCAGAAACCCTTGCAGTAGTCTTCACAGGAAGAAAATGAGCTGATTTGGTGAGACGATCCACTATGACCCATGCAGCGTCGTATCCCTTCCTGGTCCTGGGTAACCCTACCACGAAATCCATGTTGATGTGTTCCCATTTTCATTCCGGAATTTCAAGGGGTTGTAGTAGACCGCCTGGTCTCTGATGTTCGGCCTTGATCCTTTGACATGTCAAACACCTAGACACGAAATCGGAAATATCACACTTCATGCCTCTCCACGAAAACTAACGTTGTAGGTCTTTGTACATCTTTGTCATGCCTGGATGAACTGTGTACTTGGAACCATGTGCCTCATTTAGGATTGATGTCTTTACAGTTGAGTGCTCAGGAACCCACATATGATTCTTGTAACGGAGACCACCATCAAGACCCACGGACAGATGCATTTGCGGCTTCGACAGGAGAGACGATAGCTCTGCCAGACCAAGACTAGCCTTTTGTGCCTCAAGAAGTTCGAAATGCAGGTTGGACGTGATAGAAATGTTATTAACATGCACACAATCAGACAGGAACTGTGGTTTCCAGCCCACTAGGTCCTCCATGTTCTTCCATTCAGGGACACCAAGAGATGCACACACTGCCCTTTTTCTGCTAAGGGCATCAACGACTACATTTGCCTTACCCGGATGATAGGCAATAGTGAAATCATAGTCCTTTAGGTATTCGATCCATCGGCGTTGATGCAGATTCAAGTCTTTCTGAGTCAGGATGTACTTCAGGCTTTTGTGATCGGTGAAGATGTCGAACGTTGCCCCGTACAGGTAGTGCCTCCAGATTTTGAGGGCATGAATGATTGCAGCTAATTCCAAATCATGGGTGGGATAATTAAGTTCATTGGGTTTTAGCTATCTAGACGCAAAGGCCACTACCTTACCATTCTGTTGCAGGACACACCCTAATCCATTCCTCGAAGCATCAGTGAATATCACAAACCCTTCATTGCCAAAGGGTAGAACGAGAACAGGAGCCGACGTCAACTTTTTCTTTAACTGCTGGAAACTGGACTCACAAGTGGCTGACCAGATGAAGTGCTCGTCCTTTCGAGTAAGTTTGGTTAGAGGAAGTGCAATTTTGGAGAAATTTGGAATAAAACGACGATAGTATCCGGCCAGACCCAGGAAACTCCGAATTTCAGAAGGATTACAGAGAGGTTGCCAATCAAGTACAGCAGAGACTTTCGCGGGATCAATAGATATACTACCTCCAGAAATGACATGCCCAAGAAACATAACCTATCAATCCAGAACTCACATTTTGAAAGTTTGCCATAAAACTTTTGGGTTCGAAGAATGTCAAGGACTACTCGTAAGTGTTCCTGGTGTTTTTCCATAGAATCAGAATAGATCAAGATATCATCAATGAAGACGACCACGAACTCATCAAGATAAGGTTGGAAGACTTTGTTCATCAGATTCATAAATACACCTGGTGCGTTGGTCAACCCGAATGGAATCACCAAAAATTCATAATGCCCATAACGGGTTCGAAAAGCAGTTTTTGAAATATCAGAATCCTTAATTTTAAGTTGATGGTATCCAGAACGAAGATCAATATTTGAGAATACTTTAGTAGTACGAAGCTAATAAAAAAGGTCATCAATTCGAGGAAGAGGGTACTTGTTTTTAATAGTGGCTAGGTTCAACATGCGGTAGTCAATACAGATACACATTGAACCATCTTTCTTTTTAACAAAGAGAATAGGAGCTCCCCAGGGGGAAACACTAGGACGAATGAAACCTTTGTCGAGAAGTTCTTGCAACTATTTCTTCAACTCCATCAGCTCAACAGGAGCCATCCTATACAGTTCCCTAGAAATCGGAGTGGTTCTAGAAAGATGAT
Source organism: Alisma plantago-aquatica (assembly GCA_963693085.1). NCBI lineage: Eukaryota > Viridiplantae > Streptophyta > Magnoliopsida > Alismatales > Alismataceae > Alisma > Alisma plantago-aquatica. Next base: position 318,189,943 of record OY856413.1, on the reverse strand, counting down.
CTATGGAGAACTCAATGTCTCTATTTGGAGGCAGCCCAGGAAGCTCCTCCAGAAAAATGTCAGGGAAGTCACGTACCACCTCCAAACTTTCTACAGGCCCGCTACTAGGACTGGTCTCTGAGACTAATGCGAGGAAGACTTTACATCCCTTGGAAATGAGCTTTTTATCTTTAAGAGAGGATATTACAATATTATTATAGAATCCGCTTCCCCTAGGGATTTTCACAGGATAAGAATGAGGTTGAGAGAGAACGACCGTCTTGTTTCTACAGTCAATGTGAGCATGGTATGTGTAAAGCCAGTCCATACCAAGTATAACATCAAAGTCTTCCATAGTTAAGAGAATGAATTCAAAGGGCATATCATGATTTTCATATTTAAGAGAAAGTTCATTAGTTTTCTGCAGAGTTGTGAGTATTTTGCCACTCGAAGTAGACACGTCCAAAATATATCCCAAATCCCTTATGTGAAGATTTAATATGGATGCCAGAGTTCAAGAAATAAAAGTATTTGTAGATCCAGAGTCAAATAAGGCCTTAACAGGATGACCATTTAATAATACAGTGCCTACATAAGGTAATCAAATTATGAATAATTGCAGGCTTGAAAAAGATATTGAATTATAAAGAAATTAGGTTACCTTCACAGAGCTGGTTTGGGTTTGCTTTGGCCTCTTCTACATTTACTACGAATACCCTGCCATTGCGGTGTCCCTGAGGCTGCGGAGCACCACCCGTAGGATTGCCAAAGATGGAGGGAGTGGGGCACTTGGCAACAAAATGACCCTCCTTTTTACAGTTATAGAAGACTGGCTTGGTGTGGCGACATACTCCACCATGGAAACGTCCACAAGTCTTGCACTTGGGATGATTCGTCCTCGGCTGGTTCTGGTAGCTTTTCTATCCTCCCTTTCCTGAACCTCCTCGTTTCCCTGATCCCTTATTGTTATGGCCAGGATGGAACTTTCTAGACGTGTCCTCTTCAGTTGTGGTTAACCCTGAGTATCCCATGCTAGAAGGTTTTTGCATGCCCTGCTCTCTCTCCTACTTGAGGGCCATATCTAGGGCTTCATCTATGCTTCTGGGACGAGAGGCTATGACTAGGGTTTTTAGGTGGGCGGAAAGGCAGTCAACATAGTGTTCAGTAAGATGGTCTTCAGTCCTGATGGGTGCATAACGCTCAAGAAGCCTAAACTTCTGGGTGTAATCAGCTACTGAAAGACTACCCTGCCTTAACTCCATGTACATCTTCTCCTTCCTCTTCCTCTCAGCTATGGGCATAAAACGATCCGTGAAGAGGTTTTTGAAGGCTTCCCACTCCATGTCGTCTATTTCCTCACCCCTATTCCCACCATAGTTCTCCCACCATAATTTTGCCCCTACCTTAAGAATATGGGTGGCGAACTTAACCTTCTTCTCATTGGGTACTTCTAGGGTATGAAAACCATTCTCTATGGTCAAAATCCAGGCTTCAGCCTTGTCCATGACCTCAGGCTGATCCTCTCCCCAAAAGGAATCAAGGTTTAGTTTAATAAAATCTATCACCGTTACTTCTTTCTTCCTAGATGAACTAAGTTTAGGGGTTCCTTTTGTGGCGAGGGTTTCCATAAAATCTAGAAGGATTTTCTTATGTTCCTCCCACCTTTCCTTGGTCGCAGCATCGGGATCAGGTACTTCAGATGTTTCAGGTTCTTTTCTTTTCTTAGAGGACGATTCCCCTGAGCTGCGAGTCTTAGGAGGCATCTTGAAATTTATTGGGATATATTAGATTTATTACTCCACAATTATATTTGTCATTATCAATATGTCATTTCATTATTCTCTTATATCATTTATTAATGTTCTTGATGTTACAATTTATGGAGGATACCTTAAAAGTCCTTATTGGTCGGTCCTTAAGACTTTCTAAATAGAGAGACTCTTTCCTAATCTTATATCATAAAGATGAAGGGAAGAACAAATTTCAAAATTTTTGAGATAAGAGGGAAAATATTCCTATAGAAAAGAGGAGAGGGAATTTCTATAGATGAGAAGGATCCTAATTTAAGGTATGCCCAAGAAGTAAGGGATATTTAGGATATCGGCCAGGTAGACTCACACTGCCTTATAGGTAGCCTCGTGATTGCCAAGCAAAGTGGCTCGGAGACTTTAGCCAGACCTTAGGCAGATGCTATCCTAGTCACCTCAACCCTTCACATCCCTAACTCAAGGACTACCCTAGACTCATAATAGGGTGAATGAAAGTCATGTGACTATGATGTGTGAACAATGGCTCTGATACCAACTGTGACGACCCCAATTTCTACATACTTTCCTTAGTGACATATACAGATATGCGTGCACTCATATCTATAAATGTCAAAAGGGAAAATAATAGAAATCAAGATAGCCAACTAAAATCAGAGATAAGCCAAGATCATGTTCACATCATAGTAAATAGCCAAACAACACTTCATTCAATAATGAAAGATAAAGTCATACATTCTAATAAGTGAGAAAGGAAGAAGGTTAAGTCTATGGAAAGAAAATATGTTTATTACATAGGATCTATAACATCCTATTACATAATCTAGAAGAATAAAGACTAGCTAACTAAAATGAACATGGTGAGAAGTGGAAATCTATCTCATATCCTCCATGATCTTTATTTAGTGACTTCAGGTACTTTAGAGTGCTTCATCTATTATCAATTGTTCCTTGTACCTAGCAAATACGAGAAACAAAAACATCAACAAAGTTGGTACGTGGAATTAAAAGCTATACTATGCTGGTATATAAAATACTCAAAATTGGAGAAAAGAATGAAAACATTATTTAGAGGCAGAAAATCAGGAAATCCCAAGTTATTATCCTTATTTAGAATGAAAATGCATTACTATGGTGGACTTAGCACAAACATAAATATTGGGCCCTATCCCTGCGTACCTTGTACCATTAGGGATCTCCCTGCATACCTTGTACCATTAGGGAGATGCTAGTCAACATTAATACTTTCCCTCTCTAATAGGGAGATTAATGAGCACCACTAGTAACTACATTTCACTTATATTCAATTATGTTCTTTCATGTTCAAGGCGGTAAATCATCAATTAATCATATATCCACATCCACCAATGTATATCAATTTCATGCAGCAATTACATATACTTAACATCCAACAAAAACTAGTCATATAATTATATCCACGCACCTTTAATTATCAGATATGAATTCCACAAGTCCTAAGTTAGGAGAAATATAGTAGATCACCCTGAAATATAGACAAAACCTAAAGTTACCATGGATTCTCATTATTCCACATTAGGGTTTCTTATTAGGGTTTAGGTCATTTTGGAGAATCATTTTTAGGATACATGTGATTAGAGAGATCAAGGTTGGTTCTAAGGTCAGGGTTAATCAAAGTCATTCAAGGCAATTAATTGTATGACATAAAATTGTATAATGTATACATTATGAAGAGTGGAATCTGGAAATTAGGGTTTTTCATCATTGTTGGATCAACTATCCTTCTTGGATATGATTTCAGATAACATGGTGTTTAGAATCCTAATTAGGGTTTAATCTATTTCCCAAGGCAGATTGGAAATCAGTAATGACCATTGTTCATAATATAAGTATAAATATTACTGGGTCCTTAGGCATTTAGGCCATTTTTCAGAGAAGGAATCGGATCTAAGTCTTGGAATTATTTTATTTAAATAGATTACATTTTTCTAATGAAAATGATATATAGGTTCGATATATTTTGATATTCGTGTCATTTTCTAGGGTTTCCACAATCCTGACCAATCGGGAAAATTCCAAGGAAATAAACGAAAAAATAAAAAAAAGAGAAAGGTCGCTGGTCTCGTGGATCAGAAGAGGGATCCGGCTACACGGATCCTCTCCTTAACCTGAGAGCCAACCGCAGTCAACCGGGTCAATGATGAGGGTAAAAAGACCTAAAGGCCCCTTTTGGGGTTTGCTTGGCGTTACGACGGGTCAGGGCAGGTTAGTATTTCTGCCCCTTCGATTGCTTTCCTCGCGCGTGAGGCAGCAACAATGATCGGGCAGTAGAGAAGAAGGGAGGTGAAGTAGCTTAGGCTGGCTAGGGGGGTGCCTAGGAGTGTGAGGATGGGCGGATTGCGTTCGCGGGGTCTTCCTGAGTCCAACGAGCCTAAGAAGCTCGCTGGAGGTTAACTACAACCATGGTTGCGATGGTAGGAGACTCTGAAAACGGAAAATGGTTTCTAAGGATTTACCTGCCCTCCAGCTGGATTGAGGGGTCACGAAGATCCGCGGCGGTCTACTGGTGCTGTTGCGATCTTCCTGTGACTCCAAGATGGTCCCAACCTCGCCGGCGGTGAAGCTTTGGAGCTCAGCTGCGGCGGCTCGTCGACCCGAGGTCCTAAGCTTTCGTGGCTCCAACTAGGGGTGGCGTTTGACTCGTCGGGGTCCTGAGATGGTGTGATCGCCCTCAATTGGATGGAGGAATCCACCAGAGTGAGAGGGAGGTCGGGGGTCAGGTGAGCAGGGGTGCTCGAGGTGAGGGAGGTAGGGGCGATCTCGGTTGCAATTGAGGTGTTTGTGCGACTAAAGGGAAGGTGGTGGAGCTACTGGGCTCCTTAAATAGGCGTGGGGGGTACTAGCAAGGGGAGCCCTAATTTGGCTGCCGCCACCCCAGAGAGGTGCGAGAACTCAGGAGGTCGTTCTCCCATTTGCGTGGACAAGGGGAGGTGAGTAGAGGGTTGTTAGGTTCGTTTTTGAGAGTAGAAGGCTTCCTCCAAATATCTCGGGGAGAGGGGATGAGATTGGAGTGCTGGATCGCTCGGATGGTTCATCGATCTGTTGGAGGCGAAGACCCAGTCTTGCGGGAGGTTAAGGATGACTCGGGTGCCGTTAGATCTCACGCGTCTCCTGATCCACTGATTGGGCGGCTGGGATTAACTCCCAGTGAGTGGGCCACGCCCAAAGCAACCCAATTGACTGTGTGACAGATTAAATGTCCAATTTAATCGTAAACCTTAGTCCTAGGCTAGATTAGGTGATATAATACACAGAATTTCAAATGTAAATAACTCTAAATTGGTAACTCCAATTGTAATGAGATTTTAGGCATAGTTTTATAATGTTATGATTTAGTTATGGTGCAAAATTAGAGTCCCAATTCGATTATTGACTATGTCAATTGACTAATTTCATAATACTTGTATTATTGACTTTATATATATCATTATGGATGGTCTAAGGTGATATTTATGATCCATTTAATCAAATTAGTGAGAGAGAGAGATGATTGAGGGCATAATTGGAACAATGAAATTTGTAAGAGAGAGAAACTAATTAATATATATATGTAAAAACTCACTCTGTCACAATCTCTATCTTTGTCCGACCCTAGTGGTGGTGGGGGGTCATGTTGAACCCTCACATTCCGCTCATCCCCAGTGAGAGTACCGTCCACATGAGGTGACATGGTGACTCAAGGTTAAGGAACAAAGTCAAACAAGTCTGCTTCCTATGGGGTTCTTGAATAGACTACATAGTCGAGTTATTAAATTGGACGTGATAAAACAAACTATTCTACACAAACATAGGGTAGCAGACTTAAAGTGACGGTGCGGTCAAGCTTGTTACTAAGCTTGAGGCACGAGAGTATAGTGAGTGGAGGCAAGTTCTTAACAGTGCCATTTTCCTTGTCCCCGACAACGACACCAAAAAGTTGACTGACCTAAATCACACATCCAAAAAGGAGTGGATCTAGAGTAGTCAGACTCTTAAAATAGTATCCCGACACTTAAGCCCCCGCAACTATTATATGGGGTCTAATGTAGTAATTGAGGTCGAACCACAAGGACAAGGTTTGCAAGTGTTAAGCACACAAGGTCTCACACTCATATACTCTAGATAAAAAGGTAGTTTATAGGGGTGTTCCTAAAGGAACGATAGTTCTTAAACCACAGTAAAGCAAATAAAACAAAGATAAGAAGAACAAAGCATCACAAAATAAGATGGAAACAAAGATATGGAAGTGAAACTTGGATTGGGTTTTACCTACTAAGACTTCTCACCAACATGCAACATCATCTCTCCCTCTCATATACTCCTATCAAGATTACAAGCAATCATACATGGTGTTTATTCCACTCTTTCTCAAGATGAGGATTGATCTAAGTCTAAGGGTAACCTCTATCTCGATATGACTACACAAAAACCACACAATAGAGCATATGATCTCAAGCTTTAGCATTGCTACACTCTCATGCATTCGTACTACTCCTTAACACAAGATAAAAGTGATATTACTCTCTCAAGATATCAACAATAAAACATCACAAGATGGTAGCTAATCATACAAGTGAAACATTAAAACTGGTGCATGGAGATAATCTTGACAAGAGTAGATATATTCAAAACAGAGAGATAACATACATGTTGGGAGAGCCTTAGTGGCTACTCCCAACCCAAGTTAAGATGTTTAGCCATACATGTTCAGGGGTAGCATAACGAAGTTACAAGAAGATAGATACATCAAGTTCCATGAAGTGAGGAGGGAAGTACAGTGAGATGGAAGTGATAGATCTAGATAGAGAGAGAAGAATGTGATACAACCCAATACTTCTTTAGATCTAGATCTAGAAGGTTGATGGCACAGATGGTCTTCTTCCCTCAAAGAAGATAGATCCTTTAGTCTTTTCTCTCCTTAGCTTCCTCCTTTAAAGATCCAAGACTGATTGTATGGATGGGTGGAGACGAGTCTTGAAAATGGCAGCACTTCATGGTACTATCAGATCTGATCTTTTGATAGGATAGGTGGGTGGCCTATTTATAGGCACACTCCATCGACTTAACCCCTTGACTGCGGTCAAGGTCTAGTCTTGGATGAAGCTCGATCACGGTCGAGGTTTCATTGCCATTCTTTCCTCAGTCGAGGTTAGTTGAACCCCTTCCTCAGTCGCAGTCTGGTTGGCCACCTTCTTGGGTGAGGACCGCGATCGAGGTTGATTTAGCAATTTCCCTCAATCACGGTCTAGTTGTTCACATTCTCAATTGTGGCCTAGTTGTTAGGACCGCGGTTGAGGTGTGCCTTGCTTTGGAAAAGTTGAGGTCACGATCTTCATGTTTGTGGAGGTCTCCATGTTGATCGCGGTCCCGAAGAGCTTGAGTGCAAATTGACCATGAGCACAAGGTATTAGGGTGAACTTGGAGACCTCAGCCATGGTGAGATTGTCTTTTTTGGATGAATGAATTGTGGTCGAGGTGATGACCACGACTTGGGCTAGATATGTACCTGAAATCAATGGGGAAAATGTGTAAGTGAAGTAATTAACATAAGATGCTAAAATAGTGGGGAAAGTTAGCAAAAAATATGCTAGGGAAGGTATAAAATGTATGCAAAAAGTGTGTAAATAAAGTGTTATCAGGTACAAATGTAAATTCCTGTTATAATGTATGAGAATGGAAAATATGGGCCTTTTTGTAAATATTTCAAGACTTGTTCATGATGTGAATTTTGGTTTTCATTATTCCACCTTTTTGACTATGTGATTAATTGGTAGTTGATCGTGTTTTGTGTTTTGAGCAATCTTGTTTAGCATGATGATGTGTCACACTAAGGTTTCTCCTTCATGCTATTTAAGCTCCTTGCTATGGTTGAGTGCATCTAGTCCACTTGAACCCTATTCTCTCTCTTAATTACACTTTAATTCATCATAATGAGTGAGATATGATTTGTGTGAGAGAGTTACCTCATTGTATACTTGTAAAGCTCTCAAATATTCTCCTTTTCTAACCCCTTTCTTCAAGATAAAGTTGACGAAAGTGACTCAAGTGAAGGAGAAGGTGCATAATACTTCTCTAAATGAAGGAGGAGGACTAGGTGAAAGATCTAAAGAGCTGAGTGAGTAAATCCTTCAAGTAAAAAGACTTGGTGCAAGAAGGGGATCTCCTTAGTGAAGGCATCCAACTGCTTACAAGAATGGGTAAGACCTTGGTGAGGTAGAATGCTAGCTCTTGGATAGGTAAGACCTTGGTTGTAAGGTTTTTGGCTCCCTTGACCATAAAGGGAAGCTAGGCATCCTTGTCCCTAAAAAGAAAGGTCATATGTTATAACTCTTATAAGTGAATGTAAAGAGTAGACATGGTTAAGAAATCCTAGAGCTTGACCTCTCTAGGTAGTGCACTGACTCTCTCCTAGTTTGGAGATCAAAACCACTCTAAACCATCTTGTTCAATTGGTTGCTTCAATTTTTCTCATCCTTTCTATGCATGTTTAGATTGCCATCAAATTCACTATTTGCAATTATGACTAGTTAAAGTAAATTGAAGGTCTAACTATTTTTGTGCAAGTTTTCAAGATCTATTCACCCCCTCTAGAGCCCTCATATCCAACAAGTGGTATCAGAAACACAGTCTTCGCCGACACATCTCTTATGAAACCAGAAGATGGGAGATTTACTTGGGCCCCTCAACGTAGAGGGAGGATTCTACATGGGACCTCCAATTTTTGACGACCAATTTTCTATATTGGAAACGACAGATGCAGTTCTACCTTTAGGGAATGAATTACAACATGTGGAAGGTGATGATTGCTCCATACAAGGAACCGACGGGTGATGTATCTACTTGGGATGAAGCTACACTCAAGAAGGTGAAACTTAATGTCAACATAATAAGCATCATCTATGTTGTCCTCACTCCCTCTGAGTTCAACCAAATCTCAACTTGGGACCTCCCATGAGATTTGAAACAAGTTGTGCACTACCTATGAAGGCACACAACAAGTCAAAGATCTACATGCTCAATGGACTGCTTGAGAACTTCAATATGGGCAATAAGGAAATAGTTGCCAAGATGTACACAAGGCTCAAAACCATCATCAATGAGATGGCTTCTTTGGGCCACACCTTGGATAGAGGGACTATTAACTCTAAGATCCAAAGGTCTCTTCCTAAGATATGGGAACACAAGGTGACTTCAATTGAAGAAGTTTAAAGTCTTGGTGACTTACCCACCAAGGAGCTCATTGGCAACCTTCAAGCTTATGAGCCAAGGCTAGATAGAAAGAAGAAGATGACAAGCAAGAGGAGAAGGAATCAAAGAAGATCAAAGACAACGCCTTCAAAGCTCAAGGAGGCAATGATTATCCAATAACAACTTGCTTGCCAGTTCTCTCCACCCTCCTCAAGTGAAGATGTTCGGCCTAGTGATCATGAAGCAAACTACTCCAAGGGCAAGGACTTTAAGGGAAAGTCTTCCTCATCCTCAAATGCTAGGTGCTATGAATGTGGACAAAATGGGCACTACAAGAATGAATGCCCCAAGGCCAAGAAAGCTTACCACAAGAGAAGCCACAAGAAGAAGGATGACTACAAAAAGGAAGGCAAGTACAAGAGGAAGGATAAGAAGGATAAGAGGAGCAAGAATGTAGCTCATGCTGCTTGAGAAGAATCCTATTCAAGTGTCTCAAGATCCGATGAAGGAGAATTCCATGGTGCACTCAAGGCCTCCACAAGTGAAGAAATTGGTAAGGTAAATGAGGTAAGCTTGCATGAGTTATTCAAAGAAACACTTATTGATATGTTAAATGCTTCTCATTCATCTTATGAAGAATGCAAGTCTAAAAAGAAAAGACTAGGAAAGATCATTGAGGATTTGTTTGCCAAAATAGATATTCTTGATCAAAATGACAAGTTGTATATTGATTTCTTGGAAGGGCAATTTCTTGACCTTGAGCTCCAATACAATGGATTTGAAGTATAGAATGGTATCTACCTTAAGAACATCGATAGCCTTAAGGAAGAAAGCCAAGTACTAGTAGATAAGCTCACTTTACTCAAAACTAAAAATTATGATCTTAAGCATGCTTGTGATGCTACTAAAGATGAGAATAAAGTCTATCTTGATGAGCTTGTTTTGCTTACAACTGAAAATTCTAGAATTATTTCTCAAGTTAAAGATCTTTATTCTAGACCTTTATTGCCTAGTCATGAAGTTGGTAGTCTTACTTTAGAGAAAGATTCTTATCTCACTAGAGCCTTCTGTTAGAGGCCGACTTGCTTCATGCACAAGATTATCTTGCCAGTTTATCTTTTACTATCATTACTCTTAATGATGATAATCACAAACTAAGACCTTCCTTGCATAAATTCCTTAAAGGTAAGAAATCCCTCAATGAAGTTCTAGATCACTCTACCAAACATAGTGGTACTAGTGGGTTGGGATATATAGAGGGATCTCCAAAGAGGAAGAGCAAGGGCAAGGGTAAGAAAAAGAGCAAGGGGCCTCCTATTTTCCATGGAGAGTCCTCTGGCTCTATGTACCCTACGGTTTGTGTGCATTGCAAGAGTGATTATCATTATTTGATTTATTGTCCTTACAGAGAGAACGTGACAAACCCAAATACAAAATGGTTCCCCAATCTAACACTAGATCCCAAATTTTAAGTTGGGAACTGACATCTTCCTTTCTTGCAAGTAAAAGAAAAATGGACTGTTGATAGTGGTTGCTCAAAACATATGATAGGTTAAATAAGCCACTTCAACAAATTCATAAAGAAGAAAGGAGGTTCAGTTACTTTTGGTGACGACAAGAAGGGTAAGGTTATAGGTGAGCATGATGTAGGTGATTGACTATGAATCAAGAATGTTCTTCTTGTGGACGACCTACATCACAATTTAATAAGTGTTAGTCAACTTTGTGATAATGGTTATCTTGTTATTTTTACCTTAATTGAATGCTTGCTTCTAGATTTCCTCTCCTACAATGTTATTGTAAAAGAGTGAGATCACCCCTTTACTTAAAATTTGAAGAATTGACATCCATTCCAAACACTCTCAGAGGTATGATGGAATGGTCTAAAATTTTCCAAATTTATTAAACATTGGTATACAAAAGACCATTAGAAAGCAATAGAATAAAAAAAAAACTAACGATATACCATTTCATAAACGGTTTACAAAAATACATCAAATTCTCCCATTAGGGTTTACATCAAGACACACAATCAGGATCTAGATAGAGGGAAGTCTAGACTACTACAATCTTGTCTCCAAGCAACATCTCCATGAACTGAGTCCAAGCCAAAAGCTAAGATCTTCCTTGTCTTGTACATCACCTTGCTCAACACCTGGGTGGTTGGGAAGGCACCCAGCAAAAAGGGAAAGGAAAGAAAAGTATGTGTCACAAAACTAGTCTAGGATAAGTAAATTAAATAAAAATAGGCTAGGGTTCATCAAATGATGAAGATAACAAGAGTATGAGTCTATATATCAAAGAAGCTTGCCATTAACAAATATAATAAAATGTATTTGCATGTAAGATAATTATGTCTACCTAACTAAGTAGGGTAGAGGCACCTACCTAACCTCTAACCTTAGGTGAGGGGAGAATAAGACATTCCCAGTCACCTACAATATTATGGGGAGAATAAGACTTTCCTAGGGTGATTATTTACATGCCCTCTGTGGGTGGTTGTACATAAGTACCACTACTTTATTTTAAATAGAACTTAAATCCACATGCTATAAAAAGTAGTCTTGGCAAGAATAATTATATAAATCAATAAGCATGGCAGTGGGGTACCAAGACCAAAGAATAATGTTCCAAAACTAATTTATGAGGCAAGTATAGCAAAAGATTCAAGAGTATATGAAATAGGGTTTAGTAAAGCCTCATTATAGAAAAATAGGTTAAGGTACAATTATTCCCAACTTAAGGTGTAAATGCACATACCTCTCTTACTGATATCAATTACTAACGTTCACCACTTTAATTGAGTCCAAGTTCCACTTTGCCTATTTTTAATGTATTAACAAGTATTAGAGTACATAATGCACATTAATATATTGAAACCCTAATTTTAGATTTTTTTAGCAAAACTCAGATTTACACTCTTAAAACATCACCAATAAACTTATTAAGTTCTCCTGATCTAGAAAACATATTTTTATGTTAATTTTGGAGTTATGATGATTAAGATGTAATTTTTATGGATTTTAAGCATTAAATTCGTTTTAAAAAAATAACACTTCGTCAAACCATGAAATCATAACTTTAAGATATTTTTGTTAGATATATATTAAATTTCCAATTCCAAAACATATTTATTTTTCAAATTTGGATAAGCAGATTAGAAGATATGAATTTTTCAATATTGACCAATAGGAAATTGCCACATCATCAAACAGATCAAGATAATTGAAGAGAGAGGGAGAGGGACAAAACACCATTTGACCCAAGATCAGGTTGAAGTTGCATAGTTAACCAAACTAGAGCTTCTAGAGAAGGTAAAACAACAAGAAACCAAAATCCTAGAAGAACATGGTAAAAAGAGATGGAAATCATCGATTTTAAACATAGAGGCATGAGTTTTAAACATGTACTAAGCAATATATGAGAAGGGGGTTAACAAAACTTGCCTCTAGGATGGTATGAAGGTCCAAACAGAAAGTTTCTTGAGATTAGAAAGTCTAGTTGCTCCAAGACAAGCTCCTTTCTTGAGCAAAGATCACCTTCTCCACTTCAGAGGTGCAAACCCTAGCAAAAGAGCATGGAGATGTGATGTTTTAGGATTCTAGGTGGAGTTTTACCATGGAAGGTGATGGTTCTGACCTGGAAGAAGGTGGGAGGAATACTAACAACATGAAAATAGGGAAGGAAAGGAGGATTCTTACTAGTTTTGGTCAAAATCACCAAGGAGGAGCTTAAGAAACCCAAAATAGAGAAATTTGGAATCCTAGGAGCCTTCTTCACCAAGGTAGGCACCCTCTTTTACGTTGGGATAGCAACTTCATGGATAAACGTAGAAGGGATGATGCTCTAAGCTGTGGGAAAGAGAATGAGAGGATTTCTTCTTGTATTGGGAGGTGGGAAGGGGTAGTCATGGCTTTATAAAGAAGGGGGCAAGTATGGGGTGTCTATGGGACTTTCCATGTGTCCTTAGGCTAGGGCTTCATGGCCATGCAAGAGGACCGTTGTAACGACCCCACCTCCCGGTAACCCCCAATAAAGGGAGACCAAGAGATCAGAGCCATTATCCCCATTAACAGGATCAAAGGTTCGACAAATAATCAATAACAATTATCAAATTTTAACAACTAAACCGAAAAACTGGTATAAAATAAAACCTTGCATACCTTTTTAAAACTTTGGTAAGCTACTCTATCCACAGCCTAGGTTCATTCTATCTAATCCTCCTTGTACATTATTTCTTATTTCCACAATGTGTCACTTTACTATTTGTTCTTTCAATTGTTGTACCTAAAACGCCGACAAACAAAACGTCAGTCAGCATTTAGGAATATGCTGGTATGTGGGAACAACCAAAATTTCACAAATATGGCTAACAATTTAATTATCACAATTAGGGTAATTAGCAAACCACTTTACATTTTCAATGTGTCATTCTCCACCGCTTTTGCCCTAACCCTGGAATACCCCTCTTGGGCTTCTCTTTTGCCATTGACTTAAGGCCACCTTCTCAATCCCGAGCTTGGTGCCTAGGGTCACCTCTCATGGTGCCCCATAGTCATGCAACATAGACCACCTTCTCATTCCTGAGCTTGGTGTTTGGGGTCACCTCTCATGGTTCCCATTGGTCTACCCTCTTGGGCCTGACCTTTATGGCATCTTCCATTAGGGTGGCATGTAGGTGCAAGAATACACATGTATTTATAATTGTGATAACCATAGTGAATTTATAATTGCAGTATGAACATCCAAACTGTTTAGTTTCAATCAATGCGATTAACCATCCGGGAAACCTTTGGGAAAACTAATGCGATTAATTGTAATTAACCACATACCTGTTAGGCTGAATTGAGATAGAATAGTCCAATCAATCAAGACATCCAATCAAGCAAGTACAAGAGTCCTGAAATTACATCCAATCTCTTTTTATCAAAATCTATTCAAACCATATTGCTACTTAAGGTTTCTATTCCCTTTTTAGGATTTCTACCTCCTTTAGGGTTTACTTTGCAATTAGGGTTTTTATTATTTTAAACCCTAATTTCTCATCTATCCTTCCTAAAAGTTATTAAGGTTACCCTTTAACAACATATAAACTTAATTTCAGAAACAACACAATTAATCATCAATTAAGTCCATTAAGCCTCTTTTACATTAAAGCTACCATTTTTATCCTTTTAATCTATGACAAAGTCATTATGCTCATTTATCATCAATTCTACCTTTACCCATTAGAAAAACCCTAATTATCATATTAAGGATATTTATCCACAATTAAGAACTTCCATACTCGAAATAGCTTAGAATCGTCATATGTTAACTTTATTCACGATCTTGAATAATTAAAGCCATTAAGAGTCGCATTTACCAATATTAGGGTTTCAAGGCCCAATAAAGCATATTTATGCACATGGATTTCTAAATTAAACTAATTATGTGCAAAGTTCATCCTTTTTATTCTTAATGCACCTTTTTGCAGTAAACAGGTTAATATCAACTTTAATCATCCATTAAACCCTACTAATCAAATTAATCATCTCAAAATAGGGTTTCTTAATCATTAAAGTATTAAAGTTGATAACTTCCATTACTTTTAGAATTGCAACTAGAACCAGGGTTCAATTATAATTTTAATGGATTCCCCTCATTTTTTTTGAGAAACTTTCATATTTTATGCATATTCATCCGAGCTACTATTAAGGAGATATGATTTTTGCAAGATATCACTTACCAGAGCCAATCAGAGAGCGCCACATCACCCATCCCATGAAACGTTGTCTGTTGCTTTGGAAACAATCAAAAGTCATTTTTGCCCTCGATAAGTGAATTGTTTCTTCAATACCCGGAGGGGTATTTTCGTCAAATGGACGAAGCCTTCTTCCTCGTGATTTCCTATCTGTCGCCGACTTGCAGCCCTAGGTACGGCTTCCTTGCACCATCCCTCACCTCGACGACCGCCAGGGATGTTTCCTCTCCCTCCGGTGATCCTCCACGCAGCTGCTGGTGTTCTATGCTTGCAACTAGGGTAGATGGACCACGTTGGCTGGCCTGCAACCCGCGGCCGGCCTGGCAGCCGTGCTACAGGTGCAACGTGACAGTGACAGGCCAGGAAAACATGACCAACCACCCTAGAACCTTGTATTAACTTCGTGCCTCCCCAGAGAACCTCCTACGACCACTAGTTGCCCCTGGGGTAACCTCGTGCTTTTTGGTTAGGGTTTTCTTACAAAGAAGGAGAAGAAGAAGAGAGGGATACGTGGAACTCCTTAGAACTCGTCCCTGAGCTCTACCCCTTATATAAGGGAGGGTTTTCGCACCCCAAGATGTGCATCCACAAAGATGCAAGGTCTTTTCCCAATAGGAATCCAATTCCTTCATTAGGAAGCAATCTTTCTCTCTCCTTACTATCCCTTTGATATTTATTATTTCTTGGATAATTAGGAATTTGAAATTCCTCTCACTTATTCTCTTTATTCTTACTTTTTAATCCATTGGCACAAATTTATATTTTCTTTTAATAGAAATTACTTCCTTTTTAACAATACCCCAAAAACATTCATTATGCATCATATTATCTTCTTATTTGACATTCTTGGTATTTTCTCTTTCCTATTTCTTCATTGGGGCTCCTTTGATACCAAGAAAGTCCAAGATTTCGAAATTCCTTCATAAGGATACTTATTATCCTTCTAGATGCATCAATATTCATTAATTCACATTATCTTGTTTATTTCTTATTAAAATATCTCTTTTTGAGGATTTCTCTTTATCTTTCTTTTTATTTTCCTCATTGGCATTCCATTTAACATTAGGAATCTTTTGGATACGAAAATCCATCAAGGATAACTCAATTATACCTCTTTTCACTTATTTTCCACATTTTATCATTGTTTTCAATTTCTTTCTTAATAAAGAAATACTTAATTGGTCTTTTCTTTTCTTGGTGTATTATTTTTGCAACTTTGGACTCCTTGGGACCCAAGGAACCCAAGAGGCACGAAATCCACCTTTGGATTACATACTTTTGCCTTCTAGAGGTTTCTGCATTTTTCATTTCTCCATTTCTTATTAATAATGGAGTTCCTTTTTTTGTCTTTTTTTGTTATTGGGCCTAATAGCCAATAAAGCCCACAAAACAACCATCAAGGCTATTGTGAACAAAGTCCATTTATTTAAAACAAATTATATCATTATTTGTTCAAATATCTTTAATATGAGAAATTATATTTCTCATCAAATGAACCCAAAAATTGGGGTTGTAACATCCTCCCCTCTTATAAGAATTTTGCCCCCAAAATTCCATCAAGCAAACAAACAAATTAGGATAAGCCTTTCTTATGTCCATCAGGGCTCTCATGTGGCTTCACCCTTTCCATGGTTCTTCCCAAGAACCTTCATCATATCATATTCTTCCATCTGAGTTCTTTCTTACCTTGGTATATCGTACCCTCATAGGTGACTCAGGAAATTTCATCCTCCCAAAAGCTGAATAGGTTCAGGGCTCCGCACATGGCTTGGGTACCTCACATGGTGCTCTAGATTGGACTCATGTAACACATTATACATCATGTTATCCTGAGGGGTAAGGCTAAACACAACCATCTCCACCAATCCATCTCAAATGGACCATGCAACTAGGACTCAACTCTCTTAGCTATAACTTAGAGGGGTTGGATTTTCACGTCACATACTCTCCCACAGTGAACTGCATGTCAGTCTGCTTTGCATCAACTCATGACTTATGTCGCCTCTGGGTTCTCTCTCAGCCATTGCATGATCAAAGTGACTTCATCTGCACACACTATGGTTCTTTTCTGACCTTCACGAGGTCCCTTCACCAACATCATCTCAATGAAGTGGTGACCGACACAACCTCCCTTACAAAGCTTCTTTACATACCGATACTAGATATGGTGGTTATCATCACATCTTATAGAGGACAAGAACTGTATCTAGATATCACCCTGAATGAGCACACATGCCTACATCAGACCCTCTGGTCTGGATCATACTAACCATTAGCAAGGGGTGATAAACTCTACTAACATCGAGTTCTACATGTATCTACTTCCACCTTATGGAAGTGTATCTTTAGGTTATACTCAAGAACTTTTGAACTCACATCGTGGTGTAGTTGAACCATCTCTCTCTCATATAAGTAGTTCAACCGACTCTGTCCATTGACAATAATCTTTCTTTCTCATGTCATCTAGGTAAGGCGATCTACCATAACCCATATTGCATCTTGATCTTTCTTGATCAAGGGGAGACTTACCATAGTAGTGAGCTCCCATTCCCTCTCGGGGACTCTTTATCCTCTATGTCAAAGCACTGGGTTACTGGTGTTCATCCTTCACCCCCAGCTTGCATGGCCACATGCCACATGCAGCTTCACATCAAGCATACAAAGTGCTACTATCACTTACTATCTTTGTAGTATCATGATGTATGGTGATCTTAAAACCATGATCTCCTGTATGTCATGATTCTTAAAGATCGATTCCTCAGAATCCCTAAACCACTTTCATCAGGGTTTTATTACCTTCCTATCCAAAGAAGTGTATCTGAGGTTCTACCACCATCCTTTCATTGCATCAAAGACTAGGCTGGCTAACCAAACAACCATTAACTTGATCAATCGATATTGTTGCATTTGAGGGTTAGCCTAACCTATCTTTTTTCCAAACTTAGGGTTAGCCTAAAAACCTCTTTTAACCTCTAGCTAAACTAGGCAGCTGCACCAGGACATCCATTACCACTTCACATCCTTAGGTGTTAGGTAATGTTGAAGATATACACTTCCATGTATTCCACTAATCATCTCATCTCGGACTCTAAGTCTGTCTTCAGCAAGAAACTCTAAGCTCATCCTCTTAGTTTTCAAACTCAACCTTGTATAACTCATATCTCATGGTAAAAAAATCCTCATAAGATGACGACCTTATTTCTCTTAGTGTTGGTAAACCATCCATGTTTCGTTCACCCCACAAGGGTATGCTATCGTTTCTGTCCTCATACCTCATAGCAACATTCCAACTTACCTCATATTTCTCCTTGGTGTATGGCATGCGTACTGTCCTATCTCTCACTCCCATAACAAGAGGAAATAAGCATTTGGCTGCAGTCCAAATACAAAGTTCTTCCTATTCCAAGAGTAGAGATGGTACATCCTACCTTGCCAGTACAACTTCAAATCTAAGTTGAAACGTGCAACTTATGTCTCTATATCACAGTCATCTCTATATCAAGGTTACTTCCATGGAAAATTAGTTTCAAACCTACTTGGATCACCACACAATCCTTGGTCATATCCTCTAGGTCTATAGGGTGTCAGCACTTTTGGGGTCATCCCTCTTCCCTCATGCATCCATAGAGTTCCCTACTCATCTTCCCTTTGGGTCCCATGAGTTCATGAAGGTGATCAATCTCCTAACCCATGGCCCTCAGACAATGATAGCTGTTACCTCCTGACCCTATGGTCATGTGCAACTAGGGAATTAGGAAACTCCCACTTCCATCGGTCTTATCCCTACCTGACCCTAGGATAGACTTAGGATTCCATTATAATACATGTCAAACATAGAACCTTACCCAAGCCTTTATCATCTCTCTCTGCATTCTTGGGCCATCTATCATCCTTTCACAGGGGTCATGGCGACCTACTTACCTTGGTCAAGCCCCATACCGGTTACCTCCATGGTAACACACCCACATGCACTTAGAGATGGTTATCTATGAGTCTACAGGTTCATTCTCTTACCATGTACTCTTCACTTAGTTTCTCAAGATCCTTTAAACCCTCTTTAGGTTACCTCAAAACCAACAAAACTGGTATACACCCTACAAAAGGGTCCCTCTCCCAGGATGGGAGGAAACTACACCTTGATAATAAGGGTCACAAATGTCCTTATGTTTACGGGTCTGCATCCACATGAGAATACTTAGCCCTAGCAAGCTTCTAAGGCACAAGCAGACACCTACAAAACCATGCTAGGTCACACTTGTTCTTATCCTCAACATTAGACCAATTGGGTTGTGAGGGGTTCATCAAACTTACCCTTAACTTAAGGGGTTTCCTTTTCCTATACACATGAGGAGTACCATGCTAAAAACTATGGAGACTCAAATCTCATCATGAGCATCAGGTACCCTACTTCCCCTCTTAGGCCTAGGAACCCTAGGTTTGCCTTTGGGTGTCCAACTGCATGCTTAATCTCTTAACCACGAATCACGCATGTCCAAGGTATGTCATGTACTCCCATGATCCTTTTATTCGAGCAACACCCCAGAGTTGAGTCCTCCTCAAGGACATTCAACAAGGTACAAGGCCTCACAACCTGTTACTAAACCTCTCCAGGTCTAAGGAACTCTTCTTCCTATCTCAGAAGGTAAACACCTACACCAGGTTCCAAAAGCATCATCCTCTCTTTAGGGTTTGGTTCCTCTAAAGGCCACCAAGATATCATCAACCTCCAGAGATCAAGCACGAGGCAACCACTATCATTCACTTAGGTCGCATCATCCTCAACTCCTCGCTATTCCTCATGTCTCAGAATCTAAGTTTCCATCCTCCTTGCTTGGGTCCTGCTATCTCTTTCTAGAGATACTCCACAACTAGACTTATTACTAAAGGTTCTCTCTACATGAAGGTAGATCAAGCTCACAAGCATACCCCTACCTGGGTGATACCTACGTTCATGCTTATGTTTGCTCAAGGTTATCCATAACCCTTTATGCTTATCTCATCAACTATCCAACATACTCCCTTGGCCAAGGTTTCAACCTACTTCTCGCACTACTGACGTATTCTGGGTACCTACTATGCCATGCTCATATAAGATCATGGGGTTCCATAGGTTCTTCTCTAACCTCATCAATGAAGGAGCTATCCTTCACTCTAACATGCACGACCCTTCCTAGGGTTGGGTTTCCAAAGGTACTCAGTCATCTAACCTCTCATGTTTCATATGGAATCCAAGGCATGCCCATCTAACTCATCATGTCATCTTTCTCTCTAACCTTCGCTTAAGGTTAGGGTTAACATCATCCTCAGAGGATGTGCCAGGTCCCTACTTGTAATGGAGATCCCTACCTCTAAGACTAACTTTCTATACTCATCCTCCTGACAAGAAGGTATAGCCTCATGTCTCTCCTGAGGGCGTGACAACTTATGTCATACGACCTAAGAATGTATCTATTATTTTACGCTTAATCTATTAAGCTTTTGTCCATGACATCTTATTTACATGCCTTCTATTAATTTGGTGGAGGATTCCTTAAACCTTATCAACCTTACCCATACCTCAAGAGAGTGAGGATAATAGAGAAAACCCTAATCCTTAAGGTCCTTAACGGAATTTGAGTTGAGAAGGGATGAATAAGATGAGAGAGTCCTAAAGATATCTTATTTCGAGTCAAATCCTGAGGCTTTGTCTAGACAATCACACTAATCTGAGAGTCCTCGTATTTTGACTAGTGGTGCAGAGGAAAATCTTGCCAGCCCCCAGACGTGATCCTTTTCTAGACACCTCCGTCTTTCAGAAATTCCTCTAATAACTCCTTTGGGTTCTACGAAGTTTGTAAAATTTAATAATTATTAAAGATTAAATGAGGAACCCATGCTCTGATACCAAATGTAACAAGCCCGCCTCCTGGTAACCCCCAATTAAGGAAGACCAAGAGATCAGAGCCATTATCCCCATTAACATGATCAAAGGTTCGACAAATAATCACTAACAATTATCAAATTTTAACAACTAAACTAAAAACTGGTATAAAATAAAACCTTGCATACCTTTTTAAAACTTTGGTAAGCTACTCTATCCACAACCTGGATTCATTCTATCTAATCCTCCTTGCACTTTATTTCTTATTTCTACAAAATGTCACTTTACTGTTTGTTCTTTCAATTGTTGTACCTAAAACACCAACAAACAAAACGTCGGTCAGCATATAGGAATATGCTGGTATGTGGGAACAACCAAAATTTCACAAATATGGCTAACAATTTAATTATCACAATCAGGGTAATTAGCAAACCACTTTACATTTTCAATGTGTCATTCTCCATCGCTTTTGCCCTAACCCTGGAATACCCCTCTAGGGCTTCTCTTTTGCCATTGACTTAAGGCCACCTTCTCAATCCCGAGCTTGATGCCTGGGGGTCACCTCTCATGGTGCCCCATAGTCATGCAACATAGACCACCTTCTTATTCCCGAGCTTGGTGTATGGGGTCACCTCTCATGGTGCCCATTGGTCTACCCTCTTGGGCCTGATCTTTATGGCATCTTCCATCAGGGTGGCATGTAGGTGCGAGACTACACATGTATTTATAATTGTGATAACCATAGTGACTTTATAATTGTAGTATGAACATCCAAACTATTTAGTTTCAATCAATGCGATTAACCATCTGGGATATCTTCGGGAAAACTAATGCGATTAATTGTAATTAACCACATACCTATTAGGTTGAATTGAGATAGAATAGTCCAATCAATCAAGACATCCAATCAAGCAAGTACAAGAGTCCTGAAATTACATCCAATTCCTTTTTATCAAAATCTATTCAAACCATCTTACTACTTAAGGTTTCTATTCCCTTTTTAGGATTTCTACCTCTTTTAGGGTTTACTTTGCAATTAGGGTTTTTACTCTTTTAAACCCTAATTTCTCATCTATCCTTCCTGAAAGTTATTAAGGTTACCCTTTAACAACATATAACCTTAATTTCAGAAACAACACAATTAATCATCAATTAAGTCCATTAAGCCTCTTTTACATTAAAGCTACCATTTTTATCCTTTTAATCTATGACAAAGTCATTATGCTCATTTATCATCAATTCTACCTTTATCCATTAGAAAAACCCTAATTATCATATTAAGGATATTTATCCACAATTAAGAACTTCCATACTCAAAATAGCTTAGAATCATCATATGTTAACTTTATTCACGATCTTGAATAATTGAAGCCATTAAGAGTCGCATTTACCGATATTAGGGTTTCAAGGCCCATTAAAGCATATTTATGCACATGAATTTCTAAATTAAATTAATTACATGCAAACTTCATCCTTTTTATTCTTTATGCTCATGTTTACAATAAACATGTTAATATCAACTTTAATCATCCATTAAACCCTACTAATCACATTAATCATCTCAAAATAGGGTTTCTTAATCATTAAAGTATTAAAGTTGATAACTTCCGTTACTTTTCAAATTGAAATTAGAATTAGGCTTAAATTATATTTTTAATGGATTCCCCTCATTTTTCTGAGCAACTTTCATATTTTATGCATATTCATCCGAGCTACTATTAAGGAGATATGATTTTTGCAAGATATCACTTACCAGAGCCAATCAGAGAGCGCTACGTCGCCTATCCCACGCAATGTTGCCTGTTGCTTTGGAAACATAATCAAAAGTCATTTTGCCCTCCTTAAGTGAATTGTTTCTTCAATACCCGAAGGGGTATTTTCGTCAAACGACCGAAGCCTTCTTCCTCCTCATGATTTCCTATTTGTCGCCAACCTGTAGCCCTAGGCACGACTTCCTTGCACCATCCCTCACCTCGATGACCGCCAAGGATGTTTCCTCTCCCTCCGGTGATCCTCCACGCAGCTGCTGGTGTTCTCGGATTGCAACCAGGGCAGCTGGACCATGTTGGCTGGCCTGCAACCCGCGACCGGCACGACAGCCGTGCTGTAGGTGCACCACGACGGTGGCAGGTTAGGAAAAGATGACCAACTACCCTAGAACCTTGTATTAACTTCGTGCCTCCCCGGAGAACCTCCTACGGCCACTAGTTTCCCCCAGGGTAACCCCATGCTTTTTGGTTAGGGTTTGCTTACAAAGAAGGAGAAGAAGAAGAGAGGGATACATGGAACTCCTCAGAACTCGTCCCTGAGCTCTACCCCTTATATAGGGGAGGGTTTTTGAACCCCAAGATGTGCATCCACAAAGATGCAAGGTCTTTTCCCAATAGGAATCCAATTCTTTGATTAGGAAGCAAGCTTTCTCTCTCCTTACTATCCCTTTGATATTTCTTATTTCTTGGATAATTAGGAATTCGAAATTCCTCTCACTTATTCTCTTTATTCTTGCTTTTTAATCCATTTGCACGAATTTCTATTTTCTTTTAATAGAAATTACTTCCTTTTTAACAATACCCCAAAACATTCATTATGCATCATATTATCTTCTTATTTGACATTCTTGGTATTTTCTCTTTCGTCTTTCTTCAATGGGGCTCCTTGGACCCCAAGAAACTCCAAGATTTCGAAATTCCTTCATAACGATACTTATTATCCTTTTAGATGCATTAATATTCATTATTTCACATTATCTTGTTTATTTCTTATTAAAATATCTCTTTTTGAGGATTTCTCTTTATCTTTCTTTTTATTTTCCTAATTGGCATTCCATTTAATTCCATCAAGGATAACTCAATTATACATCTTTTCACTTATTTTCCACATTTTATCATTGTTTTCAATTTATTTCTTAATAAAGAAATACTTAATTGGTCTTTTCTTTTCTTGGTGTATTATTTTTGCAACTTTGGAATCCTTGGGACCCAAGGAACCCAAGAGGCATGAAATACACCTTTGGATTACATACTTTTGCCTTCTGGATGTTTCTACATTTTTCTTTTCTCCATTTCTTATTAATAATGGAGTTCCTTTCTTTGTCTTTTTCTTGTTATTGGGACTAATAGCCAATAAATCCAACAAACAACCATAAAGGCTGTTGTGAACAAAATCCATTTATTCAAAACAAATTATATCATTATTTGTTCAAATATCTTTAATATGAGAAATTACATTTCTCACCAAATGAACCCAAAAATTGGGGTTGTAACAACTGCTCATAGACTCTTCTTGTATACCAAAGGTCGGTCCTAATATCCCCCTGAAGCCTTCTAGGACATCTTCACTGTCCTTCAAACAAAGAAATAAGCCCATTGGTTGATTTCTTTTAAAGATAAGCACATTTATAAAGAGGGTAATCCCTATAATGCCCTTGGAGAGAAACACCTTCAAACCAAGGTGAAACCAGGTGCCCCATGGTTCAAAATATCGAGAATGGTAAGGGAATATCTAAGGATTAAAATTCATGTGACAATTTACAAAGAAAACCTCCAAATTGGGTAAATTGCATAAAAGTCCAGAATGCACCTAAAATTGCATAACTTGCACAAACAACATTCAAATCGAACCAAATTTGAAACTTAGGCTCATTTTATGTTTTCAAATCACATAAAAAGTTATATTAAAGTTTAGAGAACTTAATTATGGCAATTAAACTTGTTTAATACATTAATCAAGGTTTAGGGCCTTGCACTTCTAGCATAAATTAATATACCATTGTTCTACAAAAGTGGTGGTTTTACATTTTAGATACTGAAATAATATTTCACCGAGGTATTTATGCATAAACCCAAATATTGGTGTAAAAGGTGAACAAATGTTCATTAAACCACTATATTTTCCACTAATTAAATAGAAATCCAAATAAGGATAGAAATGAAAGGAAAAGATGGGAAAGAGGATCAAAAGACAAAATGTCAGAATTCAGTATGTTACAATTATATATAAGGGAACTAGAAATGGTAATCTCTATATTATTGTGCTTGACTCTATTAAGCCTATTGTTGGTAGATGTCTTGTCACCAATTCACACGATATTTCTTTATGGCACCGTAGGCTTGGTCATGCAAATATGCATCAAATGAAGAAGTTGAGTAAAAAGGATTTGGTGAAGGGACTTTCTAAATGGATTTTGAAAAGGATGAGGAATGCCAAACTTATACAAGAGGAAATAAAACCAAGTCCTCCTTTAAATCCAAAGGAGTCCTTAGCACCAAAATAGTTCTTGAGCTTCTTCATATTGATCTATTTGGACTAATGCATAGGCAATTGCTTCATGGTAGCAAGTATTGTCTTGTGATTGTCGATGATTTTTCTCGATATACTTGGACCTTCTTTCTTATTTCAAAAAGAAACTCTTGATGTTTTCTCAAGTTTTTACAAACAAGTTGAAGATGAAGTTTCTTACTGGATCATCTCTATCTACAGTTATCATGGGGAAGAATTTGAAAATGATTAGTTTGAATGATTTTGTGAGGAATCTGACTATGCACATAACTTTTCTTCACCTCGAACACCTATAAAAATGGGGTTGTAGAGAGAAAGAATAGGGCACTACAAGAAATATCTTGGACCATGCTTCTAGAGTATGACACTCCAAAGAAGTTTTGGGCCACAACAGTAAGTACTTCATGTTTTGTGCATAACTGGGTTTTTGCCCATCCTTTAAAGAAAACCCCCTATGAGATATGGCGTGGTAGAAAGTCTTCCATTGAATTCTTTCATATTTTTGGTTGTACTTGTTTTGTTTTGAAGACCAAGGATTATCTGGACAAGTTTAATCTGAAATCTTACAAGGCTTTCTTTCTTAGCTATAACACTACTAGCAAGGCTTATAGAGTATTTAACATTGAATTGTGTAAAGTAGAAGAATCTATCAATGTTAGATTTGTTGAGACTAACCCTTGTATTTCTAAGAATGTTGTTAATTATGATGTTGTAGATTAGGTGACTCCTCACTTGAAAGAAATCAACATTGTTGATAAAGGAAAATAGGTGTTAGGTGATGAAGAAGAAAAAGAAGGAATGAATGATCCAACCCCACATTTCATAAAGAATCATCCTAAAGAGATCATCATAGAAAATCTTTTTAAAAGGGTGAAGACGGGGGCTGCCTACAACAAAGAACAAGAAGACAATGCCTTCATCTCTTAGCTTGAGCCAAAAGATGTCAAAGAAGCTCTCAAGGATGACGAATGGATCCTAGCCATGCAATAAGAGTTGGATATATTCGAGAAGAACTAAGTGTGGAATCTCGTGCCAAGACCAAGTGACAAAAAGATCATTGGCACCAAATGGGTCTACCGCAACAAGCTTGATGAAAGTAGAAAAGTGGTAGGAAACAAAGTAAGGTTAGTTGCTCAGGTCTACAATCATCAATAAGGTATTGATTTTGATGAAACATATGCACCTATAGCTAGATTTGAGTCAATTAGAATGTTTCTTGCTTTTTCTTTTCATAAGATTTTTTTGCTTTATCAAATGGATGTTAAAACTGCATTTTTGAATTGTACAATTGAGGAGGAAGTATATGTTGCTAAACCTTTCAACTTTGAACATGATAACTTTCCTAACCATGTTTATTTGTTACAGAAAGCTCTCTACGGTCTTAAAAAATCACCTCAAGCTTGGTATTAGAAACTAAAGAACTTTTTTTAGACAATGGCTATATCATGGGCAAAGTTGATCCTACCTTGTTTCTAAAACACACTTCTAGCAATTTCTTGATTATTCAATTTTATATTGATGATATTATCTTTGGAGGAACTGAATTTGATCTTTGCAAGGAGTTTAGTGTTCTTATGCACAATGAGTTCGAGATGAGCATGATAAGGGAGCTTACTTTCTTCCTTGGCTTTCGAATCAAACAAACAAAAAATGGGAACTTCATCAACCAAGGCAATTACACCAGTGAACTACTTAAGTAATTTAGGATGGAGAACACCAAGCCAATCGACACCCCATGTCAAACATTGATAAGATTGACAGAGATGGGCATGGAGAAAAGATAGAAGAGCAGATTTATAGAGGTATGATTAGAAGTTTACTTTTATATATCTGCCTCTAGACCTGATATAATGTTTAGTGTGGTCTTGTGTGCTCCTTTCAATCAAGTCCTAGGAAATCACACCTTATAGATGTTAAGAAGATTTTGAGGTATCTAGCCAAAACCTAAAATTTTGGACTATGGTATCCCAAGTCAAGGGAATTTACTCTTTCTTCTTATAGTGATGTTGATTATGTAGGTTGTTTGATTGATAGAAAGTGCACAAGTGGCACTTTCTTATTCCTAGGACCTTGCGTAGTTTCTTGGTTCTCCAAAAAACAAAGCACTATGGCTCTCTCAACTACCGAGGTTGAATGCATTGTAGCTAGAAGTTGTTGTGCCCAAGTCATATAGATGAAGCAAATGATACATGATTTTAACATTCATTTTGATGCTTATCCTATCTATTGTGATAATACTAGTGCAATTACCCTATGTTAAAATCCTATATTGCATAGTATAGCTAAACATACAGAGGTCTATCATCACTTTCTTCATGACCACATTGACAAGAAGGATATTTATATCATGCATGTGGATATAGAGAATCATATGGTAGACATTTTCCCTAAACCTCTAGCTAGAGAGCACTTTGATTTTATTAGATTAAAACAACTTATAACTACTCTTAATGATATTGACATGCCTTCTAGCTAGTTGTTATCTTACCTATATGTTTCTTGCTTAACATTGATCATCTCTTTCTTGCTATGTGCTATAGTTGTCTTGTTTTCATACCTTGTTTCTCTTGTTTTGGGTATTCTTCAAAAACAAATGTTCCATCGCAAAATAGTACCCTATGACAAGTGAAATGAGCCTCAATATGTCTAAAATGCATAATAGGCTAAAGAAATAATTTGATTATCACTCTAGAGGCTAGTAATTAAAATTTCTAATTTTTGGACAGATTGCCGATCGGTCGAATTACAAACTCGATTGATTCCTAGCCAAGGTCAAGTGGAAATAGTTGATTGGTTGAGTTTCCACTTCCTAGAACTCGACCGACCTATGGGCTGGACCAAACTTAAAAAGGGTATCGACTGAATTTTCTCCCTCTCAACTAGAAATAAGTCGACCGACCCTGACCTATAGCCTCCTTAACCACAAATCATAGGTTCAAAGATCCTCTCCCTTGCCTCGTTTAGCCTCCCTTTACTCTTCCCCCACCTTCTTAGGTAGCTAGATGACCTGTTGGTGAGGTTCTCTCCCTCTTTCGGTTGTTTTTTCTTCTCAATCCACCTCCATGGCTTCCAACCGTAGGAAGAGATCCATCCCTAGTGGTTCACCCTCGTACTCCTCCACACCTCACCTCTTGTCCTTTAATGGAACCTCCTTCTTCTCCTTCGAAGCTATAAATCACTATAGCTCCTTCCTAGGAACCCCTTTCCTTTAAGAGATTTGTTTGAGCCTCGTCTCAATATGAAAAAGGTTATCAAGGAGGTTGTTGAGTTGTTTTCTTCCCATTATCTAGGAGCATTATGCGTAGAACGCCTATGCTTTCATAATTTCATAACTAGCACTAAGGCGGTCCATGAGTTCTATGAAAATCTCAAATGGAACTATGACACAATAGTGCCACCTCCTAATACTTAGGTGACTATGACTTCCATGATTGTCAGTAACAAATTTACCATCACTAAAGATTCCTTGAATATCTATTTCAATGGTACTGAAGTTACTGAAACATAGAGGGTAGATTATCCTGATTATTATGACCTACTCGACCCAGAGGCCTTCTACAAAAGCTTTGAACTTATTCTTCCTATTATTCACAAGTTTTTTAAGAAGCTCAGTGTTCCCTATAGGAAGAAGTCAACCCTTCCATCCTCTTTCCTGGATCTCAAAAACCATATGATTGCATTAGTAGTTAATGACAATGTCCATCCCAAGAAAACCAAATAGAAATTATAGAAACCACCACTGTGATCATGTACTATCTTTTGAAGAACATCAAAATAAAATGTTTTCGATACATTCTATGTCACAAGATCTATTTTGATTCCAGGAAGAACACCCCTGGCTCCCACCCCCTACACTACCTTGATCTATAGTCTCTTTGGCTTTGTAACTCAGAAGTCCCTTTTCCATGATCTTCATTACAAATCAAGTTGAAAATATGTTTATATCAGTGAGACTATGATCAATATGACATTCCTTCCTACCTCTTCTACCACACCTAGAGTGTCCACCTCTACCTCCACCCAGGCACCTCCACCTCCACCACCACCCGACCTGACCGTGCCTCTTTCTCAGTGTCAAATGAAGCCCTTATGGGTTACATGATACACCAACATGCATATAACCTTCATATTTAGGATCACCTCCACCAAGACCTATGCCAGATCATGACACACATGAAATTGTCATGTAGCCATCCCTACCCCTCTTACTAGCGATACCCAGGTGGTGACTATGCCTCTTTTGTATACAATCACTTCTACACAACCCCTCCACCTATTGCTTCTGCTTCCACCCCTACTGATGATGGTGGACCTACCCCTAGTGTGCTTCCTCTGCTGGCTTTGCCTACTGGTCCTCCTACCTCCTTGATTGCTAGTCTTGGGACTTCTTCTCCCTCCTTTAACCAAGAAAATGCTTTTATGCTCTTGGCATGTCATGGGTTGAGCAGAATGCCATATGGCCTGGTCATGGTTTTGGTCCTCTTACTGATGAGGATATGTCTGATCAAGAAGCTAAGGATGAGGCTCATGATGTAGAGGGCACTGAGGATGATGGATTCGAGGATGGTTCTGATGATGGCTATGTTGGTTCATCTAGAGATGATGGTGAACATGAAGCTATCTATGTTTCACCTTCAGATGGTGATGAGGACTACGAGCCTAAGGCTAATGATGATACTGATGATGACCCCATTGACATAGAAAACATAGATATAGCTTATATGTTTTAGTTCTATAGTCCTTAGGTGATGATCATATCTATCTTTTTAGACTATTTTGTACCAACACATTTGGGCATTGTATCTGAGGCGTACTATTTTATCATCTTGCTATTTTAGCGTTGGTTTGTGGCTCTTTCCGTGAGGACATGTTTAGTGTTGTAATCTTAATCCTATGTACCATAACTCTTTAGTTGACTACATCTTATGAGTTTGTGGTACGTTATCCCATATTTTGATTATGACATTAGATTTCTTGTTTCTATGTGCTTCATTTATGTTTGGTATGTGCTTTGTGTGGTTGATTGCTTTAGTTTGTGCATGTGGAGAAGACCTATGCTTTATAACTCTTCTACCTCCCTACCTTTTTTCATATGAAAAAGGGGGAGAAGTTATCTCATCCAAATTTCTTTTATTTCTTATATGATCCTTTTCTTATCAATTATCTACTTATCATGGGACTTGCTAGAGGACCATATAGTATGTATATGTGTTATTTGTGGAAAGACTAACCATGCAGGCTTAGGTAAGAATGAATTAAGGGGGAGCAATTCACAATGTTCATTCATGTATCGCCTTACAATTCACAAGGTAAAGGTTTAAACTCTCACATCCTTTCTCAAAGGTAAATGTTTTAATTTTGTATCCTTTTCAAAATGTTGAGGAATGGTTTATCATTGTCAAAAAGGGAGAGAATGTTGACCTAAGTGTTACACATTGTCCATATTTTGATAATGACTTAATTATTACATTCATATGTATCTAATATGTTAGTTTGAGATTTATTTCAGGCATTAGGTACATGAAAAGGATCATATCGATCAAGCCCTAGCTTGTTAGTTTAAGTCAAAATCAATGCAAGTGCACTTTTGTGGAAAACACTCCAAATCACCTTAGATAATTTTTGTAATAATTTGTATTGATGATATGACTTGTAACTAAGATGATAAAGCAACACTTAATTCGAACATTTGATCACTTAAAAGCCATTTTGTAAAATTCATCACAGACCATTCATTGGTCGAGTTACAAACTCATCCAATCCTTAATGGATTTTGATAATGACTTTTGATCGATCAAGTTGTACACTCACAGAACTCAACCGATCCATGTGCAACCCAAAACTGATTCAAGTGGATCAATTGAGTTTCCACCAGGATAAACTCGATCATCAGTCGAGTTACCTTTATTGCAAGTTGACCAAATGCACTGTATGAAAAATACAAAAACAAGTGATTCTAGTCATTGGGGAGTTACAAAAATCAAATTAATATCTGATACAACCCTCAAACCATCTATAAAACGTTCATAAATGTTCCTACCCTCTAGTGGACACCCCCAACTATAAATAGGACATTTTGGAGTTCATTCCAAGGTTGCTCCTTCATGGTATTGAAGCTCCTTTCTATAGTTGAGTGCATCTAGTCTACTTGATCCCCTTTCTCTCTTTTTTTTTTTTGAAAGGGCTCCCTTTTCTCTCTCTTGATTACACATAAATATGTCATTACGAGTGAGATAGGATCTGTATGAGAGAGCGACCTCATTGTATGCTTGTAAAGCTCTCAAACCTTCTCCTTTATCATCCCCTTTCTTCATGATCAAGTTGATGAAAGATTCTCCAAGTGAAGGAGAAGGTGCAAGCTTCTTCTAGCTATAGAAGAAGGCACATAAAGCTTCTTCAAGTGAAGGAGGAGGACAAGGAAGAAGATCCAAGGAGTTGAGTGGGTAAATCCTTCAAGGAAAAAGACTTGGTGCAAGAAGGAGATCTCCTTGATGAAGGCATCCTGCTGCTTGCATGAGTGCGTAAGACATTAGTAAGGTAGAAGACTAGCTCTTGGATAGGTAAGACCTTGGTTGTAAGGTTATTGGCACCCTTAACCTTAAGGTGAAGCTGGGTATCCTTGCGTCAGAAAAGGAAGGTCATATTTATAACTCTTATAAGTGAATATAAAGAGTAGACATGGTTATGAATTCTTAGATCTTGACCTCTATAGGTAGTGGACTGAGTCTCTCCTAGTTTGTATAGTGGAACCACTCTAATACAACTTGTTCAATTGGTTGCTTCAATTTATCTCATCGTTGCTATGCATGTTTAGATTGCCATCAAATTCACTATTTGCAATTATGTCTAGTTGAAGTAAATTGAAGATCTAACTATTTTTGTGCAAGTTTTTAATCTCTATTCACTCCCTCAGATCCCTCCTATCCAACAACATCTAAGTCTAAGGCTTGAGAAAATAAAGTAGACTGAATATGCATCTTGAATATGATATACTTATTGTCTCGATAAATCTTTATCTAAAGCTCTTTCATTTAACAATTATACATAATTTATATCAGAGTCTAAGGGATTTTAAAACAATATGAACATAGCCTAGAAGTATTGAGTGTCTAAAAGTAGTATAAATCTCAAATATCTAAAATCAGAAAATTGGGCAACATGAGTCAATCTGGACAAAATCTGATTGCTCAAAGCATGATTGGATATGTAATACTAAAGTATGAAAGTAACTTAATCTCTAAATTACTTTGTAGGAAGTTATAGGTTGAATCATAATAATATTGAAACTCAATGGAGATGGCCCGCTTACCTTTGATACTGCTGATTTCATCAATGTGTTCAGAATTACTTTTTTTTGATAATTTAGTCACCTGGATATCAAAAATTTTTGATAAGTCTATGTGTATTTCCCTTTTTCATTTTAAATATCAAATCCCCATCTCCTTAACCTTGTATATTAAAATATGATTCTTACTTAGACTATAAAACTATATTGTAAAACCATGATAAAAATCTCGACGTTGAATGTATATCAAAACTCACATTATATAATCACTATAACTCTCATACTTGAATAAGCCATAACAAATCACATAATGTACCAAATGTCGATATATCAATATATGATCAAAATAAAACCTTCAAATATAATCATATGTCTCTAATTACTACATTTGGTTGAAATCCGATATAAATATCAAAAACTCTATTCCATAGTGGTTAAGAATATATATAATGTAATATCTCATCAGTATCCATAAAACACATCATATAATATCCTCTTGAGTATAAACTAATTACTAATTTAAGAAAGTATGAAACCTCATCAAAACTTTGAAAACAATAATGATACCATGTAATAGGGTTTGGATAAAAAATCAAGTCATTCCATATCCAAACTAGGGGTGGAACATCCAAAATACCTTATTAGGATTTAATTCAAAAACTTAAAAACTTCAAATTAGATTGATTAGACTTTGGAATCATATTAAACACATGAAAATATACTTAACATAAAACATTCATTAATTTTTGAATTCATTTTCTAATTTTAATATATAAAATATCAAAATCATGAATATTTCAATACACATAACATATTAAATAACAAACGTCAAAAGCATCTTCTAACGATATTTTTAGTACATAGTCTCAAAATCCTTTCTAATGATATGTCTCAAAAAATTTTCTAATGATATCTTGAATTCCCCAAGCGGACACCCATAACTCAAGTTGTGTTTTTTATAAAATTACTTTAGTTTTTCTTGATATCAGCACCAACTATAGATAGCATACAATTAGCATCCGGATAGAGGAGGACAATTAGGACACAACAATGGGGATCCTTCACCAGTGTTTTAGGCATAGGAGGAGGTGATGATTGTATGCCAAGTGATAGTTACACTACAAAAGTAGAGGGGGAGGCATCATCTTGGAGGAGTAGGAAGTCAACTAACTTTGTTTCTTTGTTTCCTTGTTGTGGTAGATCCATAAAGGAGGGGAAGAATGATAGTTCGGAAAAGGAGAACAAGGGAAAGGGAAAGGGTGGTTATGGCGGCACCCCAAAAACACAAGTACCGCTAATACTTATAAATTCCTTCCCATTGTACGCATTTTTATTTCTTTCCTTTCAAGTAAGGATAAAGTATGAATGAAATTATTATAAGAAAATGCAAAAGATTTTCAATTAATTTAAACCGTCACCTACATGTCTTCTTCTCTATCTGAAAAAATTATCTACTTTATACCACAATTCCAAAAATTATAAATATAGACCACATCCTAGTTTGACTAGAAGTATCTGCCTACTAGAATATGACTTGAAACATGTTACAATTGTAAAATAAAAATGCCCTCAAAGTTAAGAGAAATTCTCTGATAAAATTGAATTTAAAGAGGCATTTAAACACATTAAAAATGATCACTAAATCCTCTAATTTACGATGGTCATCCTGTGTGTTAGTTTTAAATTTTAAACCCCCCCCGGATTGTAGATATCTATCTATAGTTAAACCAAATGTTCATTATACATTCTATGAATCTCAAATAAAACATTATTATATTACTATATTTTTCTTATTCTAATAGAAAATTAAAACTATATTTTTTTTGGAACTATAGAGACTATTTATTTACCCCGCTCTTTAATGCAAGAAAAAATAGAGGTAGTGTCTACATTGGTGCTCATCTTGAGCCAATAAGGTGCATTGACCGAAAAATTAAAGTTTTGCAAGGAATGCCTAGTATGTTTTGCAAGTGCATCAGCAACAATGTTGACCTCTCGTGAAATGCTCCTGATCTGGGCCCTTTCACAGGTGCACATAAGCTTTTGGATTCTTTGATTGTAAGGCTGGAATTTTCCAGTCGAGCCAATAACAGAAGTGGCAAGGTTCACTTCCTGGACGAAGTCAGACAGGATAAGGAAGCTCCTCCAATTCCTCGCCATACAGGTCTCGATGCCGTGGAGTATCGCCTGAAGTTCTGCCTCCAGGGCGCATGTGCTTTGAAGCTGGACACCGCACCCATAGCAGCATGTCCCGGTTTCGTCAACAATATGAATACCAATGCCATTGTTCATAGACGGTGTGAAAAAGGAGGCATCCACAAGAACGTAATGGTTGAAATCTGGAACTTGCACCTCCACCATAGCAGCAGAACCGTCACACGGACAACATTTGTGATGAATCTTGCAGTTCACCTGAATAGAGGCTGCGCGGGCGAGAATGAAGTCGGTTTTGACAGAAGAGGGCTTAACGAGCCCAATATGGACTTGTTCATTGTGACACTGCCAGAGAAACCAGCAGGCGACCTGGGTGATCGGGGGTGCTTTGCTGAACTCAGGTGCCACCTTACAAATAATCGATATCCATTCATCTTCATTAAGAGAGAAAAAGTTATTCTCCATCTGCAGAGCGATCCAGACGAGTTTTCTATGCTTACAGTCCCGAAGACTGTGAACAATAGACTCATCTGTGTTGTTGCAACGGGGACAGATGGTACTTATATTGATGTGGCGGCGGTGTTTTTCCATGTTAGTAAGAAGTGATTTATGTTGGAGAAGCCACAGGAAGACTTTCAGTCTTGACGGAAGGGAGGAGCCCCAAATATCCTTCCACATTCCCGGGACGGAGCAGTCCTTATGCCCGCGCAGCCATCTGTAGGCGGATCTAGATGATAGAGTACCGTTCTATTCCAACGGCCAGCCCCAGGTGTCATGCCCATTATTGGCACGGGGAGGAGGAATGGATTTGATATAGTTCCAAGTGGAGGAAGGTAGATAATGGCGAATGAATTCCCACTCCCATTCACCTTCCTGCACCTGCATGGAACTGACCTATGGGTTATCAAGTTCAAGAGGGGCCCGGAAGTCAGCCTGTAAGTATTGAATGGACTTTCCCATAATCCAGCGATCCGTCCATACATTCGTGTCAGAGCCATTGTTAACCACTTTATAGCTAATGTCTTGTATCGTTGGGATATTTTTCTTGATGAAGCTCCATGCTGAGGAGCCATGTTTTTTGGTGAAGACGCCGTTGCGAATGTACTTTTCCTTCATGATCCTGACCCAAAGCTTTTCCGACTCATTGAGGAAGGACCAAACATTCTTAAGAATAAGGGCATGGTTCTGATCCCGCGCATCCTGATGACAAGGCCTCCCAGGTCCTTATTAGAGGTGACTTTTTTCCAGGAGACAAGAGACATCTTATTTTGCTCCCAAGTGTCCGACCAGATAAATCGTCGAACATGGCTGTTCAGATCATCACACAAAGAGGGGGACAGTTGCACAGTCTGCATCACATGCGTCGGGATCGCTTGCAGGGTGGATCGGGCAAGCGTGATGCGCCCTACAAGAGAAAGGTGCTTCGAGGACCAGCTGTTCATACGGTTGCGTATAGAGGCAGTGAGATCAACATGAGTAGATTTGTTAACCCGGTGGTGCAGAGTTGGCACGCCCAGATACTTGCCCAGGTCCCGAGTCCAGGGGATATTGAGCTTCCTACTGATTGCTCGAATAACAGATCGGGGCGTGTTGCTGCTGAAGAAGCATTTCGACTTCTCAGGCGAGACAACTTGCCCAGAAACACATGAAAACCTTGCAAGGATATCCATGACCACAGTTGCCTGGGTTGTAGAAGCTTCTCCCATGAGAAGGATATCATCCGCAAACAGAATATGAGAGATTTTTGTGCCCCCTTTCGTAAGGATCATAGGTTTCCATTTGTTAGCGCCTACAACATTGTTGATTTCTTGGCTCATCCATTCCATACAAAGAACAAAAAGGTATGGGCTGATGGGGTCACCCTGTCGAACACCTTGAGTTGCTTTAAATGGAGGAAGGGCTTTTCCTTCCCAGAGCATAGAGGTAGAGCCCTTAGTTATGATTTGCATGATGATTTTGCAGATATTCGTTGGAATACTTGTCCTTTGTAAAGTATCCTTGATGAAATCCCAATTCATGCAGTCAAATGCTTTTGAAAGATCCAGCTTGATACACATCCAGTGCTTTCTGGATGACTGTGTTCTCATAGAATGAATAGCTTCTTGAAGTAACAGGACGTTGCCACTCATCAGATGACCGGGGATGAAAGCTGATTGGGATGGAGAAATCCAGTCCTTCAGAAAGGGCTTGATGCGTTCGACCAAGACTGTGGGCTCTGATCTCCAAACCACATTACAAACACAATTTAAACTTAGCGGAAGCGATTCGATTAACAACGGAAGACAAAAATCACGGGAAATTTAAAACTTTTCGAGACAAGAGCTTGAATCCATAAAGCTTCATTCATAAAAGGAGATAAACTGTTTACATCTCATGATAATTACTTCTTGAGTAATTATATACAACGAGATACAAAATCTTAAGAACTCATAACCAAAAGACTTCAAGACCTGAGAGTACAGAGGACACATAGGACTGACTCTAACTACACCACATGGCAGGCTAAATCTCCACCTGAGATTTACTGCTGCTCCTGGTGCTGCTGCTGCTGGTACTGGTCACCTGTAGACCTGTTCCTCTGTCTCCGACGTCCACCTAAAAAGTTGAAATCTACGGGGTGAGACAATTTTACATAATTGTCCCAGCGAGAGTTATAACTCTCCGCCAGAAGCTTTATTATAACATCAAAGACTAACTTAAGCAGTAAAAACTTTCAAAGTATTCAATAGCAATTGCAGTTGTAAACAAGAGCTCAACATTTATAAAGCATAAAGAACATATGCACTATACAGTGTAACATCAATCAATTAGCTCATAGTTACCTTTAACAGGTATACTACGTTGTAGATTATGTTTTTCAAACATTCTTATTATTATGCCCTGTGGAGATGAGGTTTACCACTCATACCCCAACCAAACACTGTTAAGTGCCTTAGTATCATACTAGGTCATCGAAAGAGCCGGATTCTCATGACCTTCACCTTCCTCAGTTAGTAAGAGGATCACTTGTAGGAAATCGTGTGTCTCTACTATTATAGCTCACCAGGGTAATCTAGTCCTTCGCTATTTTAGAGTTACAGTGGCGTTCTGTACTCTCTTCGTCATCAGGAGATTTCATGTTTACCTTCTACTGATGCGGTATCTGTGCT
This sequence comes from Alisma plantago-aquatica, assembly GCA_963693085.1. Classification (NCBI taxonomy): domain Eukaryota; kingdom Viridiplantae; phylum Streptophyta; class Magnoliopsida; order Alismatales; family Alismataceae; genus Alisma; species Alisma plantago-aquatica. The sequence continues at coordinate 318,152,523 of OY856413.1, read as the reverse complement.
TTCTTCGTCATCAGGAGATTTCGTGTTTACCTTCTACTGATGCGGTATGGATTTGTAGTGAAGGATTGACGGATTACATATCTACATCAAGTTCCTACACTAGGATGTAAGGTTCTACACATCCATATACCCCACATACTCAACAGTATGTGATCCAGGAGTTCCCTTAGGGAAACCTGTTTCACCATCATTTGATCTCTAACAATGATGGATCTATGATCAGGGCTCTACATTACACTTGATTAGTTAGGTGCATTCAGTATTCTTTTACATCATACATTGTTCTTCAAACAATAACAGTAGCATAACAGCTATGAAAGTAGAATACTAAATGTAACAAACCTAACTCACATCAATCATCATTTCTCAGTATACTCATCACAAGTCATCTCTGAAGCATGACCTTGATGGTATTCATGGCTCTTACAGCCCATTAAAACATAGGATGCCACTGACAAGGCATCAAGATATTTTACTATTCATAAAGCTAACAACATGCTTTCAATGAATATAGTATCATCACTCATACATGGATATGATCACCTTCATATCAGAACCTGCATGGTTAATTCAACTGATAAAGGTAATTCAAAACAAGAATATACTTTCCACTCTTGTCATAAGAGCTAAGTTCTCTGATTCTCATCAATTAGAGTTTACTACTCATTTTGCATGTCATCACTCTTGAATTAGGATTTACTATTCTCATTACATGTCATCACCCTTGAATTAGGGTTTACTATTCACATTATGGTGAGTTGAACTCATAACATTGTCATGTATGAGGAACATCATCATTGATGCTCTCAGATTAGCTTAAGATTCATCATTTATCATAATTAGGGTTCCATGATCTCGCATAGGTGGATCATACCCTAATCATGCACATTCATGTGTATTGAAGGTACTTTACTTGAATTTCCATCATAAAAGGGTACTTTCTCTTTCTTAAGATACTTTCTCTCTCCTCATACTTGTAGATGGTGATAACACCAATCTAGATCAGGTTGGTTTAAGTCCACTTTGATTAACATAGACCAAATCACCACTATTGAGTGATTAGGGTTTGATTAGAACAAGGTTTCACTCAATTGAACCTTTCAAGGGTATTATGGTAAATTACACACTGATCATCATCATGGTTTAATTTACTAACCACTTGACCCTTAATGTCTTTTGGTACCATTAGGGTTTAGGTTGAACAACTATTAAACCAATTAAGCCTTCAAGGCATTAGGCAGACTTAACTTCAAAAGTCTCCAATAGGTTTCACACCTTCAACCTTCAAACGATCCTGAGATCGTATAAGGTTGTAGACCGTTTAAGCTTTGTAGACCATTTAAGGTTTGGTTGACTTCAAGACCATATAACACTCAAGACCGTTTACCCTCATTCGGTCTTGAGGTCGAATGGTCTCATTCGGTCTTGAGATCGAATGGACTCATTCGGTCTTGAGGTCGAATGACCTTATACGGTCTTGAGGTCGAATGACCTTATACGGTCTTGAGGTCGAATGATCTTATACGGTCTTGAGGTCGAATGACCTTATACGGTCTTGAGGTCAAATGACCTTATACGGTCTTGAGGTCGAATGACCTTATACGGTCTTGAGGTCGAATGACCTTATACGGTCTTGAGGTCGAATGACCTCAAAAGCTCAAGATCGTATGGACCTCCAAGGTGGTTCAAAGGGTAAACTCGATTAGGGTTTCCTATGTTGAAGCCTTCAATTGGTCTCAAGCTTGCTATCCACTTATCAATTGAGACAATTAGGGTTAGCCTTAACCAATTGGTCACTCAATTGACCCTCAATTGATATCCAATTAGGGTTGGAGTTGGTTCAATTAAGGTCTATAAACGTTCAACCATCAACACTCAACAATGTGAAACAAATCGAAGTTGAACCCATCAGTTGACCTCCAATTGGGCTCAAACTTGGCCCAAACGGTCTTGGGATCGTTTGGATATACTCCAAATGGTCTTGAGACCGTTTGCCCAGGAATTCATCAAAATCTAGATTGATTTGATAGGGGTTGAACCTTAATTAAGTCACAAATCAGCAATTTGATTATTTCAAAAACCCATTGTAATTGGGCCCTCAATTGATCAAATTACTTTAACCCTAGACCTCCAAACGGTCTTGGGTTGTCACCAAACGGTCTTGAGACCGTTTGGATGAGTTCAAAATGGTCTTGAGACCGTTTGCCCATCCATCCTTTGGACTCTAGTGAAAATTCATCAAGGTTTGATTTATTGAGTTGATCATTACTTCAATGCTTAATGGCAATGTAATTTGGTATCTGTGTACCTTCAATTGGTCAACTATACTTGACCCCAGACCTCCATACGGTCTTGGGTGATCCCCAAACGGTCTTGAGACCGTTTGGATGATTCCCCAAACGGTCTTGAGACCGTTTGGGCTAATCAACCCAAAATCTCAAATTAGCTCATTGTGATTTCAGCACTGATTTCAATTAGGGTTTGCCCTAGTAATCAACCTTCAACTCTTAACTAGTTTGGAATTAGTCCATAAAATTTGGTGAGTCATTAATTAACATCATTATGAACAGTAATCTCATACGGTCAATGCTTATTCAACCATCTTATACGGTCTTGAGACCGTTTGCCCAAAAAGGGCAAATTAAGCAGATTGAAAATCAGAACTAAATTCAATTGAATTTGCTAATTGTTTTGCCTATATCTCACGATTCCTTTGGAGTTAACCTCTCAAATTTTGTGGGTGATTAACCTACATAATTATGAACAGGATTATCATACGGTACACGCTTGGTCAACGCAGCCATATGGTCTTGAGACCGTATGCCGTCATACGACCTTGAAACCGTTTGCCCATCAAACGGTTTTGCAAACCGTATGGGCACTTGATTGAGGTCGTATGGCAAAGTGGAAAACCGTGGATAAGCATAGGAAATAACGCCCTCATCGTCTTCCTCAAGAACAGCAACAGTTCCTCACGGATTTGCTTGCAAGGAAGCAAGGGAAGACAGGGAAGAAGAAGAGCTAGCAACTAAAAGCATAGAAAAGATGTATATAACAAAGCATAGGTTTAGAGTTATAAAACCCGCCTAAATCTTGCTCCTTGAGCTCCAAGCTTTCGAGATCCAAGACTTTAATGGAGTCCTAGAAGTTCCACAGGTCGGCCAAGGTGAATCCTCCAAGGAAAGTTGAGAAGAGATGGCTAGAAAGATAGAGCTCAGTGAGCTAGCCATGAATTTGACCTTGAATTCGAGTTTCATCCAAGAATTTAAGCAAAAGGAAGGATCCAAACCTACCTTGCACTCCCCTGGTCGTCCTCCTGAGCTCCAGAGCTCTCCTTAGTCGGTTGAGCAAGGGGGAACAGTGAAGGAAACGAAAGAAACATTCCTTTGCTAAGTGAGGAAAAGGGCTTATATACTTGGGTGGAATTTCAACATAAGTACATAGGTTTTCCTCATTTTCTCATCTAAGTCCTCCCTTTCTTCTTTGCTCGCCCCTAACTCTTATTTCTAAGGACAACCTTCTTATAAGGTCAAGAAATGAAGGCAAGAAGATCAACTTATTACTAAAGCACACACATAAAAGGGCTATAGTACTTACACCTTGATTATTCAATCACAAAGGTGTTTTTCATTATATGATTATTCAATTGAAGTGACTTCTTCATCATTTCTTCTCCAAATGATGACAAGAGTCTTACAAGATATTTTAGATGGTGTATTTTACAAGTTGCACCCTTCAAATTGGGTAAATTGCACTTTACTCCAATTTAGGGTTTCAAGCACAGGGATTGCTTCCACAGCTGCACCTTGGTGCTCAAGCTTGGGAAATCCCTCAAACTTTACCATAATCATTCTTATGATGTCTCAACATCAGGGGAACATATCAACATGTGCAAATTGCAAGTTAACCCTTCTAAATGGGTAAATTGCACATAGGTCCCTGTATTACAAAACAATGCTACAACTTTATATATAAAGGAGCAAAATTGTAATATATGTTTCTGAGGAACTTAATTACATGCAAAAAGATAATCACTAGTATCTTAATTACATAATTAGGCAAAACACCTAGGGTTAACTCATAACCCAGGTCAGGGATGTTACAAAGACTTTGGAGAGGAGCTTGAAGCATCCATTGTTCAGAGAAATGGGATGGAGGTCGTTGCAGCTTTGCGGGGACTTAACTTTGGGAATCAACACCATATTTGAATCTGCCAAGCATCCCTCGATACACTGTGAGGAGAAGATATCTCTAATGGTGTGCATAATGGAACCTCCCACCACGTTCCAGTTGCTCTGCAAGAACTCATTATAAACACCATCGGGGCCTGGTGCTTTGGTAGGTGACATAAGGAAGAGCGTGCTTCGAACTTCTTCAGCAGAAGGCGGAGCGGATAGAGCGGCGCAACACGTCGGTGAAAGAGGACTGAAGGAGCCTGCGTATGTGGCCAGATTCCTTGGGTCTGGCCTGAAAGTGGAAGTGAGTAGGTTAGTGAAAAAACTAACTATTAACGATCAGATTCCTTGTGGAGTGGAAATCCAGTCACCCGCCGTGTTCTTCAGCTTGGTGACCTTATTGAAATGGCGTCGCACATTGACATAAGATTGAAAGAACTTAGTGTTATTTTCGCCCAAAGTGAGCCAGTCGATATGGGCCCTTTGCTGCCAATCGGCTTCCTCCTCAAGGAGAAGATGAGTGTAGCGTTCCTACTGATATATAGAATGATCCGACAGATCAACGCCATTAGAGCTTTGAGAGGCAATTTGGTTGCTATTGATATGCTTTAGCAGGTCACGTTTCTCCCTATTATGTTTATTACTTCGTTTACGGTCCCACTTCTGAGCAACATGCGTGAAGGAATGTAGAGCATCAGTAAAGGGGGCATCCTTGTTCCAGGCCGGAAGGATATCGGAGCGGAAGGACGGGTCAAGACGCCAGCTACCTCTGGTTCTGAAGAGGTGGGGCGTCGGCAATGAGGTAGAGGTGCTAGAGAGAAGAATATGATTCTGGTCCGACTTAACCCAGGGCAGGATAGAAATAGTGGAGTTAGCATGCTGATGCAGCCAATCGTCATTAACAAACGGCACGATCAAGTCGTTCCTTCACGCAACCCCTATGGAAGGTGAAGAGTTGTCCCTGACTCTTAGCATAAAAAAGGCCAGCGTTAAGGAGGCATTCCCTGAAGCAATTGGAAGTCGACTTGTCAAAATAAGTGCCCCCCAGCTTCTCAGATTCATCAAGCATCGTGTTTAGATCGCCCCTGATGATCCAGGCTGAGTTGATCGACATCGAGATTTCCTCCAAGCGCCTCCAGAGGAATCTACACTTCCTAGGATTAGGGCTAGCGTAGGTCGCATCCAGGAACCAGTCATTGTTGATTTTGTAGTGGATAAATTGTCGATGACTGCACAAGATCTCAATATTTATACGAGCCTTGTCCTAGAGGAGCCAGATGCCACCGGAGAAGCCGATTGCTTCTACGCGATGAGAGGAAGTGAACCCAATCTTTTGGATGATCTTGCTTGCAGTTTGGCCACTGCAACGTGGCTCTAAGATAGAAAGAGCATGAAGCTTATGAGTGAATTTAAGATCTTTCAGGATGCTAAGTTGGCCCTTCTTTCTCGCTCCTTGTATATTCCAACTACAAAAATTCATGGAGGAGACAAGGAGATTGGCGGGGTTTAGGCGGTGGCGGAGCACAGACCCCCCGCCTGCGCGTCACTAATAACAATATCCTCTTCGCGCATGGTGGTATCAACCTGGGAGGGGTCCCCATCATCTACGAAATTCAGGGTGCGAGTAGCACCATTATTATCTACTAAAGGGCTCGCAGTCAGAGGAGAGTCCAAAGTGCACCCTTTCTTCCGCACGCGGTCCGGACTCTGAACAGATTGATACACAATCTTTCGGTTCCGGAGCAACACAAAGCCGCTCCCCCCTTGTCCTTGACGGAGCATAAATCATTGCCTGGATGGAGCTCCACCGCTAACTTTGGCGGCCTGGAACTGGAATGATTCTCCCTGCTCCCCGGTGGGCGAACGCCCTTTATAGAGCTCATCTTCACCAAGGGTGACTGCAGTTTCATCCTTGCTTGCCTCCTTATCCTTCCCGTTGGTGCCTGTGGGTTTTTTGGCAGCCGTGGAAGCCGGAGGTTGTTTCTTAGTTTGCTTCTTTTTCTTCTTGCTCTTGACTGCCACTCACTCCCCTTCCGAGTCATCATTGTCGGAGACTGGGATAGGGATCTCCTCTTCCTGCTTCTTGTTTGACGGTTCCTTTGTTGCGTTCCGGGGAGGCTTGGTTTGTGCCTGCGGCTTGCACCTCTCCAATATTTGGGCCTGGATGGCCATGGTGTACATGACACCAGGTATGGGAACAGGGGCAGACGTAGAGGTGGCAGCCGCGTCTTGTGGTGATGGAAGAAACTTATACTCAACATCGAAATAACCCACCCGACCACATCTCATGCAGACGGAGGGTAGGTTCTCATACTGGAGCTTGAAGTGCTCGTTGTTGATGAAGACCGCAGGGAGCATCGGTTTAGATGTGTCGACCTCCACCATGATTCTAGCAAACTTCCCACGGTTGCCCTGCGATGTGGTGGAATCAATCTTAATGGTTTTCCCGACTAGGTTCCCCACACTCCACAGTAGCTGGTTTTGGTACAGGAACACCGGCAGGTCAGTGACCCGGACCCAAACACTCATCTTTCTTGGAATTGGCTCCGATGGCCGGAACACGGGGGACCAGGACTGCACAGACAAGTAGTTTCCGAAAATCATCCACGACCCTCCCATCATGGCGGCTACGTAGTCATCTTCGTTGGCGAGTTGAACAACATAATAACCGTTTTCTAGGTCAATGACCCAGAATGATTCTCTCGGCCGCCAAAGGTTTTGAATCTTGTTAACTAGGATCTGGAAGCCAACACTGATCCCTATAGCTTTCACGATAACAGAAAAACTGTTGGATAAATTGGACATTATGATAAATCCCTTTGTTTTGATGATGACAAACATTTCACTCTTGTTGATCTAACGTGCTACTTGAGTGTTGCAGGAATAAGGTGGATGACAAAGCTCTAGGGAATCTATATGCTTGAATGATTGTAAATGTCATGAAATGTAATCAATTGTAAACTTGTACAAATATATAATGTACAAGTACTTAGACTTCATGTAAATCAAGCGTTAGATCTTCCCTAGCTAAACACCACACTTAGATAGGTCATCCCCTTCAATAGTGTCACATATGCACACTCATACACACACGTAGTGCCTTAAATTGAAAGATTGAAACAGGGTCAATCTCGGTCGACAAACTCCTCGACCGAGACACTCTCGGTCGACAATCTTCTCGACCGAGAAAGACCCAAGTAGCCGTTAGACACAGCTGACAAGGTAGTTGGCAGTTGGAGATAAACGTTGCATACACTTGATCCAGAGAGCCTGTCGGTCGACAAAACGTCGACCGAGTAGGTGTCTCAGTCGACCATTTCTCGACCGAGATGGTCTCTGACAGCAACTGTAGAATTAATTAACTAGTCGTTGTTAAAGCAACTAACTTATATCTAACGGCTAGTTAAGCACTTAGAAACCCCTAGAAAGTGTCTAGAACATCCTTAAGCACTTGTAGGACATTCCTATAAATAGGACATGCCTTAGGACACCTAAGCTACACTTGTGCTACACTTGAGATTGAATACTCATTGGCAATCTGTTTTGAGCAATAGAGCAATTCCAACATTGGCTATTCATTCCCTTTGCTCCTATTTCGTGTCCTATAGGCTAGCATCTCCTTTCCACAACACTTACACTTCTACACTCATTGGTTAGGAGATCAATACGCTTGATATAGGCAAATCAAGCCTTGTGCTTCAAAGGATAAGTTGTACTTTCTATTTTCCTTCTTGTTCTTTTTATTCTTTGTATTCTCTTTGCTACTCCTAGGGTTGGAGGCTGTGGATTGGAGAAGGTTCTTCTCGGAGGAGAAGGTGGACTTCAAGCTACTTCAAGAAGGCTATTGCAACGGGAAGCTACTTCAGGAGGAAGGCTGCTTCAAAGTTGGTGCAATTACTTCTAGGTGAAGGCTGCTTCAAGGTGGTGCAATTACTTCAAGGTGAAGGTTGCTTGAAGGGTTTAGGGAGAGAATTGTAATTTTATGTAAAGTCCTTGTGAGGTAATAAAATTAAATTCTTTCCAAATCCCGGTTGGGTAAGCAACCGGGTAGTGGACTGACTACCTTAGTATTTGCTAAGGTAGGAACCACTCTAAATCCTTGTCCCCTTGTCCAATATTCTTGTGGTTGGTTGCTTGAGTTAAATAATTGTTAAAATATCTTTAAAACTCTATTCACCCCCCTCTAGTGTTTTTCAATTGGTATCAGAGCAGGCTTCAAGGAACCCTAACAAGGTCTTGAAGAATGGGTGACGGGGTGCTCAACAACCTTAACCTTGAAGGGACATTTGTTGCTAGGCCTCCAGCGTTTGATGGAACAAACTACACATATTGGAAGAGAAGGATGCAGTTCTACTTCCAAGGCATCAGTAGGGACTTATGGAGGATGGTGTCATCTCCATACGAGCTTCCTCAACCACAATATGCAGAATGGGATGCAAATACGGTAAAGTTGGCTCAAATGAATGCCAAAGCTGTAAGCATTTTATATTGTTCAATTTCAGTAGGAGAATTTAATAGAATATCAAACTGTGACACAGCCTATGACATTTGGCATAGACTGTCCATAACTTATGAAGGTACAATTCAAGTTAAGAATTCTAAGATTAGTATGCTTAAATAGAAGTTTGAACACTTTCGTATGGATCCAAATGAATCCATTAGTGAAATGTTTGCAAAATTGTCTTCTATTGTTAATGGTTTAAATGCCTTAGGAAAAACCGTTCTTGAAGAAGACCAGGTATCAAAGGTACTTCGATCACTTCCTCCCAAATACAAGCCCAAGGTGACAGCCATTGAAGAAGCTAATGATCTCACTAAACTAAAAATGGAGCAACTCATTGGCAATCTAGAAGCTCATGAGGCAACTTTAGAAGAGGAAGAAAGAAGAGAACGTGAACGTCAACAAGGCAAAAAGAAGGACATTGCATTCAAAGCATCAACCAAGGACACTCATGACACAAGTGAAGATGATAGTGAAGAAGAAACTCTCATTGTAAATGGTAAGCAATATAAAAGTTTTAAAACTAATAAAACTTCTAGTGTTTCTTCTTCTAGGTGCTTTGAATGTGGCAAAAAGGGACACATGAAAGGTGATTGTCCAAAACTCAAGAAAGGGAAGAAATCATCTCACAAAAAGAAAGAAAGAGCATATAAAGCTGCATGGGATGATTCAAGTGATGATAGTGATGATGGAAAAGAAGAAGTAGAATGCCTCATTGCTACAACAAATGAAGACGAAGAAGAGGTAAGTCTTTATGATCTACCAAAAGAAGATCTAATTGCTAGTCTTCAAGATACTCATGAGAAATATATTGAGTGCAAGAAGAAACTTAAGAAATCAAATAAAGTAAATGATGATTTAAATGTTAAACTTCTTGCTCTTGTATCCAAAAATGAAAATCTCAAAAAGGAAAATGAAGATTATGATCTTAAGTTAAAATCGGTAGAGGCTAATTGCAATCTTCTTTCCTTAGAAAAGTTAAACTTGCAAACTCAAGTGAATGATCTTCAGAAACAACCTGTTCTATGTTCACATTTAGATTATGATGAGGTTGTCAAAGAAAGAAACTCTCTAGTATCTGATTTAGATCAAGCAAAGAAAGATATAAACAAGAAGATGGATGATATTGCTAAGTTACAAAGAAATGTAAATGAGTTAAGAGGAAATGACATGCTTGAAAATATTCTGAAAATTTCCTCTAGTTATAATGGAAGAAAAGGATTAGGATATGATCCAAGGAGAAATAAACCCAAAAGAGTTAAAGCATCCAAGACTAAGATTATGTTTGTACCTAGGAACATAATTCCTAGAAAGAGAAATGAAGTTGACTCTATTAGTTGTCATTATTGCATGCGTCTTGGACATTATTCATTTTCATGCCCATATAAGAAAAAGAATGATGATTTAGCTTGGATTCCTAAAACTTAGTAGCTTAAAATTAACTAGTTGAGATTTGACCTAAACTGATTCTTGATATACAAATGTCATATCTCAACACAATCGAGCTCTAACTAGCATAATCTTATTTTGCTTGGAATAAATTAACAGTTCTGAAAATATTCCAGAAACTTTGTCGGTCGAGAATCTGTCGACCGAGTGAACCTCGGTCGAGAAATTGTCGACCGAGCATGTCAATGATTTCCAGTCTGCTGTAAATTGCTGAATTTTTTTTAATTGATCAAATTGCTATCTATTTGTGATTAATGACTGTATATATTTTGGAAATCATCCCTGAAAACTTATATGAGATTAATTTGGTTTATTCTCTAAATGATTTAAGTCAAAACTGAAATTATGCTTAGCTTAATAAAAAGGAAATTTCTGTTTTATGCATGGATCCTTGATGATACATAGGCAAGAAAAATAATTCAATGATGATATGTCTCTTAGAAATGCTTGCAACACGTAAGATAAAAATTTCTCAATTGGCATCTTTAAAAGACTTGAGATATTAATCGTGCTTTCATTTTTAAGAAGATGTTTTCATATTGAGTATCACTAAACATATGAGTGCTTAAATTGGAAATCTGCAATTTTTGCCTCTTGGTTGAAATAAAATTTGACCAAGGGGCGCTATGTTCGTAGTCAAGGACGACCTAAAATAAGCTTTGAAAAAATGCTTATTTGGACATCATTTTATTATACTTAATCTTAGTATACTTTTGATAAAGGTCAAAATCAAAATTTAAAATCATCTGTGACCTTAGAAGCTTTAAATTGCTTTAAATGGTAAGATTAAGGGGGAGCTCATACAAACAAATTTGATTATTTGATTAAGAAGCTTACAAAAACATTGTAAACATCATTTGGAGCTTGTTACGACCTTAGTATTTTTACTCTTGGTTATGAAGAAATCTATGAATTTCATAAAAATGATATATCTTGTACTTAAAGGAACTCTCTAAACAAATCAGGGCTTAACATCCCTTGCATTTGGATGGAGACATTTTTATATACTCTAAGATTAAAGGATTCTCATTTGATTTTCAGGGCTTAACATCCCTTGATAGATGAGAAATCAATATACATTCATCATAAGCTTAAGGGAATCTCATATCATTTCAAGGCTTAACAAATGATTGAGAAACAAATTGTGGCTAAATTAGACAAAAATGATATTAAATCCATATTCCTAATAGAATATCTATTTAAGGGGGAGCATAGTATAAAATTAAGGGGGAGAAGAAATATAACATATTCAACCTGGATATCTTTTTGAAATGACAAAGGGGGAGAAAGAATATAAAATCACAAATATAAAAATGAGTTTCATCTTGATGGCCAGCACTCACTTGTAAAACAAGAATAGCTACAAAAGGTAATCTTCAGGTATGAAACTCACATGCTTTATATTTCCTTATTTCATATTTAGGAAATATTTGTCATCTTCAAAAAGGGGGAGATTGTTGGATAAATTGGACATTATGATAAATCCCATTGTTTCGATGATGACAAACATTTCACTCTTGTTGATCTAATGTGCTACTTGAGTGTTGCAGGAATAAGGTGGATGACAAAGCTCTAGGGAATCTATATGCTTGAATGATTGTAAATGTCATGAAATGTAATCAATTGTAAACTTGTACAAACATATAATGTACAAGTACTTAGACTTCATGTAAATCAAGCGTTAGATCTTCCCTAGCTAAACATTACACTTAGATAGGTCATCCCCTTCAATAGTGTCACATATGCACACTCATACACACACTTAGTGCCTTAAATTGAAAGATTGAAACAGGGTCAATCTCGGTCGACAAACTCCTCGACCGAGACACTCTCGGTCGACAATCTTCTCGACCGAGAAAGACCCAAGTAGCCGTTAGACACAGCTGACAAGGTAGTTGGCAGTTAGAGATAAACGTTGCATACACTTGATCCAGAGAGCCTGTCGGTCGACAAAACGTCGACCGAGTAGGTGTCTCGGTCGACCATTTCTCGACCGAGATGGTCTCTGACAGCAACTGCAAAATTAATTAACTAGTCATTGTTAAAGCAACTAACTTATATCTAACGGCTAGTTAAGCACTTAGAAACCCCTAGAAAGTGTCTAGAATGTCCTTAAGCACTTGTAGGACATTCCTATAAATAGGACATGCCTTAGGACACCTAAGCTACACTTGTGCTACACTTGAGATTGAATACTCATTGGCAATCTATTTTGAGCAATAGAGCAATTCCAACATTGGCTATTCATTCCCTTTGCTCCTATTTCGTGTCCTATAGGCTAGCATCTCCTTTCCACAACACTTACACTTCTACACTCATTGGTTAGGAGATCAATACGCTTGATATAGGCAAATCAAGCCTTGTGCTTCAAAAGATAAGTTGTACTTTCTATTTTCCTTCTTGTTCTTTTTATTCTTTGTATTCTCCTTGCTACTCCTAGGGTTGGAGGCTGCGGATTGGAGAAGGTTCTTCTCGGAGGAGAAGGTGGACTTCAAGCTACTTCAAGAAGGCTATTGCAACGGGAAGCTACTTCAACAAGGCTATTGCAACGGGAAGCTACTTCAGGAGGAAGGCTGCTTCAAAGTTGGTGCAATTACTTCTAGGTGAAGGCTGCTTCAAGGTGGTGCAATTACTTCAAGGTGAAGGCTGCTTGAAGGGTTTAGGGAGAGAATTGTAATTTTATGTAAATTCCTTGCGAGGTAATAAAATTAAATTCTTTCCAAATCCCAGTTGGGTAAGAAACCGGGTAGTGGACTGACTACCTTAGTATTTGCTAAGGTAGGAACCACTCTAAATCCTTGTCCCCTTGTCCAATATTCTTGTAGTTGGTTGCTTGAGTTAAATAATTGTTAAAATATCTTTAAAACTCTATTCACCCCCCCTCTAGTGTTTTTCAAAAATGCCACGGCTCCAGGAGCGGTTGAATGACTTCCTCACGGATCGTGATGGAGGGTAGGACACCGGAGACGTCGATGGAGATGTCGGTGTCTTTAACCAGATCCGGTGATACTGGATTTAAGTACGTGAGCATGCCCCCGGCGCCGCCTGTGGTTGCGTCTCTATAAGAAACCTTTAATGTACCGACGTTCTGGAGCGGACCTTCATTATTGATAGCTGAACTTGGAACCTCCCCAGTGGTGTTGTGATCGGGGTTAAAGAACGGTGTTTCCTGCTCCGCTGTAGATGGTTGGCCCTCCTGGCCCTCCGGAGGACGGTTAACATGCGCAAATCCCCAGCCGCCACAACCTCTCCCACGGCCGCCACTGCTCCCGCGGCCAAACCCTAGTTCCATTTTAGTTAAAATTAAAACTATCTATCTTCATAACCGTTCTGTGTCCTTTAAATCCATTACATACAAGAAGCATCTAACTTCTGGTTGCTTGCCATAGATATTTGGACCAACTATTTTAATTTTGGAAAGCCAATAAAATCATTCAAAAGTGTATACAACATCATTTCATTTGACGTTTCTTATATATTTTTCAAAAAGATATATTACCCGGTCAAGTATTATTTAATTTTCTTTGAATATGACTACTCACTCCTATATATATTTGTATTTGTTTGAAAGTTATTATGATTATAAAAAAACAAACCATTTCATTTGTCTAGATTAAATACATCATTCACATTTTCGATTTACATAACATCTTTCCACCCATAATTAAATCTCATTTTCTATGTCACACTTCTTAATTGTGTTGGGAGGTGGCATGTCTAAACTCACACTTTTCTATAGCCTATGATTAATATACTTCTCTTGTAATGATCGCAATACAGTTACTTGTTTAAATCTTGGAACGTTAAAAACAAAATCATAAAACTTTTCCTTCATCTTTCTTTCTACTTCTATTTTAAATATATGGTTTCCATTTTAACTAGATTTTGACCATATATAACTACAATTATACGAATTTTCCTAAGAAATGATAATACTAAAACTAATTTTGATAAATTTTTAAAATTTATTTACAATCCAAAATGACATGTAAAAATCATAATAAATATTTTAGAAAAAGTTTCATCTACTTATTTATTCAAAGGATTTGACACCTAACCTCTTTATAAATTAAAAATATCAATTCAAACTTGTTTCTATAATTAATCACACTAAAAAAACCATGAAATATTCGCCAAAGAAATTAGTAAAATGATAGAATATCTATATCATGATGTTTTACTAAGAGTTTGATATTTGTTTCATTATTACTTTTAAATATTGAGAAATAATCCAATTGTCATCTCTCAAATTATTTGGTTTATTCGACAACAAACCACGTCTGGCCTTATCTTTCTAAAATTTATTTCCTTATCTAACATTAACTAAAAATCATAAAACTTTGACCACTACTGTGTATTTATCTAAGGATTATAAATAAGGTCTTAGAATTTCAAAATAAAATCATTTAATATTTTAGTCACTCATACCACTTTTTTGTGTAAATGATATACATATTTTTTGTATGAATATTATTAGAATCCAAAAATTTGTCCTTGGTCATCAAGTGTTTCTCATTATTTTGATGATATATATATATATACTTTTGGAAAAGTTAGTTAACACATGGCAATAGCCTAAATATCATTTTACACTATTGTGATCATGGAAAATTAATGGGCTCAAAATGTGCCTATATATTATAAAATCCATGTAGCATATGTGTGGTGTGTTTCACATGGGCCTCATAAGGATAAAATTATGTACATTAGATTACTTAAATCTTGGAGCATTACAATTCTACCCACCTTTTTGGAAATTTCATCCTCAAAATTCATCTAGGATACATCTGAGGATACTCACCTCACAGATGCACTATCACTAACAATATTTACGACAACTTTCATTCATGTGCATCATTGAATCACTTAGACTTCTTACTTCTATATCAATTCTGAAGTTTATAATTTTAACCTTATTGACTTTTATCTCTATGTACTCTGCTTATGTCAAACCACATCATGATCTCAAACCCTCCTTTTTAGTGAAATATCAACATTAAGAACAATACTCTATGTCCTTTAGTGGATTATCAGGATCTACACTATGTTGAACCAAATTTATTGACTTATTCATGTTAAATAGATTGATTGCAGTGATGTCAGGATAATAACAAGTGACTTGGTTCTCAGATTGATTTTTGATGCCATTTTTTTTTCAATCTTAAAATTTTCATCTTAAAATTTGTTTTCATTATAAAGTTATATTTAAAACAAAAAAAGCATTCAAACTTTATCTATAGTTTGTGGAACAAAGTCACAACCACAAGAAAGTTAGAGTCGTAGGGAAACCATTTAGTGATGAAACCTTTGAATTGCATGTTCTACCCTGAGATCCTATACCTAAGTTTGATCTAGCATTTAAGAAGAATAGGTTCAAAAGTATATATAGATATGATCCAATTGGTCTAACCTTTTTGACTCCATATGGATAGATTGGTTATAATGAATTTCTTTGAAGGGGTACAACCTTGTAGTCATATTTAGGGATGTAACTTAATATAATGAATAGTTGAAACCAATAGTTGTTAGAATAGGAAACCCTTTAGTAACTTCTAATAATGATGTCAAACAATTATAGGTAATGCCAAATCAGGGTGGTTGGTGAGCATTTATAATTATGCCATAATAAATGTTACTTTGATGATAAAAAAGTTTAAACAAAATGTATCTTCACTAATTCCTAAAGGATGAACCCAATGTAGATAATGTACTAAGTTATATAAAAGAAGTCAGAGAAAAATGGTCAATATACCTTATTTTGTTGGAATGTAATGTTAAGGATGACTCTATGCTAGAAGCGAAGATGAATACACCAAGATTGAAAAAAAACTGAACGCATACATTTCTATAAATGTATAACAAACAAAAGTGAAAATGTGCCGCATACATATAAAAAAATAATGTAAAGTGCATCCATAAATCATGGATTCTAATTCATTTGGTTGCTTACAACACCCTATAGTGACCAAAGTGTGTGGTAACTAGGAATCCCAACAAAATCATAATGTTATACCTTAACCCTAATCTATTTAACTATTCATATAAAGTGGTTGGTCATCAGACATGAAACAATTAACACCACATGGTGAAATCCATAAATATACTAAATATTAAGATATAACCCTAAGTTTTCTAGGATAATAAGATATATAAGCATGTTATACCCTATCAATACTCGTACACCTAATAAAATAAGGGAAATTCACAAACTACAATGTTGATAATAAAAACCATTGTGATGTATGTTGTGTTTGTCTTCCATGGACTAGCTTGGTCTACCGACTTGGTGATGGTAACTTGAATGACATATAGTGAAAACCTAGTTTTGCAAAAATTGGTCATTCATACTTAAATGATGGAAAACTAGGAGTGGTAGTAAAACCTGGAAACCTGATGTATGAATTAACATCATTTTACCTAATTATGTAAGCTAGAGATCCAAGCTTTGATTTGGACATGTAACTTAGTACATGAGAGTATAGCTTGATGGATTTTGAGGACGAAATCCTATTTTAGGGGTGAAGTGTTGTAACATACTCAAATCTAGAAATATTGGTTAAAAATACCCATCTTTTAGGCCCCTATTCCTTCATGCTTTAAAGTATAATAGTATCAATTGGAGTCAAATAATATGATGTAGTTATAAATATTTTTTATAAACGAGGAAATAGCCAAATAAGCCCAATAGTAAGGTTTGAGGTACAAATACACAAATGATTAGTATTCACCTCCTATTTGACAGTCTAGAATACTCCTATGTAGGGAGATTAAAGAAATTGGATTAATATTAAATAATGTATCACTGTTGATTTAAAATGGATAATAAATGCATTAAATGTATACTTGTCACATAGTAGAGATATAAATATCAAATAACCTCAAAATAAGAAATTGATAATAAAATCAAATCCCTTGCATCTTAATTATATTATATGGAAAATTTCATGTCATTAGGATATCTTTTTCCACTTCAAATTAGCTAGAAAAGAAAAGACCCTAAACAACCTAGAATTAATTAAGGTAGGCATTGATTTCTTAAATTTACTAAATCTGTGTTTTATTTCCTATGTCACATCCTTCTTCTCAAGAAATGGGGTTTCCTTCCCCATGATAGTTCTCACAAATGCACACCTTCCAAGCATGTCTTCTCCGTAGCCTCCAACATGGAAATCACCATCAGTTATACTATAACTGATATTCATCCCCGTCCTCTTCTCTATTATCTTCCTTATACCCCCTAGTTTCTCCTCATCTCCTCCTCATCCCTAAGCCCTAGCTGCCCCAGACCCTTTCCTCATTATGCACCAATATCCATGATAAACTGGCCTCCAATAGATCTGCATGCCATCAACCTTATCTAACCCCATCAAATGCCAACCATAGTGACTACCACATGGTTTTTCCACTTGCTACATGATGGCGACGACTCTGCAAATCATACCATGCCTTTTCTAGGGTTGTCATCTCCTCAACGCTAGAAATATGGTATCCAGAAACTAGGAGACTAGTAACACCATTTCCTTTCTCAAATTTTCCTTTACTTTCCTATCCATCATCCCGATGCCTACAAGAAGACACAGAGAGAGAATCACTTCCTATGGTTTAGACAACTGATTACTATTGTGGCAGATCTAAAACTTCATCACCACCTCGTCCACTGCCATTAATTATAAGTGACCCAATCGTCACTGACACCTGATCCCTACCTTCTTTTCTCGACAACAACCACCTAGTTCAGAGAGAATCACCACCTCTTTCACCCTCTAACTGCATCCTAATCCCTATCTAGACCACCTGTATCCTACTATTATCAGCTTCCTCACCACCACAATCCGTCGACAATACAAAACCTAAAGAAAAGCCTAAATTTACAACATCTTTGGTTGGACTCCTAGATGTAGATTCAAGTTTGTCAAGGGATCACAACCTCCATGAGCACTGCCTTTGACATGTCCATCTTTGGTCAGACTCCATCTCACATGAAGGAAACTATGAACTAGAACCCTAATCATCAGTGGCATGCTCAAATCAAAAACATGTAAGTTGTCAAGTGGATTACAATTCTGATATGTTGATAGAAAGATAATGACTACATATAAAAACTTGTTGCATAATGTTGATAACCCATGTGAACTAGATATTAGAGTATATTCCTGAATGTTAACATCCAACTAAATATGTATATATAATCACCATAATACATATATTAAATAGCTTAACCAATTAGAACTAGTAGGTTTGAAATGCAATATTAAATAGTTAGTCATCTTGGTAATGATAATGTACATGAAGCATTCCTTAATTGTTTCAATATCATATAATATTTTCTTAAAAATTATTCCTACCTATATGCATGCTACATGATATATCCATATTAACATATTACTACTACATGGTCATCTATACATGGATTATTTTTATTAGGATTTCTTAATATGAACAGTTACATTTTTTGATGAGGATGGTGATACTAGGTAATAGGCACGATAGTGCTAATCCTAGTAGTTAGTTATGATTATTGTAACTTAACTCATGGTTTAAACATATATGCATAAATAAGTATAAGTGCATCTACACTACTAAATTAGAAGACCTACAATTTAGGTCAATTTATGCTATTAATTCTCACATATCAATCAATCAATTAGAATATGTTGGCATTCGTAAAATTTAAAAATAATACAATGAGTATTATATGATATATTATCTTGGTGTTTCAAAAATCAACCCCAATAGAAATGTGTAAATGTTGGTTAAAAATGGTTAAATACTAACTTAGTAAGTTCAATAATTATTAGTAAGAAAAATATGGATAGAAGTCCCATTCTCTGTATATACAAAACTGTAGATTCTAATTGTTGATCTAGGTGTAAGGATGACCCCACATTATTATAATTTCAATTATTTTCATTCCTATAATGTCATCAGGTATTCAAACACCCAAACCCTAATATGTTACTAGGTGATTGGGACTAGGATAAGAATAATATGGAAAACTATAATGGGAATATATACACATGTTTCTCAGTTTGACCAACATTCAAAATATGTTCCTAGGATAAATACTCAACATTGAGGACTAAATATAACTATTGAGTTAACCATTATCCATGAAGATAAGGTATGTGATCTTCCCTATTTAATTTTGAGCATTAATCTGACTAAAATTCCTATAATGAGGCATTCTTATTAATTGGAATTTTTATTTGTCCCATGATGAAAATTCATTATTATCTAACATTGACATATATCTTGTTGCCTTGGGTCTATGGCCACACCTGTATTATTATTTGGATTTGAAAATGTGTTTGGTGACTTATACCATATCTTGCCCCTCTATTTACACATGTTTGACAATTTAGCTAGATATCTATCGTATGGTGCATGAGCATAACCACTAGGGCGTGCTTTTCCACTCGGGGTGTACTATTCCACCTCTTTTTGTATAGGGGCATGCTAATCCACCCAAGGTGTGCTATTTCACCCATTTACTTAGGCCAAAGATCTAGTGGTGTCTTGGTTGTACCATAGCTATTTAGTCTAAATATATCTACATGCAAATATATTTGATTATTGTGACATTGTGAATTATGGCAAGACTTTTCATCTCAAATATTGTACTCTTAAATTTAAATGCCTCATTCTCTTGAAATTGATCCTCTTGAACTTACATAAATACAAATATCCCCCTCTTTCTGGAACTCCCTTTTTTATACTTCATGTCCTAAAATGTCCAAAATGTCTTATATTGCACATATACTAGCTGGTACTGACACATACCTTTTTGTTTACTATTTTCTAGGTTGTTCCCAAAAATACCCAGGTGTAGGTTCTATGGAGGAAATTGATACTACAAGATCATGTATAAGAAATATCAATTAAGGATAACTTGGAATTTCCAGTTGTCTTCTACAACTGAGGAATTGGGTGTAGTATTATTTTTATTTTTATGTACCACCCTTAAGGTGAGGAACATATGTATATGGAACATTTTATGACACTATAAATAGTTATGTTTTCTTTTGCTTAATCATTCATTGCTCATGTCCTATACCATTCGAGTGGGCCCTCTATCAGGTCCCACTCTTTATAACTCTAGTAAGTATGCCAAACTCACATGACCTCGGCCTAGGATTACACTCACATACTAGGGATCTCCCAAGGGTGTATTATCCATTAATACACCCTATCTAAAGTATGACCTCGACCCTATTTAGACTTAAGATCTTCCTCTACTTAGATAGTATTGAAGCATAAAACTCCATAGTGAAGGGTCCGGAGTGGAACTTCAAAAGGTGTGCTTCTACCAAACAAATGCACAACATAGTTTTACCTTTGAAACATTCCTCATGGGATTTCCAATTTTGGAACGGTAGAGTTACCACTGTGGTGCTCATATCATCGGAATAAGAATCATCCCCTCGACGCCCTAAGTATTAGATTTCTAGGTAGATATTTTATGTGAGTATCGACAATATTATCTAACGACTTAATAAATTGTAGAGATATAACACAATGGTAATGAAGTATCTCACATTTTCATATCTCAATCTAATAAAGTACTTACCCATGTTACCATTAGATTGTTATCTTTCTCTATAGCTGACCATCTATTATGATGAATTAAGATAGTAGAAAAAGGCTTTGAAACTATAAGTAAATCAAGAAAAAGATTTCTATTCCAATCCGCCTGACAACAAGATAAATCTAAAGTTATAAACTCATCGTTCACAAGTGTATCTAGACCTCATAGTTTGCTTGGATGATTTCCAAGAAAATGCAGTGCCGCCTAGGGAAAACACATATTCACTTGTTGACTAGGTTTCACTAGTTTCATCAAACGAATTTGTATTTGTATAGACTTCTAACACAATTTAGAAACCAGTGTAATGATGAATATAACTCATGATACCTTTAAGATACCTAAAAACTCTAACCAATGTCTTCTAGTAATCAACACTAGGACAATTCGTGTACCTACTTAGCCTACATAGAGCATAAGAAATATCTGGTCTAGAACAGTTGGCTAAGCAAATCGAGATTCCTCTAACTTGGGCATATCTACTTTGATCCACATGATTAACTTTATGTGCATTACGATGTAGTGAGGGATCATAAGGAGTACTAATAGGCGCACAAGAGTACACATCAAATCCATGTAAAACTTTTTATACACAGTGACACTGATTTAATGAATAACCAAAAGTAGATATACTCACTTTAATACCACGAATAAGATAATCAACTTTGACATCTTTCATATCAAACTTCTTGGAAACATATGATCTACTATCAGTAATAGTAGGAACATTGGACCCAAAAATAATATATCATCAACATACAAGCACATAATCATAGATGCATTATCAATGGTCTTAGAATAAATGCATCTATTCGATTCATTTGCAGTAAAGACATAAGATAATTTTCTTTATCAAACTTGTTGATCCACTGCTTAGGTGCTTATTATAGACCATATAAGGATTTTAAAAATCTACAAACTTTTATTCTTGACATTGGACTAAAAAAATCTTTAGGCTGATCCATGTAAATCTCTTCCTTAAGATCCCCATTGAGGAAGGTGTCTTTACATCCATTTGATATATTTATTTATTATGGACTGCGACTAAGGAAACAAAGACACAGATAGAGGTGATATTTTTTGTAGGAACATAGGTGTCAAAATAATTGACTCCTTCTTGATATATGTAACCTTTGGTTACTAAGATTCCCTTAAACTCATCTATGCTACCATCTTCCTTTAACTTCTTTCTGAGACCCATTTTCATGCAATGGTTTTGAAACCTAGAGGAAGATCAGTTAGAATCTGAGTATGATTGTTTATAATTGATTCTATTTAACTAACAACAACTTCTTTCTAGAAACCAACATATATTGATTTCATGGAATATTCATAGATCTTAGGGTCTTCTACTACTATAAAGGTGTGGAAGTCAAAACCAAAGTTATTTGTTACTTTAGCCCCTTTACCCCGACCAAAATCACTTGAAGGCTCAACAACGTCAAGGATCGAAGGTTCAAGTTTAGGTTTTGGTATGTCGGTTTTGAAGTTTCAACATTTGAAGGTCCTTCATAACTTGTTTTGGAACACTAGACTTGAAAGGACATATGTTTTCATAGTGAACATCATCTACATATCTGACTTTTGGTATGGAGTTTGTTCTAGTATCAGGGATGTTTGACTTTTTTACTATAAATATGTTTGCATTGCTATTTTTGATGGAGAATATGACAATGGTATCAACATTTTTGGGACAAGGATTTTGTAACGACACTCGCCATCGTTAAGATAACAAGTGCCATTAACAATAATAAAACATGCGGAAGAAAATCATTTGCAGCGGAATTACTGAAAATCACTAAAAATTTAAAACTTTTTCAAAGAGATCCATTCACAGGAAAACTCTTTAACCAAGAACCAAAGTGTTTCCATTTCATCCTGGTTCACAAGTACACAAACTGTACATTTTCTTTTTAAGGATTCCAACATTGACTGCCCTGTTACAAATATACACAGGCGGTATAAAAACTTTGAGGCACTATGCCAAAATTCCGATTGAATCATTTAAAACTCGGAGGACCTGAGAGTACAGAGACGACACATAGGACTACTTTCTATATGACTTGACAGATAATATCTCCACCTGAGATCTGATTGCTGTCCTTGTTGTTGTTGTTGTTTCTGCTCTTTTTCTGATCTTAGGGATTTCCTGCCCTGCCTTCCATGCATACCTAAAAATGTTTTCCCACGGGGGTGAGACAATTGAAAAATTGCCCCAGCGAGAGTTATAACTCTCCGCCAAAACATTGTTATTGTAGTTTATTAAATTAAAACTGAGTAGGGGTTACTTTTACCTTATCAGGCAGAATTATTCATCATAGAACAGAATAAGATAATCTCCTATTCTCAAGGAGAGCATTGCATCTACCCATGGTAGATAAGTAATTCATCTGTCTACTTTGCAGAGAATATAAAGAGACATAAATTACATTTATCCGCTAAGGAATGCAACATCAGCCAATGAATCTCCGTATTCAATCCTTAAACAAACATACTATATGGCTGATTACATTTTAAAATCATATTTAAGTTCTGAGGAGATGAGGTATACCGCTCATGCTCCAACCGGCCATTGCGAAGTTGAAACCGGTACCATACATAGGTCTAGGGAAGAGACAGCTTCCAAGACCTCCCACGTCTCGGTCATTGCGAGACAAAATGCAGGACATCTCGTGTCTCTACTAACGTAGCTTTCCAGGGTATACTGGCAACTTCTCTACAGAGTTACAATGTCAACTGCACTCTCATCGGCAATCGAGAGATTTCATGTTTATCTCCATCGACCTGACAAAATCATTGGGAGATGGGTACAACATCTGGCCCAATCATCGGGAGATTAGTGATACATCTATCCCGACCTATTCATGAAGGATTTGAGAGGTTTCTTGTTTACCTCCTCACAATCACTTCAAGAGGACGTAAGGATATTTTCGCCCATTGACCCCCGTATATTAAAAAATATACGAAATCCAGGATATGCCGCAGAGCAACCTGTTTCACCATCACCTATTCCTGACGATGATGGATCTATGGTCAGAGAACTACATGAATATATTTCACTTGATTAATTAAGTACATTATCATATTCTTTTAGCACCAGTCAATTTCTCAAACATATTTTATTTAGACAAATGCCATAAAGAGACATGTACCACTTCCATCACATACTTATTCACATGGCTCAAAAGCCATTCACATCTTGTCACCTCTCACTAGGCAACAACTTTATTCACATGGCTCACAAGGCCATTCACATCTTGTCACCTCTCACTAGGCAACAACTTTATTCACATGGCTCACAAGGCCATTCACATCTTGTCACCTCTCACTAGGCAACAACTTTATTCACATGGCTCACAAGGCCATTCACATCATGTCACCTATCACTAGGCAACAACTTTATTCACATGGCTCACAAGGCCATTCACATCTTGTCACCTCTCACTAGGCAACAACTTTATTCACATGGCTCACAAGGCCATTCACATCTTGTCACCTCTCACTAGGAAAAGGCTTACAAGCCCATACTAATCTTGTTACTTCTTTCTAAGTAACAAAAACATAATGGCACATATGGCCAATCAACTCTTATCAAATAGACATCATAGCTCACACCTGGCTATGATCATCACCTCATGAGACCTGCATGATTGTCACACATGATAATAGACTTATCAAGTTCACAACACATCATGCAATACAGGGTAACACCACTATTCCCTTACCAAGGTTAGGGTTTACCATCAATTAGGGCTTTTCATCCTTTTACCCAAAGCTAGGGTTAGGATTTTCCTTTCTTATCAATTAGGGTTTCATATTTGCATTATCACTCCAACCCTAATTTATTACTACACTCCTCAGGGAGCATTCATTGATATCCTAAGTATTCATTCATACTTATTACATTCATCATGTATCATTAAATGATTATCATCACAAGGTATGAGTTTCTCTCTCATCCTTAGGTTGAAAATTAACAAAACGACCATGTTAGGTCACTTTCAATTCAGTTCTAAGTCAAGCATAGAGTACCACAGCCGTGTAACGAAGAACGGCCGTGCAAAGGGAAGCCACCACGGCCGTGCTACCTTGCATGGTCGTGCAAAGTGAAATCCACCACGGCCGTGCTACCTTGCACGGTTGTGCCACATGGGTTCACCTCATAAATCATATTCAAGTATGAATTCTATTCTTTCATTAGGGATTAGGGTTTCACATACCATCTCCCTTCTTTAGAATAGAGATTGTATATAGCATCACCCTTCATTAGGGATTTCATATCACATTTCCCATAATTAGGGTTTACTAATCATTCCCAATTAGGGTTTCTCATGAAATCACCCTCAATTAGGATTTCACATGGATACACCCTCAACTAGGGTTTCACTTGGATACACCCTCAACTAGGGTTTACTATTCATCCTAATTAGTGATTTCACATGTAGACAACCTCTTATTAGGGTTATACATGGAATCAACCTCAATTAGGGTTTTCATCATGTATTGGATCCATGCATTTGTTATGCATTCTTAATTAGTACCATTAAGGTATCTCTCACCTAATTACATTAGGTTTCCAAAAAGGTTTGATCAATTGGACCTTCATTAACATGAGGTATCCAATTGAATTAGGGTTTCCAATGTTGATTCCTTCAATCATTGTATTCATGGAACCAATCATCAATTGGACCTATATTCATACTTCAATTCAGTTTTATAAGTCAACATTCAACTAATTTGACCCTCAATTGACCCTCAATTAGGGTTTGATTCAATTGAATTAGGGTTTGGAATCGATGATTCAACAACACTAATCAATGTAAGACTAGTTGCTTTGAAACCATTGAACCATCATCCAAATTGGGTATGACCTGACCCCAAACGGTCTTGAGGTCGTTTGGATGACCTCCAAACGGTCTTGAGACTGTTTTCCCATCATATCACTCAAATCAAAGCAATCCAATTGGGGTTTGGTTCATTGGATTGATCACCAAATCAACATTGCATTGTATATCAGCTTAGTACCTTTAGACCTTCAAACACCTAACCATACTCAACCCTAGACCTCCAAACGGTCTTGGGTGACCAACAAACGGTCTTGAGACCGTTTGGATGATCTCCAAACGGTCTTTAGACCATTTGGCTCGTCCAACCTTTGGACTTTAGTGAAAAATCATCATGGATTGGTCTATCGAGTTGATCAACAAATCAGCATTGAGTTGCAGTATGATTTGGTACCTTTGGACCTTCAATTGATCAACTATACTTGACACCAGACCTCCAAACGGTCTTGGGGTGATCCCCAAACGGTCTTTATCCCGTTTGGATGATCCCCAAACGGTCGTGAACCCGTTTGGGCTAATCAACCCAAAATCTCAACTTAACTCATTGGAATTTCAGCACTGTTTTCAATTAGGGTTTGCCTAATTGAATAGCCTTCAACTCACGATTCCTTGGGAGTTAACCCCTAAAATTTAGATGGTCATTAACCTACATAATTAGGAACGAGATTCCCAAACGTTCAACGCTTGGTAAACTCACTCAAACGGTCTTGAACCCGTTTTCCCAAGCAGGTCAAGTTAATCAGGTTGAAAATCAGCACTTAATCCAATGAGGTTTTCCTAATTGATTAGCCTTCAACCTATGATTACGTTGGAGTTAACCCCTTAAATTTGGAGGGTCATTAACCAACATCATTATGAACAGGAATCCCAAACGGTCAACGCTTGGTCAACCATATCAAATGGTCTTGAACCCGTTTTCCCAAGCAGGTCAAGTTATTCAGGTTGAAAATCAGCACTTAATTCAATTCGATTTGTCTAATTGATTGGCCTTCAACCTATGATTCCTTTGGCGTTAACCCCTCAAATTTGGAGGGTCATTATCCTACATAATTAGTAACGAGATTCCCAAACCGTCAATGCTTGGTCAACTCCTTCAAACGGGTTTGAACCCGTTTTCCACTAAACGGTTTGCAACCCGTTTGGTCACCAAACGGTTTTGGTGAAACCGTTTGGTCCCAACCTTTGAGATCGTTTTCTCCCAAGATATTTGGTGAGGTGCTTGATTATGATGATGTAATCATCATCTTCCTTCGTGCACCAAAGAACAGCAACCGTTCTTGATGGAATTTGCAGCAAAGAAACAAAAGTGTATAAAATTGAAGAAATCAATCAACAAAGCATAGAAGATTGATGCAATAGCAATGTTTGAGGGTTTAAGTTATAAAACCTGCCTACAATTGAGCTACAAAGCTCCAAGATCACGCCATCAATGGTGGATGAAGCTCTAGCAACTCCCCCTAGGCTCGTCCTCAAGCTTGTGATTGCAAAAGTTGGCTAGGGTTGAAGAGGAGATCGAAATAAGAAGGAATCCATAATTTATTTTCGATTTCCACCATGAAATCATGAAGAACGAGGGTCAAGAAGCTTACCAACAGGTTGGGGCTCGTCCTAATGTTGCTCCTAAGTCCCCTTGAGCTCATCCCAAGCAAAGGAAGAAGAAAGGGCCGAAAAAGCCTTTCAATTCATTTGGAAAAGGCACTTTTATAAGGAAATTGATGAGAGAGAAAATGCCTTATAAAAATCCAATTAATCCAAAAATTATGGCCGCCTCTTCCCCCTAAATTCCATGGATACGAGGCACCTTCCTTTGCCTTTTATTCCCCTTCATTATCCTCAATTTAAAGAAAAGCAAATTAAGCACCTTAATGGTTATTATATTAATATCCCATATGTGAGTGGAAATTACTTTTCTTTATAATAAGGTGAGTGGAATTTCACCTACTTAAGATATTTTCGTTCCTTATCTTAGCAAAGAAACGTCCATACTTATTAAAAATCAACCCAAAACATTTTGGTTGAAAGCCCTTCAATTAGTTTTTATTCATTTTTGCCCTAAATCGAATTAGGGTTTCAATTAGGCATTATTCTTGATTATTTTAATGTCAAGATTCTCTCTCCTCCAACTTAGTTCAAATGAGGAGTCCCTCTCATTTTCTTTTCTATAAATGATTCTAAGAAACATTAAGGACCTTATTGAAGTGGTAATTTGCATATTGAACCCTAGATTTTGGGTAAATTGCACTTTACTCCAAAACTAGGTTTTAATGCACAACATTGTCCAACAGGCTCTATCTTGGTGTCCAGGCTTGTAGAAACCATACTACTACATCATATTCATATAGTTGATGCTTTCATTTCAAAGAGTGAGAGGAGTCAACTGGTCGAGGTTGAGGTACAAATCGACCGTTAGGGAGAGGAGTTGGAATTCTGCTATTCCCATTGATTGACTAGGACCTTTCTTGTCTTGGTGCTTGATGGAAGTCCCTTATGATGTCTCAACATCTGAGGAACATCTTATCATGTGCAATTTGCAAGTTAACCCCTCAACTTGGGTAATTTGCACTTTATTCCAAAATAAGAAATCATTGCTTCAACATTGTTCAAACAGGACCAAAATTGAAACATAAGTTCCTCATGAGCCCTAATTACTTTTCACAAGATGAGATTAAACATATAATCATCTTTCTTAATCAAAAAACCTAGGGTTAAAGCATAACCCAGGCCAGGGATGTTACAAATTATAAACCCCTAACAAGGATTTCGTCCCCGAAATCCCAGATAAAGGGAATAGATATTATTCACTCATCATATCATCATGGCTCTTCATAATACCTCATTATTATGGAGACATCATAGAACTTTGATCAGCACAAAGTTCCTTCACACAATATTCTCATAGATTCAAATGAGAACTTATCTTAAAGACATATTGAGTTGTTATGTTTATGCAAAGCATAAACCCCTAACATATGATGTTCATATCATTTTATATAATCATACTGATTTCATAGTTGACCATTCCAGGTAGCCAATCTAAACCATCTGATAATTCTCAGATACTAGAATCTCTTACCTTGGTATCAGTCACATGTGTTGAAATACATTATATTCTCATCTTTCTTTTATCAAATGAGGGTCATACTTTTACTTCGTCATATACACATACTGATCTAAATTCATATCAGATTCCTCTTTCTTGTACTTAAGATATGATACATTTATCCATACCATATTTCCAATTTCATGATACTCATTAGATTGTCTCAGAATGATTGCTTGATCAGGGCAATCAAAAAGATATCAATCTAAGAGTTTCCATACTCACTTTATCATCAATAGTTGTATACCTGATCAGGGTTTACAAGTACTAAGATCAAGTAGTATGCAATTACATGCTATCATATTTCTTGCTTTTCCTATTATCATAACATAAGATTTAACATCCCTGGATTTTATCCAGGCATCTCTTCTATACCTCTTCCTCATTCATAGAGGTAAGATCAATATAGAGCATTTAAAAGGATACTTGAACAGAAATCAAATTCTAATTCTCATCATTTCTTCCCTATATGACAACTAATAGGGAAAACAAAATCAACAATCCTCCTTTTTATAACAAAAGGGGTTTAGTGTACTCAACATGTGCACATTTATAACATACATTGTCCTCACATCATGGTCTTATTAGTCTTATTACTGATGCAAAAACTAAGCCATGGAATCTTACAGGTGAAAGGTTAAGACCTTTACACTTACTTAGGGGCTGTTGCCCTGGTACACTAGGCATTTATTGCACTATTTGTACCAAAAACCTTGGCTTTTTAGAACCATTAGGAAAATGTCTCTAAAACTATAGAGATCATCACCTACTTCTCAGCTTATTGCCCCTTCTTGGGCACTACCATCACATATTTATTATCTGTCTAAGCTCATGGCAGAGTCTACTTTCTTGCCATAAGTTAATCTTTTCCATATTTTCCCTTATTCCAACATGACTAAGTCATTTAGGAACTCATTTTAAGCTCAAGCTTTCTGTATTAAGGACTGATTACCTAGGTTATAAGCCTAGCATTCACTCCACTCATATGCATTACTGTTGCCCTAATCTACCCAACAAGAGCATGATCATAGGATTCTCTATCCTGATCATGTCTTAATGGGGATTCTCAGACACTCATTCTATTCTTGCATGATCCCTTGCACCTCTTCTTGGTGCAACAACATTGCCCTTAGCAATGTGTTCCTTGTGCTCTCCAGTCATTTTAAACTTTACCCTTTCTCTGCACAAGCAGAAATCATTATAGGGCATACTGGAGGACACTAACACAGACTCAACAACTTAGTCCTATGTCTCTGTAGACTCAGCGAACCTAGAGCTCTGATACCACTAAATTGTAACGACACTCACCATCGTTAAGATAACAAGTGCCATTAACAATAATAAAACATGCGGAAGCAAATCATTTGCAGCGGAATTACTGAAAATCACTAAAAATTTAAAACTTTTTCAAAGAGATCCATTCACAGGAAAACTCTTTAACCAAGAACCAAAGTGTTTCCATTTCATCCTGGTTCACAAGTACACAGCCTGTACAATTCCTTTTTAAGGATTACAACATTGACTTCCCTGTTACAAGTATACACAGGCGGTATAAAAACTTTGAGGCACTATGCCAAAATTCCGATTGAATCATTTAAAAATCCGAGGACCTGAGAGTACATAGACGACACATAGGACTACTATCTATATGACTTGACTGAAAATATCTCCACCGGAGATCTGATTGCTGTCCTTGTTGTTGTTGTTGTCGCTGCTCTTTTTCTGATCTTAGGGATTTCCTGCCCTGCCTTCCATGCATACCTAAAAATGTTTTCCCACGGGGGTGAGACAATTGAAAAATTGCCCCAACGAGAGATATAACTCTCCGCCAAAACATTGTTATTGCAGTTTATTAAATTAAAACTGAGTAGGGGTTACTTTTACCTTATCAGGCAGAATTATTCATCATAGAACAGAATAAGATAATCTCCTATTCTCAAGGATAGCATTGCATCTACCCATGGTAGATAAGTAATTCATCTGTCTACTTTGCAGAGAATATAAAGAGACATAAATTACATTTATCCGCTAAGGAATGCACAAAGAAATGCAACATCGGACAATGAATCTCTGTATTCAATCCTTAAACAAACATACTATACGGCTGATTACATTTTACAATCATATTTAAGCTCTGAGGATATGAGGTATACTGCTCATGCTCCAACCGGCCATTGCGAAGTTGAAACCGGTACCATACATAGGTCTAGGGAAGAGCCGGCTTCCAAGACCTCCCACGTCTCGGTCGGTGCGAGACAAAACGCAGGACATCTCGTGTCTCTGCTAACGTAGCTTTCCAGGGTATACTGGCAACTTCACTACAGAGTTACAACGTCAACTGCACTCTCGTCGGCAATCGAGAGATTTCATGTTTATCTCCATCGACCCGACAAAATCATTGGGAGATGGGTACAACATCTGGCCCAATCATCGGGAGATTAGTGATACATCTATCCTGACCTATTCATGAAGGATTTGAGAGGTTTCTTGTTTACCTCCTCACAATCACTTCAAGAGGACGTAAGGATATTTTTGCCCATTGACCCCCGTATATTAAAAAATATACAAAATCCAGGATATGCCGCAGAGCAACCTGTTTCACCATCACCTATTCCTGACGATGATGGATCTATGGTCAGAGCACTACATAAATAGATTTCACTTGATTAATTAAGTACATTATCATATTCTTTTAGCACCAGTCAATTTCTCAAACATATTTTATTCAGACAAATGCCATAAAGAGACATGTACCACTTCCATCATATACCTATTCACATGGCTCAAAAGCCATTCACATCTTGTCACCTCTCACTAGGCAACAACTTTATTCACATGGCTCACAAGGCTATTCACATCTTGTCACCTCTCACTAGGCAACAACTTTATTCACATGGCTCACAAGGCCATTCACATCTTGTCACCTCTCACTAGGCAACAACTTTATTCACATGGCTCACAAGGCCATTCACATCTTGTCACCTCTCACTAGGCAACAACTTTATTCACATGGCTCACAAGGCCATTCACATCTTGTCACCTCTCACTAGGAAAAGGCTTACAAGCCCATACTAATCTTGTTACTTCTTTCTAAGTAACAAAAACATAATGGCACATATGTCCAATCAACTCTTATCAAATAGACATCATAGCTCACATCTGGCTATGATCATCACCTCATGAGACCTGCATGATTGTCACACATGATAATAGACTTATCAAGTTCACAACACATCATGCAATACAGGGTAACACCACTATTCCCTTACCAAGGTTAGGGTTTACCATCAATTAGGGCTTTTCATCCTTTTACCCAAAGCTAGGGTTAGGATTTTCCTTTCTTATCAATTAGGGTTTCATATTTGTATTATCACTCCAACCCTAATTTATTGCTACACTCCTCTGGGAGCATTCATTGATGTCCTAAGTATTCATTCATACTTATTACATTCATCATGTATCATTAAATGATTATCATCACAAGGTATGAGTTTCTCTCTCATGCTTAGGTTGGAAATTAACAAAACGACCATGTTAGGTCACTTTCAATTTAGCTCTAAGTCAAGCATAGAGCACCACAGCCGTGTAACCAAGAACGGCCGTGCAAAGGGAAGCCACCACGGTCGAGCTACCTTGCATGGTCGTGCAAAGTGAAATCCACCACGGCCGTGCTACCTTGCACGGTTGTGCCACATGGGTTCACCTCATAAATCATATTCAAGTATGAATTCTATTCTTTCATTAGGGATTAGGGTTTCACATACCATCTCCCTTCTTTAGAATAGAGATTGTATATAGCATCACCCTTCATTAGGGATTTCATATCACATTGCCCATAATTAGGGTTTACTAATCATTCCCAATTAGGGTTTCTCATGAAATCACCCTCAATTAGTATTTCACATGGATACACCCTCAACTAGGGTTTCACTTGGATACACCCTCAACTAGGGTTTACTATTCATCCTAATTAGTGATTTCACATGTAGACAACCTCTTATTAGGGTTATACATGGAATCAACCTCAATTAGGGTTTTCATCATGTATTGGATCCATGCATTTGTTATGCATTCTTAATTAGTACCATTAAGGTATCTCTCACCTAATTACATTAGGTTTCCAAAAAGGTTTGATCAATTGGACCTTCAATAACATGATGTATCCAATTGAATTAGGGTTTCCAATGTTGATTCCTTCAATCGTTGAATTCATGGAACCAATCATCAATTGGACCTATATTCATACTTCAATTGTGTTTGATAAGTCAACCTTCAACTAATTTGACCCTCAATTGATCATCAATTAGGGTTTGATTCAATTGAATTAGGGTTTGGAATCGATGATTCAACAACACTAATCAATGTAAGACTAGTTGCTTTGAAACCATTGAACCATCATCCAAATTGGGTATGAACTGACCCCAAACGGTCTTGAGGTCGTTTGGATGACCTTCAAACGGTCTTGAGACCGTTTACCCATCATATCACTCAAATCTAAGCAATCCAATTGGGGTTTGGTTCATTGGATTGATCACCAAATCAACATTGCATTGTATATCAGCTTAGTACCTTTAGACCTTCAAACACCTAACCATACTCAACCCTAGACCTCCAAACGGTCTTTGGTGACCACCAAACGGTCTTGAGACCGTTTTGATGAGCTCCAAACGGTCTTGAGACCGTTTGTCTCATCCAACCTTTGGACTTTAGTGAAAAATCATCATGGATTGGTCTATCGAGTTGATCAACAAATCAGCATTGAGTTGCAGTATGATTTGGTACCTTTGGACCTTCAATTGATCAACCATACTTGACCCCAGACCTCTAAACGGTCTTGGGGTGATCCCCAAACGGTCTTGAACCCGTTTGGATGATCCCCAAACGGTCTTGAACCCGTTTGGGCTAATCAACCCAAAATCTCAACTTAACTCATTGGAATTTCAGCACTGTTTTCAATTAGGGTTTGCCTAATTGAATAGCCTTCAACTCACGATTACTTGAGAGTTAACCCCTAAAATTTGGAGGGTCATTAACCTACATAATTAGAAACGAGATTCCCAAACGGTAAATGCTTGGTCAACTCACTCAAACGGTCTTGAACCCGTTTCCTCAAGCAGGTCAAGTTAATCAGGTTGAAAATCAGCACTTAATCCAATGCGATTTTCCTAATTGATTAGCCTTCAACCTATGATCCTTTGGAGTTAACCCATAAAATTTGGAGGGTCATTAACCAACATCATTATGAACAGGAATCCCAAATGGTCAACGCTTGGTCAACCATCGCAAATAGTCTTGAACCCGTTTTCCCAAGAAGGTCAAGTTATTCATGTTGAAAATCAGCACTTAATTCAATTCGATTTGTCTAATTGATTGGCCTTCAACCTATGATTTCTTTGGAGTTAACCCCTAAAATGTTTAGGGTCATTATCCTACATAATTAGGAACGAGATTCCCAAACGTTCAATGCTTGGTCAACTCTTTCAAACGGGTTTGAACCCGTTTTCCACCAAACGGTTTGCAACCCGTTTGGTCACCAAACGGTTTTGGTGAAACCGTTTGGTCCCAACTTTTGAGATCGTTTGCTCCCAAGATATTTGGTGAGGTTCTTTCTTATGATGATGTAATCATCATATTCCTTCGTGCACCCAAGAACAGCAACCGTTCTTGATGGAATTTGCAGCAAAGAAACAAAAGTGTATAAAATTGAAGAAATCAATCAACAAAGCATAGAAGATTGATGCAATAGCAATGTTTGAGGGTTTAAGTTATAAAACCTACCTCCAATTGAGCTCCAAAGCTCCAAGATCACGCCATCAATGGGGGATGAAGCTCTAGAAACTCCCCCTAGGCTCTTCCTCAAGCTTTTGATTGCAAAAGTTGGCTAGGGTTGAAGAGGAGATCGAAATAAGAAGGAATCCATAATTTATTTTCGATTTCCACCATGAAATCATGAAGAACGAGGGTCAAGAAGCTTACCAACAGGTTGGGGCTCGTCCTCCTGTTACTCCTAAGTCCCCTTGAGCTCATCCCAAGCAAAGGAAGAAGAAAGGGCCGACAAAGCCTTCCAATTCATTTGGAAAAGGCACTTTTATAAGGAAATTGATGAGAGAGAAAATGCCTTATAAAAATCCAATTAATCCAAAAATTATGGCCGCCTCTTCCCCCTCAATTCCATGGATACGAGGCACCTTCCTTTTCCTTTTATTCTCCTTCATTATCCTCAATTTAAAGAAAAGCAAATTAAGCACCTTAATGCTTATTATATTAATATCCCATATGTGAGTGGAAATTACTTTTCTTTATAATAGGGTGAGTGGAATTTCACCTACTTAAGATATTTTCGTTCCTTATCTTAGCAAAGGAACGTCCATCCTTATTCAAAATCAACCCAAAACATTTTGGTTGAAAGCCCTTCAATTATTTTTTATTCATTTTTGCCCTAAATCGAATTAGGGTTTCAATTATGCATTATTCTTGATTATTTTAATGTCAAGATTCTCTCTCCTCCAACTTAGTTCAAATGAGGAGTCCCTCTCATTTTCTTTGCTATACATGATGCCAAGAAACATTAAGGACGTTATTGAAGTGGTAATTTGCATATTGAACCCTAGATTTTGGGTAAATTGCACTTTACTCCAAAACTAGGTTTTAATGCACAACATTGTCCAACAAGCTCTATCTTGGAGTCCAGGCTTGTAGAAACCATACTACTACATCATATTCATCCTTATGATGTCTCAACATCTGAGGAACATCTTATCATGTGCAATTTGCAAGTTAACCCCTCAACTTGGGTAATTTGCACTTTAGTCCAAAATAAGAAATCATTGCTTCAACATTGTTCAAACAAGACCAAAATTGAAACATAAGTTCCTCATGAGCCCTAATTACTTTTCACAAGATGAGATTAAACATATAATCATCTTTCTTAATCAAAACACCTAGGGTTAAAGCATACCCAGGCCAGGGATGTTACAGATTTCTCTTCTTGTTTTCAGGGATTTTAATTTTATCCATGAACCCTCACACTTTCATGTAATTTAAAACATGTTTCCAGTTAAGACAAAGTTCATAAGGTGTTTACTCTATATGTTTGAAAGGGATATGATTCAACACATAGTAAATGTTAATCCCCCCCCACACACATTGTTTGATGTAGACCAAATTTGGTTAACATGGCATTAACCATATCAATCATTGTTGTATTCTTTCTATCAACATCACAGTTAGATTGTGTCTTGTATGGGGTAACAATTTCATGAATAAGGCAATGATCTTTACATAATTGTTTAAGTTCATTATAAGTATCATCACCTCAACTATCAAATCTGTTCCTATTTAAGGTTCTTCTCGATTTGGTTTTTTACTTGTGACTTCTAAATTCCAAGTTTTTCCATTTGTTCATATTTAGATTCCAATAAGTAAATGTAACAATATTTGAAAAAATCATCAATAAATATCACAAATTAGCTCATGCCATAATGAGTAAATATACTATTTAGATCACATACAATTTTATGAACAAGCTCAAGTAAAGATTTTTTCCTTTCTAATAATATAAAGGTTTTCTAAGGTAATTAATCTTGAACACATATTTGACATCAAACATCATTGGAGATTGGAGTCTTGAGAATCAAGTCCTTGCGAACAATACATTTCTTAGTATTCTTGTTCACACGTTCTCAACAAACATGCCAAATTCACAAGAAAAGGAAGTAGAAAGGGTACTAAAGCTATTATGATTAATATGAGAAGTATGAATACAAGAAGAATCATTGTTCTTAATTAAACCCCCACAGGTGTATAGAACATCTATGTAAGAACCAAATCTAGAACTTATAACTTTGTTCCCTTCACATACAAGACTATAACCAGATGAAATGATTAAGACCTAAGTAACTAGGTTTTGTTGGATCTAGAGATCTAGAGGGGGGTGAATAGAGCTCCAAAATTCTCAGAAGATAAGTTAGACCTTCAAATTATATCAATCAAAACCAATATATTAAGAACAATTTGAAGTCATATATAAGAAAGCATAGCAAGGATGAGATAAATTGAAACATGCACTTGGATAAGGTGTTTTAGAGTGTTTCCAATATCCAAACTAGGAGATAGTCAATCCACTACCTAGAGAGGTCAACCTCTAGGACTTTGCAATCCATGTATACTTATATTCATTCATTAGAGATACTAGGGGACCACCATACATCCAAGGACTTACCTACTCAAGACAAGAGTCTTGCACCTACACAAGGACTTACCCAGTTGATCAAGATGTCTTCATCCTTCAACAAGGACTTACCCACACTTGCCTTAAGTTTTTGTCCTTGAAGGATTTACCCACTTTTCTTGAATCTTGGCCCGTCCCTTCTCCTTCACCCGCAGAAGATCTTCACCTCTTCTTCAACCTTGAAGAAGAACAAAAACAACTTCACCTTGACTCGGAGTATCTTACTTCAACCTTTTCTCTTTGAGAAAGGGGGTAGGGAAGATGGAAGGAATGTGAGATTTATAAGAACATGGAGCTATCTCTCTTACAAATTTCCTAACTCACTCATAATCACGAAATGCTTTATAAATGAGAGAGAGAAAGGGGCTCAAAGGGTTGCAACACACTTAACTATAGCAAGGACTTAGAATAGTATAAATGGGCAAACTTAGAATGAACTCCAAGGGGTCCTATTTGTAGATAGGGGTGTTCCTTTGAGTGTGCGAACACTTAAGGACAAAATAAAGCCATATTACAAGTTACAATGGATGTATTTTTTCTCACAACAACTCTCCAACAGTTATAATCATTTTTTAGCATTTTCCATACAATACATTTGGTCGAGTTTTAATAAAGGTAACTCAACTGATCCACTAAGTGACAAAGCCAATTTTCAAACTATTAGTCGAGTTTGTTTTAGGAAACTCGACCGGTTAGTCAAAATTAGTTTTTCTTAGTGGATCAATCAGTCGAGTTCTATGAGTGTGTAACTCGACCTATTGGTCGTCTTCAGAAAATCCATCACTGGATCGGTTGAGTTTCCAACTCGACCGATAAACAACATGTGACAAATTTTCTAATTTTACTTTTGAGTGACCAAACATTGGAATTAAGTGTCATTGATTTTTTCTCATCTTAGTTACACATCATATCACCAATACAAGTGATAACAAAATTAATCTACGGTCATTTAGAGTGATTTCCCAAAATGCACACTTGCATTACTTTTGACTTGAGCTTGAACATGCTAGGGCTTGTGTAATTTGATCCTTTTCATGTACCCAAAGCCTGAAATCAATTTTGAAAAAACATATTAGATACATAGGAATGGAGTGGTTAAGTCATTATCAAAATATGTAAATTGTATAACTCTCAAGTCAACATTCTCCCCCTTTTTGACAATGACAAACCATTCCTCAATAATATTGAAAAGGATATGTAAAGTTTTACCTTAGCCTTGTGAATTACAGGGGGATTCATGATTTGAACAATATGTATTGCTCCCCCTCAGTCTATGCTTACTCTTACCTACATAGTTAATCTTTCTACACAAAAACAATATAACATGTATACTATATGGTCCTTTAGCAAGTCACATGATAGATCATATAATGAAAAAGAAAAGTATCACATAGGAAATAAAAGAAATATGGTTGAGATTCAAACCATTGAAATTATCACCCCTTTTGACATTATCAAAAAGGAAGGGGGTAGAAAAGCATAGAAAACATGTCTTCTCCAAGCACAACCAAACATACATCCACAACATAAAACTTGCAATCTCAAAGCATACACCAAATAGAGATGAGAGAGAAACAACCAATGTAAGTCATAATCAAAATATAGTAAACATGGTACCAACTCAAGAGATATAGCAATCAAAGAGTAAGTGAAGATATGATTAAGATTACAACACAGAGAGCATGTCCTCAAAGGTAACTACAAGCCAAAATGATGAAAACATGATGATAAATAGTACATCTCAGATATTGTGCCCAGATGTTTTAAGTAAAAAATAGTCTAGAAAGATATATATGATCAATATCTAAAAACTTAAAAGGTAAAACATCTTAAACATATAGGTCCTCTATGTCTACAACATCATCATCATCAATAGAGACTTCTATCTTATTGTCATCATCTCCATCTAAGGTGCAGTAGAGACAACAACATCACCTTCATCACCAGAGCCACCAGTAGAGCCACCAGAACCATCATCACCATCATCCTCAAAGGCCTCCTCATCATCAGCAACAACTTCCTAATTAACCTTATTGGGCATCTCCTCATCGATAGAGGAACTGAAACCACGACCAAGCTACATGGAATTCTTCTCAGCCCAAGGCATACCAAGATAATGTAGTTCTTGAGCTTGTAGAAAAGTAGGAGCATATGTGCCAAGTCCTACAAGTAGGGTATCTATAGGACCAGAAGTGAGAGGTAGAACAACAAGGGTAGATCCACTAGTAGTAGAGGGTGTAGCAGCGGAAGCAATAGGTGTATGGGTAGGGTAAAAGTGATCATATGAATAGGATTCATAGTCACCTCCTAGGTAGGGCTGGTAGACTGAATAAGGATGTGCACAGGAAAGGTTCATGGTAGACATGATGGCACAAAGATCCTGATGCATATGCTCCTGAGCCTAAAGGTTATAAGCCTACTGATGCATCATGTAACCCATGAGGGTTTCATTTGATACATGGAAAGAGGCACAGGCAGGTCAGGAAGGATGAGGTGGTGGAGGTGCACAGGTGGAGGTAGAGGCTCCGGGTGTGCTAGAGGAAGGGATAGGCACAAACTTATGAAGTGTGGTCTCACTGATGCAAACTCCTTTCTGGAAAGGTTTGTAATGAAGGTCATGGAAAATAGATTTGTTAGTGGCAATCTAAAAAAGACCACAAATCATGGATGTGTAGGATGGGTGGGTGCCATGAGTGTTCTTACTAGAGTCAAAATAGGTCATTTGGTGAAGGACATATCTGGCCCATTTGACTATGATGTTCTTCAAGATACATAACATAATCACTATAGTGTTTTCTGCAATTTTAGTCTAATTTTTCTTGGTATGAGTATTGCAGTTAACAACTAGGGCGTGTATGTGATTCTTGAGGTCTAAGGCCGAGGAGGGAAGGGTATACTTCTTTCTATAGGGAAACTCAGGCTTATTAAAGAATTTATGAATGTTAGGAAGAGTGAGATCATATTTCTTATAGAAGGCCTCAAAGTCAATAAGCACAAAATACTCAGGGTAGTCCTTCATCCAAGTATCAGTCACCTCAGTACCTGAGAAAAAGATATTCAGGGTATCCTCAAAGACTTGGAATTTCTTCCTGATTATCATGGAAATAAGGACTACTTGAGCATTAGGTGGGGGTATGAGAGTTTCATAATTCCATTACAAATTTGCATAGAATTCATGAATGGCTTTGGTGCTTGTGATGGAATTGTGGTAGCATGTGCGTTCAATACTCAAGATGGAGAGGTGGTGGTCGTATAGAAACTTGGCTACTTGATCGATTACCCTTTGTCGACGTCGGCTTGACTCAAAAAGGGCATGAAAAGGAAAGGGGTTCCTAGGAAGGATCTCCTTGTACCTATTTAGAGCATAATTGGAAACAAAGAACGTATTGTCAAAGGGTATAAGGCACGAGTTGGAGGAGGAGGATGGTGGTCCAGCTGGGGAGACTCTCTTTCTCCTATTTGATGCCATGGAGACAAAATGAGAAGGATTGAGAGAATAAAAATGATGGAAACACCACCACAAACCGTCCATACACCTAGGGTTGATGGGAAAGAGGTGAAGGAAGGTCGATATAGGTCAAACTAGGTGTAGGGAGAGGAAGGTTGAGGCTATGGTTGAGAGCTAGAGGGAGCTGAAGGTTGGATCGGTTGATTTTTCTATAGTTGAGAGGGAGACTAGTCGGCCAAGCCTAACTTATGTTTGCTCTAGCCCGGTCATCGGTTGAGTTCTGTGAGTGGGAAACTCAATCGAATGACTCTTTTAAAAAGCCCTCGACCACTGATCAATCGGGTTGGAACTCGACTGATGGTCAACCTGAACCAACTTTAGAAATTTTAATTTTCATCCATTAGAGTGCTAATTGAATTTATTTTTCAAGTATATTTTGCATTTTAAACATACTTCGGCACATATCACTCATCATTGGGTACTATTTTGCGATAAAACAAGCATTTACAAAAATACCCAAAACAAGCAAAAAACAAGGCAAAGAGAACATGAAAAATTGATTTTAGCATATTAGCAAGCAAGGGTGATCAAAACATAAGCAAATCATATAGGATATATGACAACTAGATAGAAGGCATAAAAAATTCATCCATAGAAGTTATGAGTAGTTTAGATCTAATAAAATTAAATTTCTCTCTAACTAGAGGTTTAGTGAAAATGTCTGTCAACTGATCTGTGTCCACATGCGTGATATAGATATCATTTTTGGCAATGTGATCATGAAGAAAATGATGATGAACATGTATATGCTTAGCTCTACTATGCAATATAGGATTATAAGACAAATTAATTGCACTAGTATTATCACAATAGATAGGAGAAACATCAAAATGAATGTTAAAGTCTTGGAGCATTTGCTTCATCCATAGGACCTAGGCACAACAACTCCCGACTGCAATGCATTCAGCCTCGGTAGTTGATAATTCCATTGTGCTATGTTTCTTGGAGAACCAAGACACCAAGCATGGCCCTAGGAGAAAGCAAGTGCCACTTGTGAACTTTCTACAAATGCCTGTGTAATCCACATCACTATAAGCTGTAAGAGTAAAGTCCCTTGACTTGGGATACCATAGTCCAAAATTTGGAGTTTTGGCTAAGTACCTTAAAATCCTCTTAACAACTATAATATGTGATTTCTTGGGATTTGATTGAAAGCAAGCACACAAGCCAACACTAAACATTATATCAAGTATAGAGGAAATTAAATAAAGTAAACTTCCAATCATACCTTTATAGAGCTTCTCATCTACCTTGTCACCTTCTTCATCTTTATCAAGTTTGGCGGTGTTTGACATGGGTGTGTACATTGGCTTGGTGTTCTCCATCCCAAAGTGCTTAAGTAGCTCACTTGTGTACTTGACTTGGTTGATGAAGTTCCCATATTTAATTTTTTGATTTGAAAGTCGATGAAGAATGTAAGCTCAACCATCATGCTCATCTCAAACTCACTATGCATAAGATCACTAAACTCTTTACAAAGATTAAGATTAGTTCTGCCAAAAATGATATCATCAACATATATTTGAATGATAAGAAATTGTTAGAAGTGTGTTTTAGAAACAAGTTAGAATCAACTTTGCCCATGATATACCCATGATCTAACAAAAAGTTCTTTAATTTCTCATACCAAACTCAAGGTGTTTGTTTGAGTCCATTGAGAGCTTTTTGCAACAAATGAACATGGTTAAGTAAACTATCATGTTCAAATCCTGGGGGTTGTGCAACATACACTTCCTCCTCAATTGTACCATTCAAAAATGCACTTTTAACATCCATTTGATAAAGAAGAAAGTTTTTATAACTATAAAAAGCAAGAAACATAGGAATGGAATCAAGTCTAGCTACGGGTGCATATGTTTCATCAAAATCTACACCTTCCTACTGATTGTATCCTTGAGCCACTAACCTTGATTTTTTCCTTACCACTTTTCCACTTTCGTCTAGCTTGTTGTGGTAGACCCACTTTCTACCAATGATCTTTATATCACTTGGTCTTGGCATTAGGGTCCATACTTTGCTCTTTCCAAATTGATCCAACTCTTCTTGCATGGCTAGGATCCATTCATCATCCCCAATAGCTTCTTTGATGTTCTTTGACTCAAGTTGTGAGATGATGGCGTTGTTGGCATATTGTTTATTGAATGCAGCCCCACGTCTTCACTCTTTAAAATGGGTCACCTAAGATGATCTCTTTAGGATGATTCTTTGCTAAGCGGAGCGTTGGATCCTTCTTCTCTTCATCTTTCTCTTCTTCTTGAATGACTACCTTTTTTCCCTTTTGGGTGATGTTGAGTTCTTTTAGAATAGGAATTACCTCACCTGCAACATCATCATTTGGAACAATATCTTTGGGAATATTAGAGGGGTTAGTCTCAATAAACTTAACATTTATGGATTCTTTTACTTTAGTAAGATCAATATTAAACACTATATAAGCCTTGCTAGTAGTGCTATAGACAATAAAGAATGCCTTGTAAGATTTCAGATCAAACTTGTTGAGAGAATCTTTCATATTCAAAACAAAACAAGGGCATTCAAAAATATGGAAATACTCGATAAAAGGCTTCCTACCAAGACATAGCTCATAGGGGGATTTTCTTCAAAGAAGGATTTGCATAAAACATGAGGTACTGACGACTTCGGTCCAAAACTTCTTTGGAGTATCATACTCTAAAAGCATGGTCCTAGCCATCTCATGTAGTGACCTATTCTTCCTCTCTACAACCCATTTTTTTTGAGGTGTTCTAGGTGAAGAGAAGTTATGTGCATATCCATATTCTTCACAGAAGTGTTCAAAAAGATAATTTTCAAATTCTCCCCCATGATCACTACGGATTGAAACAATCTGGTAAGAGGCTTTGTTCTCAACTCATTTACACAAACTAGAGAAAACATCAAGCGTATCACTCTTGGAAATGAGAAAGAAGGTCCAAATATTTAGAGAAATCATCGAAAATAACAAGGCAATGCTTGGAACCACGAAGCCATTGAGTTCTCATTGGTCCAAATAGATCAATGTGAAGAAGTTCAAGAGATCTCTTGGTACTAAGGACTCCTTTGGATTTGAAGAAGGACTTGGTTTACTTTCCATGGGTACAAGGTTAGCATTTCTCATACTTTTAAAAATCCAATTTTGGAAGTCCCTTGACCAAGTCCATTTTTCTCAACTTCTTCAACTAATGCATATTTACAAGACCAAGCCGACAATTCCAAAGAGAAATATCATTCAAGTTGACTACTAGGAATCTACCAACAATAGGCTTAATAGAGTCAAACACAATAACATAAAGATTACCACTTCTAGTTCCCTTATATATGACTTGATAGGTGAGGGAATCTAGAATCAAGCATATAAAGAAGTAAATAGCACAAGGTGAACATTATAACATAATTGAATTACACTTATTAAATTGTGATGTAGGACATCCAAAAAAAAGGACATTCTTGATACACAAGGATTCACCTACATCACCCTCACCTTTAACCTTACCTTTCTTGTTGTCCCCAAAGGTAACCAAACCTCCTTTCTTCTTAGTGAAGTTGTTGAAATGACTTATATCACTTGTCATGTGCTTAGTGCAACCACTATCAATTATCCATCTACCTTTTTCCTACAAGAAAGGAGAGTGTCAGTTCCCAACTTTAGGATCCAGAGTTAGTTTGGGAACCCATTTCATCTTTGGGTTGGTCCCCTTAGGCTTGTAAGGACAATAAGTAGAGTAATGACCATCACATTCACAATGAAAACAAATCATAGTGTTCTTAGTGATAGAAGACTCTCCAATGAAAAAGGAGGTTTCCTTACTCTTTTTCTTACCTTTAGCTTTGTTCTTGCCATTAGGTGTTCCCCCTACAAATCCCAAACCACTAGTACCACTTTGTTTAGTAGAATAGTCAAGGATTTCATTTAGGAGATTCTTCTTTGAGGAATTTCTGTAGTGAGGCTCTAAGTCTATGATTATCATCATTAAGAGATATAATAGTAGAAGACAAACTAGCCAGATCATCTCTAACAAGAACAAGGTCAGCCTATAAACAGAGGGCTTTAATCAAATAACATTCTTTCTCAAGAGAAATAGAAGCAACATAATTACTAGGCAAGATAGGTCTAGACAATAAATCATTAACTTGACCAAGAAATTCTATCATTTTCAAATTTAAGCACTTGAATCTCCTTAAGATAAACATCCCTCTCATCCCTATGAGCATAAATAATGGTTTTAAATTTAGCATTTTTAGTTTTTAAGGATTTCAAGTTCATATAGGCACTTTTGGTTATCTTCCTTCAGAGTTTCAATGTTCTTAAGGTAAACACCATTCTC
This sequence comes from Alisma plantago-aquatica, assembly GCA_963693085.1. Classification (NCBI taxonomy): domain Eukaryota; kingdom Viridiplantae; phylum Streptophyta; class Magnoliopsida; order Alismatales; family Alismataceae; genus Alisma; species Alisma plantago-aquatica. The sequence goes on along the minus strand of OY856413.1, from coordinate 318,107,812 downwards.
TACCTAACCTCCATTGTATTGGATCTCAAGATCAAGAAATTGGACTTACAAGTTATAAATGCTCTCTAGATGAGTTTTCTCATTTTGCTCAAGAATTTCAAGTTTAGCATACAAATCATTAATAATTTTTCCTAACCTTTTTCTTTTAGATTTAAATTTAGCAAAGCAAGAACGGGTAGAAATAAGCACATCGATAAGAGTTTCTTTAGATAACTCATGCAAGCTTACCTCACTTACCTCACCAATTTCTTCACTTGTAGAGGCCATGAGTGCAAGGTGGCACTCTCCATCTTCTTCGGAGCTCGAGCTACTTGAGGATGATTTTTCCCAAGTTGCACGAGCTACATTCTTGTATCTTTTCTCCTTCTTTTCCTTCCTCATGTACTTGCTATCCTTCTTGTACCCTTCCCCCTTATTAGAGCTGGCTTTCTGGTATGACTTTCTTGATTTAAGACATTCACTCTTGTAGTGTCCCTTTTGGCCACAGTTGTAGTATCTAGGAGTAGAAGATGAGGATTGCTTTCCCTTAAAGTGCTTGCCCTTGGTGTAGTTGGCTTCATGGTTACAAGGGCCATCATCTTCACCAGAGGAGGAGGGAGATGTCTAGCAAGAAAGTTGTTGTTTAAGGATGACAACCTCCACTTGAGCTTTGAAGGTACTATCTTTGATCTTCTTAGCTTCCTTCTCTTCTTGCTTGGATTCTTCTTCTTGCTTGTCAAGCCGTGGCTCATGAGATTGTAGGTTGCCAATGAGCTCTTCAGTTGGGATGTCACCAAGGCTTCTCACTTCTTCAATGGAGGTCACCTTTGACTCCCATCTCTTTGGTAGAGTTCTCATGATTTTGGAGTTGATTACACCTCTATACAAAGTATTTCCCAAAGAAGCTAGGCCATTGATGATGACATTGAGCCTAGAGTACATCTCTGCAATCCCTTCTTTCTTGCCCATCCTGAAGTTCTCTACAAGTCTATTCAACATGTAGATCTTAGCCTCATTGACTTGCTTTGTTCCCTCATAGGAAATGCACAACTTATCCCAAATCTCATAGGCTGTATCCCATGAGGAGATGCAGTTGAACTCTGTTGGTGTAAGGGCTGCATAGAGGATGCTTATGGCTTTGGCATTGAGATGGGCTTCTTTTAGTGCAACTTCATTCCATGTTGACACAACTCTGGTTGGTTCCTTGTATGGTGTGATAATCACCTTCCACATATCAAAGTTCATGTATTGAATGTAGAATTTCATACGCCTCCTCCAATAGAGGATGTTGGTGCTGTCAAAGATAGGAGGACACATGGAGAAGCCTCCCTCTAGGTTGAGTGAACCAAGTAGGTTGTCTCCTATCTTCTCATCTCGTGGGAGATTGTTTTAGAAGATCCTTGGCTCTGATACCACTTGTTGGATCTAGGGCTCTGGGGGGGGGGTGAACGAGCTTCAAAATTCTCACAACATAAGTTAGACCTTCAAATTATATCAATAAAAACCAATAGCTTAAGAACAATTTGAAGTCCTATCTAAGCAAGCATAGCAAGGATGAGAGAAATTGAAACATGCACTTGGACAAGGTGGTTTAGTGTGGTTCCAAATTCCAAACTAGGAGATAGTCAATCCACTACCTAGAGAGATCAACCTCTAGTACTGTGCAATCCATGTATACTTATATTCATTCATAAGAGATACAAAGAGACCGCCATACATACAAGGACTTACCTACTCAATACAAGAGTCTTCCACCTACACAAGGACTTAGCCACTTGATCAAGATGTCTTCAGCCTTCAACAAGGACTTACCCACACTTGCATTAAGTCTTTAGCCTTGAAGTATTTACATAGTCTTCTTGAATCTTGGCCTTTAACTTCTCCTTCACCTGGAGAAGATCTACACCTCTTATTCAACCTTGAAGAAGAAGAACAACAACTTCACCTTTATTCAGAGTAGCTTTCTTCAACCTTTGCTCTTTGAGAAAAGGGGGTAGGGAAGATGGAGGGAATGAGAGCTTTACAAGCACATGGAGGTAGCTCTCTTAGAACATGCCTAACTCACTCATAATCACAAAATGCTTTGTAAATGAGAGAGAAAGGGGCTCAAAGGGTTGCAACATACTCAACTATAACAAGGACTTAGAATAGCATGAATGAGCAAAATTGGAATGAACTCCAAGGGGTCCTATTTATAGTTGGGGGTATTCCTTTGAGTGTGGGAATACCTAAAGATGAAATATAGCCATTTTACAAGTTACAACGAACCTATTTTTTCTCACAACAAATCTCCAATAGTTATAATCACTTTTTCTATGCTTTTCATGTAGAACATTTGGTCGAGTTTTAATAAAGGTAACTCGACCGATCCACTAAGTCATAAAGTCAATTTTCGAACTATCAGTCAAGTTTGTTTTGGAAAACTCAACCGATGAGTCAAAATCTATTTTGCCTAGTTGATTGATCAGTCGAGTTTTATGAGTGTACAACTCAACCGATTGATCATCTTTAGAAAATCCATCACTGGATCGGTCGAGTTTCCAACTCGACTGATAAATATCATGTGACAAATGTTTTAATGTGACTTTTGAGTGACCAAATGTTGGAATTAAGTGTCCCTGATTTTTTCTCATCCGAGTTACAAGTCATATCATCAATACAAGTGATTACAAAATTAATCTAAGGTCATTTGGAATGATTTCTCAAAACTCACACTTGCATTACTTTTGACTTGAATTTGAACAAGCTAGGGCTTGTGTAATTTGATCCTTTTCATGTACCTAAATCTTGAAATCAATCTTGAACAAACATATTAGATACATATGAATGGAATGGTTAAGTCATTATCAAAATATGGGCAATGTATAACTCTCAAGTCAACATGTTTTTCTTAAATTAGGAACATGTAAAATACTTTATAGTCTAGGGACTTTCTCAGATGAGTGCTTCAGATTGACACATCCATACCCTACAATTTGCTTCAAGGATACATCATCACCCTAAGAGATCACACGAATCATATCTGCTTGATAGGTAGAAAAAGTAGTATGATCATACTAGATGCGAGAAATTGCACTAGAGTCCATTTATGAATTATCACTAAAAGAAAGGCTAACACTAAGAATAAGAGAATTGGGGGTACCTAACCTTCATAAAAGTATGCATCAACCCCACATTAATCAAGTTCACTTCTCTATTCTTAAGGCTCTAGTTAGTTTGCTTCTTTTGATCGTTGTGGTCCCTGAAAACATTGGTAAGATGATCAGGATTGCTACATGCATAACAAATGCACTGGACCCTCTAATCAAAGTTCTTTTTTTGACCAAGCTGCTTCCCTTTCTTGAAAGGAATGCTTGATTTTAGGATTTAACTTTATTGGTTTCTTCTTGGGTTTGTCATCATTTACTAGATTGATAGAGGTATTCACCATAACATCCTTTTTCCTATGATGGAATTCACTTTGAAGGGATTTTACTAATGAGGACATGGCAAACCTATCATTTCTATGACAAAGAGACTTGGCAAAGTTCATCTAGGATGGTGGGAGATTTTCAATTATGGATGCCACTTGCACATTCTCCTCAAGCTTATAAACATGACAATAGTTTTTGAGACTAGGTTTTTGTACTCAAGTACTTGGTCTGGAACAAGCTTATTATCCACCATATTGTTATCATACAATCTAACAAAAATATTTATTCTAGCTCAACATCTTGCACTCCAAACTTTTCATCCAAATCTTGCCAAAGCTCAAGGGAAGAAGGTTGTTTGTGGTATATGTCGTAAGGCCCTAAAAAGTGCCAAACAAAATCCTACTATGAGAAAGTTAATTGATTTCATTTTGTATCTTGGTAAGGGAAGATGGAGAAGAGGGATCACTATAGTTTGCAATCAAGATGTCAAAGACATTTGGAATAGAACTAATAGATGGTTCACGTTCCTCAGGAGATGTGATAGAAGAAAACTAAACCTATGGAAGTGAGTTAAAAGTTTCATCTTTTATCGCCAACGATGCAAATTTGACCCCATGAATTTTTTGGGCCTAAGAATAGCTATGTATTCCATGGTCATCATGGTTATAGGGTCCTTATTATGTAAAATTTAATAAATAGATTAACAAAAAAAAGTGGTATCTAGAAAGATGATTTTGTCTTCACTAGTGTTAGATATATTTTGAATTTTTCTCTTACTGTTTAGTAATCTTTAAGCATATTAAGATAGTAGATAATATGATAAAAAATTAAATAACATAGATTATGAGTTTAGAAGACCCTGTGCATGAAGGTGCATCATAAGATCACTATTATGAAGACACAATCTACTGCTCCTACGTACGAGCTTTAATAATAGTTTGCCTCTCAAATTCAATCACCCCAACTCTTGGTAATGCTTCTTGATGCTAGCAAGAGAGCAATGCCAAACAATCCATTGCACCTCATACGTAACCGAAAAACCACATCACATGAATCCCAATTAGATGTACAATAGTAGGTAATAGTTGGTGGAGAAAAGGGAAGAAGATAAGTTGGAATAAGGTGAAGTAATGGACTAATCACAAGGTTATGAAGGTTGCACACAATAGACAAAAGAAGTACACACCAGTGATGTCACACTTAGGTGTTTGCAATAGATTTTTGTGTTTCTGGAATGCGTTAGAAATGACTCAAGTATGTCCTTTATATAGCCATACATAGCCAACTAGATAGGCATCCAATTAGATATTTTCCCCTCTAATATTAATTGGTATGAGAGCTTTCATGTGCATGTTCATTGGAATCACCCAAACAAAAACCAAAGGGACTGAGACTAGGCTACCAAAGGATTGACGAACCTGGATGGAAAATAAGCTAAGAGATTTTTACAATGATAATAAAAGTTTGGGCTGCTCAATGCAATTGTTTTTCCTAGACAAAAAGAATGGAGAATTGTGCATCTTTGGGACTTAAAAGGACAAGTGTCAAATTGCATACACGTATTGAATTGGGTCGAGCATGTCGTGGAGAGGCAAGCTACCCAGACACGTCTGTGTGTGTGTTTCAATTCGTCAAAGCCCAAGACACATACAAGCCTAACCAACCTTAAATTTAAAAGCTACAAAAAAGAACGACAAACCTTTCATCTTTACTCCTATTTAAATGGATCCCTCTCACTTATAATGTGAGCAATGTGGGACTAAAGAAGACTGAGTAGGTTTTGAAACATAGCCAATATGTGGCTGGAGTGCAACATAGATCACATGAACCTTACAAGTATTGTAATCTAATGGATCGAGATTATACTTATTTATATGAGAAACTTGAATTGTTAATCATGTCATAATAATATCTCACTAGTACTAATACTGGATATATGTATTTGTATTACAATCTTATAGTATGGTCGGATTCGTAACACAAACTTACATGTACCTTAGAAGCGAAATACTAATAACATTCAATGAGGTGCACTCACTGTCTAGAATCTTCATCATCCGACCTTCATATTAGTTAATTCAATGTGTACTACCTTCTGCTTATTATATTTTACATGGTGACCTTAAATTTGATTCGCATATAGAAAATGGAAAAACTGGTTCTAGAGGAAATGGCAGCCTCACAAATATCACTATATAGTATCACGATAGGCAACCCCGATATCCAGTCTAAAAATGTCAAGAGAGACGGTTATGACTTCATATACATGTGACTTCCTATGAGATAGCGTCAAGGGTGCGTAGTCAAATCGAATTAGTTTCAAATGTGATGCATGCGTTCTACTATACTAATCCCTAGAATACATTAAAATGCATCAAGAAATCAAGTATGATGCTAGCTTGAAAAACATTCCTACGGAATAAATAATATCTAATTGTACAATGCATCATTAAACTGACAAGAGGTTGGCGTGTTAAATAAGCGGTACCATTTGAGGAAGTTTTCATTTTCAGAAGGGGGGAATCAGCTAGTTAGATATGCAAGTAGGCCGAATATTATGATGTTTTCCGCCTAATTACGTCTCTAGCAGTAGGAGTTTTTGAGTTTTTCTTCTAGACAAAACAACCATGTCATTCATTCTTCACCAAACGCCAATTTGGTGACGTATCGTGCAAAATCTGATTTCTACTTGGATTTCGTTCGTGCCAATGAACCTTGATTCTCGCTACCCACTCACTTTGTGTTCGTTTACGAACCTCTCGATAAACAATCGTTAACCAGCCGCCCAACTACAGGCCCACGTCCAACACGCAATCTTTTCAGTCCTGATATTCTGTCCTTCACTCCACATAAAACCTTCAGTCACGTCACTACCACATGCATTATGCCTCCCGGTGAACGATGGCACACCTGTGGATATATAGAGCCCAAATCTGGAGATTATATCCCTTCACGTTATTGCAACACAGAAATCTTTCCAAGTATCAAACCATACAAGAAAGATGTATAGCTAGAGTGCAGATACGTGTCCTGCTCTGAATCCACTTTCGTGGATGAACGGAAGATACATATGCAGCCACATAAGTTTGAACTTTGTCAATCACAGAACGGATCTTGGCTAGGTACGGCAACATGTACGGTGTGCGAGCACGCAGGATCCAATTTGAAGTAACTCACATACCATCACCTTCACGACCGCCCACAAGGCAAGACGGTAGGCAACGGCAGAGGCCTTTAGGGAGATCCAAAATCTGTCATCAACACATGGACCCACGTGGCTTGCTGTGGCTTGTATATACACCATTTTTGGGGATGGGACG